>JARQOD010000006.1:11240862-11302110 GCA_033576555.1 Oophaga sylvatica | reverse complement strand
TTTTTGGTCAATCGACATTCGCGACGCTTATTTGCATGTTTCCGTCGGAAGGGCTCACCGGCGCTTCCTTCATTTTGTCATAGGTCAGGACCATTACCAGTTTGTGGCTCTGCCATTCGGCTTGGCCTCGGTGCCCAGAGTTTTTGCAAAAATTCTGGCACCCCTCATGGCAATTCTTCAAAGACAGGGGGTTACGATTTTTCCCTCCTGGACGATCTCCTCAAAGGAGGAGGCGGTGACGGCTCGCAATCTATCCCTTCAGCTCCTGGAGGATTTCGGGTGGCTGGTCAATTGGGAGAAGTCGTCTCTGGATCCGTCGCAGTCAATCCTGTTTTTGGGGATGCATTTCGACACGGTACGGACGGTGGTGTCCCTTCCTTCCAGACAAGCGGGCATGTCTATTCCGACATGTACAGATTATGAAGTCTACGACAGCAATGTCCCTTCGGAAGTGTATGCGCCTTCTGGGTTTGATGGGGCGTCCATGGAGGCACTTCCGTTTGCCCAATTTCATTCCAGGGCCCTCCAAAGGCTCATTCTGAGTCATTGGGATTGATCGCAAGCTTTTCTGGATTGCAGCGTCATCATCTCTCACAGGGTGCGAGAATCCCTAGGATGGTGCTAACGTCCAGGAGCGTTATTCCTGGGGAAATCTTTCCCCCCTCCGAGGTGGTCGGTCATAACCACCGATGCCAGCCTGACGGGCTGGGGGGGGTGTCTGGAACGATCTTTGGATCCAGGGAGTATGGTCATCGGAAGAGTCTGTTCTACCGATCAACATCCTGGAGTTGAGGGCAATTTTTCCTTTACCTACAACACTGGACGGTCCCTTTAAGCGGTCTACCAGTCCGAGTGCAGACAGACAACGCGACGGCGTTGCGTATATCAACCACCAAGGCGGGACAAGGAGCTCCAGCCTCATGATGGAGGTGTCTCGGATCCTACTATGGGCCGAGACCAAGGTTCCAGCCATCTCTGCGATTCACATTCCAGGAGTCCAGAATACCACGGCGGACTTCCTCAGTCGCGAGAAGATGGATCCTGGAGAATGGAGTCTTCATCTGAAAATTTTTGCACTGCTGTGCTTCCGTTGGGAACTCCCCAAGTGGATTTGATGGCATCCAGGTTCAAATGCCAAGTTACCGACCTTCATGTCCAGGTACAGACCCGAAGGCTGTGGCGGTGGTTGCTCTGGTGGCTCCGTGGGACCATTTTGAGCTAATCTATGTGTTTCCGCGATATCTTTACTTCCTCTGGTGCTGCGTCGGATCAGACTGGAAGAATTCCGGCTATGTTGATAGCCCCGGATTGGCCAAGGAGGACGTGGTTCTCGACACTGGTGTAGTTTTTGGCGGCACCGCCATTCCCACTTCCTCCTCACCGGACCTGTTAACCCAGGGCCCGTTCGTCATCCGGACTTGAAGTCTCTGCGTTTGACGGCGTGGCTCTTGAGACCGAAACCTTGACCCGTAGAGGTTTTTCAGCCGAAGTCATTGCCACTCTGCGAGCTGCCAGAGGTCCGGCTATACTAAGGTTTATCACAAGACTTGGTCTTTTCGTGGTGTTCGAGTTCTTCAAGGAATCCGAGGATTTATTTTCCATTCCCAATTTGTTGGCTTTGCTACAGTACGGGCTGGACAAAAGGTTTGACAGTTAGCACTCTGAGGCTAAGTGCACACGATCAGGAATAATTGCGTTTTTTTCGCGGTTTTTCCGCGGTAAAAACGTGATAAAAACGCAAGCATTAAGCATCCTATACATGTTAATTGATTCCGCATGTTTTGGCCACATGTTGCGTTTTTTTCCGCAAAAAAAACGCTTCGCGGAAAAAAATAGCAACATGTTCATTAATTTTGCGGAATGTAAGCGGTTCATGTGCGGTGGTACCCAGGGTCTCCTCTCCTCCAGGCCCTGGGTACCATATCCCTGGTAAAACAATAATTAAAATAAAAAATAATGATATTCTCACCTTCCGGCGGCCCCCGCAGCCTTCCCGCGGCCCCCGCAGCCTTCCCGCCTTCAGCGATGCTCCCGGCAACTCCCGGTCCCAAGAGTCCTTTGCGAGAATCACCCAGATGGCATAGCGGTCTCGCGAGATGCTACGTCATCGGTGTGATTTGTCGCAAAGCACTCCTGGGACCGGAGTTGCCGGGAGCGTCGCTGAAGGCAGGAAAGCTGCGGGGCCGCCGGAAGGTGAGAATATTCATTATTTATTATTTTTTTATTATTTTTTACATTAGATCTTTTTACTATTGATGCGGCATAGGCGGCATCAATAGTAAAAAGTTGGTCACACGAGTCAAACACTATGTTTGACTCGTGTGACCAACCTGTCAATCAGTTTTCCAAGCGATGCTACAGATCGCTAGGAAAACGCTAGCATTCTGCAAGCTAATTACGCTTGCAAAACGCTATTTTCTGGCGGGAATCAGCATACAAAAAACGTGCGTATTTCCTGCGGGAGAAAGTGCGGGATTGCCGCGGAAATTTCCGCGGCAAATTCCGCAACGTGTGAACTTAGCCTGAAAGGTCAGGTTTCTGCCCTGTCCTTGCTATTTCGGAAGGCTATCGCCTCGCGTAGGACGTACGTTCCTTTTTTCGCGGAGTAAACCCGTCAGTTTCCACCGCGGAAGGCGCCTGTGTCTCCTTGGCGGCTCAATCTTGTCTTGGAGGCTCTTCAGCATATACTTTTTGAGCCTATGGGTTCTGCTAGCCTTTCTTTAATTTCTTGGAAGGTTGCCTTCTTAGTGGCGGTAACCTCTTTAAGAAGGGTTTCTTGAGTTGGCAGCTTTTTCCTGCTCGCCTCCTTTCCTGGAGTTTTACTCTGATCGAGTAGTGCTTCGCACACGGGGCGACTTTCTACCTAAGGTGGTGTCGCAATTTCATGTTAACCAGGATATTGTGTTGCCCTCGCTTTGCCCGGGCCCAGGGAATGCAAAGGAACGGAACTTGCACAAATTGGATTTAGTGCGGGCCTTGAAGTTCTATTTGTCTATTACTCAAGGTTTTCGAAAGTCAGATTCTCTGTTTGTGATTACAGCAGGTCGTAGGCGTGATCAACGAGTTTCCAAGGACTCTATAGCTCGTTGGATTCGGTCGGCCATTTTGGAGGCTTACCGTCTTAATGGCGAACCTTGCCGATTAAGATTCGAGCTCGCTCCACGAGGGCTGTGACTTCATCGTGGGCCTTTCATCAAGGGCTTCGGCAGCTCAGCTCTGCCGAGCGGCGACCTGGCGTTTCGTCCACACATTTACAAAGTTTTATAAGGTGGACGTCAGTGTTTCCGCTGATGCGGCCTTAGGACGTAGGGTCCTGCAGGCAGCGGTAATTTAAAGTTTTTAGTTAACTTGTATTTGGCGCCTGTGGCGCATTTATCTAGGTTGTTGGGTTTCTGCCTATTTTGTTTTTTTCCCACCCTAATTTTTGGACTGCTTTGGGACGTCCCACTAGTAATGACTAGTGTTGCTCTCTTCCTTCCATCTGCAGCTGAAAGACGGATTTTGGTAAGAACTTACCTGTAAAATCCTTTTCAGCGAAGGAAGGAAGAGAGACACAGCTCCCTCCCATGGCAGAAGTGTGTTGTTGTATTTACAGATGCAGCGTGACCCTTCTCTGATAGCGATTATCTGGACTGAGGTCGACGCGCTACGGCTCTGTTCCAGCATTGCCAGCTTATCGCAGTAGTCAGGTTCAGTGAGTAGTACCTGTAACTGTGTGATTTTTTTTGCCAAATGCATGCATAACCTGTACTCTTATGTTCTTTCTCTGAAGTCCTTCAGAAGGGGTTATGTTGCTTCGCTGGTGATATTGTTCTTCCTTAAGCTTGGGTACGACTGAAGAGCTGAGTAGGAGGAGCCCGAGCTGGAGGGGCCGGTCAACACTGTTTTTAATCTGAGGTGTCAATCCTATCTGGGCTCCGCCTACCCACTAGTAATGACTAGTGTGTCTCTCTTCCTTCCTTCGCTGAAAAGGATTTTACAGGTAAGTTCTTACCAAAATCCGTCTTTTTCTGACCAATCACAGCTTGCTACTATCATGTCTCCTACCCTGCACAGCCTCTAGTGAACCCAGGGGGAGGGATTATTGAACTTTTCATCATGTTATCATTTTTCTGACCAATCACAGCTTGCTACTATCATGTCTCCTCCCTGCACAGCCTCTAGTGAACCCAGGGGGAGGGATTATTGAACTTTTCTTCATGTCTTTTTTCTCGGACTTAGTGGTCTTGAAAAAAATCGGAGACATGGCCAATGCAAATCTATGGATCCGTGAAAAACATCGTACCGCACTCTGATGACATCCAAGTGTTGTCCGATTTTCCCTTTTTTCTTCTCTTCTCTCCCTCTCAACGTCCTGGAAAAACTGATGCCGTTCAGATCAAAGTCTGATCAGAATAATCAGATCATTTTTCTCGGATGTGGAGAAATCGGTCATGTGAACCTACTCTTTTAATGATGATTTCAGGAGTGCACTACGCCACTTAAATTTTGTTTTTGAAAAAAAAAAAAAATCTGATTACTGCCAGAAATAAAAGATGGCAAAATGTGACTGCAGCTTTATTTATTATTTGCATTTTTGTCTGGCGATCTGAATGCTGGGAAACACTATTAGACGACCGGAGTAGACTTAGTAGGGTTGTTATGGAGGAACTAGTCAGCCTCAGATTGCTGATATCTTCCATTCAAGGCTGTATTGTCACTGAAATGACAATAAAAAAGAACCAGGTTATTTTTCTTATTGCTCCATTAATCATATTTTTTTAGCTTGCGCACATGCACAAAAGCATAAAGCCCGCCCACGAGGTTCCCCTATCACCAAGCGTCACATCTCCAACACTGGCTTCTTCCCGGGCAGTGCGTGTGCATAATATGATGAGTTTTCCACTGCATTTCAGGGGCACATGCATAAGCATTAGTGATGAGCGAACTTGGTGGCGTGACGAGTAAACCTCATGAGCAGGGAAGTAAAAAAAGAAAAGGCTAAAAAGATTACTTTATATAGGGAGAACCTGAGCGTAACTTTCCTTCATCATATTAACCTATGTAGTCAACTGTCCAGTATAAAAACTTTATACAAATGTTCTGGGAGTGATGAGGTAGTAGGAATGCAGCAGTACGTTAGAGCTGCCATTAAATCAATAACAACTGGCTCTTCCCACTGATCATAATGAAATGACTCTGCTCCTCCGTTCTAATCTGTACAGCAAAGCAGAAAATTAGCTGCTGAAAACGGGAAATGTCAGAGTATTGTGTGTTCTAGTGACCACTGGCAAAACCTCAAATCCAGGACTGTTATGGAAAGAATATGTAAAGGAACAGGGACATAGTTTGGGTAGTGAGTGCTTGATGGCGGCAAGCTGAAAGAAGGAAAGACTAGCTACAACGACTAGGAGAAAAAATATTTCACTCTCTCCCTTAATTACCGTAATCTTTCTCCTGTTACATTGGATGGTGGTTTAGGTGCCTAAAATCACCGAAGATGGGATTCAAGGCACATTGTGGTGTAGCTTTCCCAGTGCACCTATCTCACAGCCCATTACCTAAATAACCTGACGAAGGCAGAGCAGCTCGTGGGTGGTACCCGGTCCTCCCCAAAGCTACACCCCTGAGTTACAAGCCTTATACCTTATGTCATTTCCTATGCTTTCCACAACCTTTGCACTCTGTCAATCACCAGTTTATCTGAAAAACCTGTCTCCAATTCATATCTTTTATTCTTGTTTCTACCTTCTCCATTCCTCAATCCTGTCTACTCTCACTCTATTTCCACCTCCCACTTTCTATTATTGTATCTGCAGATCATCACATCTAACACAAAAAATGTATCTACAGAAAAAGTTGAAAATCCTTGTAAATACATTACATTACTTATCCTCTACTGATCCTGAGTTACATCCTGTATTATTCTCCAGGACTGCACTCACTATTCTGCTGGTGCAGTCACTGTGTACATACATTACATTACTGATCCTGAGTTACATCCTGTATTATACTCCAGAGCTGCACTCACTATTCTGCTGGTGCAGTCACTGTGTACATACATTACATTACTGATCCTGAGTTACATCCTGTATTATACTCCAGAGCTGCACTCACTATTCTGCTGGTGCAGTCACTGTGTACATACATTACATTACTGATCCTGAGTTACATCCTGTATTATACCCAGAGCTGCACTCACTATTCTGCTGGTGCAGTCACTGTGTACATACATTACACTACTGATCCTGAGTTACATCCTGTATTATACCCCAGAGCTGCACTCACTATTCTGCTGGTGCAGTCACTGTGTACATACATTACATTACTGATCCTGAGTTACATCCTGTATTATACTCCAGAGCTGCACTCACTATTCTGCTGGTGCAGTCACTGTGTACATACATTACATTACTGATCCTGAGTTACATCCTGTATTATACTCCAGAGCTGCACTCACTATTCTGCTGGTGCAGTCACTGTGTACATACATTACATTACTGATCCTGTACTGATCCCGAGTCACATCCTGTATTATACTCCAGAGCTGCACTCACTATTTTGCTGGTGCAGTCACTGTGTACATACATTACATTACTGATCCTGAGTTACCTCCTGTATTATACTCCAGAGCTGCACTCACTATTCTGCTGGTGCAGTCACTGTGTACATACATTACATTACTGATCCTGAATTACATCCTGTATTATACTCCAGAGCTGCACTCACTATTCTGCTGGTGCAGTCACTGTGTACATACATTACATTACTGATCCTGAGTTACATACTGTATTATACTCCAGAGCTGCACTCACTATTCTGCTGGTACAGTCACTGTGTACATACATTACATTACTGATCCTGAATTACATCCTGTATTATACTCCAGAGCTGCACTCACTATTCTGCTGGTGCAGTCACTGTGTACATACATTACATTACTGATCCTGAGTTATATCCTGTATTATTCTCCAGGACTGCACTCACTATTCTGCTGGTGCAGTCACTGTGTACATACATTACTGATCCTGAGTTACATCCTGTATTATACTCCAGAGCTGCACTCACTATTCTGCTGGTGTAGTCACTGTGTACATACATTACATTACTGATCCTGAGTTACATCCTGTATTATACCCCAGAGCTGCACTCACTATTCTGCTGGTGCAGTCACTGTGTACATACATTACATTACTGATCCTGAGTTACATCCTGTATTAGGCCGGGATCACACATGCGAGAAACACGGCTGAGTCTCGCATGTGAAATCCCAGCTCTGGCACCGGCACTCAGGAGTGGAGCGAGCGGCTGCATATAACTACATGCAGCTGCTCGCTCCGCTCCCGTGTGCCGGCGCCAGAGCTGGGATTTCACATGCGAGACTCAGCCGTGTTTCTCGCATGTGTGATCCCGGCCTTACACTCCAGAGCTGCATGCACACTTGTGCTTGTGTCAGAGCTGCTAGATCCCAGTATTGTTTGTTCTCTATTGTTTCGGTATACTGATAGAAAGGATACAATGCTTGAGAACAAGCATTTCAACAGTTTACAGCAACTTCAGGCAGAATTGTGAATGCAGCTTTGGTGATAACGTAGGTTGTAAGTCAAGATTTACATCTTTTTATGTAGATCTTTATGTGCGTATTTATTTATATATTAGAAAATTAATTAAAGGGTCAATAAAATAGTGAGACACTGTGTTAAGTTTAGAATAGGTTCTGCGGGGGCGGAGAAGAACACAACAGTGAGATGGTTTCTGCCCAGTCCCGCCCCCTCGGTTCCTGCATTAGACATGACTCCATTTTAGTTGAGTGTTCCTCTAATATTAAATAATCTATATAATATCTGCTGTGTCTGTTCTATTACTGTCTTGTTCGGGCGGCCTTAGCAAACACTTGAATGTCCTTTCTTTACTTCTAATAATGTTTTCTTTGCTAACACCATTAACTTTCACAGTTTCAGAAGGCGCAGCGAAAAGTGCGGACCATGATGATGTGTTTGGTGAGTTTGGGATATAAATTTTTATGTGATAATTATCACTTGGTATAATGTTCCTGGAGAGATTTAATCTGGCGGCTACATAATATCTTCTGGAGTGGGACGGGGCGTTAGCTGAGATTGAACTATAATTCTGTCTTTAACAACATTTAATAACAATTTACAACCTGAGATGTCACAATTTACAACCCTAGACCACCCGAAATGTCACAATTTACAACCCTAGACCACCCGAAATGTCACAATTTACAACCCTAGACCACCCGAAATGTCACAATTTACAACCCTAGACCACCCGAGATGTCACAATTTACAACCCTAGACCACCTGAAATGTCACAATTTACAATCCTAGACCACCCGAAATGTCACAATTTACAACCCTAGACCACCCGAAATGTCACAATTTACAACCCTAGACCACCCGAAATGTCACAATTTACAACCCTAGACCATCCGAGATGTCACAATTTACAACCCTAGACCACCCGAAATGTTACAATTTACAACCCTAGACCACCCGAAATGTCACAATTTACAACCCTAGACCACCCGAAATGTCACAATTTACAACCCTAGACCACCCGAAATGTCACAATTTACAACCCTAGACCACCCGAAATGTCACAATTTACAACCCTAGACCACCCGAAATGTCACAATTTACAACCCTAGACCACCCGAAATGTCACAATTTACAACCCTAGACCACCCGAGATGTCACAATTTACAACCCTAGACCACCTGAAATGTCACAATTTACAATCCTAGACCACCCGAAATGTCACAATTTACAACCCTAGACCACCCGAAATGTCACAATTTACAACCCTAGACCATCCGAGATGTCACAATTTACAACCCTAGACCACCCGAAATGTCACAATTTACAACCCTAGACCACCCGAAATGTCACAATTTACAACCCTAGACCATCCGAGATGTCACAATTTACAACCCTAGACCACCCGAAATGTTACAATTTACAACCCTAGACCACCCAAAATGTCACAATTTACAACCCTAGACCACCCGAAATGTTACAATTTACAATCCTAGACCACCCGAAATGTCACAATTTACAACCCTAGACCGGGATATGTCACAATTTACAACCTAGACTACCCGAGATGTCACAATTTACAACCCTAGACCACCCGAAATGTTACAATTTACAATCCTAGACCACCCGAAATGTCACAATTTACAACCCTAGACCACCCGAAATGTCACAATTTACAACCCTAGACCACCCGAAATGTCACAATTTGCAACCCTAGACCACCCAAGATGTCACAATTTACAACCCTAGACCGGGATATGTCACAATTTACAACCCTAGACTACCCGAGATGTCACAATTTACAACCCTAGACTACCCGAGATGTCACAATTTACAACCCTAGACCACCCGAAATGTCACAATTTACAACCCTAGACCACCCGAGATGTCACAATTTACAACCCTAGACCACCTGAAATGTCACAATTTACAATCCTAGACCACCCGAAATGTCACAATTTACAACCCTAGACCACCCGAAATGTCACAATTTACAACCCTAGACCACCCGAAATGTCACAATTTACAACCCTAGACCATCCGAGATGTCATAATTTACAACCCTAGACCACCCGAAATGTTACAATTTACAACCCTAGACCACCCGAAATGTCACAATTTACAACCCTAGACCACCCGAAATGTTACAATTTACAATCCTAGACCACCCGAAATGTCACAATTTACAACCCTAGACCGGGATATGTCACAATTTACAACCCTAGACTACCCGAGATGTCACAATTTACAACCCTAGACCACCCGAAATGTTACAATTTACAATCCTAGACCACCCGAAATGTCACAATTTACAACCCTAGACCACCCGAAATGTCACAATTTACAACCCTAGACCACCCGAAATGTCACAATTTGCAACCCTAGACCACCCAAGATGTCACAATTTACAACCCTAGACCGGGAATATGTCACAATTTACAACCCTAGACTACCCGAGATGTCACAATTTACAACCCTAGACCACCCGAGATGTCACAATTTACAACCCTAGACCACCCGAGATGTCACAATTTACAACCCTAGACCACCCGAAATGTCACAATTTACAATCCTAGACGACCCAAAATGTCACAATTTACAATCCTAGACCACCCGAAATGTCACAATTTACAACCCTAGACCACCCGAGATGTCACTATTTACAACCCTAGACCACCCGAAATGTCACAATTTACAATCCTAGACGACCCAAAATGTCACAATTTACAATCCTAGACCACCCAAGATGTCACAATTTACAACCCTAGACCGGGATATGTCACAATTTACAATTCCAGACCACCCGAGATGTCACAGTTTACAACACTAGACCACCCGAGATGTCACAATTTACAATCCTAGACCACCCGAGATGTCACTATTTACAACCCTAGACCACCCGAAATGTCACAATTTACAACCCTAGACCACCCGAGATGTCACTATTTACAACCCTAGACCACCCGAAATGTCACAATTTACAACCCTAGACCACCCGAAATGTCACAATTTACAACCCTAGACCACCCGAGATGTCACAATTTACAACCCTAGACCGGATATGTCACAATTTACAACCCTAGACCACTCGAAATGTCACAATTTACAACCCTAGACCACCCGAAATGTCACAATTTACAACCCTAGACCACCCGAAATGTCACAATTTACAACCCTAGACCACAAGAGATGTCACAATTTACAACCCTAGACCACCCAAAATGTCACAATTTACAACCCTAGACCACCCGAAATGTCACAATTTACAACCCTAGACCACCCGAAATGTCACAATTTACAACCCTAGACCACAAGAGATGTCACAATTTACAACCCTAGACCACAAGAGATGTCACAATTTACAACCCTAGACCACCCGAAATGTCACAATTTACAACCCTAGACCACAAGAGATGTCACAATTTACAACCCTAGACCACCCAAAATGTCACAATTTACAACCCTAGACCACCCGAAATGTCACAATTTACAACCCTAGACCACAAGAGATGTCACAATTTACAACCCTAGACCACAAGAGATGTCACAATTTACAACCCTAGACCACCCGAAATGTCACAATTTACAACCCTAGACCACAAGAGATGTCACAATTTACAACCCTAGACCACCCAAAATGTCACAATTTACAACCCTAGACCACCCGAAATGTCACAATTTACAACCCTAGACCGGGATATGTCACAATTTACAACCGTAGACCACCCGAGATGTCACAATTCACAACCGTAGACCACCCGAGATGTCACAATTTACAACCCTAGTCCACCCGAGATGTCACTATTTACAGCCCTAGACCACAAGAGATGTCACAATTTACAACCCTAGACCACCAAAGATGTCACAATTTACAACTCGAGACCACCAAAGATGTCAGTTTACCAATTTACAACCGTAGACCATCAGGGATGTTGAAATTAAATAATTTGCAACCCTAAACTATAATAATTGTCACAATTACCCTATGTAGAAGCCTAGACTCCAAGGGTATTACAATAAATCCAATATACAACCCTAGACCACCAGGGATGTGACAGTTAATCCAATTTAAAAAATCTAGACCAGCAGGGGTATAACAATGACACCATTTACTAGATCACCATTGATGTCAAATCTAACCAATTTATATGATCATGATCCATCTACAACCCTAGACCACCAGGGATATCACACTAAATTCATCTAAAACCATAGCCCACCTGGGATGTCAGCATTAATTCATGTCCATCTACAACACTAGACCACTAGGGATATCACAATCCATCTACAACCCAAGACCACAAGGGATATCATAATCCAGCTACATCCCTAGACCACCTGGGAAATTACAATGAATCCATGTCCATCTACAACACTAGACACCAGGGATACCACAATTAAACCATCTACAACCATAGACCACCTGGGATGTAGGAATTAACACATTTCCCCATGGAATGTTACTATTAAAACATTTACTACTCTAGACCACCATTGATGTCACAATGAACCCATTTACCACCCTGGATTGGACCACCTGGAATGACATTATTAAAGGATTGTTACTATGTCTGTAACCAATCTGTTCCCCACCCTAGACTACCAGGGATATTGGGAGTATAACTCACCAAGCTAAATAGTTTTAGAGATGTCTTTGTATTCCAGTGGAACAGATTTCCTAAAAGCTTTTTCTGGCTATTTTGTATAATGTCGGGGTATTAAACACTTTTGTGGGATTCTGTCATTTTACCATACACAATAAGGCAGCAGCATTCTGGAGCGGAGGCTCCTAATAGAGGACGAGACGCAGGTGTGAACAGAGCAGCACAGACACCGTCCAGAAAATGCAACACAAGGTCAATCATCAAGTGGTTATTTGAGGTTTTGGAATGTCTGCAAAATATTTTCGGCTGCATCTGATTTCAGTGCTTGTGTTAAATTTACAAAGTCAGAGGTGATAGATAGATAGATAATAGATAGATAACAGATAGATAGATAGATAATAGATAGATAGATAATAGATAGATAACAGATAGATAGATAGATAGATAGATAACAGATAGATAGATAGATAGATAGATAGATAATAGATAGATAACAGATAGATAGATAGATAGATAGATAGATAGATAGATAGATAGATAATAGATAGATAACAGATAGATAGATAGATAGATAGATAGATAGATAGATAGATAATAGATAGATAACAGATAGATAGATAGATAGTTATAGATAGATAGATAGATAGATAGATAATAGATAGATAACAGATAGATAGATAGATAATAGATAGATAGATAGATAATAGATAGATAACAGATAGATAACAGATAGATAGATAGATAGATCAGATAGATAACAGATAGATAGATACTGTAGATAGATAAGAGATTGAATAAACACAGCAACACTTGTAGCCCCGGAGAGGCATGTTTGATAAGTATTTGGGTAAGTACACATCAGACAAAGGTCACCTTGCCGCGGTTGATGGGCGCTCATGAACTGGACAATTTATGCGCCAAGAACCTTCATTTTTGTAACTACATTTTATTTAGCAATAATGCAGTCCAGATCTCATGCATTCAGTGTTTGCTTAGATTTTGGCCCTTACAGAGGCTACTGTGCTCTTTTTTTTGTACATTGTGCGGTCATTGCAGCTTGCACCTGTTCACACTACAGGGAGGTGCCGGTCAGTTTTTTGTAGATAGACATATGGGTCCTTTTTTTACCTATATTTTACAGATATTTCTCTTGCAGGCTTTAATGAAGCAATCCCAGAAACGGAGAGGCTGGATTCCAAGGTCCTGAAGACTCGAGCACATCTCATAGTAAAGAGCAAGCGACATAAACCCTCCAGGACGCGGTTAGGAGACAGCATTAGCTCCACTGACGGAGAGGACAGCATAGAGAGGAAGGTAGGCCCGGGGCTTTCGTCTTGTGTATCACATCACTACTTGGCCACATTTACTTTCTTCTAGTAGGATGTAAATTAAAGGCCACTGTCTCATAAGTAGCTATCCCTCTGTACATCTGAATGGACACCGCGCAGTTCTATATTTTGCCTGTAGAGGCCGCTCCAGGAAAAATGTCTGGTGTCCTGCATCTTCTCTTGGCTAAAAAACAAACCGCTTGTGCCAAAAGACAGACCTTCTGTAATCCGCTGAATGCTATGACGGATCCATTCTTAAAGGAATTGTCTCTAACTTTTAGATTAGAGTTTTTCCAAGAGTGGGTAAAAAAAGATGAGATAACTAGAAAAAGATCGCTCCACCCAAAGACTGAAAAGTTATGTTCATTTGTGTAAGGAAAGTTTGTGGCTGCACTTCTATATGCTGTATACTGTCTATGTGCAGCAATCATACACGTGTGTGTATATGTATTTGTGAACATTTGAAATGCTGAGGCCTTTATTGTCTGAGCTGTAGCTCTTGGGTATTTGCAATTTTTCTAAACATTGCGCCAATGACTTTGGATGATTTTGCTCGGACGTCCACTCCTGGGAAGATTGTCTCTTGACTGTTTTTCCACTTGTGAATAATCTCTCTCGCTGTAGAATAGTGGACTCCATATTGTATAGAAATGGCCCTATAACCCTTCCCAGATTTATGGGCATCCACGCTCGCTTCTCCGAGATCTTTGCTGACGTCTTCCTTCTCTGGCATTATGTTAGCAAATACATTATTTCAAAACAATACCAAAGAAATTGGGGCGGCACAAGTGCAAAGTGTAGGTGCACGTTCACACTGGGGCCATTAAATGGTCACAACCTAGGATAAAAAATAAGCATATAGTAAATAAATAGTAATAGTACATGTTAGTTGACACTATTTTGATCAAGAGTGTAGAAACCATTCCACCGCGACAAGGGAGATGGACCCTATCACGTCGCTATTTGTAAGCACACGTCAAAATAGTTTAATTCTCCAGACCAGCAAACTGCCAAAACTTCTGCTTTTATAGAGGTGATATGTGGATAGCCGCCTTTTCCTGCCCCTTAGCGATTCATGAATTACTATAAAAAATATGAAACTGCGTTCGCGCTTCGCATATTAGTGGTTGACTAGTCAGGGGGGCGTTACTTACGTCAGACTAAAGGAGGCGGCCTAACGTTTCGGCCAATAAATGTGGACCTCCTCCGCAGCTGACCTTCCCCTGTGCCGGAGCAGCGCACCAGTGAAGCGGAGGACATACATTCCCATCAGTGACATCACTGCTGTCAATCATGTCACTTACACCCCTAAATAATGTGACGGCATATTTTTTCATGTCATGACTTTATATACACATGTGTACGTGTGATTCATATATATATATATTTACATTTCATTCTTGTGGGTATCAGTCCAGAGAATTCTTGGTATGTGATTCCATTGTTTCCCCTCCTGTATGTCTCGCCGTCTCTCGCTGTCTAACACTCATCTCATGTCTAACGCCTCCCATCTGTCTGCTGTTTCTCTCGCAGTGCTTCTCTTTCTGGCCGTCTGTAGCTCGCAATACGTGTCGCTTGGTACAGTATTTTGGCTTCCTATATTCATTCTTATTTTAATGTCTGAAATGCAATAACTTGCAAATGTTTTATTTTTTTTCCAATTCTATTCATTTCCTACTTTAATATATTTTATAGTTTTCCTTTTACTGCTACAGAGCTCTAAACGTAACGTTCTGTCTCCTTACAGTCACCACTAGGGGGAGCTCACGATACAGATTCTTTTGATCTGAATGATGAATCTTTCTGCAGTGAGCTCCCCTAGTGGAAGCTGCAAGCAGACAAAATATTTAACATTTAACTTTATGACTGTGTATAAGGTCCAAATAGCATGACAGTATTTGGGTCAGTATTTTTTAGACTTACCGACAGTCACCATTTCGGCAGGACAATCCATTAATCGCAATCACCAAAGAGGCAGCGGGATTATGCAACGTGACAGTTTCAGATACATTAAATAGTGGTGCTTAAATGGCTTGATTTGGTGATTTAAAAGGAGTCTATCAGAGCAAAGTGACTGTTCAAACCAAGCACAGACAAAACAGTTCACCCTTTTTTTTTTTTGGGCCAAACAGTTGAGTGCACCTTCCTCTGACTCCTGTACAGTTAAAGCTGACGATCAGTAAGTGAGAAGGTGCACTGAACTGCTCAGCCATAATAAAAAGGTGCACCGAGCGCCCGTGCTTGGTTTGAACAGTCATTTTGCGCTGACAGACTCCATTTATATGTTGGCACATGTGAATTTTACATAAGTATTTGTAAGCCAAAAACAAAGGGAGGAAACAAAACTGAGAAAAGTTTTATGAAAAGTTTCCCCAAACTTTTTGGAGTGGTTTTCCTGCCCCTAGTTGTGGTCTAGTTCTCCCAAGATTGGGAATGTTGGGAGGAACAGCTTTGGGTTCACTCGCAGTTTACAAATACTAGGCCAATATATCGCTGTGTGAGGACTGAGGCCTTAGGGAGCAGAGGATTTGGTGACATCAATTAAATTATATGGGCCAAATCTTTTGGAAATGTCCAGGAGGCTCCGGAAAAAAGGTCAGAGCTCCCAAAGTCATTTTTTAAGGAGGCTCCCAAATGCATATTTTGGGGGTGCAGTGGGGGCAAATAGCTGCAGGAGATGCAGTACGGACACTTATTTTTTTCCCTAAGCTTCTATGGATGTATTCTGCATGTGCCATTAACAAGCCTGGAATGGCTGAGTGAGCGGTGATGGTCGCCATATTGGTTGTTACTAATTTTAAAGCAGTGGTACTTTTTTATTTACATGCATATATTTTGGGCTAAAAATCATTTTTGCCTTTGACTTTCATTCAAAATGTTGCCCCATTTGGCTTTTATGGGTTCTTTGTTTCCTAGCGAATGGAAATTTTGGTGTGGACTGTGGTCATAAATGGGCTGAGAGGAGCTCAGAAAAAGACAGATAAAAGAGTTCCAATCTCTCTTGTCAGACTATCAGAACGAGCTCACTGACAGATCCTCAGTTAACTCATACTGCAGCCAGTAATAGACAATGCAACACAGGAGGCAAAAATGTTAAAGATGTTAAAGTGCAAAAATGATTTTTTAACCCCAAATATGAAAAATAAAACAATAAATTGTCCCCAAATGTGGACAACCCCTTTATAGAACTGTAATTCAGACCTTGGATATGGCCAAAAAGGGCTTTTTTTTTGGGGGGGGGGAAGCTTTCTGGGCCTTTGTAACCTAAGACTAGATTGTATGGTAACTCGTGTATGTGACTTGTGATTCCAGAACGTGACGTTGAGCGACGACTTCAGTCCCAGCAGCACCAGTTCTGCGGACCTGAGCGGTCTTGTGGTGGAGCCAAAGTTTGCCGAGAGATCTCACTCCTTAGCTCTGTCCTCAGATGAGGTAATTGCCGTGATAACCAATCAGTACTGGGATCCTCCTTGGGATCAGCGATCACACTGATCACACATTGAACGGCAATCCTAGCGATCTCAGGGTAGACCATCCATTAGTATTCCTGGAAAACCTCCTTCATGGGGTCTTCTGCGCTTTTACCTAGTGAAACGTTGTCTTCGGTGTCTCTCTATAGGGCGGCCTCGGGCTCTGGAATTTGGCAAGTTTTTTATTATTATTATTTTTTCTAAAAAAAATTGATTAATTGAACTTTTTTTATATTTTGATTGGTTGGAAAAATGCAGCAGAAAATCAATTAATTTTTTTTCTTAGCGTTGTTTTACTGTAAAAAAAAAAGGTAAAAAAAAACCTAAATTGACCTGCATTTAAAATAAAAAAGCAAGAAACAAAATCCACAATGTGTGAATGAGATGTCAGGGATCTCATTCATTTTGCTGTTACTGTACGGCGCTGGAAAAATTTTTTCTTCAACCTCCTCCTCAAAAAATGCACCAAAAATGCAGCGCGAAATTCATAGTGTGAACATCGCCTTAGGGGGCAGAGATAAGATGCATGGACGTGGCTGTACCTTTTATAGTTGAACCCATTGCTGTATAAATTAGATATATCCAAAACAATAATTAAGGCGGAGGACCCCTTTAAAATGTCTGCAATGTTTTAACAAAAATTGTAAAAAAAAAAAAAAAAAAACAGTGCGTGCTTTCATTCTTCATGGTTTATTTCTTACGAGCAAAATGTTGCAACTTTTATAGAAAGAATATATGGCAAGAATGAACTGGGGAAGGTGACTTACTATAGACCGGAGTTTACAATATTCTGTATATGCAGACTACAGGCTGCCATGAATTAGGACGTTCTGTGGTCAGGTTTTATGTATTTTCCCAGTATATTCCGCCTTTACGGCAGCTTCCAGAGGTGGAGCTGCGGGCACAACTGGAGCACGATGAGTTAAAGTGCCCTCGGCACGATCTGCTACGTTCATCGCTGTCCTGCGTCATTTCTGCACTTTGTGGTTTTGCTTCATCTAATGCACTGACTAAAATCACTTTTCTGTGTCTTCTTTGATTTTTCATTTTTCTTTTTCTTGTTTTGTATTTTTCCCCCATCTTGTATAGAGAGCCTGACATGATAATGACGAGTGATCCTCCTTGATGATTCTTCCATGGCTTCTCTACTCTTATCACTTTTCTTATTGTTCTGCCTGTTTGCTTTTTTTTCTTATATTTTCCTTTCTTTAAAGAATCATTACCCTACAGAGATATCTACATTTTTGTATCTTCCTCACTCCTGAAACTGCACTTCTGCATTCCCTTGGCACTTCCTGCACTCCCTACACTTTTGCACTCCTTCTTGCACTCCCTACACTTCTTGCACTCCCTCTGCACTTCCTGCACTCCCTCTACACTTCCTGCACTTCTTACACTCCCTCTTCACTTCCTGCACTCCCTACACTTCTTGCACTTCCTCTGCACTTCCTGCACTCCCTCTACACTTCCTGCACTTCTTACACTCCCTCTTCACTTCCTGCACTCCCTACACTTCTTTACACTCCTTGCACTCCCTACACTTCTTGCACTCCCTCTGCACTTCCTGCACTCCCTCTACACTTCCTGCACTTCTTACACTCCCTCTTCACTTCCTGCACTCCCTACACTTCTTGCACTCCCTCTGCACTTCCTGCACTCCCTCTACACTTCCTGCACTTCTTACACTCCCTCTTCACTTCCTGCACTCCCTACACTTCTTTACACTCCTTCTTGCACTCCCTACACTTCTTGCACTCCCTCTGCACTTCTTGCACTACCTCTGCACTTCTTGCATTCCCTCTGCACTTCCTGCACTTCTTACACTCCCTCTGCACTTCCTGCACTCCCTACACTTTTTACACTCCTTCTTGCACTCCCTACACTTCCTGCACTCCCTCTGTACTTCTTGCACTTCCTCTGCACTCCCTCTGGACTCCTGCACCAGTGATCTCCAGCCTGTACCTCTCTTACATCTCCCATCATCTGGGTGCTGTAGTTCCACATCAGATCCAGTCCTGTATTCAGTTCTACTCACCACTGAAATACATTGTCAAATCTTTCTCAAGTAGCTCGGTATCGTTGATTTTACTGCCCTTCATTGAATTTTTGAATTTTACTTTACTCCTTTGTTCTCCACTTCACTACATAATCTTGCTGCCAAGAGTCAGATCAATAAGATGTGTGTAAAAGGATGTGTTTTGTGGGCACACATAAAACTGTAGATGTTGAGTATAAATCTAAAAGTCCAGGGTAGCACAATCCAGGCAACAGGTGCAGCATAAGAAAAGTCACAATACACATTTGAAGACAGTTGCCCGAACTCGCTGAAAAGTATGGGCATTGGAGTAACGTGACGCTTGAGGGTAAAATCTCCAATGGGGCCCCCAGTTCTCGCACGGCTTTAATAGTACTGATCTCATATGGGCTGAAGAAACCTTTTGGACTCCGCTAGTCTCCAAGGCCTGGGGCAGAGGTGGGATGTTTGGATTATGGAGGCGAAAGGTTATTTGGGGCCTTCACACACCAAATATTCCACCTCAGCACCCCGATTGTCAGGCCCCTGCCATGACCCTTTTCAGGCCGAATCTCCCCTTACCCCTCAGTGACGTTTCACCCCTGTAGTCCTATCTGATATGTCTGCCTTACTATTCCTGTGATACGCCTCCATTATATCTGTACAGTGACATGTAAAAGTTTGGGCACCCCTGGTCAAAATTACTGTTATTGTGAAGAGTTAAGCAAGGTGAAGATGAAATAATCTCTAAAAGGCCTAATGTTACAGATGACACATGTCCTTGTATTTTAGGCACAACAAAAAACAAATCTTTTACATTTTAAAAATTACAAAAAGAAAAATGGGCCGATGGAAAAGTTTGGGCACCCTGGATGGTTAGTATCAAGTAACGCCACCTTTTAAAACTATCACAGCTGGTAAACACTTTTTGTAGCCAGACAAGAGTCTTTCAATTCTTGTTTGAGGGATTTTCATCCATTTTTCCTCGGAGAATTCTTCCAGTTCTGTGAGATTCCTGGGTCGTCTTGCTTCCTCTGCTATTTTGAGGTCTAGTCACAGATTTTCAATGATGTTCAGATCAGGGGACTGTGAGGGCCATTGTAAAACCTTCAGCTCGCACCTTTTGAGGTTGTCTATTGTGGATTGTGACCTGTGTATAGGGTCATTATGCATTTGTAGAAGCCATCCTCATCCTCTTCCTCTTTTCACCTTCTGCTTTTTTACAGATGGAGTTATGTTTGCATCAAGAATTTGTTGAAATTTCATAGAATCCAATTTTCCCTCTACCCGTGAAATGTTCCCAGTGCCATTAGCTGCATCAGAACCCCAAAACCATGATTGATCTTCCCCCATGCTTAATGGTTGGCAAGATGTTCTTTTCCTGAAATTCTCTGCCCTTTTTTCTCCACACATACCTTTGATCATTGTGGCCAAAGAGGTTTTATTTTAACCTCATCGGTCCACAGGACTTGTTTCCAAAATGCATAAGGCTTGTTTAGATGTTCTTTTGCATACTCCTGTCGCTGAATTTTATGGTAATGATGCAGGAGAGTTTTACTTCTGATGACTCTTCCATGAAGGCAATATTTGTGCAGGTGTCTCTGAACAGTAGAACAATGTACCACAACTCCAGAGTCTGCTAAATCTTTCTTAAAGTCTTTTGCTGTCAAGCGGGGGTTCTGATTTAGCTCTTTTGCAATCCTATGAGCAGATCTCACTGAAATTTTGCTTGGTCTTCCAGACCTTATCTTGACCTCCATTGTTCCGGTTAACTGCCATCTCTTAATTACATTTCTAACTGGGGAAAGAGCAACTTGAAAATGCTTTGCTGTCTTCTTATAGCCTTCTCCTGCTTTGTGGACCTCCACCATTTTCATTTTCAGAGTGCTCGGCAGCTGCTTAGAAGAACCCATGGCTGCTGTTTTTTGGCACAAGGTTAGAGGAGGCTGGGTTTTATAAAGCTGGGAAATTAGCATCACCCGGCCTTTCCTGACGATGATAGTGATCAAGCCATAACCCTAACAAGCTAATTAAGGTCTGAAACTTTGGTCAAACTTATCTGATCACACACACATCACCAAGGGTGCCAAAACTTTTGCATTGGCCCATTTTCCTTTTTGTAATTTGTAAAATGTAAAAATTGACATATACGAGTATATATATTGCATAAAATACAAAGGAAATGTGTCATCTGTAACTTCAGGCCTTTTAGAGATCATTTCATCTTCAACTTGCTTAACTATTCACAATAACAGTAATTTTGACCAGGGGTGCCCAAACTTTTACATGCTACTGGAAGCATCATCACTCCCGTCATTCACCTCTCCTCTGCAGGACATTGTATAGTCGGATAGACCAAAAATTATCCCATAAACATTTCTTGCAGATTCTAGATGAAAGTCAGTCTCCAAAACATAGTCAGTGGCAAAGTCGTACCCCCCTAGAATGGAGCTCGCAGCAAGTGACCAACTGGTTAACGACTCTGAACTTGGATCACTGCGTTTCCGAATTCGCGGCCCAGAATGTCAACGGTGAGCAGCTTCTCCAGCTGGACAGTGCGAGGCTGAAGGTAAGGAATGAAGCGCGTGGAGGCGACGTATATATACTGTATAAACCCTGCACAACGCCTTCTAGTCCTAGGACCTCAATGCACCACTCTTAAAGAGCCCTCTTGTAGAGAATACCCATTGCGCAGCGCCCCTCAGGCCTGGAGGTGCCATAACACAAGTGCAGCTTTGTTTGGATTGCACTTTTAAAGGGGTATTCTAAAAAAATTTTTATGTAACTGCTTATCCCACTCCTCCAGAATAAGGGTCTTCTGACCTCAGTCCTGCCTGGTGAGATGACCCCTGACTGCTACATTCAGTCCTTGTTCTCCATTCACCTCTATGGGAGCTATCCAAGCCAGTGAGCTCAGCTGTATCCATCTCTGCCCCTTCTGTTCACTTTTAAGAGAGTCAGAGGCATATATGGGGGGAAGCCGTGCACCGCTGGGTCTGGGACGCCCTTAGATGTCAAGAGAGAGAACTTTGCAGTTTGCATTTATTTTCTGCCCATTGTTATAGGGGGGCTGGAGATAGATGGGGGTCTCAGTTGTGAGTCTCATAGACCATAAATAAACATTTTATGCCATAAATGTATAAGATCGGAATACCCATTTAAGTTGTCTAAAAAAAAAAAAAAAATCCTCCACCCATTCAGGTAACGAGATCACACATTGCCTCCATAGACTAGTCCGCCTCCGTACAGGCCGCATGGGACCCCTCGGCGCTTGTTGTGCACCCCTCATTTTTGATGTAACCATCCCGTCCACTTTGATTTGTTTTAGGCCCTCGGGGTAAATGCACAAGACAGAACGATCATTAAAAAAAAAATCAAGGACATGAAAGTAACAATCGAAAAAGTCCGAAAAGCCAACGAAAAGATGGAGAAGCAGAAAGAGCGGCTCCGTAAAAAGGAGCAAGACCAGCAACTCCAGCGGGTTCGGCAGGAGAACGCATCGGAAGACCCCGCTCAGAGCCCCCACGAGCCATAACTCCGGGACTGCCGGACATTTCTACGACAAGAGTCCGATTTGTACTGTGTCCAATCCTCCGGGCGCTGCTGGTTATGGGGCGGGAGGATAACTCCTAACATCTTCGCTTTACTTTCTGCTATCATATCAGTTTCGTTTGCCAAAAATTGGTCAAGTTCAAGGGTTAAGACGAAGCCGTCATCGCTCCTCCAAAGCTTAGAGCGTTATCCGAGTAGACGACCGCAACTAATGGAGTCCTAGAAATATTCCACAATGCTTTGGCCGCCACCGCGAGGAATTAATCCGTATATCATAAGTGTCATGGCGTCTGTGAGCACCTGCTGGATGATAGCCCTCTCACCCATACACAGTGCAGACGTGTATTTTATCTGTTATCGCTATGTCATTTTTAGGACCAAAATTCTGCAGCAGTGATCACTGCTGTTTAACCCCTTAAGTACCTCTGTCAGTTGCCATACGACCCCAATTGGGCAACTGTTCCATGACGTGATCGCAGGGTGCCAATGGATTGGCTGAAGGCTCCCGTCACTGCCACGTTTGTGCTGCTGTGAAGCCCGGCCGCAGGCTGGATTATACTGGAAAGCGTAATTTGTAATTAAGTCTATGTACAGCGATACATTGGTTCATAGTATATAGAGCAAGAAATCAAACAATTGCAGGTTCAAGTGACAAGATAAATGTCTAATAAAGCAAAAAGTGAAAAAAAAAAAGTTTAAAAAAGAAATAAATTAAAAAAACATAATAATTTGAATCATTTACCTCCCCCCCCCTGGTATTTGGCTTCACTGCGTCCGTAAAAGTTTGATCTACGGCGGTGTTTTGCCGGAAAATAAAAAAGTTACAGATCTCAGAAAATGACACAAAGAAAAAAATATTATTTTTGAAAGTTCTAAATTTCTTTTAACTACTAAAATATACATACCGTTGTGACGACGCAGCATTTTATCTTAATTAACCAGACTTCTTTTTTCAGTAAGCCAGGAAGAATAGACTGTTATCTATATGTTGACTTTTGAATTTTTGTGTTTCTTCGGTTGTCAAGAGTCTGAACTGTTGATTCTTCTTGTAGGTTAAATTGATATTTGTAAATTGAGGAATGTTGGATATTACCTCTTATATCCGCTCCTATTTCAGATTCTGGACTTTGTTTGGTATCGCTGTGTTTGTACTGGCCTTGAGAATCATCTTAGCTGGTCATTTCTACAGCGCAATGAATGCCGTCAAAACAAACCCAAAAAAACTATGGTAAAACTTTTTTTTTTTCCTCCCGGTCTCCTCTACATTATATTATAGTATCATTAAAGACTAAAATTCTTCTAGCAAATAAAAAATTGTTATGTATTTATAAAAAAAAAGAAAAAGAGCAAAAAGCGAAAGTGCAAAACTGAAACTTGGCCGTGTCCTTAAGGGGATGAAATCTTCACAGAATTTCCACATTCCGGATCCTTTTTACCTTTTCTTACCTTGGGTTCTGTCTGGGCCTTTAGACTCTGAGCAGAAACCTTTAAACATAAACCAAAACTAATGTCCGTGGCCGTCTTTAGTGGTTGTGTATCTTTTAAGCAAACTGAACAAAGTGGCAGCCTCCACCATATTAAGTGACAGACCTTCTTAAAGGGATATTCTCATAAAGTGATGTTACATCGCTATGAAATATGAGATCATTTAGTGGGGGTCTGGCTCCTGTGAATCCCGCGGATGAGAAACAGTTATGATCCTTCGCCAGTCATAAAGTGTTGGCAGATCTTAGCGCTGTGAGGTCATTTCAGGGGATGGGAGACCCCTTTAGTCATTGAGTACCGTGATCCATCCTCATTTCTCAGTATCTGTGAATCGTCACGCTCGCTCTGCAGTATTCTGGAATTATCGGATATATGTATATATATTATTTTCTTTAATGCAGTAAAACTGGAAAGTATATTGCACCCTGCGTTTGTCAGTACCTCATTTTGTTGCAATCAAACATATTAAACTATATCTACCGAGAAAGTGTTCATATCATTGACGGCGTTTACAGCAGGCAGATGTGTTTATACGCAGTGCAAATCTCCCATTAAAACGAGCATTGATGACAACAGAGGGATGGAGGACATAATGGGGCGTGAGCTGACGCTTTGTAATAGTTGGTTACTTTAGCGTTACTGCTCGACAGTGATAAAAAGAAAAACATCACAAAGATCCCCATTGTGCCAACGCCATCCCTCACCTCTTTACATCATCCACATTTACGTCATCCACATCTGTTTTTCCTTAAAGAATATATACTTTCTGGGGCTTTTCTTTATTTTTTTTCACTTAAATGCTTTTATTTTGGGCTAAAAATAGTTTTTGCAATTGGGTTTATTAAAAAATTTGCAAAGTTTAGCTTTTGCAGGCTGCAGAATGAGTTAAGTGAGAATCTGTCAGTGAGCTCGTGTTTGTAGCCCTTTTATCTTGTCTTTTTCTGAGCTCCTCTCAGCTAATTTATAACCAGATCAAAGTTTTGATCAACTCCAATGTAGTCTGTCGTCTTCAATTAACACAGAAACACAGATAAGAGTTGAAGAACACTCCTTTAGGACCAGCTTACTGACGGATTCTCTGTTAACTCATTCTGAAAATTGCAAGGAAATAAAGAGTTATATCAGAGAGTAGGGGAGATAAACACATTGCAAAATATTGCTTAAAAGGTGTTCTCTAACGATTGAACTAGTAAAAAAAGAAAATATATGCAATTTTAATTAAATTCCTAATCACCTTTAATTAGCAAATTACGCCAATTAGGAAGGTAATCGCCATAGTACATTAGAATAGCCGTTACATTGTTACATTGACGGAAACCTGTCCTATAATGTTAAAAGGACAGGTGCCTGTGAGCATGTGCAGGCTGAAGCTCCACGGCTGTGACCTGGAGAGAGCTTGACAGTACAGGTCACAGCAGCCACTCAGCATTCAGACGGTGAACAGCAGTGTGAGCAGCCTCTTCCTACATCAGCACTCCTGATATCTTCAGTATTAGGTCAGATAGACAGGGTAAACAGCAGTGTGAGCAGCCTCTTTCTACATCAGCACTCCTGGTATCTTCAGTATTAGATCAGATAGGGTGAACAGCAGTGTGAGCAGCCTCTTCCTACATCAGCACTCCTGGTATCTCCAGTATTAGATCAGATAGACAGGGTGGACAGCAGTATGAGCATCCTCTTCTTGACTCAGCATCCATGGTATCTCCAGTACTAGATCAGATAGACAGTGTGAACAGCCTCGTCTTACCTCAGCACTCTTGGTAGCTCTAGTATTAGATCCGACAGGGTGGACAGCAGTGTGAGCAGTCTCTTCTTACCTCAACACTCCTAGTATGCCAGTATTAGATCAGAGAGAAAGGGTAAACAGCAGAGTGAGCAGCCTCTTCTTACCTAAGCACCCCTGGTAGCTCCAGAATCATAACAGGCAGCTCTTCTTGACTTAGCATCTATGGTATCTACAGTACTAGATCAGATAGGGTGGATAGCTGTGTGAGCTGCCTCATCTTACCTCAGCACCCCTGGTATCCCAATATTAGATCAGATAGACAATGTGAACAGCAGAGTGAGCAGCGTCTTCTCACCTCAGCACTCCTTGGGTCCCCAAAATTTGATCAGGTAGACAGCAATGTGACCATCCTTTTCTTAATACTGGAGATATCAGGGGTGCAGAAATAAGTCAGCTAGACAGAGTGGACAAATCCCTGCCCCCCCCCCCCCCGCATTCTGCAATGTAAGTAGCCTCTTCTTAACTCAGCATCCATGGTTTCTCCAGTACTAGATCAGATAGACAGTGTGGACAGCAGTGTGAGCAGCCTCATTGTACCTCAGCACTCCTAGTAGCCCTAGTATTAGATCAGATAGACAGTGTGGACAGCAGTGTGAGCAGCCTCATCTTACCTCAGCACTCCTAGTAGCCCTAGTATTAGATCAGATGGACAAGGTGGACAGCAGTGTGAGTAGCCTCTTCTTAATTCAGCATCCATGATTTCTCCAGTACTTGATCAGATAGACAATGTGGACAGCAGTGTGAGCAGCCTCGTCTTACCTCAGCACTCCTAGTAGCTCTAGTATTGGATCAGATGGACAGGGTGAACAGCCGTGTCTTCTCACCTCAGCACCCTTGGTATTTCCAGTGTTAGATCAGATTGGGTGGACAGAAGTGTGAGCAGCCTCTTCTTACCCCAGCACCCCTGGTATCCCCCCAGTATTAAATCAGATAGACTTGGTGGACAGCAGAGTGAGCAGCCTCTTCTTCTGTTAGCTCTAGTATTAGATCAGATAGACATGGTGGACAGCAGTGTGAGCAACGTAGTCTTACCTCAGCACTCCTGGTAGCTCTAGTTTTAGATTAGATAGACAGGGTGGACAGCAGCATGAGCAGCCTCTTCTCTTGGTAGCTCTAGTATTAGATCAGATAGACATGGTGGACAGCAGTGTGAGCAACCTAGTCTTACCTCAGCACTCCTGGTAGCTCTAGTTTTAGATTAGATAGACAGGGTGGACAGCAGCATGAGCAGCCTCTTCTCTTGGTAGCTCTAGTATTAGATCAGATAGACATGGTGGACAGCAGTGTGAGCAACCTAGTCTTACCTCAGCACTCCTGGTAGCTCTAGTAGATTAGATGGACAGGGTGGACAGCGGAGTGAGCAGCCTCTTCTCTTGGTAGCTCTAGTATTAGATCAGATAGATATGGTGGGCAGCAGTGTGAGCAGTGTCTTCTCACCTCAGCACCCTTGGTATTTCCAGTGTTACATCAGATAGATATGGTGGACAGCTGTGTGAGCAGCCTCTTCTCTTGGTAGCTCTAATATTAGATCAGATAGACATGGTGGACAGCAGTGTGAGCAACCTTGTCTTACCTCAGCACTCCTGGTAGCTCTAGTAGATTAGATGGACAGGGTGGACATGGGAGTGAGCAGCCTCTTCTCTTGGTAGCTCTAGTATTAGATCAGATAGACATGGTGGACAGCAGTGTGAGCAACCTTGTCTTACCTCAGCACTCCTGGTAGCTCTAGTAGATTAGATGGACAGGGTGGACAGTGGAGTGAGCAGCCTCTTCTTCTGGTAGCTCTAGTATTAGATCAGATAGATATGGTGGACAGCAGTGTGAGCAGCCTTGTCTTACCTCGGCACTCCTGGTAGCTCTAGTAGATTAGATGGACAGGGTGGACAGCGGAGTGAGCAGCCTCTTCTCTTGGTAGCTCTAGTATTAGATCAGATAGATATGGTGGGCAGCAGTGTGAGCAGTGTCTTCTCACCTCAGCACCCTTGGTATTTCCAGTGTTACATCAGATAGATATGGTGGACAGCTGTGTGAGCAGCCTCTTCTCTTGGTAGCTCTAATATTAGATCAGATAGACATGGTGGACAGCAGTGTGAGCAACCTTGTCTTACCTCAGCACTCCTGGTAGCTCTAGTAGATTAGATGGACAGGGTGGACATGGGAGTGAGCAGCCTCTTCTCTTGGTAGCTCTAGTATTAGATCAGATAGACATGGTGGACAGCAGTGTGAGCAACCTTGTCTTACCTCAGCACTCCTGGTAGCTCTAGTAGATTAGATGGACAGGGTGGACAGTGGAGTGAGCAGCCTCTTCTTCTGGTAGCTCTAGTATTAGATCAGATAGATATGGTGGACAGCAGTGTGAGCAGCCTTGTCTTACCTCGGCACTCCTGGTAGCTCTAGTAGATTAGATGGACAGGGTGGACAGCGGAGTGAGCAGCCTCTTCTCTTGGTAGCTCTAGTATTAGATCAGATAGATATGGTGGACAGCAGTGTAAGCAGTGTCTTCTCACTTCAGCACCCTTGGTATTTCCAGTGTTACATCAGATAGATATGGTGGACAGCTGTGTGAGCAGCCTCTTCTCACCTCAGAAACCTTGCAGTCTCCAATATCAAATCAAACATACAGGGTGGACGGCAGCTTGGCAATGCACTTTATCTCCAGGTCTGCGCAATAACTCAACAGGACAAATGGTGCAACATTTTTAATAAAACCCAACGGAAGAAAATAATTTTTAGCCTAAAATACATGCAATAAATAAAAAAAATTATATAAATCCCCAAAGCTGACCATGTCTTTTAAAAATTAACTCCACTTGAAAAATTTTATTCTGGAATTGAATACCAATAAAATACCTTGTATCCTGCGTAGTTGCATTTTGCACTCCTCCCTTCTTCACCCTATTTCTTCCAGTATGATGACTACTCTCGCCATACATGTAATAGACTAAATATGTGGGGTCACCAGTAGTTATTCTGCCGAAGCAAATAACATAGAAATGCAAGAAGTTTGTACTTTTGTAAGAAATTCTTCCATGTCTTTAGAAAAACAGGATGATGATGATGAAGAGTAGAATATAGAACAACGTCAGAGGTCACCAATCCGTTCCTGGACCACACAGCCAGGAAGAGAACTTGCTCCTCAAACACCCCAAAATCTGTCCCAACCTTAGCTCCGAGCCAGCGGCCTCTGACCTTTGCTGCTGTGTACGTTCTCCCAGATAAAAAACTTTAAGTTAAGTTCCCTCCCGGCTGTGGCTGAACCGTTATTATTTGGGGTGGGGAATTTTTGTTGTGTTTTATGAGTTATGAGATATGTTGCCTCGGTTTGTGAACACTGACATTTTTTGATGATTGTACAAACTTGTGAATATTTTTGATAATTGTATATTATTATCCCTAAGGGTATTTGTTTGGAATCGAGGTGTTTATATTCATTGGTAATACAATATAAAACGAACAAGACTGTGAAACACGGACATTACAAAACATTGCAGAAAAGGGTTCTCCGAGTGTGCAAAAAAAGAAATAAAATTTAGTTTCGAATGAATTCATAATTAGCTTTAATTAGCAAATCATGATTGTTATGTATAGGGAGGTAATGACTAAAGTACATTAAGATGGCCGTGGTCTAGTAACACTGATACTAGAATGTTACTTGTAGTGATGAGCGAGTATGCTCGTTGCTCGGATGATCTCCGAGTATTTGGGCGTGCTCGGAGATTAAGTTTCTGTTGCTGTAGCTGCATGATTTGTGGCTGCTAGACAGCCTGAATACATGTGAGGGGAGGGTTGACTGTTCGTTAGGGAATCCCCATATGTATTCAGGCTGTCTAGCAGCCGCAAATCATGCAGCTGTGTCAACAGAAACTAAATCTCCGAGCACGCCCAAATACTCGGAGATCACCCGAGCGTGCTCTGGAAAACCCGAGCAACGAGCATACTCGTTCATCACTAGTTACTAGGAGAGGAGCTTGTGAGCATGTGCAGTAGGAAGCTCTGCTGCTGTGACCTGGAGTACAAATCCCTGCTGCCTCCCAGCATTCAGCAGTGTGAGCAGCCTCTTCTTACATGATCACCTCTGGTATCTCCTGCTTTTAGATCAGATAGACAGGGTGGACAACAGTGTGAGCAACCTCTTCTTACCTCATCACCTCTGGTATCTCCAGTATTAGATCATAAATGCATGATGGACAGCAGTGTGAGGAGCCTCTTCTTACCTCAGCACCCCTGGTATCCCCAGAATTTGATCAAATAGACAGGGGAGATAGCAGGACAGCAGTGTGAGCAGCCTCTTCTTACCTCCAAATTGCTGGTGTCTCCAGAATTAGATGAGATAGACAGGGTGGACAGCAGGATAGTAGTGTGAGCAGCCTCTTCTTACCTCCAAATTGCTGGTGTCTCCAGAATTAGATGAGAGAGACAGGGTGGACAGCAGGACAGCAGTGTGAGCAGCCTCTTCTTACCTCCAAATTGCTGGTGTCTCCAGAATTAGATGAGAGAGACAGGGTGGACAGCAGGACAGCAGTGTGAGCTGACTCTTCTTACCTCCAAATTGCTGGTGTCTCCAGAATTAGATGAGATAGGGTGGACAGCAGGATAGTAGTGTGAGCAGCCTCTTCCTACTTCACATGCATCTGTTCTATTACCATGTTAGGGCAGGTTTCAGTCAGTGTAACAGGATGGAGTCTATTTTATTTCCACAGTGATTTCCTGCCTAGACATAACAATTTGCAATTAAAGGTATTTAGGAAATTACTCTTAAATATATGTCCTTAATTTATTTTTGTTTTTCCCAGAGAACCTCTTTAAGTGAGTTCTCCTGTCCTTTAGCATTAATGACCTTAGGATAGGACTTTTGGTGATCCAAACAGTATAAGGAGCAGTTTTAGGCCTGTAAAAACAATGACGAGGACATGACCTATATCAAGATGTATCCCATAGGATGGATCCCTACAGAACAAACTGGCTCATCTTAAGCATAGTGATTTAGTGTTAACGTTATGGAAGAAACCCCACAGATAAACTTCACAATGACATTTACATTTATGTTAGGCTTTGTATCTAGACCAGTGTATAACGGTGATTGAAACTGGAGGTTCCAGGCGAAATTGCCATATGGCGCCATGTTAATATATATAAGGACCATCTGTCTGCATGTGCTTGGTAGTATGGAGGCCACACACCAGCTGAAAAGCTGCTACCTGTGATAGGAGCCCTCTAATAGTTAATCAGATCACTAAATTATGTGATCTACAAACTATTTATCAGGGATTCGTTGCTAAACAAATCTCATCCATGTCTCCTACATACACTCATAGAAACCCATCCTCAATCTTTTCGGCTGCCGAGGCATAAATTGGTTGCAGGAGATCTAGAGATCGTGGAGTCCAATTCTAGGTGTCATGTTCAACTAGTTAGCCAATCACTGATCGTAGCGAAGATCACAGTGGAAGTGGGCGGGAAAGGAATCCTGTAGCCAATCACTGATCGTAGTGAAGAGTGGGAATAGAACCCTCTTTAGCCAATCAAATCATGGGAAAGATGCACAGCAGAAGAGGGAATGTGCTGACTTTGGGAGGAGACAGTGACTTGTGCACTCCTGGGATGATGTTAGTGAGAAGATGATAGTATGTGACAGGCGTAGTATCATAAAGGATTATTGAACTTGAACTCAGCGGGGCTGAGACACGACCTATGAGCATGAATGGTGAATTTTCATGGCAGACTTTTTTTTTTCTAATCTCATACTTCCCCTTTTAATTAAGCCATGACCCAATATGCAAATTATATTTCACAAAATACTTTTAACCCACAGTTATCCATGATTAGAAAAATATGGCTGCATTCTTCCAGAAACAGTGCCACACGTGTCCACAGGATGTGTGTGGTACTGCAGCTCAGCCTCGTTCACTTCAGCTCGGCGGTGAGACGCGGTTTCTGGAAGAAAGCAGCCATGTTTTTCTAATCTTACACAATCTTTTAAACCTTGCTCCATGTGAATGTGGTCATCCGTCCACCAGACTGTCTGGTATACTGTTGTGCCGTCTGTAATTTTTTTTTCTTGAAAAATTTTAATTTTAAGAAAATTAAAATTTTTCAAGAAAAATTAAGAAAGTCTAAAGATGGTGGTCACTTTTTCTCCCTTGCACATAAAACGCTGAAGAAACATTCTTGAAAGCCCCGCCAATCCCATCACTAGCAACCGGGGACATCACATGAAAACCCTGCATTGCCACAACCGCAATCTGCCCCAGTATAACCAGTAAAAAGTCTTCTTTTTATTTTTATTTTTCACAGCTGCTTACAAGTGCTGGTGCTTCTGGGTATTGGTATATTTTATTTTGCATGACATGAACCCGTCCAGATTAGTGTTATTTTATTTGTGCCTGCTTCCGGTGCTGTTTTTATTGGTATTTTTGTGTATCGTCCGGACCCATTCTATTGATTTGCTCTAATTTTTGCTAGCCTTCAATGATCAGCCATCTGCTGCACTCTGACTACTCTTTGGCCTAGGCTACACAGGTGATAATTAATAGTGTGATGTGAAAACCAAAAAGATTTTGGTTTGAACGATCCTTTTTGTTATAGGCTGATCACAGGATGTCCTCATTGATCAGGTGTGATCTCATGTGAAATCTGACAGCAAGTGCTCACTTTCCCTGCAGCACTCCCACAGGAGAACCGAAGTATTGCACAAAAAACAATTTTAATTCATGAAGACTCCAAGTCCTCCAGAGAAAGAGATGCACCTGATAGCTGCACAACTGGTTAATTCATGGAGGTCCTACACAAGGACCCCTCTCTGTTAACTGTAAAATATGAGACCATTATTCTCACATTGCCAGTGTGGCTTAGGCCTTCCAATGCCTGTGATAAAATGCCATTTGTCAATGTAAGCAAACCTCTTGTCAATGGATATAATTATTGTTAGAAAATAAATGCAATAATAAAAAAAAATACAGAAAAAGCTGTCATTTTTATCTTTTATTGATTATGACAATTATTTTGGCATGCTGTGCTGTGGGCGGGACGACGGCGTGATTGACAGATCTGCTCGGGTCGCGTTATGACAAGGTGCTCTGTAGGAAGATCAGCGAACACAATGATCATCATCTGATATTAGAAATCGTTTTATGTGAAGCTCCAAAAGAGGATTTTAGGGGCAAAAGAAGAATTATTGGATTTTGGTGAAAAGCGCAAAAGTTTCCAATGTATAAAAGACGATATTATAAAGACGCAGCGTATATTAGTGTTTTATCTATATTATTGCTGCCTTATAAACTTTATGTACTACAACCCACAAAATCCTCAAAATTATTTATGTTCACAGGAACCACATAAAACAAGACATTTGATTTACTGCCATTTCATCAATGGAAATTAGTTGAACTGTGCTTACATAATTTACTATGAGAGATGCAGTACTATCTGTGCTTGCATCATTTACTACGAGAGATGGCAAGTCTGTGCCTACATTGTTCACATGGAGAAACCATACGTCTGTCATGTATAGTGTACAGTTCCTATAGCGTCTTGTGCTTGGGTGCGAGGAAAACACAGGAGACATAGGTTGAAATGAAATGACTTGTATTACTTCATACAAGCATGCAGAAAAGGTCACACAGTTTGCAGGAACAGAGGCAGGAGACACAGCAGGCCAGAGTAACTTCAAGCTCTACAATAACTCTCCAAGCAGGTTCAGGATCTCTTCTCTGTACTGTAATTCCTCTGCAAACATGGATTCACCAAACAGCAGGTTTCCAAAGTCCAAAAGTGTTCCAAAGTTCCTCAGTAGGAAATAGCTGGAGTCCAAAATCCTAGGTTTCCAGGAGTCAGGTCACAGGCTGACTGAGGCTTGATTCAGGAGCACTGATTGTTCAGCTGAGGCTGCTTAAGAAGCAAGAGGGAGAGAATCAGGGCGGGAACATGGAAACTCCATATTAACTGAGGGCAAGAGCTGCAGAAAGACAGAAAGCAAAATGGCCGACGGAAAACTGAGTTTCAAGGAACATGTCAAAAGAGACAAAGAACCTTACATTACTCCCCCCTTAAGGACAACCTCCGGTTGACCTCAGACCAGGCTTGTCAGGGTACCTCTGATGAATCTGGCGGAGCAGGCGAGGAGCATTTACATTATTGACTGGTTCCCATGAGTTGTCCTCCACTGGGTAGCCCTGCCATTTAATCAAATATTGCAACTGATTTCTGTACAACCTGGAATCTAGAATCCTTTCCACCATAAATTCTTCCTGACCATCGACCAGCACTGGGTGAGGCAAGGAGAAGAGCGTCCAGGAAACGTATTGGGTGTTGCAGCCTTTAGTAGGGATACATGAAAGACAGGGTGGATTCTCATAGTTCTGGGCAGTTGAAGACGACAAGCAACAGCACTTATAATCTTATTGATCTTTATAAGGTCCAATGTACTTATGTCCCAATTTAGACGATGGAATCTTTATTTTAAGATTTCTGGTTGACAGCCAGACCAAATCCTACCTTGAAAGCTGGTGCAGGTTTACGAAATTTATCTGCTGCTTTCTTGTACCTTTCCTGAGCCAATTCTAGATTTTCCTTTAGAAGATCCATATTCTTTTGTAAAGAAGTGATTCTTTCAGCCACTGCCGGCAAGGGCGTATCTATGGGAAATCGAGGAAGAATGTTAGGATGATAACCTAGATTGGAGTAAAAAGGAGACTGCTTAGTGGAGGCGCTCTGAGAGTTGTTATAAGAGAACTCAGCCAGTGGAAGTAGATCCACCCAATCATCTTGTAGGTGGCAGATAAAGCAGCGGAGATACTGCTCCAGGGTCTGATTGGTTCGTTCTGTCTGTCCATTAGTCTGGGGATGAAAAGCAGAAGAAAGGTTAACTTTAATGTCCAATGCGGCACAGAAATTTTGCCAAAACCTTGAAGTGAATTGCACCCCTCGATCCGAAATGACCTCATCCGGTACTCCATGTAAGCGAAACACATTCTTAATCAAGTCTGATGTCTGTTTTGCAGTGGGTAAGCCGACACAAGGGATAAAATGAGCTGCCTTTGTTAGACGATCAACACCACTAGAATGGTGTTCTTCCCTTGAGAGGTTGGTAACTCCACAATGAAGTCCATAGAAATGGATCCCCACGGGCGGGACGGGGTGGGAAGAGGTTGTAACAGACCAGTTGGTGAGGAGCGAGGTGTTTTGCATCTTGCACAGACTTCACATGAAGTGACATAGTTTAAAACATCTTTCCTGTAAGTGGGCCACCAAAAGAAACGAGAAAGAAATTCTTGTGTCTTTAGAATTCCCCTATGCCCGGCTATCTTGGAATCGTGGATGAGTTGCAATACTCTCAATCTGACTGTTTCAGGTATATACAGACGTTGTCCCTGAATCCACACACCATTCTTAAAGACAAAACTTACGTCCCTTGGGGGTTGAGCCAACAAAGAATCCGCATGGTATGCTTCCTTGATGTCCTTAAGTAGGTCTTGATTATGAATCACTCCCAGGAATCTAGAGTCAGGAAGAATAGTCTTAGGAGGAGTAAGTGGACGTGTCTCTGCTGAATGAATCCTAGAGAGTGCATCAGCCTTTCCATTGCGCGATCCTGGTCTATAAGAAATGACAAAATTAAATTGGTTTAGGAAAAGATTCCTGCGAGCCTGGCGAGGAGTCAGGCACTTAGCCGACCTGATAAATTCAAGGTTACGATGGTCTGTCAGGACGACTATTTGCTGTGCAGCTCACTGAAGAAGGTGTCTCCATTCCTTGAAGGCGGCAATAATGGCCAACAATTCTCTATTGCCCACATCGTAGTTCCTCTCAGCCGAAGACAACTGCTGGGAAAAGAAGGCACAGGGATGCAAGACATTCTTCTCACCTGTTCTCTGAGAGAGTATAGCTCCAACGGCACAGTCTGAAGCATCCACCTCTATTATGAAGGCAAGCTCGGGGTTGGGATGTACTAAGATAGGTGCGGTGGTAAATTTGTCCTTTAAACAGGAAAATGCTTCCTGAGCTTGCGGGGTCCAGGAGAACCTAGACTGTTTCCGGGTAAGTTGGGCGATAGGTGACACTACCTCAGAGAAATTCCTAATGAAACGTCTATAGAAGTTGGCAAACCCGATGAAGCGCTGCACCTCCTTCACATTTCTAGGAATTGGCCAATCCTTGATGGCTTGGGTCTTGCTTCCATCCATACTAATCCCTTGCGTAGATAGTACATACCCCATGGGCGTACCCAGGATCAAAACTAGGGGGGGGCAAGCCATGGTCGCTCAGGTTGTAAAATATAAGAACAAAAAATGTGAATAAAACGAAAATGAACGCCATACACAACATAATTCCTTATACCAAGACCAATAATATCACATACAAGGAGAAATACCACCATGATCAATCCTATTATGTAAACAATTTATTGATTTTAGGCTTACCTTTGCAGTCTTCTCTTCTGTTCAGCAGGGGGACTTCAAGCTCATGCGTGTTTATCACACACTGACACTGAGCCATTCACACTACCCTTTCTAAACACAGCAATTAGATTGATCTTTGGGGAAAAAAAATGAAAGATAGATAGATAGATAGATAGATAGATAGATAGATAGATAGATAGAAAACCAGACAAATTGGAGGCAGCACACCGTTTGTAGTGAATAAAAAGCTGTTTAATAAGGTCAAAAGGCGACATTTCGGTCCAAACAACACAAACCTTTCTCAAGCCTTGAGAAAGGTTCTGTTGTTTGGACCAAAACGTCGCCTTTTGGTCTTATTAAACAGCTTTTTATTCACTACAAACGGTGTGCTGCCTCCAATTTGTCTGGATTTCTATAATTGATGTTTGGTATTTGCCTGGGGGGCTCTGCACCAGGACTCTTTCTTTGTGCTGCTCTAATTTTCTTCTTTTTAGATAGATAGATAGATAGATAGATAGATAGATTTAAGCATGGAATGCAAGTAGATTCCACCCTGAAATATGCCCCATCATTGTCCCCTTCTTGTAGTAATATGCCCCATCATTGTCTCCTTCTTTTAATAATGTGCCCAGACCAGCACCTGTATATACATCAGCCCCAGCCCAGCCTCTGTATGTCAGATATACAGTATATTACTGAAGATATAGACTGTACGGGCTCCTGTCAGGTATATATTACTGTAGATATAGACTGTATGGGCTCCTGTCAGGTATATATTACTGTAGATATAGACTGTACAGGCTCCTGTCAGGTATATATTACTGTAGATATAGACTGTACGGGCTCCTGTCAGGTATATATTACTGTAGATATAGACTGTACGGGCTCCTGTCAGGTATATATTACTGTAGATAAGGAGACATCAACCCATTAATTAATAAATCCTCCTATGTCACTGAGGACTCTGACTGACCTCAGATTTCCCTCCTGCAGCAAGCACACGGCTTCTCTTCCTGGCTTCCTGGCTTTGCAGAACACGCCCCCGGGAACGATGTCACACCGCTGGAAAGAGCCCATACAGTCTAGTATGTGAGTCGCAGCCAGCCCAGAAGCACCTTTTAAAGGGCCGGCTGATGCGATGGCCTCATCTTGGCACGGCGCGCCCCTGCTCCTAGGGGGGGGCAACGGCCCCCCCCTGCCCCACGGTGGGTACGCCCATGCATACCCCAGAAATTGAATTTCGGTCCTATGGAATTCACACTTTTCAAGTTTGATGTAGAGATGGTTTTGTCTTAGGTGTTCTAAGACCATTCTCACATGTCCATGATGTTCCTCTGTGGAGTTAGAAAAAATTAGAATATCATCCAGATAAATCACCACAAATGTATCTAGGAGATCCCTGAAGATGTCATTCACCAAGTGTTGGAAAGTGGCTGGGGCGGTACTCAGACCAAAAGGCATAACTAGATATTCGAAGTGTCCATAGCGTGACCTGAATACAGTCTTTCATTCATCCCAGGTCTAATACGGACCAAGTTATAGGCCCCACGGAGATCCAGTTTAGAGAAAATTTTGGCGTGCCGCACTCTCTCCAACAACTCAGGGATTAAAGGCAATGGATAACGGTTTCTAATAGTAACCTTATTGAGTTCCCTATAGTCTATGCAGGGTCTCAGAGATCATCTTTCTTCTTCACAAAGAAGATGGGTGCACCTGCGGGAGATGAAGAGGGGCGTATGAAGCCTTTGGCTAGATTTTCATCTATGTAGTCCTTCAAAGCTTTTAGCTCGGGCCCCGCTAGGGGTAGATCTTACCAAAAGGTATCTCGGCTCCAGGCAATAATTCGATTGGACAATCATATGGACGGTGAGGAGGAAGCTGATCAGCGTTCTTCTTGTCACATAAATCCACATAGTCCTGGTATACAGCTGGTAGTTCAGGGACTGACATGGTTCCTTTAGGAACAGAGCAAGCTGAAACTCCTTGACTCATCTGTTTCTCCGGAAAGTGTAATTCCTTGGTCTCCCAGTTAATCGTAGGATTCTGCGCCTGCAGCCATGGTAGCCCTAGAATAATGGGAAAGTGGGGAGAAGAGATAAGCATAAAAGACATTTTCTCCTGATGATCTTTACCCATAAGGACCCTCAAAGGCTCTGTTTCCTGATCCACTGGTCCAGAGGTCAGCAGGGAGCCATCCACAGTCTCCATCTGTACTGGAGTAGCCTTCTTCACTGAACGTATCCCTGTTTCAGAGCAAAGGAGATATCCATAAAATTTCCACTTGCTCCTGAGTCGATCATAGCAGAGCTAGACACCCAGACTGAGTCCACCCAGAGTTTGATGGAAAGGAAGCAATGAGAATTATTTCTTTTACAACTCAGCTGGGACACCGCTGAGGAAACTTGAAAAATTGCAGCGTTTACACAGTCATCGTCCTCAGAAGTGACGGAGTTTAAGTCAGAGAAATCAATATCTGTTGCTGCAGATCTCTCTGGAGCCTGAGGCTCGGACCTGACAGATCTCCTCTCGCAACACTCACAGTGAATGACTGCTGCAGTAGTCTTACGAGAACGGCTTGGGCAGTTTATAATGAAGTGCCCTGACTTACCACAGTAAAAACATAGATTTTCCTTTATACGATGTTCTTTGCGTGCATCACTAACCCGTCTTTGTAAAGAGTCCACCTGCATGGGTTCAGGTTCTGGTTCCCTTGTGATCCTACTCAAAGGTTCCTTAGCTGAGGAGGGAGGTAGGAAAAGGTTAGTGCGATTATTTTCGAACCATCTCTCTTGTCTGCGTTCAGTCAGACGAGCATCAATACGGATACAATAGTTAATAAAATCACCTAACGCAGTGGGAGGGTCGGCACGTGCAAGTTCATCCTTAATCAGTGGAGACAACCCTTTCCGAAAAATAGATTTTTTTGGCGGAAGTGTCCCAAGTGGTATCAAGAGCCCATCTCCTGAAATCCAAGGCATATTCGGCTACTGAACGCTTACCTTGACGCAAAGTTAACATGGCTGCTTCAGCTGTTGCACCTCGATTGGGGTCATCAAACACCTGCCCCATGGCTGAAATAAAAGCATCAAGGTGATTCAAACAATCATCCTCAGTCTCAATCAGAGGGTTTGCCCACATCAAAGCCTTATTGGTAAGCAACATGATTATAGTAAGCACTTTGGATCGTTCAGTGGGAAATTGTGAAGCATGTGCAGAGAAAAATAGATTGCATTGGTTAATAAATCCCCTGAATTTCTCACGTTCACCGCCAAAACGAAAAGGAGGTAACTTGGGGATCCCAGAACTCGGGGTTATGGCAGGAGCCTGGACTCGTTCCTCTAGAGCCTCAATCCTGGCTCGTAATTCCTGAGTAGTTTGTCCAAACACTTGCAAATTATGATTAGTGAGGTCCTGTAGGTTTGCAAAACTGGTCTTTATAGTCTGTATATCTGCAAGGATTGTATCAGTCACTCCGCAAAGCTCCTTTATGCGGGCCTCCATCTTCCAGATCTTTTAAGGCAGAAGTGCTGGAAGGAGAAGAGGAAAGGAAAAAAAAACAATAGTGTTTACCTGTGGTAACACTCCAGAGTAACATTTAAGGGAATGCGCTCACCTGGAATGGTTGTGAGAAGTCACAACCACTGTCATCACAGAAGGTATTTAAACGGACATCTGATATCCACAGTCACAGCAGACACGGCTTTCCCAGACCCAGCAGACACTAAACATTGGCTCCTGAATCTTGTCATGTATAGTGTACAGTTCCTATAGCGTCTTGTGCTTGGGTGTGAGGAAAACACATGAGACACAGGTTGATATGAAATGACTTGTATTACTTCATACAAGCATGCAGAAAAGGTCACACAGTTTGCAGGAACAGAGGCAGGAGAACACAGCAGGCCAGAGTAACTTCAAGCTCTACAATAACTCTCCAAAGCAGGTTCAGGATCTCTTCTCTGTACCGTAATTCCTCTGCAAACATGGATTCACTAGACAGCAGGTTTCCAAAGTCCAAAAGTGTTCCAAAGTTCCTCAGTAGGGAATAGCTGGAGTACAAGTCCAAGGCTTCCAGGAGACAGGTCACAGACTGACTGAGGCTTGATTCAGGAGCACTGATTGTTCAGCTGAGGCTGCTTAAGAAGCAAGAGGGAGAGAATCAGGGCGGGAACATGAAAACTGGAAACTCCATATTAACTGAGGGCAAGAGCTGCAGAAAGACAGAAAGCAAAATGGCCGACGGAAAACTGAGTTTCAAGGAACATGTCAAAAGAGACAAAGAACCTTACAACGTCTCTATTATCTGTAACTACCTTTTTTTTAAGAGGAGGCAGCAATATCTGTACCTACAGCTTGTGCAGAAAAAGACAAGGAAGTAGTACTATCTGTACCAATATTTCTTACTGAAAGGAAGCATCATTAACTACCTACATCATTTAGAGAAAGAAACAGGAAGGCAGTATTATCTGCATCTTTATTTTTACAGGGAGGCAGTACTGTCTGTACCAACATTACTTATAGAGAGAAGGAAGCAGCATTATCTGTACCTGCATCATTTAAAGAGAGAGACAGGAAAGCAGCAGTATCTGTACATTTACATGAAAGCAATACTATTGTTCTAACCTTTTTATAGAGAGGAGACAGCATTATCTATATCTACATCATTTTAAGAAATATACATGGAGGCAGTACTATCTGTACCTTTATAATTACAGGAAGACAGTACTATCTGTACCTTTATACTTACAGGAAGACAGTACTATCTGTACCTTTATATTTACAGGAAGACAGTACTATCTGTATCTTTATACTTACAGGAAGACAGTACTATCTGTACCTTTATACTTACAGGAAGACAGTACTATCTGTACCTTTATACTTACAGGAAGACAGTACTATCTGTACCTTTATACTTACAGGAAGACAGTACTATCTGTACCTTTATATTTACAGGAAGACAGTACTATCTGTACCTTTATATTTACAGGAAGACTACTGTCTGTACCTTTATATTTACAGGAAGACAGTACTATCTGTACCTTTATACTTACAGGAAGACAGTACTATCTACCTTTATACTTACAGGAAGACAGTACTATCTGTACCTTTATATTTACAGGAAGACAATACTATCTGTACCTTTATACTTACAGGAAGACAGTACTATCTGTACCTTTATAATTACAGGAAGACAGTAGTACCTTTACATGGAAGCATTATTGAACCAACATTTTTTTAGAGAGAGGAGACAGTATTATCTATACCTGCATCATTTTAAGAAAGATACAGGGAGGCAGTACTATCTCTACCTTTATATGATCTGTAGCAGCATTACTTATTGAGAACTATCTGTGCCAACATCTGCAAAGAGAGATAAGCAGGCAGCTCTATCTGTGCCTACATCATTTACAGAGAGAGTTTTGGGGACAATGCTATCAGTGTTTAAATGATTTACAAAGAGAGACCTGGAGGTAGTACTATCAGTGCCTAAATCATTTATAAGAGCAATACTAACATTTCTTATTACACTTCTAGCATCTAAGGCCAGGAATACACTAATATAGTGTTCTCTATCGAGTGCCATTGTAACGTACTCCCTGCACCCCCACACTCGTCTCAGCCGGGGGACTATCCTCTACACGTGCCCCGCATACTCAGCGACAGCACTAGCGCAGCTCCCGGTAACGTTCTCTATTCCCTGGATCACTTATAATACAATGAGGAAGTTCTGTCATGTAGAGGAGACGTTTGCCCATAAGTGAACTTGTGCTTCTTGCTCCATTTTGCGGTTTTCCATTTCCCTTTATGTTTATGGTTTTGTATTGAATATGGTTTTATGTCTTCTTAACGCCTCATGTAGGAAACCGACTTCTAAGACACGTCCAAATGCAACGTCTAACATGCAGACGGTATTTCTTGTCACGGATGTCTTCTAGATACAAAACCGATCTGTTAGCGAAATCCAGCACGTCACGTCAGGGAGTTCGGCTTCTCCAAGGATGGAACAGCCCGGATCTTATGTTACATTGTTTTTAATGTTATTTAAAGGAAATGTCCAGGAGGTTCAAATTAACGAAGTGTGATATATTAGGGGATACCATGATAATTGTATCAAAAATTAAATACTTCAGCCTCCCAACAAATAGTGTTTATCTACCACCAGAGGGCACTCACATCACAAATACTTCAATGGTCGGTCTCATTCCAACGCCCTCTGCATAAATCCATAGTACAAGATATGTGTTCTCAGGGAAAAAACTTGTTTCTCCACTTTGTCACTTCCACCTGAACTCACCATTAACTCTGAAAATCTGCTAAACTCCATATCGGAGTATAATCATGAACTAAGCACTCCTGTGGCTCAGTAACAAAAGAGAAGTGAATACTTAGTGTTAGAACCCTCTTGTTAGGTTTTGTTTCACTTTGCTGGTCACATGACCTTTTTACCCTATTTAGTCTGGCTCCGCCCTTCTGGCCTTGCTGGACTTCATTGTATTATCTACTCTTAAGCTAGCCGGGTGCTTAGGTGCCTTACTCTGTCAGTTTTGCTAGATCTTAGTATCTCTTAGTATTTGTTTTCTGTTTTATTTTTCTCTGCTACAATTTCTGTTAGGAGGTGTCCACCTTTTCACCCAGTCCCTAGATCTTGTAGGGATTCCTCCCTCGCAACTATAGGTCTTCGTTCAGACTAGCTGAGGACTTTAGGGGGTCTGGTCGCAGGATCAGGTTCCCCGTTACATCGTAGGGATCCAGCTCAGTCCTATTGTAGGGACAGAATTCCCACCTTTCCTTAGTGCTTGTAGCAGATCATAACACTTAGGCTTCATAAAAGAAATAAATATATTAAAAACGGTTAAAAATTAAAAGGCTGTCGTCGCCACATAATTGTGGGACGTTCTGAAACGTGCCTGCTCCAAATTTAATTGTAAAATTCAAATGCGTGCATGGAAGAGCCACGCTGATACACTGAGCATCAAAGCAGATCTCTATTACATCATCAGTCACTCGTATACATAGACATTTCTTGGACATTCATTGCAGCAATATAATTGGCTGAGCTTATCTCTAAACATGTGCTGGCATTAGCATACATAAATCTCATTGGCTAAATGTAACACTGCCTACACCCATCAGAAGAGTGTAGGTTTATCTCTCACTTAGTTTAGTTTCTCCCACTTTCCTATGTTTTCTCTGTTAGACAAAGACCCCCTTATCTGATAATAGACTCCATCTTGCAAGGAAAGAAATGCATGTATGAAGAAACATAGATGGAGTCAGGATAGATAAATATAAATCCTGCTCTTATAAGGTGCTGAAAGAAAAGGGACGGGGCGGATAATGCTATGTAATGCAAATGATAGGAATATATCTATAGTGTTGCAGTAAGGAGGCAATTCATATAGTCATAGCAGCCTATAAATCATGCAACCAAACGTAACGGACATGATCTCAGTATATTGTAGCAATAAGTAAATTAAGCAAAGTATACAGTACCTGCCTGTAAAAGGATGTCAACCCTTAGTAGGGGAATGAATGTAGCACTGCGTCCCAACGTGCGTTTCGCCCAGCTTCTTCTGGGGGCATAGGAGCGTTGCTGGTTATAAATCCAATAAAAAATCAGCCCTAAGTACGATGTGGACTTTGCGGCATATACGTGCCCGGCACAGGCTCCGGAAGTAATAGGGACTTGCGTGTGGTGCTTATGTGAGTCTCCCGCCAAGTTAACAGAGATGCTGAGCCATCAAAATGGAAGTTATGGAAACCTGCAGATCACACGTGCATAGGTACAGAACTGGTAAGGGCACTGTATTATAAGGGGTGCACTGCAACATATATAGTCAAAAATGTACAAGGGCACAATAATAACAATCCACACTAGGATCTGAGCAATGAAATGTCCAAATAATGTGCAAAACTACTCTGGTAATACTGGAGTGTAGTATTAGGTTAATGACAAATATGTGGTATTATAGTTTACTGTTGAAGTGCAAGTACCCCAAAATATATAATTATTTGATATTAAGGCTGACTGTTGTGGTGAAGTACAATAAAATAACTAATTAAGAATATTGTGAATTAATATACATAGATTATGAGCCCTCGCGGGCAGGGTCCTCTCTCCTCCTGTACCAGTCGTGACTTGTATTGTTTACGATTACTTTACTGTTTTTTTATGTATACCCCTTTTCACATGAAAAGCGCCATGGAACAAATGGCGCTATAATAATAAATAATAATAATATAAAGTGCATAAAAGCAAAGCATAATAATAGTATTGGTCAAAATACAGTAAGAACGACTGCCAGCTCATTGAGAGATCCGATTACAGCTGCCTTTTGAAGGCTATGGCAGGTGAGCAGAGGCACAGACATACTTAAGCCGTGCTGCTGCTTTCTTCTGCTTATCTAAGCCCAGTGTTGGATTCACAGCTACACTGCTCAGTACTGCTGTTTAATGTCCTGTTTGCTGCTTTTGAGCAGGTGCTACATAAAGACAGGAGAGCAGGAATCCCTTATGTCTTTGTGCACTGTGTATGAGAGACATCATAGCAGCGAGTGAGTCCTCAACCCACTAGCTCAGAGAGAACTGAAAATTAGTTATAGAGAGGAAGACTGGTGAAAAGTCTTATAATGGCCAGAAATAGTGTTATTTGTCATGACAGCTTATTCTGAAAAGTCAATAGAATGGCAAGCACAGTAAGCTACTGGAGATTAAAGGGGTTGTCCAGGATTTTAAATTGATGGCCTATCTTTAGGATAAAGGTCATCAATATCTAACAGATTGGTGCCAACACTCGGCACCGACACTGGTCAGCTGTTCTCAGTGAAGTGCTCAGCTGAGCGGATCGGCATAGCTCTGCGGTCACAGCAGGGTACTCGGCCGCAACCATTATACAGCGGATAGAGTGGTCTAGTTACGCTCTGCAGCTTATCACTTTTGGCTGCCACCAACACCAAGAACAGCTGATTGATGGCTGGGGGTTCCGGGTGTCGCACCTCAACCCATCTCATATTGATGACCCAAGAATACGTCTTCAATATAAAGTTCTGGACAACACCTATATATAGGTAAACAACTACATAAAAGCCATATGTATTGAGATCCCCATAGTGGTGGCATCAGGCCAAAAAATGTCAAATCCCACTTGTGCCACATTTTACAATTCGTATAACCGTACAATATACAATAATTCTTGGTGGAGCCCCCTATGGTTCCCTACAAGACCTATAGGATTAAGTAATCTATGGTTGACCACCTCTGCGAATGGTTATTCATAGTGTAAGCTTTTCAGGGGATATAGCTCCGGGATCGCCGTCCTGGTAGACGGAATGGAATAAAACAGTTCATTCACAGACAGCAGTTCTGGTAAAAACTGGCCGCAACCAGTTTTATTAAAGTCCACAGCAAACAGAACATAATAAAAACCAAATCATAAACATAAGCCCTGGGCTTGTCCAGCCACTTACTACACTTAGATAGATTTCCCTCTCTATCCGGGTCCAGACTCTAACAGCCTGTCCCCAAAACAACACATATGTTCAGCATTTACCAGCATGGAGTTTCACAGAGTCTCCTCCTTGTGTCTGAAGGCATATCCAACGTCCAGACTTGAGAGAGCTCCCCTCCTATTCAGCAGCTATCCGCATGGATTCTCACAGAGACTACTCCTGTGTCCGGGGTGCATCGAGCACCCAGACTGAGACAGCTCATACTCCTGGTGACTCCTTCTTGTGCCTGGACTCCTTGTCCAGACTAAGCGAGCTCTCTGTCTGTGTTCGCAGACACCTACTTCTGGTCTCCTAATTAACAGCTGAGTGGTTCTAGGCCTGAGCTGCAAGTGTGTACTGAATGTAAGGTGTAGTGACCTTTCTCTACCACTAGGTTTACAAAGCCATACATTTCCCTTATACCAGTCAGCAAAGTATCTAGGTGAAATGTACACCCCATTCAACACACATACTCTCACTGTCTCACATATCCCCCCCCTCTTCTCCAGACCGGAGGGCTGGTCATCCAGACCGGAGGGCTGGTCAACAATCCAAAAGAGACAGTGAACTCTGGACCAGTCATGGCCTTCATCAGCTTCATCTTCACTACTGTCATCTGTATCTTCACCTGAGCCATAGCCAACATCAGCTTTCTCTTCATCTGAAGCATCCACACTACCCTGTACCCTCCCAGGCCTATGCTCTCTGCGGGCCTCGGGTATCCTGCACGGTTTCATCTTGACCTTAGGGCCGGGCTCAGTTTCGATATAGTGCCTGGCCAGAGAAGTACGACCCGGCACATCAGAACACTTCTGCTGACTCTTCCTCAGAAACTCACGTACCTCCTGTCCTTGGTGCACTGACCATGTGTCACCAACTATCACAGAAGGTATAGGGGGTTTTTCACTTTTCTCTAGTTCCCCTTGAACCCTCTTTAGCACATCTATTTTCTTGCATATCGGTTGACTCATAAAGTCTATTTCACAGACCTTAAGCTCCTCTGCCATGGTCTCTGACCATTTTAAGCTACACTGTTCAAATGATTGGGACTGTAGAAGGAGCTGATCGTTTTTCTTTTGCAGTACACATAATTCATCCGCTAAGTCTCCAGCTGAATTGTAATGTTCTACCGTGACAACAGCATTCTTATATAGAGCCTTAGACTTATTGAGCAGCATTTGCTCTTGCAACGAAGAGATTCCCTGTATTCTTCCTTTTACTTCATTGACTTTCTCACGAAGATGCTCATGGCTTTCATCACACTCCTTCATCACAGTTTGGAGTTTTTTCTGAGAAGTAATCAATTCATCTGGTACCTGTTGGACGTCCTTTATGTCTTTGGCCCCTTCTTCAGGCTCTTCTGGTAGAACATGCTCAGAAGCCCTACCGTCAGTCTTACATTCTACCTCTTCAGTCACATCATTATGGTCTCCAATATTTCCATTTATTCCGGCTTTCAAGTTCTCCTTGATAGCTGCATCTGTATACTCAGAACCCGCCGGATTCTTCTCTTCCACCACGTTCTGCATCCCATCTGAGCTCCCGTGTGTCTGCAGCGGCAACGGAGTGACACATCGCTTTTCCCATTTGTTGGGACGTGGCTCCGATGTAGACTCCATGAAAGTGCGCTTGAGCTCACCAACGCCAGCCTGATGTCTCAAAATCTCATCTTGTGACTTATCCAGATCCTTGGTGTCACTCGGGAACACCGCTGGGGCTCCGGGCGCCGAACTTCCAGCCTGAGCTTCACGAGTTGCAGCTACTGATCCGAACCGCAACCCGTCCACGCCGCTGTCTTCGGCAGAAACAGATTCCTGGACAGAGTCAGTCCCCATATCTTCAGTCTTGTTCCTCACAGCTTCACTTGAGACCTCAGCTTCTGATGAGGCATCTGGCTTGGTGACTACCACTTCTATGGCTTTTTCCACCTCTGCAGCATCTCCCTCAGAGTCCTTGGCACGATACAGATCCACACCATACCTTGGTAACTTCACATTTCCAACAGCATCTACTTGGGCTGTGTTCAGTTTCAGAGTCCTGCCTTTAAAGCTCAGCTCTCCTCCTTTCACCTTAGTCTTCGCCAGGGAACCGGCCAACTGTAAAACATCTTCAGATGCCATCTTCTGTCCGACTGCAAGGTCAGCATCAGCCTTCCTCTCAGGACTCTCAACCTCCTCTGCTACCATGCCTTCCTCATTTGCACTGGTTGCTTGATTGTCATCAGATGATTCAACTACCACTATCCCTGTCTGACCCCTTTTTCTCAGCCACATCTGGCTCACTTTCAGGGCTATACACTTCATTTTCATTCACATCCTGCTCACTGTCAGGGTTATACAATTCATTCTCATTCACATCTTGATCTGGAACCTTAGTTAACATGTCATCCACAACATTAACTTCACCATCTGGTCCCTGGTTTCCCTCATGTGGTCCCTCAAGTATGTGACTATGTGACAACCCCAGCACTATACTTCCATATAGCTCAGGTACTAGGAGCTGGCTCACGACCTCTCCCTGGACTTCAGTGTCCCTATACAACAGGTGAGTGTTTATGGCAACATGAGGAAACCTCTCCTCAGAGCCAGGCTCTTGGGAAACCTCATTTAGAACATTTATATTTTCCTGGGCCGTTTTAAGAGAGGGGTCTCGCCACTGCTCACTCTCAAAATTGTCACAGGACACAGGTAAGTCAGGGACACTCGGTTCCCGAGAACCACCATCCTCGTCTCCCAACATCACCTGCAAAGGAATTTCATCACTATCACAATCATCATTATTATCAATATCATTATCATGATTATGATCAGTATCATCATCACTATCATGATCATTATCAGCATCAGCATCATTATCATGGTCATCATCATTATCATGATCATCATTATCATCATCATCATCATCATTATCACATAAGTTTAACGGCCCACTAGCATTGTGTTCCGCCCCTCGGGACTGCGCACCCTCAATAGGAGCTTCATCACACTGTCCATCAGAAACATTTTTCCCCCAGAGATCCTTAGACCGGGGAAAGTCATTACCCAATATGATGGGGGGCACCAGGTTCTTCACTACCCCCACTTCACATGAAACCTCCCCGCGTTTGGGGATCAAGTCCACGACAGTCTCTGGGTAGACTTTGGTGTCTCCATGGACGCACACCACACTCAGGTGTTTATCAGGGATAAAGTCCCTATCAATCAGGCTGTCCCATACGGAAGTCACTGGACTCTCTGAGTCCAAGAGGGCCTGTGCTGGGCAGTCATTTACAACCACCGGGGACCCCTGTGGTCCAGTCTCTTCGGCTGAGGTGGACACACACTGGCTCTGCGCAGGGAGAGAGGGATCCGCCAACATCACAACACATAGGCTCCCCCTCTATTGGACAGTTGGCTGCAATTTCACGACATCTCCAACACTGTCCATCACACTCTCCCACCCACACGACCCCAACAGCTGGAACGCTCTTACCGGGAGAGTTCGGCGTCCAGGAACTCTGAAGTGACGACCTCTCAGACGGCTGGTCACGGAGGCAGTCTTTGGTGGCGAAGGCCCTCTCCATCAGGCTGACCAGACGATTGGCGTCCTGGTGGTCTCCTTGTCCGACCTCTGGCTGTACCTCAGGAGGACGTGCTTGGGTGTAGCGGTCCACTAGCACCTTTTCAACTCCATAATCAGGTTTGCTGACTGCAGACTCCCAACTGCATCTCCAGTCATGAACTCCCCTGGCACGGGCTGTCACCGTAACACCCAGCCGGGTAAGAATCTCCGCTTTCAGCTTGGCATAGTCTTGGCTGTCCTGCTCGCTCAGGTCAGCATAGGCCCTTTGGGGTTCTCCAATCAGGGTGTGACCATCATGGCCCATTCAGATAGGGGCAGATTCTCCTCTGCCAGTCCCTCAAACCTAGTGAGATATACCTCCACATCGTCACGAGGTGTCATCTTTTTCAGGGACCGTCTTACCGCCTTCTTTACAGCGGACAATGCAGGTGACTTTGCAACATTACTTTGGAACGATGCGCTGCAAGTCTTTTGTAGTGCTGCAACCTGCTCAAAAAACAACCGGTTATTCTCCTGCTGCTGCTGCAGGAATTGCTGCTGGGCCTGCTGCATGCGCTGCTGGTGCTGCAGGCGCTGCCGCTCCATGCTCTGCTGCATGCTCCGCTGGGCCTGGACCAGGTACTCAACGAGCTCCTCCATACTGCCGGACTTATCTGTCTCAACCACGGCAGTCTTATGTTGCACATTAACTTGCGCCATTTGTTCAAACAGTGCCTCCATGCTGTCAGACTTCTCTGTCTCAACAACGGCAGTCTTCACTCAAGACATACACACTCCACAGTCTTTTCCACAGAAAATTCAGCCTTGCTGTGCAGACACTTTTTTTTTTTTCTTTGCAAAGTCTATTAGGGCTACTGTCTCTTTAAGACTGCTCCAACAGACGTTTCTCCTTGCTGACACACTTTTTTTTTCTCTGCAAACTCTATTAGGGCCACTGTCTCTTTAAGACTGCTCCAACAGACGTTTCTCTTTTTTTTTTTTTTTTTTTCTCTGACACACTTTTTTTTTCTCTCTCTGCTGCTGCTTCAACAGACTTCACCTTTTATTGCTGTCTCTCGCCACTGTGCTGCCCGCATTCTCCACCAATTGTAAGCTTTTCAGGGGATATAGCTCCGGGATCGCCGTCCTGGTAGACGGAATGGAATAAAACAGTTCATTCACAGACAGCAGTTCTGGTAAAAACTGGCCGCAACCAGTCTTATTAAAGTCCACAGCAAACAGAACATAATCAAAACTAAATCATAAACATAAGCCCTGGGCTTGTCCAGCCACTTACTATACTTAGATAGATTTCCCTCACTATCCGGGTCCAGACTCTAACAGCCTGTCCCCAAAACAACACATATGTTCAGTATTTACCAGCATGGAGTTTCACAGAGTCTCCTCCTTGTGTCTGAAGGCATATCCAACGTCCAGACTTAAGAGAGCTCCCCTCCTATTCAGCAGCTATCCGCATGGATTCTCACAGAGACTACTCCTGTGTCCGGGGTACATCGAGCACCCAGACTGAGACAGCTCATACTCCTGGAGACTCCTTCTTGTGCCTGGACTCCTTGTCCAGACTAAGCGAGCTCTCTGTCTGTGTTCGCAGACACCTACTTCTGGTCTCCTAATTAACAGCTGAGTGGTTTCAGGCCTGAGCTGCAAGTGTGTACTGAATGTAAGGTGTAGTGACCTTTCTCTACCACTAGGTTTACAAAGCCATACATTTCCCTTATACCAGTCAGCAAAGTATCTAGGTGAAATGTACACCCCATTCAACACACATATTCTCACTGTCTCACAATAGATATCCCCATGGCACATAAACCAAAAAGACACAAATCAGGTGGTGCCATCGTTCTCTTTGGCTAACGTGAACTTGCCCAAGTATGGTGGCATGAATCCAAACCATGAGAGGGGTCCAATTTTTGGGGGGTTTGGAAACCATTTAGACATTTTTTTTTTTTACCCAAATTTACTCAAAAGATTCTTTTTGTTAAATGGAGTTTTTATTTCGGTTTATAACAGCACTTGCGGCATTTCGTCCTTCACAAGGTTAGGAAGGTTACTCCAGCTGACAGAACAGGGCTCGATGGTATACCGTGCCCACCAGGAGCTTCCCTTCATATACGGACGCACAGGATGACCCCTGGATCACCGAGCCATTGTTCGCATAGACTTTGGTGATGACGGGGTTATCTGAGTGAATATTCTGGACACGGAAGACCTGATGTGGAGAACAAAGGAATGAAAAATAAGTGACAAGAATTAAAAAGGAAAAAGAGGAATGGAGGCCACATGTAGGTCACGTGTGCGGTGGCCCCCGAAGAGGAAGCAGGTATCTATTGATGGGCCAGAATTTGTATCCTGACCATAGAGCGTAGAATGGCTCCTGCACCGCAGCTAGGGGGCAGCACTCGGCAGGGCTATTCTCAGTGCTAAATGGTTGTCACTATTATTCGGGTGTCATGGCTGGATCTGCTATGATATTGGGCTCTGTGTATTACTGCATGTAGGGTGGGAGCTCCATGACTAACTCTAGGGGGCCCTGTGGTTGGTTATATAACGGGGGCATTGTGCCTGGGGCGTTATTGGGCACCATATCCCATTCTATTAGGCGGCTGCATGGCTAGCTTTGTTATAAGGCACCGTATTGGGGGCTCGGTTCTGTAATAGGGCACTGGGTGAGATTCAGTTTTGGGGCGATGGATCTACCTGTACTCAGATACTGTGCTATGTCTTCTAATGAGGGCACTGTGTCCGGGTCTGTTTGGGGGCACGACCTGTTGTGCTATGGGGCATTGTGTCTGCTTCTGCCATGAGCGCACTGGGTACTGTTATCGGGGAACACTTTTATTGTCAGCGTATTGTTTTCTTTTATTATGAGGGTACTGTGTACTGATATGGGGACACTTTTTATTAGGAGGTTACTGGTATGGGCTCATTATATTTTAAGGGTACTTGTCGATTTATGGGGCCTTTTATTTTGAGAGTACATATACTTTTAATCATCTTATTTAGAGGTACTGTGTGCGGTTAATGGGGCACATATTTATTATGAAGGTACTGTTTTCTGTTATGGGGCATTTTTTATATTAGGTATACTGGTATGGGGCACTTTATTAGTACTATGCTGTTATGGGGGCACATATATATTTTGAGGTACTATTTACTGTTATGGGGCAATATTATATTTCAGAGTACTATTTGTTATAGGGGCACATATATATTTTGAGGTACTATTCTGTTATAGGGGCACATATATATTTTCAGTCAATGTTATGGGCACATATATATTTTGGTACTATATACTGTTATGAGGCACATATATATTTTCAGAGTACTATATACTGTTATAGAGGCACATATATATTTTCAGAGTACTATATACTGTTATAGAGGCACATATATATTTTCAGAGTACTATATACTGTTATAGAGGCACATATATATTTTCAGAGTACTATATACTGTTATAGAGGCACATATATATTTTCAGAGTACTATATACTGTTATAGAGGCACATATATATTTTCAGGTACTATATACTGTTATAGGGCACATATATATTTTCAGGGGTACTATATACTGTTATAGGGCACATATATATTTTCGAGGTACTATATACTGTTATAGGGGCACATATATATTTGAGGGTACTATATACTGTTATAGGGGCACATATATATTTTCGAGGTACTATATACTGTTATAGGGGCACATATATATTTGAGGTACTATATACTGTTATAGGGGCACATATATATTTTCAGGTACTATATACTGTTATAGGGGCACATATATATTTTGAGGTACTATATACTGTTATAGGGGCACATATATATTTGAGGGTACTATATACTGTTATAGGGGCACATATATATTTTCGAGGTACTATATACTGTTATAGGGGCACATATATATTTTAGAGTACTATATACTGTTATGGGGCACATATATATTTTCAGGTACTATATACTGTTATAGGGGCACATATATATTTTCGAGGGTACTATATACTGTTATAGGGGCACATATATATTTTCAGAGTACTATATACTGTTATAGGGGCACATATATATTTTGAGGTACTATATACTGTTATAGGGGCACATATATTTTAGGTACTATATACTGTATAGGGGCACATATTATTTTGAGGTACTATATACTTATGGGCACATATATTTTGAGGTACTATATACTGCTATAGGGGCACATATATATTTTCAGAGAATAACTATATACTGCTATAAGGGGCACATATATATTTTGAGGGTACTATATACTGTTATAGGGGCACATATATAATTTGAGGGTACTATATAATGTTATGGGGCACATATATATTTTGAAGGTACTATATACTGTTATGGGGGCACATATATATTTTGAAGGTACTATATACTGTTATGGGGGCACATATATAATTCGAGGGTACTATATAATGTTACAGGGGCACATATATAATTTCAGGGTGCTCTTTACTGTTATGGGGGAATTTTGCTATCACTTTGCATTCACATTGTGGTCCATTAACCCCATAGGAAAGACCCCCGAGGAAGATTTATCAAAACTGTCTGTCTTTGTTGCCCGTAGCAACCAATCACCGTGCAGCATTGATTTCTGAAGCTTTGGAAAAATTAAAGCTGAACTGTGGTTGCTATTGGCAACAAAGGCTGTCTTTAGGGGGTACTTGTGCTGCCTTCATTTCTTTTAATATATGCATGACCATCGTCTTGGGGGCTACGTTACTGAAATATCAGTGGGGTGTTTATCTAAACTACAGGTGGGGCCTTTGTTTCCCGCCTCCTGTGAAATCTCTCTGCCGGCAAGGATTGTGCTGCCCCTTCCATGGCATATAAATAGGCCGTGGACAATCATGTTGCTTAGCAACTGCCTGACTTCCCCTCCGGTGACCACCAGTGAATGATCCGTGCATGTCGTCACTGACCTCCGAGCCGGGGGGATCTTCTGGGTTGTACATAAAGAGCTTGAATGCGTTTGGATGAGCTCCTGTCCATATATCCCCAGTGGTGGGATCCACCGACAGGTTGTCCACAAGGGTTTCCAGATCTACCTCCTTGTATACAAAAAAGAAGAAAAATGCACAAAACATGTGAAGACAGATGGATAGATATGAGCAGAGATACAACACTGCGCAAAAGTATTAGACAATTGTGGAAATAAAATTATAGTTTCTTTTTATCAATTAACAAAATGCAAAAGGGAAATCTAAGGCCTCATTCAGACGTTCCGATTTTTGGGTACGAGCGCCATCTGTGGTTTTCACGCACCTACAATAGTTGATGGGGCTCTTCACATGACCGTGACTTGTTGCTGACCGAGTAGGCCGTGCAAAATGTCCGAGAGTCAGATCAAAATCAGCAATGCAAGTCTATGGGCCCGTGAAAAAAAATGGAGTGTCAGATAGGAGAAGGTGGAGAAACCTTTTTTTTCATACAAGAAAGGGAAATTTGGACCAAACGCTGATAAAACTCTGATGAAACTTCGACTGAAATCGGTCAGTTTTTCTCACACATGAGAAGAATTGACGTCTGAATGAGGCCTAAGTCCCATCAATATTTGGTGACTGCCCTCTGCCTTCACCAATTCTTCTAGGTTCTTGTGCTCGGTCAGGGATTTTGTAGGATTATAGTTGGGAGTATGAGTAACTAATTCTACCAAACAGGTGATAATGCTTAATATTTCCATATGTAGGCTGGTAAACAGTTATTAACTGAAACTGAAACATCTGTGTTGGAGGCTTAATCTAGGTGAGGAACGGCAAAACTGGGCCATCTTTGGGGTCACTGTCCGGCTGCAGAATCAATTTGGACGCCTCCCTGATGGTATTACATGATGTCTGTTTTTCTCAGGAGTGAAGACACCATTTATGTGGACAAAAATCACCAACTACGTCCTTCAGACCCTCATTATTGGGCCGTTCCTCAGCCGTGTGGTGACAAACTGCCTTTTATTTCAGCCAAACATTTCACATTTTAATTCATCAGTCCACAGAACCTGCTGATGTGTGACTGCACCACAATTCCTATGTTTTTGTGTACAGTTTTATCACTTAGTCGTGTTTCCATGTAGAAGGTCTGTTTTTTTGGCCACAATTCTTCCATGCAGACCACTTCTAACCAGACTTCTCCAACCAATTGATGGGTGCAGCTTGGTCCCACTGGTAGCTTCCAGTTCTGAATTGATGGCACTGCTGGACATCTTCCGATTTCAAAGGAAAGTAATCATGATGTGTCCGTCATCTGCACTAAGTTTCCTTGGCCGACCACTTTGTCTACAGTCCTCAACTTTGTCCATTTCTTGTCCTTCTTCAAATGAGCTTGAACAGCACATGATGAAACCCCAATCTGATTTGAAATATTTCCTTGGAGAGTCCTGGCTGATGCAGTATAACTACCTTGTGTCTTGTTGCTGTGCTCAGTCTTTCTAGGGTGTATGAACTTTTGTAGCCGAGTTTGACTGTTCCTCACCCAAATTAAAGCGCTTGTGCAGCACTATTTAATTTTTTTTTATTATGAGCGTAAACACTAATAGGCAGGTAATTGCTAATAGAGACAACTACCTGCCTGTTCTACCAGGTGCCTGCACAGTGGTCATTGGATGCTCCTGCCTGTGATTTGGCTGCTCCAATTCAACTAAGCAACTCTTCTTCCGGACTGCTCTGTTGATGAGGTGTGACTGTAGACATCATGTTGATTGATAGCCAGCTCCCCGCAGGTAAGCAGCAGGGAACCAGCTGTCAATCAGCATGACATCAGCAGTAACGCCCTGTCGATAGAGCAGAGCGGAGAAGAAGCCACTGCTCTGTCAATAGATAGATAGATAGATAATAGAGAGATAATAGATGATAGATAGATAGATAGATAGATAGATAAAAGAGAGATAATAGATGATAGATAGATAGATAGATAGATAGATAGATAGATAGATAGATAGATAGATAGATAAAAGAGAGATAATAGATGATAGATAGATGACTGATAAATGATAGATAATAGATAGAAAGATAACAGATAGATAATAGATGATAGATAGATAATAGATAGATAAATAGATGATAGATAGATGATAGATAGATAGATAGATAGATGACAGATAGATAGATAATAGATAGATAGATAGATAGATAGATAGATAGATAATAGATAGATAAATAGATGATTGATAGATAATAGATAGATAGTAGATATAGATAGATGATTGATAGAGAGATAGATAGATAGATAATAGATAGATAGATAGATAGATGATTGATAGAGAGATAGATAGATAGATAGATAGATAGATAGATAGATAGATAGATAGATAGATAGATAGAACATCTCTATATATGACAGACAGAGCTATAGTTTTACCTTTATTGGGGTGAGGGACCAATCTTTATTTTTCTTGTATACATTAATGGTGTGAGCTGTGACATCGGCAGCATAGATAAATCTAGAACAAGACACAGACGTCACAGTGAAACATCACGGCATGTACTTAACTGCTTTGCATTAACCCTTTTACTCCCAAGACTTTAAACAAATAAAAAGTTGAATTATGAAATAATAAAAAAAATCCTAATACGCCTCATAGCCGTTGCCAACAGACCAGTTAGATGGTTCCTTTTGCCGTGTAAACCACCGCATAACACATTTTGAAAGTAACTTTAGTTTCCTTTTTGGGTGCGGCTCTTGTAACAGTGAAGAAGTATAGGAGGTAGCAGAACACTGCCCCCTATTGGTGGGGCACTTGTAATTTTATTGAAACTCAATGTAGGTCAGTGGGATAGGAAACTAGACTGCGGCGTATTCCACCCTGGGAATTTGGCGAGTATCAGCCTCATAGCCTGCGTGCTTTCTCTCATCCGGCCCCCCATGGACCGCTCGGCAATGTGAAGACCACTTACTTTTTGTCATTAGACATGGCGATTCCATTGCCGCTATAGAATCCTGTGACCACTTTTCTGACGTCCCCGGGGCTGTAATACACGACGCCTGTCCATCGCAATCCGATCGCAAGTTCCACAATTTTCATGGAGATGCTGTCAAAGTAGTAATCAGTGGTGGCGTAGAAGCTCCCGGGCCCAACGGCAACAATATCATTAACACTGAGGAAAGAAAAAGTAGAAAACAGTTACAGGGGATGGCAAGGATGGTTTCCCAAAACAGCACCACTCTCGTTGAAAAGGCCATGTCTGGTATTGCTTGTTGTGTTCCTCTGACTTGAATGAAGAAGAGCTGCGATACCAGACACGGCCTATGTACGAGAGTGGCGATGTTTAGGAAAAGATAATTTTTTTGTGTGAATCCTGGATATCTTTTTTAACAGCAATATTGACATGCAGATGTCAAGTCAGTTCACTTTTCCATAAAATACCATGAATTGATTTCTGGTCTGTATTAATTTCGGGGTCTGGTTTGGGGTCTGTATTCATAACGGGTCTTTATTTGTGTCAGGGGTTTTGTGTTAATTTAAGGGGTCTGATTTGGGATCTGTATTTGTTTGGCATCTGGTCGGGGATCTATTTTGATTTTAGGGGTCTGGTTTGGGGTCCGTTTTGATTTTAGGGGTCTGGTTTGGGGTCTGTTTTGATTTTAGGGATCTGGTTTGGGGTCTGTTTTGATTTTAGGGGTCTGGTTTGGGGTCCGTTTTGATTTTAGGGGTCCTGTTTGGGGTCTGTTTTGATTTTAGGGGTCCTGTTTGGGGTCTGTTTTGATTTTAGGGGTCTGGTTTGGAGTCTGTTTTGATTTTAGGGGTCTGGTTTGGGGTCTGTTTTGATTTTAGGGGTCTGGTTTGGAGTCCGTTTTGATTTTAGGGGTCTGGTTTGGGGTCTGTATTTGTTTAGGCATCTAGTTTGGGGTCTGTTTTGATTTTAGGGGTCTGGTTTGGGGTCTGTTTTGATTTTAGGGGTCTGGTTTGGGGTCTGTTTTGATTTTAGGGGTCTGGTTTGAGGTCTGTTTTGATTTTAGAGGTCTGGTTTGGGGTCCGTTTTGATTTTAGAGGTCTGGTTTGGGGTCTGTTTTGATTTTAGGGGTCTGGTTTGGGGTCCGTTTTGATTTTAGGGGTCTGGTTTGGGGTCCGTTTTGATTTTAGGGTCCTGTTTGGGGTCTGTTTTGATTTTAGGGGTCTGGTTTGGGGTCTGTTTTGATTTTAGGGGTCTGGTTTGGGGTCCGTTTTGATTTTAGGGGTCCTGTTTGGGGTCTGTTTTGATTTTAGGGGTCTGGTTTGGGGTCTGTTTTGATTTTAGGGGTCTGGTTTGGGGTCTGTTTTGATTTTAGAGGTCTGGTTTGGGGTCCGTTTTGATTTTAGGGGTCCTGTTTGGGGTCTGTTTTGATTTTAGGGGTCTGGTTTGGAATCTGTTTTGATTTTAGGGGTCTGGTTTGGGGTCTGTTTTGATTTTAGGGGTCTGGTTTGGAGTCCGTTTTGATTTTAGGGGTCTGGTTTGGGTCTGTATTTGTTTAGGGCATCTAGTTTGGGGTCTGTTTTGATTTTAGGGTCTGGTTTGGGGTCTGTTTTGATTTTAGGGGTCTGGTTTGGGGTCTGTTTTGATTTTAGGGGTCTGGTTTGGAGTCCGTTTGATTTTAGGGTCTGGTTTGGGGTCTGTATTTGTTTAGGCATCTAGTTTGGGGTCTGTTTTGATTTTAGGGGTCTGGTTTGGGGTCTGTTTTGATTTTAGGGGTCTGGTTTGGGGTCTGTTTTGATTTTAGGGGTCTGGTTTGAGGTCTGTTTTGATTTTAGAGGTCTGGTTTGGGGTCCGTTTTGATTTTAGAGGTCTGGTTTGGGGTCTGTTTTGATTTTAGGGGTCTGGTTTGGGGTCCGTTTTGATTTTAGGGGTCTGGTTTGGGGTCCGTTTTGATTTTAGGGGTCCTGTTTGGGGTCTGTTTTGATTTTAGGGTCTGGTTTGGGGTCTGTTTTGATTTTAGGGGTCTGGTTTGGGGTCCGTTTTGATTTTAGGGGTCCTGTTTGGGGTCTGTTTTGATTTTAGGGGTCTGGTTTGGGGTCTGTTTTGATTTTAGGGGTCTGGTTTGGGGTCTGTTTTGATTTTAGAGGTCTGGTTTGGGGTCCGTTTTGATTTTAGGGGTCCTGTTTGGGGTCTGTTTTGATTTTAGGGGTCTGGTTTGGAATCTGTTTTGATTTTAGGGGTCTGGTTTGGGGTCTGTTTTGATTTTAGGGGTCTGGTTTGGAGTCCGTTTTGATTTTAGGGGTCTGGTTTGGGTCTGTATTTGTTTAGGCATCTAGTTTGGGGTCTGTTTTGATTTTAGGGGTCTGGTTTGGGGTCTGTTTTGATTTTAGGGGTCTGGTTTGGGGTCTCTTTTGATTTTAGGGGTCTGGTTTGGGGTCTGTATACATTTTGGGCGTGTGTAAGGAGGTCACACGCACTACTTGTGATCCAATGTTGTAGGTTGGGGTGTGATTGGAATAAAAAGGCAGGACAAAAATTTGATGTCGCTTCCTACTCCACTTTTCGAAACCTCCCGATCTCAGCAACGATTACACACATTTTTTCGGCGCTGAACGGTCTGTTCAGCTGTTTCTGTACCTGTTGAGAAGTTCATGTCTCACTGTTTTCAGATGGATAAGAGAATTTTCTTCCTGTATGAATCTAAATATCTCAATAGTGGACTTTAAATGAGGATGATTCACCACAAAGAGATAGACCGTGCCATCTGGAAAAAGGAGAGAAATGATGATTTAACACAGTGGGCTGCGCACAATAATTCATAATGGTGATGTATCTCTGTAGCTTACTGGGATGTCTAAGTTTTAGGGTTGCAATTTTCTTTGTGGCCACCAGGGGGATGTGAACTCATTCACATCCCTTTGTTGTGAGCTCCCCCTAGTGGTGGCTGCAGGTAGCCAGAATATTATTATTTATAGGGAACAGTTCACATTATGTGTGCAGTCTGATCTGCGGGCGAAGAAGATTGATATATATGGTACCTTTATAGAGAAAATATTCTGTACAACTAGCTTTTTATTTATTTCTATCTTCGCTTTGGAGTCCAGTGGGCGGTCCTATTCAGTGATTGATTGTGAAACGTGTAAATGCGCCACCTCACAATTTTATGTGTTAACTTAGAGGTTTTTTTTGCATACACCCAGCCCAATTCACCATGATTTGACTCCAAAAACAAAGTTTATGTGACAAAACCTCATGGAAATCAGGAGGAGACACGAAGATAAAAATCAGATTTTGCAAACAGTTTTTATGAAAGATCTCCTGCCGTTTTGAGTCTACAGCTCCTATGCAGACCAATGTGTCTCCAAGGCAACAGACTACAAACAAAGTGTAGTCTGATCCGGCAGATGCATCTGCCTCATCGTTTTCTGACCACAACCTTGCAAGAAAATAGGGCAGAGAGAATGGAGTCCACACAATGTGTGCTTGTTGTATCCATGCAGACACATTGGTCTGCATAGGAGCTGCACACACAAAACAGTTGATTATTTTTAATAAAGACTATTTGGAAAGTCAATCCATTTTTGTTTAGAAGCATAGGAGGAATAGTTGTAAAAGTAAACACGCCCTTGAGGCTTCTTTGTGTTTCATCTGCACTGGTTTTATTACATGAGGCCATTTGCCCTCTGCTCTGCTTCATGTTGGCTAGTGTCCAGCATTAACTGGCCGCCTGCAGATCAGTGACATTGATATGTGCCCTGTGGTATAATAGTCATAAGCCTTGTGTTTTGGCCCAAGACTTTTTAAGTGACCTTGAAAAAGTGTTTACACCGAGCTCCAGCCTGCAGAACACGTCTTCTCTCCTACTTCCCAGGTACGTGATTACATTTGCAACTTAATAAACCTTTAAACACCCCTGACATGTCTGTTATACATTTCCCATTTTAAAAAAAAACAATTTTGGAACAATTCTGAATTATGACGTTCCTCTGTTATTCCTCCTGGAAATGTGTGACGGATAATTGGAAGTGTCTGCATGCTCCGGTGATTGACTGTGCAGACCCAATTGATAGGGAGACGGACAATTGTCTATTTATTCATGAATTCCAAGACAGATAACAGAGGAACAGCTT
>JARQOD010000006.1:11216530-11240762 GCA_033576555.1 Oophaga sylvatica | reverse complement strand
CCTAAAAATGCCCCCCGGGGGGGTTTTCATTATTCACGGGTTTTTTAAACCGGGGGGGCTCTTGCACGCCCCCGGGTTGGGAAAAAAAAATTTTTCCCCAGTATGGATTACGGAGGGGGGAAAATCGCCGGACGGTTTGGGGGTTTTTTTTTTTTTAATTTTTTATTAAAAGGAAAATAAAGGGGCCCCATTTGGTTAGAGAACCCAAAAAAGGCAAACCTGTGGGGTCCCTTTTTTTTCATTAAAAACTTTTTTGTGTTTTTTGGGGGGTTTTAAATTAAAACCCCCTTTTCAAATTTTTGGATTAGTGAGGATGGGGGCTTTTTTAACCTACCCTTACTAAGAAGGTTTTTAAAGTCCCTTAAAAAAAAAGGGGTTAAAAATTTAAACCCCCTTTTTAACCCCAAAGCCACCTTTAAAGGGGATGGGGAAAAAAGGGTAAGTGCCGGAAATTGGCTCTTAAGAGCGCCTTTTCGGGGGGGGGGGGGGGCCAGATGTTTTTAGCCGGGGGGGCCAATTCATGGTCCTAATAAGGGGAATAATTTGGGAAGTTCAAAGGGGGTGCCCCGTGGGGTTCCCCAACCCCTTCTTTTTTAAAAAAAATGGGCACAAAATCGTTTTTGTGTGTGTAGAAAAATTTTAAAAAGCCCCTAAAAACTAGTAAAAAACCCTTGGGGCATTTTGCCTTCATGTGTACTAAAAAAAAAAAATTTTTTATTCCAAAAATTTTTTTTTTACAAATGAGTGGGTTTAAAAAAAAAAAATTACTATGCGAAATTATAGCAAAGGTATAATGATTGTATATAAATCAAAAGAGCTATCCAAAAACAGGATTATCAAAGTTTTTAAAGGGAAAAAAGAACCCCGGATATATAGGTAAATAGATGGCAACCCTAGTGGCGGTTATCCCCCGGGGCAATGGGTTTTTTGGGAAAAAATTTTAATTGAAACTGATTATATAAAACCCTTTTAAAACAAAAATTTTTGTCTAAAAATTTCAAGAGAAAAATGGTAAAACTACCAGTTTTAAAACAAAAACGTTTTGGTGATAAAAGGGGAAAAAAGGAAATTTTAGAAAGGGCTGTGAAGCAATGTCCAAGTAAAAGGAACAATTTAAAAAAAAAAGGGACACATCCCCCTCGGGGTAAGCCCCTTTTAAAATTTTGTAAGGGGGTGTTTTGTTGGGGGAATATTAAAATTTTTATCCCCAAAAAGGTGGACCCCCAAATATAGGGGGGAATATAGTGATATCCTGATAAAGGGACTTCCCAGTACCCATTTGTATGTAAAGGGGGACATGAGCGGTATCCCCGCTTTTTCGTGGGGGAAAGGAAAATGGTAATGGCCAGAATTTTTAGAAGTTTGGGGTTTTGATACACGCAGTGCGAAAACCCCGGGAAATGCCCTAGGGGAAATGATGTCAGCGTGCTTGTAAAATGTGAGAAAACGTTCTGCTTTTCCCAGGGAAAACCCCTTGCTTTTCCGCTTTAAAAGGGGGCTGTGGAGTTCGCAAAGGAGGAGGTGCACAGTTGGGGGAAAAAAAATTCATCCGAAATATATTAGTAGCGATTTTTAAGAGAAAAATAAGAACAGTGGGGGGGTTTTTTAAAAAAAATAGGTTTTCCCGCTTTTATAGCAGTATAAATTTAAAAAGTATTTAGAGTAATTTAGAGAAGGAAAGAAGGTCATAAACCTTTTTTAAACCCCCTTTTGGGGGGCGGGTTTTAAATTTTGAATCCAATACCTTCCCCTTTTAAGCTGGTTAAGGTCCCCCCCCCCCGTCTTGGTTTTTGGTTTTTGTTTAATACTTTAAAAGGGAAATTTTTTCTATATTGGGGCCCCTTTTTTTAATTGTTTGTGGGGGAAAAAGGGAAAAACATTTCCTTGCAATTTATAGTGGGTTTTTTTTTAAAATCCAATTTTTTTTAAAAATTTGTGGTTTGGGCCCATATTGAGAAAAGGGCCCAGGGGGGGTTAAAACAGTATACCCATAGTTTTTTTGTTGCATGTTTAAATAAACATTGATGGGGTATTTTTTTCTCAGTTTGGGGTGATATAAAAGTGTTACCCTTTTTAAAAAATTTTTTTATTGGTGGCATGAAAAAAGGGAATGTGCCCGTCTTAGGATTTTGCAGAAATTCCCGAGTTTGTAGGTTTTTTGGCCCTGTCCCCTAATAACTTTTTGAGGTTTTCGAGGTCCCTCTAAAACAAAGGGGATAAATTTTTTTCCCGAAAGCCCCCAAATTGGGGGGGGGCGGAAATTTCGAATAGCCAATGTTTCGGAAAAGGCTGAGTGAAATTTTTTTGCTGCGGTGGTCCCCTGTACAAATGGTATTCTTGCCCCCTTTCTTCCCTTTTATTTCTAAGGGGGGGGGGAAAACCGGACGTGTGGGGTGGATACCCTTTCTGGGGAAATTTTTCTGCTTTTTTTTTTATCCTTTTTTTTTGTATAGTTGGGTAGTTCCCATGGTTAAAACCCTTTGGTTGGGGGGTTTTGGAATGGAAAAATCATTTTTTGAGGGTGAAGCTAGAGAAAGAAGGGGCTTTTTCGCGGGTTTTTTAAAAAATTCGGTAGTGGGGTTTTTTATGGGGGGTTTTTTTCCACTAGGGTGTCAAGGAAGAAAATTTTTTTTTTGGGATCTGAGTACGTAAAATCGGGGCCGGGGGCCCAAAATGTTTAAGGAAATTAAAGAAGGATTTAAGGTATTAAGGTCACCCCTCAACCAAAAGAACATCATGTATCTTTCCAGACCAGAAAAGTGGTACTGAAAAGGGTTTTGCGGTAGTTTTAAGTTTTTTTTCGTAATGTGCCATTAAACAAAACGTACGGGGGCGGACGTTATTTCCCCTCGGGAGTGTTTTTTTCTGCAAAAAAAGGGCTTAAAAAAGAAAGAAGTTTTTATTTTTGTTTCTTGGATAGTAGTTCAAACATGGTTAAATTTTTGGCCCGGGGTTTATCCCCGTTTTTGTAAAAAGGGTTTTGTAAAAGGAACCCCTTTGTGTGGGGAAATTTTACTTTTAAAAAAATCTTTTCGTCAAAAGAGGGCCAAAAAAAGGGATCGATTTGGGAAAAGGGGGGGGGCGGTTTTATGGTGTTAAGAAGGCCCCGGATCTAAAAAAAAGGAAAGGGAAAAACTTTTTTTAAAAGGGGGTCTGTTTTTTCCAAAAAAATTAAAGTGGGGAAAAAAAAAGCTTGTAGAAGAAAAATTGGGGCGTGGGGGGTTTTAAGGTTTTTTTGTATTTGGGAAAAAGGTTTTAAAAAAGCCGGTGTGATGGGGTTTTTTCCTTTGGGCAAAAAGCCTGTCTTTTATCTAATGAAAAAATTTTTTTCGTCGAAAATATTGCGGTTTTTTTTGGTATGTTAAGGGGTTGCCCGTGTTTGTAAAAGGGGGGTTTTTTTCAACTGTCGCTGAATTTCGAAAAATAAGTTGTTTTGTTGGTATCAAGCCCCAATTTTTTATAATCTGGCCTTTTCCATCCTGCCCCCCACGAGAAAAGCGGGGGTCCCGGGACGTCCCCTCCATTCATAGTGGTACGGGTAAGTGCTTTATTTGTGATATCCTTTTTATATCATCCTATTTTTGGCCCCACTTTTTTATGGGCATATTGAATTTTTTCCCCACAGCAAAAGCCTCTTTCAACATTTTTAAGAGAGCTTACCCCAAAAGGGGAGTTACCTTTTTTTCACTTGTTCCCCAAATTAAGGGGGAAAATTTTTCAAAAGCCCCCTTTCTATAACCAAATTTTTTCCCTTTTTGTCACCACAGCGTTTCTGATTTCAACGGTATGTTTTTATTTTTCCTTAAAACTCAGTGCAAATGACTTAATGTTTCAAAAAATGTTTTTTTTTAATCAGTCTTTCCCGATTAAATTTTTCCCAAAAAAAACCCTTTTCACGGGTATACTCCCCAATTTTCTGCCATCTTTTTTCCTAAACCGGATTTATTCCCCAAGTACTTTGAAACCTGAATTGGTGGCTCTTTTGAGATTCCAATTATTAGCTTTGCTTTTTTCCATATGATTTTTTGGTTTTTCCCTTTCAAATTGAAAAAATTTAAAAACTTTTTGTTATTTTTTTTGTACATGATGAGTCGTTTTCCCGAAAGTTTGTTACGGATCAGTGTGTATTAAATTTGTATCACACCGTTCGGGTCCCCAAATAACCATGTCTTCCCGGGGTATTAATTTGCCCTCAGTAAGGTTTCCATTTGTCGAAAAAAAGGGGGGGCCCCACTTTTTTCTGTGAAAAAATTTCTTTTTTTAAATATCCAGGCCCAAAAATTTTAAACAACTTACTAAAAACAGTATTAGAACCCATTAAAATTAACTGTTCTGCAAGGTTTTAAAAGTATGAAAACCAGGTTTATTGTCGGTTTTCTATGATTTTACGAAGTCGACAAAGTTTTAAAGGATGTACTTTTTTTGAAATTAAATTTAAAAAATATTTTTTAAAATAATATAAAAATATAAATTATATATATTTACAAAATTAAATTACATCCCTATATTGTGTTACTGTATTTTTTGTAAGTTCAAGTGTTTTTATGCCCCGCATGATTGGGGGTTTTTAAAAAAACCGGGTGGTATTTCTGAAAGCCCCTGATCCCTTGTTGGTTTTTTCCCCCCCTGCTTGCATTGGCGAGTCGGGGCCGTTAGGTAAAACCAAATTTGCGATGGCCGAGAAAAGTATGGGATGGGACCCCCCCAAGTTATATTGGTGAGGTATGGGGGTTTTTTCCTGTTGCCGTTTTCCTTCGGGGTCCCCCCCGGGCCCCAAATGGCTTGGAAGATCGGGAAACGGGGGGTATAAAAAAAAAATATCATTACAAAAAATCCGGTTTTTCCCCATCAGTTTTTAAAAGGGTTTGAAAAAAAAGGGGCCCCCATATTCCCGAATAAAATTTTTAGGCACAGGAATTTTGATCTTTTCCATCCCCTTTAGAGTGGAATTGGAAAATTTGGGAGATCTCTGGGGAAATTGGATCGAGGCTGAAAACAAAGGGGAGAATTGTAAAAAATTGTTTAAATATTCGCACTTTTTTAAGGATGGTACTTTACCCCCCCCTTTTTATTGTGCCCCCTGCCCCCTATAAAGGGGAAAAAAAAAAAAAAAAATTTTTTTATAAAATATTATTATAATATAAAAAAAATATATATTATATTTTTTAAAATAATAAAGCATGTTCCTGAAAGTTTCCCCTTCCCCAGCTAGATCCCAAACTTTTTGTAAAGAAATTAAGAAAGATGTAAAAGCAAAATGATGCAGGGTCGATGACAAAGGGTTTGTTTTTGGGTTTAACCGGAAACCCCAGATCTGCAAAAAGTTGTAAGAAAACAGGAGGAGGAATTTAAAGAATAATAATAAATTTAAAAATTTTTTTGATAAAACAAAAAAAAAGTTTTTTTCAATTCCCCCCATAAAAAAAGGGAAAAAATTGAAAATTTAATTCCCCGGTTTTTTACGTGGCGTCAGAGAAAATGAAGAAAAACGCAATTCCAAAAAGATAAAAGTGTTTGGGGAACGGTTTGTAAATTAAAGTCTTTGTGCCCCCGGGGAATTGCGCAGCCGGCGCCCGTCCCCATGCTAATACCTCAGTTGTCTTTTGTTGTGGGGGCGAGGATTTCAAAGTGAAAATACCCAAGACGTTTAAAAATTTTGCCCAAATGTTTGCTGCAAAAAGAACCTTAAAAATTTTTTAGTCCTTTCCCCGCGGGTTTTATTTTATTCCTTAAAAACAAAAGATACAAGCCCTCCCCCCTTTTTTTTTTTGAAAAGCAGGTTTAAACAAAGGGGGAAAAGTTTAAAGTGGGCCCAAGCCCCATTTTGCCAACACACAAATTTGCGGTTGATTTTAAAGCTCGTCTGGGGCCCCTAAACGAGTGCGATCGAAAAACGGAAGCTTCGGGTTTGTTTGGCTCTTTACACGCTGTCGATGTGAGGGGTAGAAAAGTCATGGAAAATCAATTTTTCCCCCAAAAAGTACATGTCCGGCGCACTCCCGGTGCAAATGAGGAAACAATGAGTTTTGTTCCCCAAAAAAAACCCCTCCGATGATGGCAGAATTTTGCTTGTTTTGGTGATTGCCCACATGCTTCCACTAGGGGAAATTTTCGTTGCGCTGGGGGATTTAAAAATGTGGTGTGCTTTACACTGTAAGACCACCGTATATTTTTATGACACCACAAGCTATCACACATTTCAGAGCCTACTAAAATATAATATTTTTTAAAATTTTTTAAAACAATAATACTACACCAAAGAGTCCTACTTCAGGTAAACCACATCCAAAGATTACACATTCCTTTTCAATTTTGGGTTTTGTCCCTAGGACGATCCTCGAGGGGACCCTTTGAAAAGAGTAGAGGTGTGGGAGTTAACAAAAACCCAAAATGTGATTCGGAAGTTTTTTCTGACCATTGTTTCAGTTTGGGAAAAAAGTCTTTATATGATTTGCTTTTATTTATGAAATAACGGAAATTTGTAAAATTAGAAAATTTTGCTTCCCAAAATTTTAAATTTTTGTCCCCTAAATAAAAAGTGGTGTCAACAAAAAGTTAATAAAAAATTTTTCCCCCCTTTAACTTTAATCAGCATAATTTTGGAAAAATAAATTTTTTTTTTAATGCTTTTAAAAAAGGGTTTAAAAAATTGCCCCGCGTTTTTTATTTTTCCAAAAAATTTTAAAAAAAAAATTTTTTTTTTAACCCTTCACCCCCAAGGGGGTTTGCCGTTAAAGGGCCAAATTTTTCAATTCTGCCCTGTCTTTTTGAGGAAATCTGGAAGCTTCAACGGTCTTGGGGTTTTGAGATTGTTTTCTTGACATATTGTCTTGTTAGAAGTAAAATTTTTCATTAACTTTTTTTTTTTTAAAAAAAATGAAATATGGCAAAAATTTTTTAAAAATTTTGCAATTTTAAACTTTAAATTTTTTTTTCCCTTAAAAAAAGAAATTGTCACTAAAATGTTAAAAAATAACTTTTCCCCCAATTTAAATTTTATCAGCAAAATTTTTGGGAAACCAAAAATTTTTTTTTTTTGGTTATAAGGGAAAAAAATTTTGACCGGTTTTTTTTTTTACAAAAAATTTTCAAAGCCATTTTTTTTTGGGGCCCCCTTCATTTGAAGTCATTTTTGGGGGTCATATGGCAAAAATACCAAAAAGTGACCCTTTAAAAAATGCACCCCTAAGGTACTCAAAAACCAAATTTTCAAGAAGTTTTTTAACCCCTTGGGTGTTCACAGAACAAAAGCAACGTAAAGGAAAAAAATAATTTTTAACTTTTTAGCCAAAAAAAATATTTTTAAAATTTTTTTTTTTTTTAAAGGGGTAAAAGGAGAAAAGGGACAAATAGGTTGTTATGCAATTTCCCTGAGTCCCAATCCCAATAGGGGGGGAAAACCATTTTGGGCCCGGGGCAGGCTGAAAGGGGAAGGGGGGCCCCCTTTTTGACTTTTTAAAACTAAATTGGGAATTGATTTTGGACCCATGTGGTTTGGGGCCCCCTGATGCCAAAAACAGGGGAAAACCCCCCACAAGTAACCCCCTTTTGGGAAATAGCCCCTAATTTTTCTAGATTGTTTTGGCACTTTGAACCCCCCAAGTTTTAAAAAGTTAAACCCCCGGGGGTGAAAAAAAAAAAAAAACTTTTTTTCCCAAAAATGTTTTTTTAGCCCCCAATTTTTGAAAATTTTCCCGGAAATTGGACCCAAAAATTTTATCCTTTTTCCCGAGACGCTGATACCCCCTATGTGGGGGGGGGGGAATGTTTGGGTGAGGGGTTTTGGGAAAAGGAGTAACTTTTTTGGGAAAGCAGGTTGGGGGGTATGTTCCTTTTTCAGGGCCCCCCAAAGACCCCAAACGGGAAACCCCCCCAAAGTGCCCCATTTTGGAAATATCCCCCCCAAGGGAATTTCTGTTTTGGGGCATTTTTTAACCCCCCCAAGTTTCACAAATTTTTTAATGCCCGGGGAGAAATAAAAAAAACCCATTTTTTTTCCCAAAAAATTTTTTTATATAATTTTTTATTTTCTCAAGGGTAAAGGGGGAAAATTGGGGCCCCTTTAAATTGTTGTAAATTTGTCCTGGAGCTGAACCCATGTGGGGGGAAAAAATTTTGGGCGCCGGAGAAGGGGAAGGGCCCTTTTATTTTTCCAACCCCAAAAATTGCGGGGTTGAGATTGGATGCCATGTTGCATTTTTACCCCCCTGATGTGCCTAAACAGGGAAACCCCCCCAAAAAACCCCTTTAAAATGCCCCCCCCCGGTGAAATTTGAACCCCAAGTGCTTCCCCCAATTATAACGAAGGGTAAAAATTAAAAAAATTTTTTTCCCAAAAAATTTTTCCCCCCAATTTTATTTTTAAAGGGTAACAAGACCCCAAAAATTGTCAATTTGTCCGAGTGCGCTGATCCCCCATATGTGGGGTAAACCCTTTTGGGTGCTGGCAGATTTTGGGAAAGGGAAGGGCGCCTTTTATTTTTTCCCGCAAAATTGGTGGCCCCCGTGTTTTTTTGGGAGCCCCTGATTGCCAAACAGGGGAAACCCCCTAAAGATCCTTTTAAAAATAGCCCCCTAAAGGGAACTTTTCTAAGTGGGGGGGAAAACTTTTCCCCCCCGGGTTTTCACTAAAGTTTATAACGCAGCCTAAAAAAAAAATTTTTTTTTTTTTTAAAAAAAAGATTTTTTCGCCCCCAATTTTTTTTTCCCCAAAGGGGGAAAAGAAGAAATTGGAACCAAAGTTGTTGTCCATTTTGTCCTGAGTACGCGATACCCAATATGTGGGAGAAAACTACTGTATGGGCGCCGTCGGGGTCGGAAGGGAAGAGTGACGTTTTGGATTGCAGACTTTATGGAATGGTTGGGGGCGTCATGTCACATTTGGAGAGCCCCTGTGCACCTATACAGTGGAAACCCCCCAAATGACCCCTTTTGGAAATAACCCCCAAGGAACTTATCTAATTGTGGGAGCACTTTAAACCCCGAAAGTGCTTCAAGAAGTTTCTAAGGTACAGCCGAAAAATAAAAATCTTTTTTTTTTTACAAAAATGATTTTTTTTGCCCCCAAAAATTTTATTTTCACAAGGGTAACAGGAGAAATTGGACCCCAAAAAGTGTTGTCAATTTGTCCTAGTACGCTGATACCCAATATGTGGAGAAAACTACTGTAGGGCGCACGTCAGGGTCGGAAGGGAAGTAGTGACGTTTTGGATTGCAGACTTTGAGGGAAATGGTCTGGGGCGTTATGTCGCATTTGGACCCCCGAGCGCCTAAACAGGGGGAAAACCCCCACAAGTGACCCCATTTTGGAAATAACCCCACAAGGAACTTGTCTAGATGTGTGGTGAGCATTTTGAACCCAAAGTGCTTCACGAATTTATAACGCACACCCGAAAAAATAAAAAATCCTTTTTTTTTTTGCAAAAATGATTTTTTTGCCCCAATATTTTATTTTTAAAGGGTAACAGGAGAAATTGGACCCCAAAAGATGTTGTCCAATTTGTCCTGGTACGCTGATATCCAATATGTGGGAGAAAACTACTGTATGGGACACTTGGGGTGGGAAGGGAAGTAGTGCGTTTTGGATTGCAGACTTTGATGGAAGGTTGGGGGCTCATGTCGTTTTTTGAGACCCCTGATGCCCTAAACAGGGGAAATCCCCAACAGTGACCCCTTTTTTGGAAAAATAGACCCCACAAGGAACTTTCTAGAGTTGGTGAGCGCTATAAGCCCCAAGTGCTTCACAAAGTTTATAATGTAAGCCATAAAAAAAAAATATTTTTTTTTTGTAAAAAATGATATTTTCGCCCCATTTTTTTTTTTTCCCAAGGGTGAGAAAAAATAGGACAAATTGCACAATAACTTTGGGGTCCAGAGTACGCTGTACCCATATTGGGGATAAACTACTGTTTGGACGCATGGCGGCTGAGAAGGAAGGAGCACCGTTTGTTTTTCAACGCGAATTGGCTGGAATTGAGATCAGACGCCATGTACATTTGGAGAGCCCCTGATGTGCCTAAACAGCGGAAACCCCCAATTTAACCCAACTAAAAACCCCCAACACACCCTTAACCCTAGTCCAACCCTAACCAAAACCTAACCCTAACACACCCTAACCCCAAACCCCTAACCCTAATCCTAACTTTACGCCCCCCCTAACCCTAACTTTAGCCGCAACCCTAACCCTAACCCTAATGGGAAAAGGAAATAAATACTTTTTTTTTATTTTATTATTTTTCCCTTACTAAGGGGGTGTTAAAGGGGGGTTTGATTTTTCTATTTATAGCGGGTTTTTTGTTGGCAGCTGTACCTAAAAGAAAAAAAGCTTTTTATTGCAAAAAAAGTTTTTGCTCATCACATTTTGAGAGCTATTATTTTTGCTATTTTGGCCCACAAGTCATGTAGGTCTTATTTTTTGCGGGACGAGTTGACGTTTTTTTGGGACATTTTCGAGCACGTGGAAAGTTTTTTTTATCGCTTTTTTTTTCGATTTGGGAGGTTGAATGAACAAAAATCAGCAATTCATGAATTTTTTTGGGGGGGGCGTTTATACCGTTCGCGTGTGGTAAAATTGATAAAGCAGTTTTATTCTTGGGTCATACGTTTATGGCGATACCTCATTTATATCATTTTTTCATGTTTTGGCGCTTTTTAGAATAAAACAATTTTATATAAAAAATAATTTTTTTGCATCGCTTTATTCGCGAGCTATAACTTTTTATTTTTTTCGCTGATGATGCTTTAGACGGCTCTTTTTTTGCGGGACAAATGACGTTTTAAGCGGGTACCATGTTTTTTTTATCGTTCTTTTTGATCGCGTGTTATTCCACTTTTTGTTTCGGCGGTATGATGATAAAGCATTGATTTTTTTTGCTTCGTTTTTTTTTTTTTTTTTTTTAAGGGGTTCACTAAAGGGGTTAATAGTGGGACAATTTTATAGGGGGGGTCGTTTCGGGCGGCAATACCAATATGGTACTTTTATTTTTTTTTTTTTTATTATTTACAGGAAGAAGTAATTTATTGGGGAATATTTTTTTTTTTTTTTATTTATTTTGGATTTTTTTTTTACACAAGTTTATTTTACTTTTTTAACTTTTTTACTTTGTCCCAGGGTGGGGACAACCAGTATTTTTCAGATCGTGGTGTGCAGTGTGCACAGCACTCTGGGCACACCCGCGATGCACAGGCTTAGTGAGGCTTTCAGTGCTGCTTCGGAGGCACTGAGGTAGCCGCCTCCCCCCAGGACCCGGCGCCACTTGGATCCGGGTCCTGGGAGGGAGGAAGCCCTCAGAAAGCGCGATCAATCGGCTGCTCTGAGGGTCTAGGGGGGCACGCAGGGAGCCCCCACCCTCGCGATCCTCCCTGTGCCCCAGACACCGCATATTTTTTGATCGCGGTGTGCTAGGGGTTAATGTGCCGGGAGCGGTCCGGACCCTCCTGACACAGCATGGGTGCAGCTGTGATAACCCTGACACCGGCGGCGTTTTAGCTGCGCTCCCCTCAGGAGCGAGCTGATCGCCAGACGACTACCGTCCCCGGTCATACGGGCCCGGGTACCATGGAGGGGATAGTACTCCGATGGCAGTAAGGTTTTTTAAGGACCACCTCACATTTAAAGTCACTTTGGGGGGTTCAATATAACAGAAATACCCAAAGTGACACATTTAAAAAAACCTGCACCCCTCAAGGTGCAAAAACCACATTAAAGAAGTTTATTAACCCTTTAGGTACTCACAGAATTGAAGCAATGTGGAAGGAAAAAAAGAACATTTACCTTCTTTCCAAAATTTTTTACTTCAGACACAATTTTTTTTTTTTTTTGTCAAGGGTATCAGGAGAAAATAAAACCACAATATTTTGTTTTGCAATTTCTCCTGATATCAGATATCCCATGTGTGGGGGAAGCCAATCTTTAGGCACACGCAAGCTGGAAGGGAAGGAGCTCATTTGAGGTTTTTTGAATGTCAAATTGGCTGGAATTGAGATAAAGAAGCCAGTTTTGTTTGGAGACCCGATGTACCAAACAGTGGAAATCCCCCACAAGTGACCCCATTTTGGAAAAACCCCAAGGAAATTATCTAGATGTGTGGTGAAACTCTAAACCCCCAGGGCTTCACAGAAGTTTATAAACAGACTGTAAAAATTAAAAAAATCATTTTTTTTCTATAACATTGATCTTTTAACCCCCAATTTTTTTTTTTCTAGGGTAACAGGACCCCAAAAGTTTTTGTGCAATTTGTCCTGAGTACCTGATACCCCAATATGTGGGGGTAAACCCTGTTTGGGCGCATGGCAAGTTGAAGGGAGGACGTCGTTTGCTTTTTCAATGCAAAATTGGCGGAGTGGAGATCGGACGCCATGTCACGTTTGGAGAGCCCTGATGTGACTAAAGGGTGGAAAATCCCCACAAGTGACCCCATTTGGAAAAACTAGACCCCCCAAGGAACTTTTCGTGTGTGGTGAAACTTTGAACCCCCAGGTGTTTCACTAAAATTTATAACGCCCGGGTGAGAAAATAAAAAAAATCATTTTTGACACAAAACAGATCATTTAGTCTCCAATTTTTTTTTCCCCAGGGTAACAGGAAATTGGACTCCAAAAGTTGTTGTCCAAATTGTCCCGAGTCACATACCCTATATTGGGAGAAAATACTGTTGGGCACATGGAGTCGGAAGGGAAGTAGTGATGTTTTGGATTGCACTTTGAGGAATGGCCCGCGGGTGTTCGCATTTGGAGAGCCCTGAGGGCCCAAACAGGGGAAAAACCCCCACAAGTGACACCATTGGGAAACTAACCCCCCCAAGGAAAATTAACTAGATGTGTGGTGAGAACTCTGACCCCCAAGGGCTTTCTCAAAGTTTATAACGTAGAGCCATAAAATAAAAAAAACTTTTTTTTCCCAAAAAAGACTTTTCCCCCCCAAAATTTATTTTCCCAAGGGTAACAGGACCCCCAAAAGTTATTGTGCAATTTGCCTGAGTACACCGATACCCCCTATGTGGGGGGTAAACCCCTGTTTGGGCGCATAGCAAGTCGGAAGGGGAAGGAGCGCCATTTGACTTTTTCAACGCAGAACTGGCGGAATTGAGATCGGACGCTATGTCGCGTTTGGAGAACCTGATTTGCCTGACAGTGGAAACCCCCAATCAACCCAACCCAACCCCAACACCCCCCCTAACCCAGTCCTAACCAAAACAAACCCTAACCACAAACCTAACCCTAACTTTAGCCCTAACCCTACTTTAGCCCAACTAATGGGAAAATGGAAATACATTTTTTTATTTCATTATTTTTTCCCTAACTAAGGGGGTTATAAAGGGGGGTTTGATTTACTATTTATAGGGGTTTTTATGATTGGAGCTGTCACGCTAAAAGACGCTTTTTACTGCAAAAAATAGTTTTTGCATCACCACATTTTGAGAGCTAAAATTTTTTCCTATTTTGGCCACAAGGTCATGTGAGGTCTTGTTTTTTTCGGGAGAGCTGAAAGTTTTTTATTGGTACATTTTGGGCACATGACATTTTTTGATCACTTACTATTATATTTTTGTGGAGGCAGAATGAACAAAAAAACAGCCAAATTAGGGAAATTTTTGTTTTTTTTTTTGTTCCGCTGTGGTAAAATTGATTAAGCAGCTTTATTCTTGGGTCACTACGATTACAGCGATACCTCAAATTTTTTTTTTTATGTTTTGGCGCTTTTATATAGTAAAACCTTTTAAAGAAAAAAAAAATTATTTTTGCTTCGCTGATTTTGAGAGCTATAACTTTTTTATTTTTCCCCGCTGAGGAGTGTATGGAGCTTTTTTTTGCGGGACAAGATGCGTTTTCAGTGATACTATTTTTTTTATATTCGTCTTTTTGATCGTGTTTTGTTTCACTTTTTCCAACGGTATAATGATAAAACATAATTTTCTAACATTTTTTTTTTTACTGAAGGGGTTAACTAGTGTGATATTTTTTTAGATCGGATTTTTACGGACGCAGCGATACCAAAGTGTATTTTTTTGTTTTTAAAAAAAATTTTGTATTTTTTAGGGAAAATTTTTTAATATTTTTTGTTTTTTTCATATTTTTTTTCTAAATTTTTTTTACCTTGTCACTTTATGGGACTTTCACTTATTCCATTGATTTGCAGGTCTCAGAGGCTTTCCGTAGCTGGATGACCCAGAGTCATCATGCGACCCAGGGTCATCATGAAGAATCACCATCACGGGGCGCCGATTGAGCAGAGAGAGCTCCCATCCTCTGCCACCCTCCTGAACGCTGCAATCGCAGCAATCGGGGGTTAAACAACCCGGGGGGGGCACGGAAGCCGCCTGTCTGTTTTGCAGAAGCTCGCCACCGGCAGCGCTGAGCTCCTGCACGGATTGGGGCGGGAGATGCTGAAATTTCAGCATTCCCTGCCCGACAGTTGTGATCGGTCATCAGATTGACTGACAAACACACGCTCTGGGTGTGGGGACCAACGGCATGGTTCCCCGTACCTCTTGCCGGCCTATCAGCAATCTATGACAGCATCGGCACTTAACTACGCTGCGTGTTTACACCAGTGGTATTCAAAGGAGATGGACACAGTCCGTCTGGGGGCGGGAACTGACATCCCTGCCATGAGGACTGTGCACGTCAATGGACGTTAAGGGGTTAAAAACATGTGAAACTGATGCGTTTCAGGGAAAAAGCCCCCTTATCATAGGATAAATAAGAAAATAACACAGACCATAAATAACAATGAACAACCTATCAAAAAACATAATATCTCCGGTCAAAGAAATATCCAAAAGATATCGAGTACCCTTTTCACAAAGGTAAAGATAAATTTAGATAATTCAAATTAAGATAACATGCACTATCCTTGATGGAAAAACCTTGCCATATGAATATCAGGTCATCCACGTATCAACCAAACCAAAAAATTCACTGGAAAAAGGGTTATGTTCAGAAAAAAGAAACAATGCCCCCACCAAGCCATATACAGAATAGCAAGAGATGGGGAAAAATTAGAACCCATAGGGGCCCCGAGAATCTGAGAAAAATTTTCCTTATTAAAATAAAAAAAAAATTATATATGGCAATTTTTTTTGACTGGAGATATTGTCACACACAAAATTCACATTTTAGTCTATAAAAAAATAATTTGGTAATTATTTATATATCTATGTCACTCATGAAAAACATACCGGTACCAAAAAGCTGTTACGGACCTGCAACTAGGAATAGAGCAGGGGGGGAAAGAAGCTGACCCTGCACTAGGTCAGACTGAACCTACATGGGGCGGGCAACCTATTCCTTGTGAATAGACCCACTACATTCTAGTCTAACTCGAGGAAGACCTAAAGGTGGGGGAAGGGGACCCCCGAAAGAATAGGCTGGGAACAAAAAACAGGTGACCTCCAGCAGGGAAATTTGAGGAAGCGCAGAAACTAAAGGAAAACCAAAAGCTAGAAAAGCAGAATAGTGTTCCCAGAATACACAAAGTTAAACACAAAAAGCTAAAAAGCCCCTAGCCAAATCTAGCAATTAACATGATGTCCAGCAGGAGGGAGGCAGGTGCAGTTAATAAAGGGTGATGCAGTCACCTGACCAATGACAAACCAGCACCCGGGGAAAAAGACCCGCAGCCTGAAAACCACAAGATGGCGGATGGTCAAAACTAAATAGTTTAAACAGTACCCCCCTTTTACAAGGATCCTCCGGGTCCTCTTGGCCGAGCCTTATTTGGAAATCTCCCGTGAAAAGTTTAATTGCCCTTTACCCAGAGTCCTCAGCTTTCACCCAGTAATTATCCTCGGGACCGAAACCCCTTTAAGGGACACGAGATTTTGCAACCCTCCTCTGTGCCACCCGGAATCCCAAAATGCGTGAAATCTCAAAGCGGGCCCTCCTCATAATTGGAGGAAACAGTCGGGTCGCCTCCTTTCTGGTTGTCAACTTTTTTCAGTAAAGTCATGAAAAAAAATTAATTCTCAGAACGAGGGGATGTCTTATCTCACCCCTGCCGCGTTGACAACCTGAACCACTTTGAAGGGTCCGACAAATTTAGACCCCAGTTTTTTAGAAGGGATCGTCAAAAAAGATTCCAAGGCAACCAGACCCGTCCCCAACTGCGAAAAAACGCCTCCCTTCTTTTTATGTCAAAATATTTCTTAGACCTCTATTCGCCCCTTTCAGATATGGCGTACACTGGTCCAAACCCTTTCCAAACTTCCAGGGAAAAACGCTTCCTCAGGCACCGCCGCCCCAATCTTTGAAAACAGCTGAAAATGGATGTCTCCTGTACAAAAAAAAAAAGAACACCAGCCGAAAAGAGTATGATTTATTAAGACAAACTCGGTAGTGGTGATATTCCGACAAATCTCCTATTTCTGCTAGAAAACAAACTCAAAAAGCTCAAAGTCCTGGTTTTCCTTTCGGTCTGTCCATTGGACTGCAGAATAAACGACAAAAGAACCCTTTAATCTGTCACAAAAAGCACCTAAAAGCAGCACAAACTGTGGTCCTCGTTGGAAACAATGTTTTGTGGGAACACCTGGAACCTGACAATCTCTTTCACAAATGCCTTAGGAAGTCTTGGGCAGGGTAATTTATTGAACAGGACCAGAGACACATCTTACTAAAAACCGGTCCACAAAACCCCAATACCGAAAAAAAACCCTCAGAGACCGGCAGATCGGTGATAAAACCATAGCAAGATGTGTCCATTTGGGGAGCTAGGAACCTCCAAAGGGCACAGCAACCCTGCAGCCGGGACATGAGAGGCATTCGACCTAGTGCACGCCGTACACTACGCACCCACTTGATGATTTCTCTTTGCCCCCGGCCACCAAAACTTCGAACGATCGACTTTTTCGTTTCCAAAATTCCTTGAGGACCCGCCAACCGAGACTCAGACATCCACAAACAAAGCTCTCCTCAAGGCCTAGGCACAAATAATTTACCACACGGAGGTTTGATGGTGCAAAATTCTGGGCTTCTAGATTTTATTCTCAAATCAGAACCCAACTGCCCCCACCACCCCTCTGCAAAATACTTTTCCCTCCTTCTCAGTATTACTGTGGAGAGAAACTACGAGACAAAGCATCCGCTTTAACATTCCTTGTCCAGGGATATATGTTACGAGAAAATGGAACCGGGTAAAAAACAGTGCCCACCTGGCTTGAGGGGCATTCAAAACGGCAGCATCCAGATAAAACAATTCTTATGATCAGTAAAAACCTGTATCGGATGTCTAGCCCCCTCCAAAAAAATGCGCTAAAGCCAAACGCGAGTTTAAGGCCAGCAACTCTCGGTTCCCAACACAAAGTTGAGCCAGTCTCCGAAAATTTTTTAGAAAAAGAAACCGGATCCCCCCATCTCTCCCTCCGGGACAGAACTGCCCCCCCCCCTACGATGAGGCACAACCTCTACCAAAAAGGTTCAACTGTTGGATCAAAACGAGCAGAGCTAAACCCTCCTTAGATGCTCAAAAGCCCCACTGCCCAGTGGACCATTGGACAGTATTAAAAACCCTTTTGGTGAGATCAGTTATAGGTTTAGCGTAACCAAAAATTCTTTATGAATTTTCTATAATTGGAAAAACCCCAAAAATCTTGAACAGACTTTAAACTTCAGGTCGGGCCAATCCAGTACTGCCTGAACCTTCACGGGTCCATCTAAAACCCCCATCATGGAGACCAAGTATCCGAAAAAAAACTCATTTTCTGTCCCGCAAACTCCACTCACCAATTTACAAAGAGGTTTTCAAAATTTGTAGAACTTCGGGACCTCTCCAATGCGACTCCAGATCAGGGAATAGATCAAAATATCATCCAAATAAAAAATTTAACACTCCCCACCGATCAACGGCCTCAGAATGTCATTAATGAAATTTTTAAATAAGCAGGTGCATTAGTAAGGCCAAAAGGCATCACCAGACACTCAAAAACCCTCCGGGTATTAAAGGCTGTCTTCCATTCATCGCCTCCTTTACCCGCAGCAAATTATATGCCCCACGAAGGTCAATTATAGAGAACCACTTATCTCCGGTTAGTTGGTTAAACAAATCGGGAATTAGCGGCAACGGGTAAGGACTGCGCACAGTGATCTTATTAATCTCCCAAAATCCAGACACAGCCTAAGACCCCCATCCTTCTTTTTGACAAAAAAAATAATCCTATGGCCACAGGAGACTTAGAGGGCTTATAGACCTGCAGCCAAACTAGTCTTAGGTATTCCTCTAAGGCCTCCCTCTCGGGAATCGTTAGATTAAATAAACGACTCTTAGGGAGTGTAGCACCTGGGATGAACTCAATAGCAACAATAGTAATCTCTATGGGGTGGTAAAGCTTGCGATTCAACTTCTGAAAATACCTTCCAGAAATCCTGAATGGCTTCAGGTAGCTCTTTCTTAACAGCAGCAAGTGAACATTACAACATTTACCGTAACACCCCTGACCCCAGGACCTTATAATAGCAGCGACCAGTCCAGCAAAGGATTGTGCATTTTTAACCAGGGTAAACCCAGGACGACTGGAACAGGCAGTTTTATCAAGTACAAACAGTCAATGCATTCCTGATGTTCCATAATGATAGTAAGCGGGAACCCCCGTGACTTTTCGAGACACGCACCCATGCTTCAGGGAAGTGTTATCAATTGCCACAACAGGGAAACAAGATGACAATGTTCAGAATCAAATTTATATTTGTCTAGAAATTGTTGATAAATCAAATTCAGTGCAGAACCCACAATCCACAATGACCTGAAAATCAATGGAATGACCACGAAGTGGAATTACCAGAAAAAAAAACTCCTGCGGACCGTAAAAATGCAATACGAAGGGGGTGTTGCTCCTACTGACCTTTTTTTTCCTTTTCTTTCTTTATGCGAAACTTCGCAATTCTTAATAAAATGGTCAGCCTTACCACAATACAAGCATAGCCCCTCAGAGAACCTCCTCTCCCTCTCCTGGGAACGAGAGGACATCGCCCCAAGTTGCATAGGTTCCCCCTGTCGACGGGGCTATCCTGAGAACTAGGTCCAGCATTATAGGAGGCTTTCATTATTCTGCCTGTCTCTCAATCTTCTATCCAACACGGATAGCTAACTGCATAGCAGTTTCCAATGTAGCAGGATCAGGATATGCAATGAGCAAATCTTTAACCCTTTCACTCAAACCTGCTAAAAACTGACTCTTGAGCGCTAGGTCATTCACCTGACTCTGCGGACCATCGTCTGAACAGGGTACAATACCTCCAGCATCACCAGAACCCTGTTTAAGCCGTCTGAGCTCTGCCTCAGCTGATGTGGCCCTATCCGAATCATTATATAACAACCACCACAGTAAAAAAATGCTTCCACTGACTGCAAACAAGGATCACCAGTGTGGTAACGAAAACGCCCGATTTGGGGTTCGCTTCGCAACAAGACATAAATATCCCCACTCGCTGTGATTCACTCCCCGAGGATCCAGGTCTAAGCGAAAATATAGTAAACATGCATTTTTAAAACTGTAAAAAAATTCCTTCGTTTACCAGAAAAAAAAAACTCAGGTAATCCTACCTTAGGCTCTTCACGGCGATTCCAGGGCAATTACTCACATGCTGTTGCAGGCTGGCTTCTTTCAAAGTTAACCCTTGCAAGTGTTTAAGCAAGTTCTGGACGCGTTCACATTGAAGGGCTCCGGGAGAAATTTTTTGTTTTTTTTTATATGTGCTGCCTGGACATACTGTTACGGATCTGCAACTCAGGAATAGGGCAGGAGGGGGAAGAAGCTGACCCTGCACTAGACTAGACTAAAAATCCTACGATGGGGTGGGCAACCTATTCCTTGTTAATAGACCCACCGAAGTTTCCAGTCTAGACTCGAGTGAAGACTTAAAGGTGGGGGCAAGGGAATCCCTGAAAGAAACTATGGACTGGAAACAAAAAGCAGGTGACCTCCTAGCAGGGAAATAGAGGAACTGCAGAAACGAAAGGAAAAACAAAAGACTAAACAAGCAGAACTAAGTTCCCAGAACGCACAAAGTTAACACAAAAAGCTATCAAAGCACCTAGCCAGAAACTCTAGCAAATTAACACTGATGTCCAGCAAGGACTGGGAGGCAGGTGCAGGGTAATAAAGGGTGATACAATCACCTGACCAATGACAAGCCCAGCACCAGGGGGAAAAAGACCATAGCCAGAAAACCACAACAAGAGGCAGATGGTAAATAGATTCTAAACAAAAGCCATTATTTATGGTGAATTTAATAGAATTCAAAATTTATGTTCTGACCATAACACAGAGAGTCAGATTGTTCGCAAGGTGTCTATTAGATAGAGGTTATAATCAACAGGATGTCCAGATGGGTTTTGATAAAGTTCTAACAGCTAGATTTAACCCGTCTCAAAAGACGCCTGCAACGACGGATTCTCATTCTTTAATTACTTTTTCCCACTCCTTATAGCCCACAGTTTAAGCTTATCACGAATATTGTTAAAAAATATCTCCCTGTTATAAATCAGGATGATAAATTGCGTAAAATTGCTAATAATGGATGTAGGTTTGTAGCTTGAAGGGGTTATAGCCTCTGTACTTTGTCTCCCAGTATGTTGAAGCAAGGAATACCACCTAGAACCTGGTTATCTACAACGGGTTTTTATAAATGTGGGGCAATCGCTGCTATGTTTGTACATTTGCATTGGATAAAATAAATTTTATTAGTTCTTTTCAGGTTTCGCTCAGGCATCACCTCTCTTTTGAACTGTGATACGCAATATGTAGTATACTGCATTTGCTGCATGGCTTGCAGAATGCAGTATATTGGTTGCACCACAAGAAAAATTAAAAAACGAATAGCAGAGCATCTTGCTCATTTTGTAAATGTCCATCATGGTTATATCACTCATTTTTGTTTTTTATGCATTTGAAATAATTTCTAACCCTATACATGGTGGAATAAGCAAAAACTATTATCCACACGTGAGGCATATTGGATTTTGAAGTTGGACACTAAATTTCCGAAAGGAATGAATTCTAGAAATGATCTTTTTTACATATATAAAACAGGGTTCGTATTGCAAGGCTCATTCATGTCTGGTGCATAATTTAATCATGTTTTTTTGATTGGTTTTCATTGTTATTTCTGGTCTGCGTTATTTCACTAGTTATCCTATGAGTAAGGTGCGTTTTTGCACCTGAAACACTCAGGTTTTCACGTTTTAATCATGGTTACTTGCCTCATAAAGTTTTTTAGTTTTATTTTGGTGTGCCACATTTTTTCATTCATGGCTCTTTGTAACCACTTATGTTCTGCCAAGAGATGAGGATTCTGAGCACAGGACTCCTTGTATTAAAAATTACCTAAGAAGGTTTAATAAAATAGGTTTTACAAGTCAGTAAGTAATTTAAGCAGCTGATCCTATGAAAACTAAGTTAAATTGAAATATTAAGCCCCATCATGGTGTTCCAAAATCCCTGTGACACACTTCCTGTCTTGTGTTGTTAGTGGGTCACTAATGTCGAACTTCAGAAATTTGTAAAACGTGTTACCCGCTCTAAGTTCCACGCTGCGGGGTCCCAAAGGTGCCTGCACTGGCTTTTATTCGGGTGCCATAGTAAATAAGAACGGGCTGGCCGCTCTTCAACTACAATTACAGGTGATCAATCTGACGTAGGTGAATCGGGGGACACTTACACAACCTCACCAGGGTCCATTTTTAATGGGGGGGGTTACGCTCGTTATTCTAGCCATTAGATTAAGAAGAAAAAAGGATTTCCTGATCTGCGACAGACATTATGCCCTCCGGTGGATTTCAGCAGGAATATCCTGTACTGTGACTTGTTGTCAGATGTTTGATCAGAACTGCTGCACAAGGTACAAAAACAAACTAAGGTGCAGCAAGACTTTCACCCAAGCCAACCGCTCAGGGCGTGCACCGGCTATAGTACCTGGCGACCTGTGCCCATATCAAAAGGTGGGGTTACAACTGGACAATCACTGCAGAACTACAAGTTCTAGCCTGCCTGCAAAACATCAAGTCATAGCAACTAGCAACCTTAAAAATTGCAAGCTATTTCCTGGTCTATTGTCTTCAGCTGTTGGTGAACTACAAATCCCAGCACTCCAAAGGAAGGAACAGTGATACCAAAAGAGTTTTCTTTTGTTTTTTTTTAAGTTTTGCAGCAAGGATGACCTCCGACGACAGACGATGCAGGGTCTACACCATGCGGCCAGCACATACTGGAGTTGTTGAGTCGCAGGTTGGAGACCACTGGTGGACAGTATATGTAAGATGAGAGGACTAGAATCTCGACTGCCTTGAAAAAAGTTGGAAAGAATATGACAAAGGAATCACAAGGAGCATGAGCGCACCTTTCCTGCATTAGTTGTTCACTTCACCTTCGCATGCTGGGACTTGTTAGTTTGTATTTTATTTAGAAATATAAACCCTCTTTCACACTCCGTCTTTTTGTATCAGGCATGACTGTCGAACACCTAAGGGACGGATCCCGGCGCTGAAACAAAAAACTGATGCAACGGATCCGGTTTTTTGCTGGATCCGACTGAACTTTTGAACCCTTTGAACTCTTTCCTGATGGCCAAGAGACATGGAAAATGTAGTAGTAGTAGTAGTCCTTGATTTCCAGAATCCGGATCAGACTTTTGTCGGATTCCACAAAAGTCTGATCCGGTCCCATTGAATTTATTGTTTCCGGCCGCCTGATGCGCCGCTTCAGGCACACAGGCGACTCCGGCAAAAAAAAAAAAAAACGTTACATGCTCCGTTTGTCCGCCGCCGGAATGTACATTTCCGCCGGATCGGACAAAAACGGATACAACGCACTGACACAGGCACGATCCGGCGCTAATGAAAGTCAATGGAAAAAAAAAACGCATGCAGGCATTACATTTCGCCAGATGCGGTTGGACAAAAAATGCGAGGGCCCGTCAGGCGCAAAAACGGATATGTGAAAGAGGCCTAAGGAGGCACTGCGGTCTTCCCACTGTTCCCCTCCCAGGATATCCTCACCCATATGCTGGGAGTTGTAGTTTCTTAATATCTTATAAAGCAACAAAGCCCCATTTAACAAATAGATACAATGAATATCAGGTGGGGGGCACAGATCTGATACTTTCAACCATTGTCCCGGGAAAAAGAACATGTGCGGACTGTATTTCCCTCCAATTTACTGTTTCCCCAAGGTAAACTGTGGGAGGAGGAAGGAGGACTACAAGACCCAGCAGAGAAGATACTGGGCCCGTGATTCTGCAAGATCCACCAGACCTTGTTTCTTCTCTGTTTATCAAAATAAAATAAAAAAAGTACAAAACAAAGAGATACAATGTACACCTCCCCCCCATTCTCAACCCAACTACATTTTACTTACCTGAATTTCCACAGTCTCCCCCGAGCCGCCAGGAGACCCAATAACGCCAGTTTGAGCAGCCCCCATAGTGCAGAGATTGCACGGGATAACCGGTCCTGCTGTAGGTAGGAAGAGAGAGAAACAGTTATCTAAAAAACCGACTGGGTGTGCTGGGGTGTACAGCCCGTGTGATCTGCGCATGCGTGCAATGCCAGAAGACTTCCCTCCCCCCCCCCAAAACCCAAACTTTTCCCAAAGTTCCTAACTTTTTTTCCCGTTTTCATTGGAGAAGCTTTTCGAGCAGCAGTGACCCTGTCACCTGATCAAATATGGAAATATTATAGAGGGGTTTCACAAGTAGGTGGCAATTGTCCAAATGTATCATTTCCACCAGCTTCCAAAGACTGGATCCCCCAATAGAAACTAAGAGCAGAGCAAGTCCTTCACTGGTTTGGACAACAGAAATTTACATTTTGGCTGCAAATGCATTTTTAGTTTTGTGCATGATGGTATTGGTGGTAGAAATACGTATATGGCAGTGTTTTTGGGGCACTCTGCGTTTGTCAGTATTATTAGGCGTTATTGGCATTAAATGCAGTTGCTGCTTATTATATGTAATATGCCTAGATCAACAATGCTTTTTCTGGAGAATCTCCAAAAGTGCAGATTTTTATAGGTTTACAAAAATGTACAGCAAAAAAACATCAGGAATGCATCATGTGAACACAAACCTTAGTGTATTTGCTCAAAAATACAAAAAAAACACTGAGTTTATAAGCAATGTTCACATAGAGATTTTTGCGCTCAAGAAGAAAGAATTTTTAAACGGAAACTGTGCTGGAAACTCTTTTTGGGGAGAACAATAAGCCAATATCCATAGAATGGTGGAAAAAAGGGAAGTTAAC
>JARQOD010000006.1:11139409-11216430 GCA_033576555.1 Oophaga sylvatica | reverse complement strand
ATCCCCCAATAGCCAGCATAATCCCCCATAGCCAGCATAGTCCCCCATAAGCCGGGCCCGGCGTTAAAAAAAAAAAGTCAGTACTCACCTATCTCCCCCGCAGCTCTGAAGAAGCGCGCTGGACTCCGTCTTCTCCTGGCACAGGCGGCGTGACGTCATCACGGCGTGCAGGCGGCGTGATGACGATCACGTCGCCTGTGCTGCATATGGAAGGCTTCCTCACTCACAGCATTCCGCCCGCGATTAAAGGGCCCGCCGTCACTGAACTGTCAGTTCAATGTCGGCGGGCCCACGGGCCTTTTCATTCACTGTGCGCCCCTGCTTTGCCGCCCCCTAGCTGCCGCCGCCTGAAAAAGAGGCTCAAGTCGCCTCATTATAGCGGCGCCACTGGGTCAAGCGTGCAAGTGGTGAGATGTGAACTTGACAGAAGGGTGGAGAGAGCTGATCTTTTGTTTTGGTGGAGATGCTGGTTTTGGAAGAACAGGGCTGAGGGGCTTTGGGGGCTGCAGACAAAAGCTTTCTCTGATGTTATCGATCTTCTGCTTAAAGAAAGAGGCAAAGTCTTCAGCAGAAATGAGAGGAGAGGGAGGAGGTGCCAGGGGGCGGAGTAGAGAATTGAAAGTTTTGAAAAGATGTTTAGGGTTGTGAAACAGGGAGGATATGAGAGATGAGAAGTAAGTTTGTTTTGCGGCAGTGAGCGTGGACTTGAAGCTGGCGAGGGACTGCTTGTATGCGATAAAGTGCTCAGCAGAACGGGATCTCTTCCATCTCCGCTCAGCGACCCTGGAAGCCCTTCTCAGTTCTTTGGTCAGGCTAGTCAGCCAGGGTTGCCTGTTGATAGCCGCCCCCTCACACTTAGCAAAACTCGTACTGAATCGAGTGCTGCTGTTATTGTGGTGTTATATAAAGTGGCAGCAGCATTTGTGTCATGAAGGGAAGCTATGTCTGTAAGAGGGAGAAAGGACTCGGAGAGTGATTGTAAATTGAGGTGTGAGATTTCAGTTCACTTCAGGTCAGCCGGGGACACCGCACAGCATCAGTGACGTCAGAGGGAGTCCCGGATGACCTGATCTGATTAGCCTGGGAAACAATTAAGCTTCCCACACTAATCACTTCCTCTCCTGTCAACCGGGAGAAGAGATGATTAATTTGGGGGTTTTACTGCGAGGCTGTCAGCATTAGCTCCGGTCCCCACAGTAAACATTTTAACCCTTTGTGAAGGATTACAGCGTTGGACCTGATTGAGCGCCGGGTAGGTAAGAATAATGTTGTTTTATTGGTTTTTTTTTATTACAGGAGAACAAGGGAATCAAAGGAATACCAGTACAATAAAAGATGGTCAAAAACTGTGTGTTTATTTCATTAAAATTACTTTTAATTAATGTGTGCGTGTTTTTTTTTTTTAAATATCCTACAATAGGATTAATAATTGAGTGTTGTCTAATTGACAACTCTCAATTATTAACCTGGCTTAAAGTCATCTTCCAATAGCAAGGTGGCTTTAACCCATTATTAACCCATTAGCCACCGCTACAGGGCAATGGGAACAGACAGGCTAAGTGCCAGAAAGGGTGCATCTAATTATAGATTTGCCTTTTCTGGGGGCAGATGTTAGTTGCCACGGGGGCACAAAATAAATGCACCCTCCCTAGGCTATCTGCCCCCACGCGCTGGCTTTGCCTGTCTGGTGTAGAAAATACCACGGGAGCCCACGCATTTTTTTCAACGAATTTACACATTTAATTAACCCCTACATGTATGAAATTTTGCACACATACACTTATGTAATTGTTAATGGAAACCATTTACCAAACTACATGAAATTACATGGTTAACTGTATGTAAACCTTGTGTCATTTCATGTCGGGTTCTGTAATTTCACAAAAGCCGGCAATTGAATTAGCGGCTATTACAGTATGTAGAAGTTTATGAACTATAAATATATATATGTGTCACAATAACATGTGTGTGTGTGTGTATATATATATATATATATATATATATTATATATATATATATGCTATGTGTGTATATGTATTCTTTTTATTCTTTATTAAAGCTGTCTGTGATTTTACAGTATAGCCGGGATGAAATGCCGGCTTTTCTAAAGGACACCGGTGCGATTTTATCGCAAGTCACACATGCGGTCCATTTGTAATCCGATTTTTCATCGCACTCATAGACTTGCATTGGCGATTGTCGACCCACAATCGGTGACAATCACTCGCACGTATAAAACGGACAACAAAAAAAATCGGATGGTGGGAGCTGCTCCATAGAACATTAACATTAGTCCGACTGCAATGCGATATTTCATCGCTTTGCAGTCGTCCGATTTTGTCGCCAGTGTGACCCCGGCCTAACAGTTGTTGTAGAGATGTGTCTGCTGCTAGAACTCTGTGTGGCATTGACCAGGTCTCTAATCTGAGCTGCTGTAAACCTGCGATTTCTGAGGCTGGTGACTCGGATAAACTTATCCTCAGAAGCAGAGGTGACTATTGGTCTTCCTTTCCTGGGGCGGTCCTCATGTGAGCCAGTTTCTTTGTACCGCTTGATGGTTTTTGCAACTGCACTTGGGGATACTTTCAAAGTTTTCCAAATTTTTCGGACTGACTGACCTTCATTTCTTAAAGTAATGATGGCCACTCGTTTTTCTTTAGCTGCTTTTTTCTTGCCATAATACAAATTCTAACAGTCTATTCAGTAGGACTATCAGCTGTGTATCCACCAGACTTCTGCACAACACAACTGATGGTCCCAACCCCATTTATAAGGCCAGAAATCACACTTATTAAACCTGACAGGGCACACCTGTGAAGTGAAAACCATTCCCGGTGACTACCTCTTGAAGCTCATCAAGAGAATGCCAAGAGTGTGCAAAGCAGTCATCAAAGCAAAAGGTGGCTACTTTGAAGAACCTAGAATATAAGACATATTTTCAGTTGTTTCACACATTTTTGTTAAGTTTATAATTCCACATGTGTTAATTCATAGTTTTGATGCCTTCAGTGTGAATGTACAATTTTCACAGTCATGAAAATATAGAAAAATCTTTGAATGAAAAGGTGTGTCCAAACTATTGGTCTGTTCTGTATATATTTAGATTTTTTTATATATTTAAAAAATATATATTTATATTATATAGATTTAATATTTTCCAAAAAATTATATATATTTAAAAAATGTAAATATAAATATATATTTTTTAAATATATAAAAAATAGAAATAATATTAACATGTAGATCTAGGTTTTATTTATTTATTTTTTAAATAACAAGTGTTTCTTTTGTTTCTTTGAATACTTTTTTTTTGTAAATGAATTTTTTTCTTTTTTTAGCTAATTTTACACCACGGCATTTAAAAAGTTAAATTGCAGCTAAATCAGGTTTTGTAGGTCTGTAAGTAAAGGAGATGCAGCATCTGTGCTTGGTACATTGTCTTTTTGACAATGTAAGGAGTCATCCACACACTGCGGTCACAGTGCGGATTTTTGGGTTGCAAAAAAACCCCCAAATTTTTCAAAATCGCTGTAAAGTTGCTGCAGTTTTACCAAAATCATGGCAAAGAAAAAAAAAGCTGCGGCAATGTGTAAACAGTGTCATAGATAGCGCAGCTTGAATGATTGATCGATCATTAGATCGACTGGTGGCCGATTTGATGGATTGTTTGATCAATCAGTTGATTCAAGTATAATGTAAATGAAGGAAACAGAGAAAATGATCAAAATCAAACTTTATTGTAAAAAACATTAATCCACAATATTACAAGTCTTTTATTTTGGTTCATAAAAAAAATTACATTTTGAAAATACACAAAATACGAGCCTTAAAAGTCAGACATTTTTCAAAAATAAAAAGGGGTAAATATTTTCTAAAAGGAGTAAAAAAAAAGTCACCACTGACTTCCATTTTGATACCATAGTCATCAAGATATTTATAATTAGTCGTAAGTCATTATTATATTTCATATTGACATTTCTTGACTATTAAAACTAGCATTATCCCTTGCAGTACCCCATCTGACCACTTGTTGTGCTGTTACAAAGAAACATCTTCATGGGCAGAATGAAGCAAAAACCATAATCATCCAGACACGTAGGGCAATATTTTATAGCACCAGCTAGTGGTAGAAAAAAGTAGTGCATCACACAAAAATAGTTTAGTACTGAATATTTTGATCTACATTATATTATTAAATGTGAGCACCAGGTGCGTTCACAATATTAATCCAATGTATTAACTTAAATCATCCCTTTCAGAAGCCTAAAGACTGGAAAGAATAACAGTGTTAGGCCACGTTCAGTATTTGGTCAGTATTTTATATCATTATTTGTAACCCAAAACCAGGAGAGGAACAATCAGAGGAAAAGTATCATAGAAACACGTCACCACTTCTGTATTTATCGCCCACTCCAGGTTTTGTCTTACACGTGTGAACGTGGCCTTAGAAGACGACATTATGACGCTTGCTACATCTTAGCTCCAAGTAAGATGGAGATGTAAAATGGCCAACCGCTTTAAATATCGATGCCAATTCCACTAATAAAATGCCATCTGGCCAAATGTGGTCTTTCAGACTCCGAAGCAGAATTCTGGTGCCCAATCACATTGTTACAACTGACAGCACAAAGCTTTGTGAAATATCGTACCCATGAAAAGTTTGTTGCCGTACACGGCCGCACAGGACGACCCTTGTATGACCGAGCCGTCGTTGGCGTATACGGTGGTCACTATGGGGTTATCAGAGAGAATGTTCTGTATGCGGACAATCTGCAAGAAGTAAAAAACAATGGTCAAAAGTGCAAAAATAAAATCAGAAAACAAGATAGAAATACATTCTGCCAGGTTACACCAAGATTCCCACTCCCTACAAGTGACCGGGTGTCTGGGTCACCACGAGTGATCCTTTCACTACACCACAAGATGGAGAAGGTCGGCGTAACTACAGATTTTACAGTGTGATGTAAAAGCTGTGTGCTCTGAACCAATTCAAAGTACTGGTTCTCACCCACAAAGCTCTCCACAGTGCAGCACCCCCTACATCTTCTCCCTCATTTCTATCTATCGGCCTAACCGACTGCTGCGCTCTGCAAACGACTTTCGACTAACCTCTGCACTAATCCGTACCTCCCACTCCCGACTCCAAGACTTCTCCCGCGCTGCGCCAATCCTCTTGAATGCTCTACCCCAAGAAATTAGGACTATCCACAATTTGCATGGTTTCAGGCGCTCCCTCAAAACACATTTGTTCAGAGCGGCCTATCACATTCACTAATCAAAGTCATTCTATGTGTAAGTGTGTATGTGTAGCCCATTCACTATCTCCATCCATCCCTCACTCCCTCAAGATGGCTGGACCATCATTGTAAATGCACCATTGTATATACACACCTGTACTTTGTATCTCCCCACCTCATTGTAGATTGTAAGCTCTCACGAGCAGGGGCGGCTGATTTTGCTTTAATTATTGTATTGTTAACGTTGTTACTTATGACTTGTGTTCTGAAACTGTTAAACTGTAAAGCGCTGCGGAATATGTTGGCGCTATATAAAGATTATTATTATTATTATTATTATTAATGAGATCTCTCCTCCCTCTCACATCATGAGTCTCACACACAGAAAAAGAAACTGCAGCTGCATCCCCCTCCTCCCTCTTCTCTGTTTTACACTAGATAGATTTCATGTTGACAGCGGAGGTTTTTGCTGGGTGTACAAATGGCAATTATTTTTTTTTAATCTCATTCATTTTATTTTTGCCAATATTAGGAGCATGAAATAATTGGAATCTTTACAATAATGTATTATGCCCCTATAATTTATACACTGACCTCTGACCAAGGAAGATCTTTAGGATTGTAACGGAGAAGCTTCATGCCGTTTGGATGGCCTCCTGTCCAGACATCCCCTGTAACTGGGTCCACAAAAAGGTTATCCGGAAGTGTCTCTAATTCCACCACCTGGTATAACATAAAATAATTTTATAAAAGTATTACTCAATCCATATATAAAGACTTCATATATGAGTCTACTTGACCCTTTTTTTTTTAATTTGAGACTTAAGGTGGCCATCTTGTAAGATTTTCGATCCACAATTCTGTGCCACTTGATTAACTTAATGTCTCTTTAGATCTCCAAATCCTCTGCACCGACACTGTGTAAGGGTGTGAAGAACAAGGACAGACAGAAGGAGGTTACCTCCCTTGCTCTGTGTCCGGAACCATTTGGTAGGGCAGCAGGGTTGCCGGGGGGAAAACTGTCTGACATGGACCGTTCCCACCATGTGACCGTTAGGGGACGCGGGGGACGAGCTGGGGTGGTGGACCGGAAGCCTGGGGAGTGGAAGGCACGAAGAGAGCGCACGCAGAGAAGAGAGCAGCGTGTGTCGCAGAGAGGAGAGGCCGCAACCTCGCGCTGCAATTAAGAGGGGACCCTCGGTCAGTGCGCTGACTTATCAGTACGTGACAGAGTGAGATACGTCTGTGACTACGAGAGCGCGGAAGCCTCGGTGTCTGGAGGAGGCTTCCCTCATTAGAATACAGAGATAGAAACCTGTAGTTTTGGCCCTGACTCTCCCCGTTGACAGGCCAAAGCCCCCGAGTGTTCCATAGAGACTTGCCAGTTCTCTCATCATCGTTTTCCTATAGACTGTAAGTCTGTTATATAGAGACTCAAAGTAAGAGACACGCAGCTTCCCCGCGTTATTCCGTTCTCCTGCTTTAACCCCAGAGTTGTCCCTGTTTGTCAAGAATAAGAGAGACTTTGGAGACTGCAAGTGCCGCTGTTGACGGTGCCTGCCACTGTTGACGGTGCCCTGCAATCAAGGTTTCATCGAACTGATAAGTCCAGAAAATACCCTTTCTTCTTCTACTGTTGTTTAATGAACTGTTGCTTAATCTTGCTAAGCTTAAGTGCATTTTCTGAAATAACGTTTATTTCCCTTTACTTCTCCCTGCGAGGAGATATTTTCCCCTGTAAATCCTTCAACTGTTGGTCTGTCTCTAGTCCATGGTGACATTATTAGCTCCTACACGATTCTCACGTTTTACAGCTGCTCAGCCCAGGAGTTACTGCATAAACCGCTCAATGAGAGCTGTCTACATTCAGTAGCTCCCCCTTGTGGTGACTACAGACAGACAGAATATTGTCATGTAACTGGTTATAAAAGATATGTAGAAGGGAGAAAATGCAGGCAAGAAAATTTAACGTCCCTTGGGTCAATGGTGACATGATGGCTGTGACGCTCACAAAGATAAAAGGGTCTCTGTCTGATAGCTCAATAAAACGCATTACTATGAGAATCAGAAATAAGACCCCACCTTGTACTCAGGATTACCTTTACTGAAGACAGGGACCAGTTCGCATGCTTTTCAAAAACATTAACTGTGCGGCCAGAGACGTCAGCGACATAGATGTACCTACAAGAAACACAAAATGGTGTCAGTATAAGGGGGCTCCAGACCACACATCCAGACTACAATTACGATGGTGTTTAGAAGTTTGTGAACCCTAAAGAATTTTCCTTATTTCCATATAAATTTGCCTAAAACAATTATATCCTTGGGTCGATGTGTTACAGCAGGGACCACATCCTCTTGAACTTCAGCTCATGGCTAGAAGTCCGGACATTGTTCTTTAGAATTTGTAGATAAAATTTAGAATTGTTCCATCAATAATGGCAGCCGTCCTGGTCCAGATACAGAAAAAACAGCCCATACCATGATACAACTAGCACCGTGTGTCACAGATGGTGTGAGGTATGTAGGCTATAGTGGTTTTTCTTTCTCTAATCATAACGCTTCTCATTTAAACCAGAAATATCTATTTTGATCTCGTCCATCCAAAAATATTGTCCCAATAGCCTTCTGGCTTGTCCAGGTGATCTTCAGCAAACTTCAGACAGACAGCAATGTTCTTGTTGAAGAGCAGTGGCTTTCTCTTTGCAGTTCTGCATTGCACACCATTGTTGTTCAGTGTCCTCTTGACAGTGGACTGATAAACATTAACAAATATGAGATAGGCCTTTAGTTACTTAAATGTTACCTTTGGTTCTTTTGTGACTTTATGGACTTTTATACCACTTACTCTTACAGTGATAATTGTTTACCAATAATCACAAGGAGGGTAACAATGGTCTTGAATTTTCTCCATTTGTACACTATCTGTTGACTGTGTATTGGTGGAATACAAACTCATTAGAGATGGTTTTTGAAACTTCTCCATCCTAATGAGCACAAACAACTTCTTCTAAGATCCTCAGAAATCCATGCCATGTTTCCATAAACTTGTGTTGTGAGGATCAGACTTTGATCAATCCCTATTCTTTCATTTATTTCTTTCATCCAATTGTCATCCTATTGATTGAAAACACCAGACTCTAATTTCACCAATTAAGTCTTCATTTCTAAAGGGTCACATACTTTTGCAACTTGCAGACGTGATATTGGATCATATTCCTCATTTAAAGTCTAATATTTTTTGCTCATTTGTTTCATTTTGGTTCTCTATCTATTTTTAGGACTTGAAATTGTGTGAACATCTCATGTGGTTTTGAGTCAACTGCAGAGATATGGAAAATTCTGAAGGGTTCACAAACTTACACTGATATTTGAATGGGGGTGAACCACATCCAGACTGCTGTTATAGGGAGGCTCCAGACTACACATCCAGACTGCTGTTATAGGGGGCTACGGACTACACATCCAGACTGCTGTTATAGGGGGGCTCCAGACTACACATCCAGATGCTGTTATAGGGGGTTCCAGACTACACATCCAGACTGCTGTTATAGGGGGGCTCCAGACTACACATCCAGACTGCTGTTATAGGGGGGTTCCAGACTACACATCCAGACTGCTGTTATAGGGGGGTTCCAGACTACACATACAGACCGCTGTTATAGGGGGCGCTATAGACAAATGGTTGATTTGCAGTAATGAGGAGCAGATACTTTTGGTCAGCAGACATGGCGATCCCATTTGCGTGGTAGAATCCCGCCGCGACCTCTCTGACCTCTCCTGGACTGTAATACACCACGTTTGTCAATCTCAATCCAAATATCATTTCTACATGTCTCATGATGAAGTCCGAAAAGTAATAATCAATAGTGGCGTAAAAGCTCTCCGGTCCGACTGGAACTACGTCATTGACACTGAAAGACAAAAAATAGCAAAAGTGCATCAGTCTGAATGTAAGGAGGTGGCGGGGACCCTCACATGCCTCCTCTCCCCTGGACGCTGTTCACATGATTACGTGCGGCACCTCATTGTTCACTAATGTTATTATACTTATGTACTGTAATGTGATGTATTTGTCATGTACTGTGTATAGGCTTAGGGATAGACTAGGAGAAAGTATAGGACCGTAGGGGTATTAGAATAGTGGGGGCATCATAGAATAGGATTGAACAGAATAGTTCAGTTAGCATAGGGGTTTGTCAGTGGGGAGGAGTTAGAGTAGAGCAGGGCAGAGCATAGGGATATAGCAGGACACTTCATGTTTAGACAGCAGAGCCCGGGCAGCCTTGCCCAGGGCAGGGTGTACAGGCCAGTGGAAGAGAGTCTGCCAGCCATGGTGATAAAGCTGCTACAGCAGGAAGGGGTCCCAGGCTGAGGATCATGCAGGCGGGCACCAGCTTAGGAAGGATCCGGAGTCTACGACCGGGGCAGGAGTAGCTGAGATGGCGTTCCTGGCACCTTTCCCTATTGGAACCGGACGAGGGGATGGCAGAGAGCTGGTGATACTGAACGCATGAATGAGACAGAGATTTCTAGAGATAAGGCAGAGATTGCCGAAAGAAAAGAGACAGAGCTGACAGGAAGCATAGAGGCTGCCCGTAAGGCAGGGAAAGCTCAGAAGATGTCCTTTTGTGAAACCTGTGCTGCAAGTTGATTGATGCCCTACGGCTTTGTAAAATTCAACTGTTGGAAAAGAACTGTGTCTCCAAGATGTTTTGTGGAGCTCGGAAACGCGGAGCCGAGGTGACAGAACTTGAGAGGACTCTGACAGTAAACGTAAGTGTACCGCTGCGAATGCTGCACATGCAGCAGAAGGGACATTGTGTTCATGAGTGCCGCCTTACATGAACAGTGGACAATCTCATCTCTGCTACTTCTATAGAGGGCTGCGCAGTTCAATATATAACCCGCACCCCAATATAATAGTGTATTACCATCAGCGTGCCCATACTGGGAGCTGACGCCACACGATGGACAGGTGCAAAAATAAATAAATAATACACAAGCTACATCAACAGAAAAAAAAAAAGAAAGTTACAGTTCCCAAAAGATTGTGCAACAAACGGAAAAAAAAATTAAGAACTAAAATAATGGATATGACATTGAAGAAGTGTGCGGGGAACAAAAGAGGAAAAAACAAAGCATGGCCCCTTTCTGGCTCATAAGGGGAATCCCGGCATGGGAACACCAACATTTATAACAGTTCACAAGTTTTTTCGTTTACTCCTCCGATTTCCGTAGTAAAAACTGTCATTTATACTCCGTACTTGTGCAGCGCTGAGTGTTTAATGGTTTTCATGTGGACGAGAACATTTTCCTCCTCCGCAAACTTGAATATCTCAATGGTAGACTTGTAATGGGGATGATTCACCACGAAGAGGTAGACCGTGTCATCTGAAACAGAGGGGGACCATTATGAGACCACAAACAAAAAAAAAATGCTCTCCTCAGTAAGGCTGAAAATGTAGCTTGGAGCTCAATTTTTTTTTCTCTTTGCTCCAAGGTATAAGAGACCCTAAAATGAAGAGATATGGGGCCGCTGCATGTAGGAACCGAACTCTGGAGTTTGCTTTACGGTAGAGATTTTTATACAGTTCTATCTGGAAATTAAAAAAAAAAAAATCACATAAAACACAGATACAGTGCCTTGCGAAAGTATTCGGCCCTCTGGAACTTTTCAACCTTTTCCCACGTATCATGCTTCAAACATAAAGATACCAAATGTTAATTTTTGGTGAAGAATCAACAACAAGTGGGACACAATTGTGAAGTTGAACGAAATGTATTGGTTATTTTAAATTTTTATGGAAATACAAAAACTGAAAAGTGGGGGTGCAATATTATTCGGCCCCTTTACTTTCAGTGCAGCAAACTCACTCCAGAAGTTCATTGTGGATCTCTGAACGATCCAATGTTGTCCTAAATGACTAATGATGATAAATATAATCCACCTGTGTGTAATCAAGTCTCCGTATAAAAGCACCTGCTCTGTGATAATCTCAGAGTTCTGTTTGAAGCACAGAGAGCGTCATGAAGACCAAGGAACACAACAGGCAGGTCCGTGATACTGTTGTGGAGAAGTTTAAAGCCGGATTTGGATGCAAAATGATTTCCAAAACTTTAAACATCCCAAGGAGCACTGTGCAAGCGATCATATTGAAATGGAAGGAGTATCATACCACTGCAAATCTACCAAGACCTGGCCGTCCCTCTAAACTTTCATCTCAAACAAGGAGAAGACTGATCAGAGATGCAGCCAAGAGGCCCATGATCACTCTGGATGAACTGCAGAGATCTACAGCTGAGGTGGGACAGTCTGTCCATAGGACAACAATCAGTCGTACACTGCACAAATCTGGCCTTTATGGAAGAGTGGTACGAAGAAAGCCATTTCTCAAAGATATCCATAAAAAGTGTTATTTAAAGTTTGCAACAAGCCACCTGGGAGACACACCAAACATGTGGAAGAAGCTGCTCTGGTCAGATGAAACCAAAATTGAACTTTTTGGCAACAATGCCAAACGATATGTTTGGCGTAAAGGCAACACAGCTCATCACCCTGAACACACCATCCCCACTGTCAAACATGGTGGTGGCAGCATCATGGTTTGGGCCTGCTTTTCTTCAGCAGGGACAGGGAAGCTGGTTCAAATTGATGGGAAGATGGATGGAGCCAAATACAGGACCATTCTTGAAGAAAACCTGTTGGAGTCTGCAAAAGACCTGAGACTGGGACGGAGATTTGTCTTCCAACAAGACAATGATCCCAAAGATAAAGCAAAATCTACAATGGAATGGTTCACAAATAAACGTATCCAGGTGTTAGAATGGCCAAGTCAAAGTCCAGACCTAATCCAATCGAGAATCTGTGGAAAGAGCTGAAAACTGCTGTTCACAAACGATCTCCATCCAACCTCACTGAGCTCGAGCTGTTTGACCAAGGAAGAATGGGCAGAATTTCAGTCTCTCGATGTACAAAACTGATAGAGACAAACCCCAAGCGACTGCAGCTGTAATCATGCAAAAGGTGGCGCAACACAGTTTTAAAGTTAAAGGGGCCGAATAATATTGCACGCCCCACTTTTCAGTTTTTGTATTTCCACAAATAATAAAAAAAAAACAATAAATTTCATTCAACGTCACAATTGTGTCCCACTTGTTGATTCTTTCGCAAGGCACTGTAGATCTGAACTTAAAGGGTTTGTAAGGTCTAGAATGAACACAGAGTCACAGAGCGACTGCAGACTTTTCATTTTAGACCAGACTACCCCTTTAAAAAAAAAAAACACCCAACGCCAAATGTCTCTTCTGTACAAATACCCATAATATAGTTCACAGCCAAAATAATACTCCCATACTATGTCTAAATAATACCACCATATCCAATTAATACATGTAAAACTAACATAACACAGCCATATCATGCCAAATAATACTTCTGTACAGCAAGAATAACATTTTACCAGTTAGTGACTAAATGCAGATTTTTGGTACTCACCATATAATATTCTCATAGCTCGCATTGGGGCTACTATATGTAAGCATTATTTGGATGCTGTATGGCGGTATTATTTCTCAGTGGCTTCTTCAGGCGACACAGGAACTAGAAGTTAATATGCTGCCACCTGGAGGCTGACACTAAGAATACATCTGGAAAAAAGCTGACTAACTCCCCAAGAGACTACACTGGGGCAGCCGGCGTCCAGTTAGTGCAAAAGCAGTAAGAGGAGCAAAACCAAGACACCCCCCTCCTCAATCAAGTGAGGGCGGCGCTGCGTCCCCCAAAAAAAGCTATGAGAAAGATTTTACAGAGTACCAAAAATCTTTATTTCTTGGTCACTTCACTGGGGGACGTTGGGGCATCCTAATACTGTCCCTTGGGTGGGAAATCTAATACCAGTCCTGGAGAAGAAAGAATAGCAATCCTCCAGGTTACTACCCGAGCAAGTGTAATCTCGCTTGTAGTTCCCTTGTTCTAACACTTGCTTCCCCAGATCCGCAATGATGTGAACAAAAGACTAAGTAGCGGCACCATCGAATATAAGAACAGACATATGGCGGCATAAGACCCACAAGGCTTTTACACTATGAGGGGAAAGCGCTGTACCCTGGCAGGGGTGTCCTAGGAGCAGTAAGCCAAACTGAATATCTGGTTTTCGGCTGCCCAGGTGTCCCCTAGTGGGTAGGAGTAAGAAAAAAAAAAGCTAAGGTGTATTCTTAGTGTCAGCCTACAGGTGGCAGCATATTAACCAGTAGTTCCTGTGTCCCCCAGTGAAACCACTGAGAAATAATACCGCCATACAGTGTCCAAATAACACTTACGTGTAGTGATAACATGACTTGGCCATACTATGCCGAATAATACTTGTACTAAAATGCTGCAATACATTGTTTAAATAATACCTCTATAGAGTATCCAACATAATACTTACATTTAGTGCTCACATAACACTGCAATATAGTTTTTTACATGATACTACTATTCAGTGGCTCAATACAATGCTTTAATAGCCCAATGGGGTTAATGGTAACCTTTTATTGATCCAAGGATAACTGAAGCCATGTCCGAGCAAACAGGGGTCCTCAGCATTGGCTAAAAGCCCCACATTGGTCTGGGATCGATGGCCACCCTTCACCAAAGCTTAAGAAGAGCCCGACTTTTCTTGGCAAAGATAACTGATAACAAGAAACCACAAATTATATTAATAGAGAATTACTCTGAAAGGGTTGGCAACCTTGGAGAAAATATTTTTTTTAGCCCTAAATCCATGTACTTAAGTCAAAAATAAAATAAAATTTGCAACTGTGTTGAATTACACATTTCACACCATTTTTTGACGTTGTCTGAGGCTGAGTTACAAAAACTGTTACAAACAGAACAAACTTACATCGGCTATAGAAAGGAAATGGTGCAAAACTTTTTATGAAACAATTGTAAAAATGATTTTAGCTCCAAATACATCGATTTAAGTGAAAAGAAAAGGTCCCCAAAAGTGGACAACTCCTTTAAGAAATAGGACCATCTTCCAGACATGTGAAATACTAAGTATCCGAACCAGGACAGGAGCCCATGATTGGAGCAATGTTGGCCAGGAGCTGCCGGTAATGTCAGTATCACCCACGGGTTCAAGAAATCTCCCAGGTTATTTCACTTTATCCTCAGGATTTTGTTGTTTTTGTGAAGGAGCTGGATATACTCGTTCCACAACAATAAGAGCCAACAGTATAAAGTAGAGGTCAAACATGTCAGAGGGCGAGGAACGGGGCTTGGGATCTGCTCACAAGTTATATAAAGACTAAATCTGCAAAAAAAAAAGTGCTACATTCATAAACTCTACAAGTTCCAGAGCTGAAATCTCCCAGCATTCCCTACTAACATACCCTCTAATGAGATATCCTAGGGATCTGAGCCTAGAGCAATGCCACTTCCTAAGGATCAATACAATCAAACAAAGACTTGGAAGCATATGGCTATGTAACAAACACTTTATTGAAAAATAATTAAAATGTATAAACAACACTTTAAAAATGGGATGCGAGTCCAATAATATCCCAAAGGTCATAGTATGCAAAATCACCAAAATATTCAAGTCCCTTAACGCTATGTGCATATCTAATATCACTACAATACAGTTCTAGATTATATGTATGTATACCATATGCCATGTATCACTAGAAGATGTATATATTAGGGTGTAATGGGGCAATTGTGCCAATATCTGAGCGATACAATATAAGTTATAGATTTCAACACCTAAGTCAAGTGATAAATAATGGCATAGATAGTTATAAACAGGCTACTAGTGCCTATATATGGACAGCAAACATAAAGGATTTTATATAGAATCAAATGGCTATATGTACTGTACTGGATGAATGCGCCTAAGAGGTGGTATATAAATCATGCCACCAGTGGCATAGATAATTATAATGCTGCAGTGAGTATCGATATGTGGGCAACACGCTGCTGTTCACAATGGGTAAAGTATTTCTAGTCAATATGCTTGAAAAGTATAAATCAAGCCTGCGTTGGCATAGATAAATGTAAGGCAGAGGTTAATACCTATATTTGGGCGACATACCAATTTCAAGTGAATTCAATATAAAGTCTTATGGATTAGCTGCGCCTGAGAAGTGGTATATAACACATGACTAGAATAACAGAATATATACAATGTTGAAAACATGGCAAAAAGTAAAAAGAGATTTGCAAGTACGACCTGAGGGAATGCCGGAATAGCCCCGACGCGCGTTTCGTGTTAGCTTCGTCCTGGGGGATTTTGTTCGAGTGGTTAGGGGCATAAAGTGCCACTATATATATCTCAAATTGTGATACAATTACCTCTGGAATTGATCGCATATGTGTAGCGGGTCTGCATTCAGCGTGTGACGCCTATAAGATGGCCGCCCGTCAGCCGTGCAGCCATCTCCCCATCCAAAAGCATCAGAGGGGGAGAGGCTACAACTGGCAGACGCAGCGCATCCCCGTGGCAACAAGTGACGGGTGAAGCCGCTGAGACGCACATCCGCCGGCTGTGCAGCCACCTCCCCCTCCAAAACGTCAGAGGAGGAGAGGCCACAACAAGCCGGACAGACGCGTCTCCACGGCCACACCTAGCATGAAGACGTCATCATGGTGCCCGTCCGCCGGTAGTGTGGCAACCTCCCACTCCGAATATCAGAGTGAGAGAGGCCACAACTAACAAGTAAGACGCGTCACCATGACAACGTCCAGCGTCATGATCGAGTGTCAACGGCCGCCGAACCGCATCCCCACCTGACGTCAAGGTGGGGAAGTAGTGCAGTCCAACCGAGGAACAGGTATCAAGAACGCTGTGCAACAGATAAACAGAATGCACTATGACATCAGCCAATTATACATGCTGAGGTGCCAAATACTAGATGAACATATAAAGTAAATACAGATCCAGTATCCACCTCAAATTCCAGGGTAGTACATGCAAATGAAGGAATGTAAGTGAACACACACACTCTATTAATCTATACTCTAGGATTTATGTAGACTACTTTCTAAAAGATTACATTACAATATAAGATCATACTAACAATGACTAATAAATTAGACAAGATGGATCATAATCAGAGACCTAATGTTAATATGAAAGACACAAGCTCGATATAATACTACATATTTTCAAGCAATAATCCAATTCCTGAAGATACAGGTTTCATGTAAGGATTAAGTTAGTTGTTATAATCAACTTGACAGCTGGAAATCAAGTCTTGTTCTTCAAATGTCTTCATTGTGGAGAGTCTCGTGTCTTTTTCCTTATAGAGATCCATCTTGTTTCAGATCATGTGTATCCATAGATAACTAAACTAAAAAACAAATAGATGAGACATATATGCACTAACATATGAAAAATAAAATACATGTTACCACTAAAACTAATTATAGAAAGGGGGCAAAACTCAGAACCTCATTCAGACCTGCAGGGAACATGGTGTCATGGGTGTATCGCCACAAGGATCGTCGCGATTACACACTCTGACTTCTCACAGCTGAGTTGCTGTTTCTTTGTGTTTGGTAATGAGGGAGTTAATTTTACCTAGCTCTTTGCTAAGACTAGGTCCAGCCTCGCCCGGCTGCTTTTGATTATGTTCTAATTAGATTCCTTCATATACCTGCCAGTCTGCTTGTTAGATGCCGGTGAAAGCCTTTATGTAGTCTAGCAGACTGGATCGGTTCTGAGAATACTTAAGCTAAGAGCTCCTTAGTTGTTTTTACTCTTATAGCTTATAGTTTATCTCTGAGACCTTAGGTGTTCCTACTGTGTGTGAGTGTTGTATGTAAGACTTTATTTACGTTATTTCTTGTCTTTCTTGTATGTCTTTCTGTTCATTAACCGTTACCTGTTCATTCCCTTTGGTGGTAATCAGGGTCCTTCTTAGGACTAGATTACAGTTGGCAGGGATTGATAGGAGACAGGGTTTACGCTGGTGGCCTGGACCTCTGTACCTTTAACAGTACCTCCAGGTAGAGGGATTAGTTAGGACCCCAGTTTAGGGTCAGCATAGACCTCGGTCACCCTCTAGCCGGAGACAGCGTATAACGGATTCCGTATTGACCCACTGGACTTTCTGTCAGGTAATTCTATGTTATCATATATCTATGCGCATGTTATATTGTATGTTGCCCTTTTGATATAGATTACTGTCATCACATATATATATATCTGCTATACAGCGTGACACATGGATCCTACTTTATGAATCCATTTGGTTTCTGTTTGAGCTAATTTCTTTTTCCAATCTCCTCCTCTGAGGTCTATCCATATTTTATCAATGCCCATTACATGGAGTAATTTAGGATTTGATTCGTGATAAATTTTAAAATGCCTTGGTATAGGCTTCAAAGTAGTGATGTCATCAACTTCACAAGCATTCTTAATGTCCCTATAGTGTTCCCTCACTCGAATTTTGAGGGGTCTAGATGTCATGCCTATGTAAATTTTTTTACACGGAAAAAATGCATAATAGATCACTCCAAATGAGTCACATGTTATATGTTGAGTAATTTGAAATGTTTCACTATCATCACTGGACGTGAAGGATGTTGATCGATTCATATTAGGGCAAGAAATGCAGGTACCACACGGGAAGAACCCCCATTTAGGGCCCTTAGATCCAAAATTAGTTGACGTTTTATGTGCTTTATGATGACTGTGTACCAAGGTATCACGAAGATTATTAGATCTTCTATAAGTAATGGAAGGATAGTTAGGGACAAATTTCTTCAGAGTTCTATCTGTCGTGAGTAGTGGCCAGTACTTCTCTAGCGCTGCTTTAACTTCTCTCCATTTGTCGTTATACGTGGATATAAATCTCACCCTTTGTTGCCCTGTATTATTATTACGATTTTTGGGAGTAAGTAAATCATTACGTGCAGCTAATCTGGCTCTTATTATACCTCTTTTGATGCTCCTTTTGGAGTAACCTCTCTCCAGGAATCTGGGTGTTAAATCATCAACCTGTTCTTCAAAAGCTACTTCACTAGAGCAAATACGTTTCGCTCTTAAGAACTGCCCTATGGGGATACTCTCTATTAGTGATTTGGGATGGGAAGACGTGGCATACAAGATGGAGTTAACTGATGTCTCTCCTTTCTATGTATGTTAGTTTGTAGGAAACCATTTTCACTTTTAGTTATCATGATGTCCAGAAAGTCAATGCCGGTCTGACTGTACTTACACGTCAATTTGATGTTAAGTGCATTATCATTTAAGACACTCAGAAAATCGAGAAGGTCCTGCTCCGTCCCCTGCCATATCATAAGAATGTCATCTATGTAACGGACCCAGAGCAGGACCTTCTCGATATAGGCTATGGGGTGGGTGAGGAAAATTCCTCTTTCCCACATCCCCAAAAACAGGTTAGCATATGAGGGGGCAAAGGCCGCCCCCATTGCTGTGCCCTGTTTTTGGAGATAAAAAGTTTCCCCAAATAGGAAATACAGTCATGGCCAAAAGTTTTGAGAATGACACAAATATTAATTTTTACAAAGTCTACTGCTTCACTTTTTCTAATGGCAATTTGCATATACTCCAGAATGTTATAAAGAGTGATCAACTTAACAGCAATTACTTGCAAAGTCAATATTTGGCTAGAAAATGAACTTTATCCCCCAAAACACATTTCAACATCATTGCAGCCCTGCCTTAAAAGGACCAGCTAACCTCTTTTCAGTGATTGCTCTATTAACACAGGTGTGGGTGTTGATGAGGACATGGCTGGAGATCAATCTGTCATGATTAAGTAAGAATGACACCACTGGACACTTTAAAAGGAGGCTGGTGCTTGGCATCATTGTTTCTCTTCTGTTAACCATGGTTATCTCTAAAGAAACACGTGCAGTCATCATTGCAATGCACAAAAATGGCCTAACAGGGAAGAGTATCGCAGCTAGAAAGATTGCACCTCAGTCAACAATCTATCGCATCATCAAGAACTTCAAGGAGAGAGGTTCCATTGTTGCCAAAAAGGCTCCAGGGCGCCCAAGAAAGACCAGCAAGCGCCAGGACTGTCTCTTAAAAGTGTTTCAGCTGCGGGATCGGGCTACCAGCAGTGCAGAGCTTGCTCAGGAATGGCAGCAGGCAGGTGTGAGTGCATCTGCACGCACTGTGAGGCGGAGACTCTTGGAGCAAGGCCTGGTCTCAAGGAGGGCAGCAAAGAAGCCACTTCTCTCCAGAAAAAACATCATGGACAGACTGATATTCTGCAAAAGGTACAGGCAGTGGACTGCTGAGGACTGGGGTAAAGTTATTTACTCTGATGAATCCCCTTTTCGATTGGGACATCAGGAAAACGCCTCATTCGGAGAAGACAAGGTGAGCGCTACCACCAGTCTTGTCTCATGCCAACTGTTAAGCATCCTGAAACTATTCATGTGTGGGGTTGCTTCTCAGGAAAGGGAATCGGCTCTCTCACAGTCTTGCCTAAAAACACAGCCATGAATAAAGAATGGTACCAGAATGTCCTCCAAGAGCAACTTCTCCCAACCCTCCAAGAGCAGTTTGGCGATCAACAATGCCTTTTCCAGCATGATGGAGCACCTTGCCATAAAGCAAAGGTGATAACTAAATGGCTCAGGGAACAAAACATAGAGATTTTGGGTCCATGGCCTGGAAACTCTCCAGATCTTAATCCCATTGAGAACTTGTGCTCAATCATCAAGAGAGGGGTGGACAAACAAAAACCTAAAAATTCTGACAAAATGAAAGCATTGATTGTGCAAGAATGGACTGCTATTAGTCAGGATTTGGTCCAGAAGTTGATTGAGAGCATGCCAGGAAGAATTGCAGGGGTCCTGAAGAAGGGTCAACACTGCAAATATTGACTTGCTGCATTAACTCATTCTGTCAATATAAGCTTTTGTTACTGATATGTTTGCAATTATATTTCTGTCTGTGATAAAAACATCTGAAAAAAAACACACATAAAAACCAGAGAGCAGAAGATCATGTGAAAATACAATATTTGTGTCATTCTCAAAACTTTTGGCCATGACTGTAATTATGCTCCAGTGCAAATTTCAACAAAATCAGTAAGAACTCAGTCAGACCAGCATCAAGATCGGACATCATGAGATACATTTTAGTAGCTTGTAGCCCATCTTTGTGCTGTATACAGGTATACAATGATTCCACGTCAAAGCTAACAAGCCACATATCCATATCCATAGGGATTCCTTCAATCTTTTTGAGTACATCTGATGTATCCCTAACATAAGAGGGGAGATCCATAACTATGGGTTTCAAATAAGAATCCAGGTATTTGGAGATTACCTCGCATAAACTACCGTTTCCTGATACAATCGGACGTCCCGGAGGTGTAATGCTGTTTTTGTGTATTTTCGGTATAAAATAAATACACGACACTTTGGGAAATTTCGGTACCAAATTGTCTCTTAATTCCTTTGTTATTATTCCCTCCCTATATGCCTCTTCGAGAATCATATGAATTTCATTTTGATATTTAATGGTGGGATTAAATGTCATCCTATTATAGCAAGTAGTGTCTCTGAGTTGTCTATGGGCTTCTTTTTCATATGCTTTTGTAGGCCAAATTACAACATTCCCCCCCTTGTCAGCTGGTTTTATAACCACTTCTTTAAGGTTCTGCAATTCTATTAAGGCTTGCCTTTGAGCATAAGGTAGATTGCCGTGTGTGACAAGGGGGGGAATCTTTTCCAGCTCATCAGACACTAATTTAACAAATAACTCCACATTGGGAGAGATATTGAGGGGAGGGAATTTTTTGGGGATAGGTGGCCTAAACTTACCCCTGATTTCGGAAGTGGAGTTCTCCTCATTCAATTCTTCCAGATTAGAGATAGCTTCTAATTCTCTGGTACTCCACTCCTCCCCTTGTTCCTTTTTATCATGAAGTTTTTTAAGTATCAGTTTACGAGCAAATAAATGCAAGTCAGTTAATGCTGAAAAAGAGTTGAACGAGGCCGTGGGTGAGAATGATAAACCTCGACTTAGGACCTCTATTTGATGTTTGGTAAGTATTATATCAGATAGATTTATTACCTGTAATTTTGAAGATGTTGGCATATCAACTCTTCTATTCTTCCTTTTATAGTATTCATTATGTCTTCTTCTGACATTACGTCTAAGATTGTATATACGGTTACCCTCAGGGTAATCATCCTCTCTAGATGAAATGGAGGATATTGAGGAGGATCTCACACTATTGCTTCCTTCTTTTGTTTTGGTATTCCATCTATAGACTGTCCCGTTTTTATAGTCACTAAGGTCTCTTTGAAATTTTTTTGCTTTTGTTTCCTTTACTTCCTTCTCCCAGATGTTTAGTTGGGTATCCATTTCCTTATTGAAAGCATCAGCTTCTAATCCTGAAAGTTTTTCCAATAGCTTAGCTTTCGTTTGATCAATGTCAGAGTCTAATTTGTCCATACTTTTCTTATTGTTACCAATAAGTAGTTCAATGAGAGATCGGGAGCAAATATTACATGCCTCCTCCCATCTGGTTTTGAAGGTGGAATCCTCTATAGGGTAGGAGGGCATGATATTGACTCTTAGTTCCTCTGGGGATTAATTTTTAGCAAGTATTCTCCAATGATGCCTTAGACGGGCACCATGTGACGTCTTCATGCTAGGTGTGGCCGTGGAGACGCGTCTGTCCGCTTGTTGTGCCTCTCCTCCTCTGACGTTTTGGAGGGGAGGTGGCTGCACAGCCGGCGGATGTGCGTCTCAGCGGCTTCACCGTCACTTGTTGCCACGGGGATGCGCCGCGTCTGCCAGTTGTAGCCTCTCCCCCTCTGATGCTTTTGGATGGGGAGATGGCTGCACAGCGCGAGGGCGCGCATCTTATAGGCGTCACACGCTGAATGCAGACCCGCTACAACATATGCGATTTAATTCCAGAGGTAATTGTATCACAATTTGAGATATATATAGTGGCACTTTATGCCCCTAACCACTCGAACAAAATCCCCCAGGACGAAGCTAACGCGAAACGCGCGTCGGGGTTATTCCGGCATTCCCTCAGGTCGTACTTGCAAATCTCTTTTTACTTTTTGCCATGTTTTCAACATTGTATATATTCTGTTATTCTAGTCATGTGTTATATACCACTTCTCAGGCGCAGCTAATCCATAAGACTTTATATTGAATTCACTTGAAATTGGTATGTCGCCCAAATATAGGTATTAACCTCTGCTTTACATTTATCTATGCCAACGCAGGCTTGATTTATACTTTTCAAGCATATTGACTAGAAATACTTTACCCATTGTGAACAGCAGCGTGTTGCTCACATATTGATATTCATTGCAGCATTATAATTATCTATGCCACTGGTGGCATGATTTATATACCACCTCTTAGGCGCATTCATCCAGTACAGTACATATAGCCATTTGATTCTATATAAAATCCTTTATGTTTGCTGTCCATATATAGGCACTAGTAGCCTGTTTATAACTATCTATGCCATTATTTATCACTTGACTTAGGTGTTGAAATCTATAACTTATATTGTATCGCTCAGATATTGGCACAATTGCCCCATTACACCCTAATATATACATCTTCTAGTGATACATGGCATATGGTATATTTGGACATATATACATATAATCTAGAACTGTATTGTAGTGATATTAGATATGCACATAGCGTTAAGGGACTTGAATATTTTGGTGATTTTGCATACTATGACCTTTGGGATATTATTGGACTCGCATCCCATTTTTAAAGTGTTGTTTATACATTTTAATTATTTTTCAATAAAGTGTTTGTTACATAGCCATATGCTTCCAAGTCTTTGTTTGATTGTATATACCCTCTAATGAGTCCAGAGATCTGCCCCATAGGGACCTTACCTTCCTCATCAATGTATGTGCCGATTCCATGAGGGTTGAATGTGGACAAGTCAAACCCTTTACTGATCCGCAGAGTGGACGGACGGAGATTCTCATCATTCAGGTCCAGAAGGAAAATTTCTCCAGGTCTTTCAGGAGCAAAGTTCATAAGTCCAGGAAATTTCAGACCCTAGAAGTACATACAACGGATTAATATGAAAGGTGCAGTATTTAAAGTGTGCCTGCCGTATCCAAGGACTTTTCTCAATAATCTGTTGTGTGTGCATAGGAGGGAGAACACTAGAATATGACTTGTATGCTGCATTTTCACCATTTTTCCCCTCTGCAGGCAATTTCCAGTTGTCTCTGAGCTAGTGAGTAGAGACTGGTAGCTAAGAGGTCTCCCATATTCAGCACATACAGACCTGACAGATTCCTGCTCTCCTGCCTCTATGTAGCACATGCTCAGAAGCAGCAGCATTCAGTAGGACATTATACAACGCTATAGAGCAGTGTAGCTGTGAATCCAGCACTGAAACACTTGCCAGAAAGCAGCAATATGGAGGACATTTTACACTGCTCAGTACTATTCTGTGACTCCAGATCTGAAATTGAATAAACACTTACCAGAAAACAGAAGTATATATAGCATTATACAGCTCTACTGAGCAGTGTGTCTGTAAATCCAGCATCAGCTGAGAAAACACTTACTAAAAAGCAGTAACACAGGTCTGTGCATGTCTGCGCCTTCCTCTCTTGCTTCAGTGCTTCTAACGCTTATCCTGCGCTGCACTGCAGATGGCATATTGCCACTGTGCAGGGAAAGACTGTAACGTGGCCAGAGCTGAGATTCAGGATTCAATTATTTATTTTCCAAATTGGGGTTTGACCTAGACTCCTAAAGGTTAACCATAAGGTTAAACATAAAGCTATGACTTATCTTAGCCATATGATATCGCTTATAGGGTGGAAATAAATATCCCTTTAAATGGTTATTCCTAAGGTTAACTACAGACAGTCACAGGGGTCACAGGGATGCAGACTTGCAAGGATCATAGGGGTCAAAAAGATGCAGACTTGCAGGGGGACTCCCACCATTATTGAACATGAACAGGTTCCCAAGTTTATGACACTCGGGATTTCACCTATTCATCTCTATGTTATCATCAGTGCCTGGACGGGTTTAGTTTTAGCACTTGCGGCGGTACTGATCACTGGGTGAATCCCTATAAAAGGATCCTTGTAATCCCTATTCATCTGCCCATAGACTTTACATAAATCGTCACAAACCTCCTCAGTCATAAAAAAAATTAATCTAGTTTATAATAATATATAGTAGACATGGAAGAGGGAGAGGAGGGGGATGCAGCTGCAGCTTTTCATTCACTGTTGTAGAATAGTATGAGAAGGGCAGGGGAAAGAGAACAGCAGTGGGGGGCATTGTTAATGCAGGATAACATAGTGAAAAAAAAAGTCCAGAGCTGCATGTGAAAAATCAACCGCCTCCAGCACTGCCAGGGGCACGGTTTCCTAAGGGGAAATCAAGAACAAGATGTCTCAGGATTACAGCACGTAGCCCTTCATTGCTGAGGACCAACCAAGACTTGACTTCTGAGCTTTCACTATTTCGATAATATATGGCGGTATTATTTCAACTACTAAACACCAGAATAATCTGGTATTCTGTATGGAAGTATTATATGATCATTGTATGGCCATATAAATTGCTTTGTATGACAGTGTTATGGCACCACTACAGGTATGATTTGGATACTATATACAGGTAATATTTATACATATTGCGGTGTTATTTTTGCACTGACTGATGTTTGGTTGTTATTGGACAGAATTATTATTTGGCGATGCTTTGTGAGCACGACATGTAAGTATTAAGATACTACGTGACAGTATTATTTGGGCATTGTATGGCGGCATGATGTGAGCATAAAGTTATTTAGACATTATATAGCGGTATTAATTTAGCACTGAACTATGTCATGTTGTGGATATTGCACTATTATTTGGCATTGTATGGCAGTTCTATGTAACCATCACATTTAAGTATTATTTAGGTAGTGTAGAAAAGAACTACATAAGCATTGTATGGCCATACTTGATTTGTATGGCAGTGTTATGTGAGCGCTACATATAACATCATATAACAGTACTATTTGGGCACTGAGTTACATTATGTTGTGGACATTGTACAGAAATACTATTTGTTATGTGAACACTACATGTATTTGGACACTGTATGTAAGTATTTAGATGTTATATAGCAGTATTATTTTAGCACTGAACTATGTTATGTTGTGGAAATTGCTAAGAAGTATTATTTGGCATTGTATGGCAGTTTTATGTGAGCACTACATGCAAGTATTACTTGGGTACTGTATTAAAGCATTATTTAAGCATTGCATGGCGATATTACATGTATTTGGATGCTGTATCAAGGCATTTAGATGTTATATAGTGGTATTATTTTAGCACTGAACTAGGTTATGTGGTGGATATTGCACTATTTGGCATTGCATGGCAGTTTTATTTGAGCTCCACATGCAAGTATTACTTGGGTACTGTATTAAAGCATTATTTTAGCTTTGCATGGCCATATTATTGGCATTGTACGGCAGTGTTATGTGAGCACTACATGCAAGTATTATTTGGATATTGCATTGAGGTATTTAGACATTATATAACGGTTTTATTTTGGCACTGAACTATATAATGCTGTTGATATTGCACATAAATATTATTTGGCATTGTATTGGACTGCCAGGTGAGCAACACTTGTAGGTATTGTTTGGATACAGAATACAATTATTATTTAATCATTGTTTGGCAATGTTCTTCAGACAATGTTTGAAACGGCAGTATTGCAATATTTGTCACTGTAAGGCAGTATTAATTTATCAGAGGTAGGAAGTATATATGAATCTATGGATTTTATCATTACAAAACGGTCTATAAATATTGGGCAGGGGGTGGGTGGTCCGTCCTTTATTTGCTTCCAGGGTTTCCAACTTGTACAAAAACGAGCAGAGTAGTAAAGTAAAGTTCTATTAAATCAGTGCAGAATTCGGAATGCAGCTCTGGATGTGACTGGTGACATGGCAGGACTCAAGATCATAGAGTACCTAATGTAACTGCATTAACTCCTGGTGTTCCAAACTGAAGATCAGTGGACGGCAGCAGAGCGCAGAACCTGCGGGGCTCACACTAGTGTTAGAAGAGTGAATATTGATTATTTACAGGAGAATAGAAACTTATCCCAGCAAAAAAACAAAGGGGAAGTCGAATAACTGGAGCTAAAACCAAACAATACCCTGGAAAAAACCCAAATCACAGAATGTCCGGCTGCTAGGACCCTCGTGATCAGCTATGATCTATGGGAGATCTAGCAGCAAGTGTGCGAATTCCCTGCAGCGCCACCACTGGGGAAAGTAAGCATTACAGATTCTCGTTGAAAGCAATAGGGCTTTCCTTTCAGTGCAATAACATCTTGAATCCTCTACAGAGAGGGAGGATTTGCAATATTATAGACCCCAATGGAAACCTTCTATTCCTAACCCAGAATTCCCTGACAGATTCCAGGCCAGACTGCATTGTAACGTGTTGCAGAACGTGGATTTTATTACCTGGCATGGAAAAAATTTTAGTGTTAAAGGGATTTATAAGAACAAAAATATTATTTCTTACATAAACAGCAACATCCCTATCCACAGGTTGTGTGTGGTATTGCAGATCTGCTCCATTTACTTCAATCGATCTGGCTTGCAGTACCAGACACAACCCCAGGACGAGAGTGGCGCTGTTTATGGAAGAGGTTGACTGTTTTTCTAACCTTGGATAAATCCTTTAATTTTACCAGAAGATCCGGTGTACTTACAGAGGTGATGAAGGCCAGACCGTTGGGAAGAACGGCGATGTCTTCAGAGCCGTATTCTGCAAGAGTAATCATGGAATAGAGGCGTTGGTTACATTTTATTTCAATAGCGCACAATGCAGCGCGAAACAATCAGGTTTGTTTTTGTCATGGAAACCATCAACAAGCAGCGGACTTTTCTGATAACGACCAAATATTTATTTTAATCAAAGATTCCAAAACTGGAAATCTGCCTGAAACTCGGCTCAAACTGATAACTACAGGAAAAGGTCCTAGAGTCCAATATTCGCACCTCCGATCTAACCTTGGTGTTCCTGCGTATCAGGTTTTGCAACATTCTTTATGCCAAAACCTTATGGAGTAGAATCAGATATTTTTTTTGCTGTAAACGTTATCAGAATGCACAAGAAACAAGTGTACCCTGACAAACATGCAGCAAAAAACGCAACAAAACAAGCAAAACCTGCTTTTCGAGGCAAGTTTCTTACTGCCAAGAGAGCAGGTTTTTCTGCAGAAAAAAAACGCTGGAAAAAAAAAAATCACCTAGTGTGAACAGAGCTGTAGCTTTTTTCTTCACTGCTTAAATAAGTATAAAGTTGCAGAGGAGTGAAGAACAAAAAAAAAGGCAAAAATAAAACAGAAAGGCTTTAGATACAATATTTGAAGGGAATGTGTCAGAAGATAAAAACTCACCGTAGTTAAATAGTAGACTATGTTACTAGCAGGAATAAAAACCCTGTTCCGTAGCGATTACTTCTCAGCAGTCACTGCGGGCAGGACCAGAGCCGCGGGCAGGACCAGAGCCGCGGGCAGGACCAGAGCCGCAGGCAGGACCAGAGCCACGGGCAGGACCAGAGCCGCGGGCAGGACCGGAGCTACAGGCAGGACCAGAGCCACGGGCAGGACCAGAGCCACGGACAGGACCAGAGCCGCGGGCAGGACTGGAGCCACGGACAGGACCAGAGCCGCGGGCAGGACCAGAGCCGCGGGCAGGACCAGAGCCGCGGGCAGGACCAGAGCCACGGACAGGACCAGAGCCGCGGGCAGGACCAGAGCCACGGACAGGACCAGAGCCGCGGGCAGGACCAGAGCCGCGGACAGGACCAGAGCTGCGGGCAGGACCAGAGCCACGGGCAGGACCAGAGCCGCGGGCAGGACCAGAGCCGCGGGCAGGACCAGAGCCGCGGGCAGGACCAGAGCTACGGGCAGGACCGGAGCCACGGGCAGGACCGGAGCCACGGACAGGACCAGAGCCGCGGGCAGGACTGGAGCCACGGACAGAACCGGAGCCGCAGTCAGGACCAGAGCCGTGGGCATGACCACACATGATATATGGATATGGTCACAGATCACTCCTCCCTCCCTGCGCAATGACTTCTGCACAGACATCAGAGCATGCCCTATACATTCTCCCATAAAAGTCCATTAACCCTTCAATCTACGGTTTCCTATGGTCCATGTAGCATCTCTCTAAATGACAGCATCTCAGGTAAGATCAGGTAACATGGGCTTACAGAAAATAAAATAAATATCATTACAATAAATTCCAGGACTCGCCGCCATCAGCTTCTTATAAGTGGGCTCTCCTGTAAAGAAGGGCTCCATATATTAACCAGTACATCTAATTTTATAGGTCAAAGTGAATTTTGCAGCCACTTACCAATCCCCTTTATGAGCTGGCAATTAGGAAGCTCTATGGGATCGATCTCTCTGGAGAATTGGACTCGACGGCTAGAAAACAAAGGGAGAAGAATCTGCTAAATATATTCAGCATTTGGAATATTCGCAGATTTTCTACCAGGAAGGTACTTTACATTCACCTTTATATGTGTCCACACTGCTCCTATAAAGGGGATGCAAAAAAAAAAATCCCATCAATCAGCTGCATTTTAAAGCCCACAAGAGAGGTATATGTATATATATATATATATATATATATATATATATATATACATATACCTCTCTTGTGGGCTTCCAAATGCAGCTGATTGATGGGATTCTGAATCTGGAGACCCCCACAGATGGCTCAAAACACATCTATGATGTGCATCGTTCCTGCTCAGAGTGATGTACCTGTTCAATAGTAAGTCCATGAAGTACAGCCATGTGCGTGTGCTCCTGTGGAAACTGCGAACTTTAGACTGTTTTTTTTTACTATTTTTGAGGGTCTCAGGACCCAGCCCCCTTCCCCGATCAGCAGCACACTGTCACCCAAGTGATCGGTATCCTTTAAGGAAATTGCTGATGCTATACTTTATATACTTTAAAAATAACAAGACTACAAGATTAAAAAGGATCAGGATCAGATTTTTACAAATCCTTAGAATGAAGAGTCTAGAGGAACGCTTCGATTTCAGGATCAAAGGGAAAACTGGAGTTTAGACCCCACTGATCACAAAATAATAGGCTGTTATAACATTATCAGATGGGGCTATTTCTTTATAGAGGGAATCTGCCAGCGGGCTTTAGCTATGTAATCTGAGAGTGACACGATGTAGGGACAGAGATACTGATTCCAGCGATGTGTCACTTGCTAGTCTTGCATGAAGCTGCTTTGGCTAACAGAAGTCTATCAGCTGGGGGCGATGATTGGCAATCAGGTGTTGCTGACTGGGGAGATATAAGTGCGCAACCTTCCCATGATCCTTGCCGGTGATTTGTTTCTTCCTGGTCCCTTTTGGAAGTCAGCTTGCTTCCTGCTTTGTCCTGCAACTTTCAGATAAGTTATTTGCTGTTTTTTCTGTGGCATTTGTTTTGATCTATCTCAGTTTTCTGCAACCTTGGTGTTCGTAAAGCAAGGTTCCCCCTGCGGGGGCCTGCGCTGGACTCTGTTTCTCATTTGCCACTGTTTATGTATTTTCAGTTCCCTGTTATTTCGGTATCTGCTGACTTGCTACCAGTTCACACCAGAGTTCAGATCTAGCGGGGGAGAGATCGTGTGGTCTCAGTATTTTTGTATATCAGACGTGTTGGAGTTTTTCTTAGAGTTTTTGATGGATTGCAGACAGTATTCTTTCCTGTCCAGTTCTATCTAGACAGTTTGGGCCCCAGCATTTTCTTGCTCTATTTTCTGCCTGCGTTTGTATTTCATCTTGTGTCACCGCCAATATATGTTTGGGGGCTACCTATTCCTTTGGGGGCTCTACTCCAGGGCAGTTAGCTTTTCCCCTTTCTCTCTTTAGGCTTAGTTATCTCTCCGGCTGTGTCGAGGCATCTAGGGCACTGTAGGTACGTCCTACGGCTGCTTCTAGTTGTGCTGTCAATTTAGGGGTCTGCAATCCGCTAGTTACCAACCTCTCTGGGTGTCTGGTAGCCTTGGCTATTTTGGCTACCAAATCATAACAATAATCGGTAAGAGGGTGATAATATAAAGAAAAGCTCCTGTATGTTCCCAGGATCTCTGTCAGCTGTACAGAGACTAAAGTAACAGGCTGTGATTGGTAAAAGGGTGATATCGTGGGAAGTGGGGTCACAGGAGGCTGTACAGGAAAGACAGGACAGGGTATAATCGGTAAGAGGGTGATAATATGAAGAAAAGCTCCTGTACCTCCCCAGGGTTTCTGTCAGCTGTACAGGGAAAGAGATTACAGTAACAGTTTGGAATGGTAAGAAGGTGATAGTATGAAGAGAAGTACCAGTACTACACAGGGGTCACAGGAGGCTGTACAGGAGACACAGGACAGGATATAATCGGTAAGGGGGTGATAACATGAAGAAAAGCTCCTGTATCTGTGTCGACCACGCACCACAATTGTGGGTTACCAGGGCAATGGGGCACCACAATTGTGGGTTACCAGGGCAATGGAGTACTCAGAGCCGAGCCCATGGAAGTCTATGGGGATGTCACAGGTAGCGGTGACTCGGTCTGTGGCCCTGGCGGTCAGGCGTATATTGGGGGGAATATTTACAGGGGATAGATTTATATACAGTTCGTGACGCCACCTGTAGTCTCTGGTAATTTGTACCAGCGCTGCTGTAGATCTCTGAGGGGATGGTGAGGCAGCTAGATGTCGGGTCCCCTACAGGTGGGACTCTTCCCTCAGGTCGATGGTTAAAGCAGGGTTGTGCAGGCATGCAAGTAAATAACTCAGTCTCACACGGTCAGCGTCTTTCCATACCTTTACTTGTAAGATGGTAAGGCAGGTCCCAGGGAGGCTGATCCAAGGAGAATGTATTTCGAGATAGCAGCTGGACAAGTTAGGGGCCTCCTTTACTTTCAAAACGATGAGTACAACCAGCATGAAGCGTAGTTCCCTCTATAACTCCAGCTATTCCAAAGCTGTACTGCCCAGTCAGTTTTGTGGTCGGAGCCTTCCTGTGAGAGAGCCGAATTCCTATCTTGCTGATCAGGCTCAAGGTCCTCACTCCCCCTGACCCCAGTTACGTACCGACTATTCGGGGCTGCTTGCCGCGACCTAAGGTCCGGTAAGTCTCTGGGTTTCCTACCACCATGCATGAAGCTATGGTGATGCTTCGGTCTCCAGTGACCGGTAACAATGTGCAGGACTTCTCCAATCCTATTGCACTCAGAATTTCTACCACTGTGCCCTTCGCCTTGTCCTCGCTGGTAGCATAAGCATTTCTCACTTCACAGGTTAACAAAGTCAGTCCCTTACTTAATTCCTTTCTTGAGCTTGTTGCCAGACTCTCAGTAATCTTCCAGGCAGGAGCACGTCTCTGAACCTTCACCGTCCTTGGGACAGGAGACTGAAGTATATCTGCAACTCACTTCCCTCTTACTGCACAGACTGCACCCAGCTCTGCTGCTGACTGACTGGATCTCTTCCTCCCTCCACGTCCAGGCTAGACTGACTCCTGATGCATGTGACTAGACTTTATATATCTGTGGGCGTGTCTAAGTGTGTGTTGAAATGAATGTTCATTGAGCATTAAACTGCTATCTCTCCACACATCCTCCAGGGTACTGCGTGTGCCTTCACACCAGGGCTACACATTCCCCCATGGTAAATGACAGCACTCCCGGGCTGTAAAATACAAAGAGACAATTTTGTTTATGCATTAAACATCAACATTAAACATTAATTCGTCCCATCCGGGAGGTAAGGATTTCTTGAACGTTGCGAAAAAACATTAAATGTAGAAAAGTGCAAAATATTAAATATACATCTTCTTAGTTGCGGTAAACCCTGTCTGGGTCCTACCGTTCTTCACATTTCTTGACTTCAATGACACTTTCCATCCCGGGGGCTGGAACAATGCGATGGTCCCTAGATCCCATTACTAACAAGTCGTGTGCTGCTATTAGGGTCTGGGTCGCCACAGTTCTTGTGCGAACCTCTAGGGGCGCAACGGGTACTTTCTCCTTGCGAGACACCGATTGCGTTTCAATTTGCGTTACAGTTAGCGATATTGATCGTGTCATAGATTGCGATGGAAACTGGGTCGCAAGTTGCGATGCAGAAGGATGACAAGATAATGAAGAGTATGTAGACATTACTTCCATTTGCGATGAACCTGCAGGGGGCGATGCTGGGGCACGGCCTGATGCTGTTTGAGCTGGAGACGGGGACGCTGCGGTAATGGTGACGTTACCTGCGTCTGGGACGGGGTCACGGACGATGGTGACGTTAAGGGCATACCATCCCTTCATTCCCAGTGCCGTGTGTATGTAACAATGTCTCCATTAACTAAGTCCCTCCCGGGATGACCTTGCGGTAGGTGGGATTCTACATCACGTCTACTGACAAAGACCCCTGGATAGAGGCCCGGTTCACGGATGAAGCCCCAGCCCTTCCGGAGCTGGAACTCAGTCACACACCCCTGCCGCCGCGGTTCCCTCAGGGTACCTTTCTCTCTCCGGACACTCTCCTTGTCCGCGATCAGCTCTGCATGTTGCCGCTGTCGATTCCGCTGAGCTTCCCGCTCCTCCTCCTGCTGGCGTTGCTGCTTCTCCTCACGACGCTGCCACTCACATTCCCACTGGGCGGTATAGGCGACGTCATCCAGGCGCGCCATCTCGTCCCAGTCCACGTCTGGTAACGACGGACAGGACCCCTCCGGTGTCCCTACCGGGGATCGATCATCTGCTGCGGCCTCCTGGCCGGGCGGGCGTTCCGGAACTGGCGGTACCTCCTCAACCTCCTTCGCCTCCACCGCTTCACCGGTGGGATCAGGATTGGTACTTTCGGGGGCAGCCTCCGGTTGCTCCTTTGCCTTGGGCAGCAGAAGTTTTGGTAACTCCAGACGTAGGGGATCATCGAAGGGGGAGAACACCGCGTCCCACAGCCGCCGCTGCTCCAGGGTACGCCGGCGTCTCTCGATCTCTTCAAATCCAGGTTGTGGCGAAATCATCTTTCTTAGTCGTGCATTTTCTTCTGTAACTTCCAGCAATGCTTGCTGCAGGTGCAGGACCACGGATGGTTCCGGTGCTGGTGGCAGCTTGGCTGGGGCACGGGGCCTGCCTTCCTCCGCTTCCCTGCTCGGCTGCACACGTCCTGCTTCCATGATGTTCCAGAAGATTCTTTCATCTTCCTCCAGAGACGTCCGGTCTCTTCCGTGGAGGCGGGGTTTGCGCCTCCTCCTCTTTGCAGGAAAGGTGAAGAGGAGGCGGACCTCCTTTGCTGTAGGGCAGGATCGCATGTTGTAATAGCACTTTGAGAGGGCCGGCATTTTCTTCGCGCCACAGGGGGGTACACGCCCACGAAGGCACGCCCACCTTCTTCTCCAGCGCCTGAGGGCGCGAATATGGCGACAAAGATGGCAATTTTTGGCGCCAAAAGTGCAAACAGTCCTTTCTCACAAAAACAATTCCATAGGCACACAGGGCTCGCAATTTTGCGAGTTTCGCATCCTGTTCGTGACGCCAAGTTGTGTCGACCACGCACCACAATTGTGGGTTACCAGGGCAATGGGGTACTCAGAGCCGAGCCCATGGAAGTCTATGGGGATGTCACAGGTAGCGGTGACTCGGTCTGTGGCCCTGGCGGTCAGGCGTATATTGGGGGGAATATTTACAGGGGATAGATTTATATACAGTTCGTGACGCCACCTGTAGTCTCTGGTAATTTGTACCAGCGCTGCTGTAGATCTCTGAGGGGATGGTGAGGCAGCTAGATGTCGGGTCCCCTACAGGTGGGACTCTTCCCTCAGGTCGATGGTTAAAGCAGGGTTGTGCAGGCATGCAAGTAAATAACTCAGTCTCACACGGTCAGCGTCTTTCCATACCTTTACTTGTAAGATGGTAAGGCAGGTCCCAGGGAGGCTGATCCAAGGAGAATGTATTTCGAGATAGCAGCTGGACAAGTTAGGGGCCTCCTTTACTTTCAAAACGATGAGTACAACCAGCATGAAGCGTAGTTCCCTCTATAACTCCAGCTATTCCAAAGCTGTACTGCCCAGTCAGTTTTGTGGTCGGAGCCTTCCTGTGAGAGAGCCGAATTCCTATCTTGCTGATCAGGCTCAAGGTCCTCACTCCCCCTGACCCCAGTTACGTACCGACTATTCGGGGCTGCTTGCCGCGACCTAAGGTCCGGTAAGTCTCTGGGTTTCCTACCACCATGCATGAAGCTATGGTGATGCTTCGGTCTCCAGTGACCGGTAACAATGTGCAGGACTTCTCCAATCCTATTGCACTCAGAATTTCTACCACTGTGCCCTTCGCCTTGTCCTCGCTGGTAGCATAAGCATTTCTCACTTCACAGTTTAACAAAGTCAGTCCCTTACTTAATTCCTTTCTTGAGCTTGTTGCCAGACTCTCAGTAATCTTCCAGGCAGGAGCACGTCTCTGAACCTTCACCGTCCTTGGGACAGGAGACTGAAGTATATCTGCAACTCACTTCCCTCTTACTGCACAGACTGCACCCAGCTCTGCTGCTGACTGACTGGATCTCTTCCTCCCTCCACGTCCAGGCTAGACTGACTCCTGATGCATGTGACTAGACTTTATATATCTGTGGGCGTGTCTAAGTGTGTGTTGAAATGAATGTTCATTGAGCATTAAACTGCTATCTCTCCACACATCCTCCAGGGTACTGCGTGTGCCTTCACACCAGGGCTACACATATTCCCCGGAGTCTCTGTCAGCTGTACAGGGAACAAGATGAAAATTAACAGACTGATTGGCAAGACAGTGATAACATGGAGAGAAATCCTAGTAACGGACTGGGGTCACAGGAGGATACATAGGGAGACAGGGGACAGTAAGGGTATGGTTCCACGGTCCGGAACCAATGCGCTTTGGACGGAGCGGAAACCCCGCTCCGCCCTAAGCCCGCCCCCTTCTGAACACGCGGTGAATGCGGATGTGTTCATTGAAGACATCCAGAATCACCGCACCCATACATAGGACTGTTATTTACCTTGCGGCGACGGAATAGGACATGCTGCGATCTGAAAAGACGCGCCGCATGTCCGGTTTAGTGGGTGTGTCACCCGTGTAATCGGACGCATAGTGGAGACGGGATTTCATAAAATCCCCTCCACTATGCAGGAACATCTGGCTGCTGCGGTAGGACGCAACGTTCAATCTGCAGCAAATACTGAAAGTTTTCTGACCGTGGAAACATACACTAACAGGTTGTGTTTTCAGTCTTCTTAATTGCAGTTCAACTTCCCACCTCCACAGAATACAGATACCTTATCAATTCCCAAATAAATCAAAAACACTAAAAAAGACCCTCCTACTACTTACAACAACTTTAATGACTCATTATTAAAAAGGAGGGGCTTTGTAAGACAGGGGTAGGTCACATAAATGAGCATTAGGGATTCTGACCCGAATTATGGCCTACTGGTTTCCCTACCTTGCCATGTAGGTATATACACCACCAATATGCACACACACCGCCAAGAGTCCATACATTCTAGGCTAAACCACTTCCACACGTCCATTCACATCTTTGGGCTGTCTGTCTCGCACAGGACGGATCCTCCAGAGAGAGACGCTCTTTGTAACCACTTATGTTCTGGCCAAGAGATGAGGATTCTGAGCACAGGACTCCTTGTATTAAAAATTACCTAAGAAGGTTTAATAGGTTTTACAAGTCAGTAAGAAGATAATTTAAGCAGCTGATTCTATGAAAACTACCATAAGTTAAATTTGAAATATTAAGCCCCATCAAGGTGTTCCAAAATCCCTATGACAACACTTCCTGTCTTGTGTTGTTATTGGGTCACTAATGGAAATGTCGAACTTCAGAAATTTGTAAAAATGTGTTACCCGCTCTAAGTTCCACATTGTGGGGTCCCAAAGGTGCCTGCACTGGCTTTTATTCGGGTGCCATAGTAAATAAGAACGGTCTGGCTGCTTCTTCAACTACAATTACACGGTGATCAATGCTGACCGTAGGTGAATCGGGGGACACTTACACAACCTCACTAGGGTCCATTTTTAATGGGGGGGGTTACGCTCGTTATTCTAGCCATTAGATTAAGAAGAAAAAAAGGATTTCCTAATCTGCGACAGACATTAGTGCCCTCCGCGTGGATTTCCAGCAGGAATATCCTGTACTGTGACTTGTATGTCAGATGTTTGATCAGAACTGCTGCACAAGGTACAAAAACAAACTTAAGGTGCAGCAAGACTTTCACCCAGAGCCAACCGCTCAGGGCGTGCACCGTGCTATAGTACCTGGCGACCTGTGCCCATATCAAAAAGGTGGGGTTACATACTGGACAATCACTGCAGAACTACAAGTCTCAGCCTGCCCTGCAAAACATCAAGTCATAGCAACTAGCAACCTTAAAAATTGCAAGTTATTTCCTGGTCTATTGTTCTTCAGCTGTTGGTGAACTACAAATCCCAGCATTCCAAAGGAAGGAACAGTGATACCAAAAGAGTTTTCTTTGTTTTTTTTAAGTTTTGCAGCAAGGATTGACCTCCGAGGACAGACGATGCAGGGTCTACACCAGTGCGGCCAGCACATACTGGGAGTTGTTGAGTCGCAGGTTGGAGACCACTGGTGGACAGTATATGTAATGATGAGACGACTAGAAGTCTCAGACTGCCTTGAAAAAGTCGGAAATAATATGACAAAGGAATCACAAGTGACCATGAGTGCACCTTTCCCTGCATTAGTTGTTCACTTCACCTTCAGCATGCTGGGACTTGTAGTTACACAACAGTATGTTGTATTTTATTCATATCTCCGAGCTATTGCAGAACTACAAATCCCAGCACATCCAAGTATAAAAGGATGAAGTCTGGATGGCTAGATCAGTTTTTAGAAGTATTATAGTAAGGATCTAGTGGTGGTCTTCTTCCCACTGTTCCCCTCCCAGGATATCCTGACAGCTATATGCTGGGAGTTGTAGTTCTTAATATCCTATAGAGCAACAAAGCTCCATTTACCAAATAGATACAAATGAATATCAGGATGGAGGGCACAGATCTGATACTTTCAACCATTGATCCTAAAGGAAAGAACATGCTGCAGACTGTATTTCCCTCCAATTTACTGTATTCCAAGGTAAACTGTGGGAGGAAGGAAGGAGGACTACAAGACCCAGCAGAGAAGTATACTGGGACTGCTGATTCTGCAAGATCCACACAGACATTGTTGCTTCTTTGATTAATCAAAATAAAATAAATAAATAAATAGTACAACACAAAGAGATACAATGTATCACCGCCTCCCCATTCTAAGCATTTCTAAGTTAGGGAAAAGTTACAAAACTTTTAATTGTACATCCACAAGTTATAAGTTCACTTACCTGAATTTCCATAGTCTCTCTCCCAAAGCAGCCAGGAGGACCCCAATAACAGCCAGTTTGAGCAGAGCCCCCATAGCTGCAGAGATTGCACTGGCAGTAACCTGTGTCCTGGACTGTAGGTAGGAGTGAGAGCAGTTACCTGTTATCACACCGACTGGGTGCTGCCGGGGTGTCCAGCCTGTGTGATCTGCGCATGCGTGCAATGCCAGAAGACTTCCTCCCCTACCCCTTTTCACAAAGTTCCTAAACTTATTTGCTGTTGCATTGGAGAAGCTGCGAGCAGCAGTGACCCTGTCACCATGATCAAATATGGAAATTATTAATAGAGGGGGATTTCACAATTGTCCAGTTATCATTTCTCACCAGGTTCCAAAGACTGGATCCCCAAGAGGAACCTAAAAGCAGAGCAAGTCCATCACTGCTTTTTGGGTCTCTAAATAGCATTTTTAGTTTTATTTGGACATTATATGACAGTATGGTGGTAGAAATTTAGAAAATGGCAGTGTTATGGGGGTACTCTGCTGTTTGTCAGTATTATTTAGGCGTTATTGACCATTGAATGGCAGTTGCTTGCTTATATGTAGTATTAATTATGCCTATAACACATGATGAAATTTGTTTTGCCGCAATCTTCCAAAAGTGCAGCATTTTTACTGTGTTGACAAAAACGGCAAAAAAAACATTGGGAATGCATCATGTGAACACAGCCTTAGGGTATATTCTGCTAAAAAATCTGCATAAAAAACACTTTAAACACTTACTGATTTTAAAAGAGAAAACGCGCCTATAATGCACATGGCGCATTATCTGTGGCATTTCCCATTACAATAAGGAGTTAGCAATGTTCACAGAGAGATTTTTGAGGCTCTTAAAAAAGGATATTTAAAATGGAAACTGCTGCTGGAAACTCCCTGTTGGGGGTGGGGAGTTTTTGGAGGAGTACTTTTTCCTGAAATGGTTTTGAAAATTTTAAGTTTTTTTCCCTGAAGTTTTTCTTTAAATTTGCCTATTTTGGGATATGTGTACATACCCCGTAGTTCTCAGGCGGGTTTGCCCCACAACCCACTTTAAAAAGCACTAACTACAGTAAATAGAATAAAGAATGAATCACTGTTCCTGGATGCAGCTTCCTCAGGGGCATCAATGTTCTCGTGTGCTGCTTCCTCAGGGGCATCAATGTTCTCATGTGCTGCTTCCTCAGCGGCATCAATGTCCTGTGTGCTGCTTCCTCAGGGGCATCAATGTCCTGTGTGCTGCTTCCTCGGGGGCATCAATGTCCTGTGCGCTGCTTCCTCAGGGGCATCAATGTCTTGTGTGCAGCTTCCTCAGGGGCATCAATGTTCTTGTGTGCTGCTTCCTCAGGGGCATCTGAGCCGCACAACACCAGGGTTATGGGGTACTCGGCACCGAGCCCGTTGAAGTCTATGGGGAATGTCACAAGTAGCACAGCTCGGTCCATTGCCCTGGGCGCTCATTCAAAGGGGGATATTTACAGGGGATTGTAGTAATAGTTCGTGACGCCACCTGTGGTTTCTGATCAGGATGACCAGCGCTGCAGGGTAAATCCTCTGAGGGGTTGTTATTTTGCAGCAATGTGTTAAGTCTTCCACAGGTAAGACTAGTCCCTCTAAGTATATGGCGGTGCAGGGTGCAGGCAAGAAGTCAGACACACACACAAGTCAGTCTCTTTCCATACCTTTACTGATGGTATTTGCAGGTATGTCCCGGGAAGCTGCTCAGGGTGGAGGATACACATCCAGGTAATCACTGTGTAGGTTTAAGGCCTCCTTCCTAATGTGTGAGTTTCCAACCTGCATGAAGCTAAGTTTAACTCCTTCTCCTTTCTATGCCCAGCTGATCTTGTGATGAGGTCTTTTTGTGGACAGAACAGTGTCTCTATGGCGGTACCTGCCAGACTCCCGTTCTCCCTAACCCCGGTTACGTATCAGCACTGAAGGGCCCCTCTGCGACCTGAAGTCCAGCAGGGATTCCGGTTTTCTCCCACTAGCCGTGAAGGTTCTAGCAAGCTTCGGACCCGGTGTCCGGTTGTATAGAGTGGAGGCAGCTATAGTTGCTATATCACCTCGGTCACTCTTTCCCTTTGTCCACTCGCCTGTCGTCCTACACACACCTTAATATGAGCACAGGCAGCAGTAGATGTCAGCTTCTCATGTGGTAACTCCGTGTCTGCTCTCCCTGAGGTAACACCAACGACTCCTCACTTTCAGCTAGATTGTCTTTTACTCACTGCTGTCTCAAGGGCTCCCTCTGGTGGAACCAGGAAAAATGTCAAGTGTTGTGTGCTTATCAGATATTTGTGATTACCTTTCTGTGCATTCCCCAGGGAACATGTGGCACCTAGCGCAGCTGGGCTACACATCCCCCCCTAGTTATATTCAGCACTCCCGGGCTGAAAAAGGAAAAACAATTTTTATCATAACATCAACAACATAACTCATCCCTTGCGGGAGGTAAGGACACTTTAACGTTACATTGTGTACAAGTTGCAAAATAGAAAAATATCAAAATACTTTTCACAATAAATACAATATTCTTGTGGAGGACCCGCACCAAACCTCCCACGGTGGTCCTGGGTGGGCTGCAGGACTTCTTTGCTGCAGACCTCACTCAAGGCCACACCATACGGGTTTTTCTTCTGAGGTAGTATGGCTTTATGTAAAACCAAGTTGGGGCACAAAAGTGCCAACTATTTACAACTTAGTTTTTGGGCTGGCAAAGTCCTCAGCCACGCAGTCCTTGGCATAAGAACATTTCTAGAAAAATCACTTTAGCATGTAAACATTATCATCATATAACATTCTCAATAAAGTGCAATTTTCCATAACTTTGTACAATTAAGTAAACCCTGTCTGGGTCATACTAGATTAATTTGCTAGGACTACTCTTGGTACCTAACAGGTAACCTTCCTTTTGTTGTACGTACTGACCTACGTGGTGTGGTGTCAGGTATAGTAGCCTCTGGCCTATCTGTCCTGCGTGCTGGCAAACTGTAATACTGCCTTAACCTCTCTAGGGATCTGGCAAGCATACTTGTGGCTGGGCGATGCGGTTCTGTTTCGCCAGGGGATTCTTCTGGTAGTTCCACGTCTTGAGGTTCCATTTCTTGAGACTCTACTTCTAGAGGTGCTACAGGAGCAGGTTCCTCTTGAACTATTTCTTCTGCTGCGGCAACTGGCTCAACTGGACGTTGAAGCGCTTCTTGTGGTTGGTAAAATTGAAGTACTGGAATAATCACAGCATCCCCGATACAAGGCCAATCTGCAGGAAAATCTCCTAGGTCCGTGTGTATGACTTCACCTGATTTCTCTTTTTCCATAACAAGTTCTTCCTCGGGAAGTTTTAACATGTCTGGACACAGTTTTAGGTGATCTCTGGATACCGTGGTGGTCGTTTTTCCTCCATCTTTACTAATGGTACAGGTTTTCCTGTTGTCAAATTTGGAATTTTGCATGACATATGGCTCTTGTTCCCACTAATCATCCAATTTGTGCATTCTTCTTTTTCTTTTTAGCACAAGTTCTCCAGGCATAAAAGGCTTAGCTGGCGCACTTTTGTTGTAGTTCTCCTCTTGTTTTTCCCTTACTTTATTGAGACTATCTTCCACGCAGGCTTGTACTCTCCTGTACTGTTCTTGTCTGTTTGTGTCCCAATCTTCAGTAGTAACATCAGCCTCTGGTTGTACAACACCAAGTTCCAAATCCATGGGCTGCTTTCCTGGTCTTGCTCGCATAAGGTAGGCTGGAGTGCAGTTGGTGGAACTCACCGGTATGTGATTGTACAGATCTACCAGGTCAGGTAGTAGGTCTGGCCACCGATTCCTCTCCTCAAGTGGTACCGTCTTCAGCAGATCAATGACTATGTGATTCATCTTCTCACAGAGACCATTGGTTTGGGGGTGGTACGGTGTGGTTCTTATCTTCTTACACCCGTACAAGTGACAGAATTCCTTAAACAATTCGGCTTCAAAGGCAGGACCTTGATCAGTTAATACTTGCTCTGGATATCCATGGGGTCTTCAGAAACACGCCTGAAACGTCTTTGCTGCTGTTTCAGCTGTCAGATCTTTGACAGGGGCGACCACCAGGAACCTGGAGTAGTGATCCACCATTGTCAGGGCATATGAGTATCCTGTCCTACTTGGTGACAACTTTACATGGTCCAAGGCCACGATCTCCAAGGGACGAGTCGTCTTGATGGGCTGCAGGGGTGCTTTCTGGCTACTGTAGTCTTTTCTTCGGAGGCTACAGGACGCACAGTTTTTACACCATTTCTCGATGGAACTTCGCATTCCCACCCAGTAGAAACGACACTTCAGCAGGGTTTCCAGCTTCTTCCAGTCAAAGTGCCCCGCTCGATCGTGGTAGGCTTCCAGCACCATCTGGATGTCTGTTCTTGGCACTACTATCTGCCATACCATCTCATGGGTTCTGGGGTTGACGTACCTTCGGCACAGCTTCTCTCGGTAGATGAACAGCCGGCTTCTCTCATTCCACAGCTGCTTTGCTTGTTGAGACGCATCCTTCTCCAAGGAGGAACCTTCCTGGGTTATCAGTTCCTTGATGTGGCTGACAACTGGGTCACTGTTCTGGGTCTCCTTCCAGCTGTGGTGAGGTAAAGGGTTTAACGTCTTACCACGCTGCTTCCTGTAGGCTCGTTGTTTGTGGATCATCCCATTTCTGTGGAATGCAGGTAGCTCAATCTCTTCTAGATCATCCGATTCCTCTTCCGTGTCGGATTCATGCGGCATTCTGGACAAGGCGTCAGCGTTGGTGTTCTTACGGCCCACCCTGTACTTGATGGTAAATTGATAGTTCGACAGCCGAGCCATCCAACGTTGCTCCATGGCTCCCAGCTTGGCTGTTTCAAGATGTGTCAAGGGGTTATTGTCTGTGTACGCAGTGAACTTGCTGGAGGCTAGGTAATGCTTGAATGTTTCTGTAATGGCCCAGACCAGCGCCAGGAACTCCAACTTGAAGCTGCTATAGTTCTCTGGGTTCCTCTCAGTCGGCCGGAGCTTCCTGCTTGCATATGCGATGACTTTTTCTTGGCCATTTTGCTTCTGACTGAGGACAGCTCCCAATCCTTCGTTGCTGGCATCAGTGTACAGCAGGAACGGCTGGCTGTAGTCAGGGTAGGCTAAGATCTCATCGCCTGTCAGGATCTCCTTCATCTCTTTGAACGCCTCAGCTTGTTCTTTTCCCCAGTGAAATGGAGGATTTCTGCTCTTGAGGGGTTGTCCTACCAGGAGGTCCTGCAGAGGCGCTGCTTTCTTGGTGTAGTCTTTTACAAACCTCCGGTAGTAACCTGTCAGTCCCAGGAACTGACGCACCTCCTTGAGATTCCTTGGTTCTGGCCATTGCTGGATGGCAGTGACCTTCTCGGGGTCTGGCGCTACTCCTTCCGAGCTGACAATATGTCCCAAGTACTGTACCTTTTGTTTGAGCAGATGGCACTTTGAAGGCTTCAGTTTCATCCCGTATTTGGACAGTGACTCGAATACCTCTGCCAGGTGCTTCAGATGATCCTCATACGTCTTGGAGTACACAATTACGTCGTCCAGGTACAGTAACATGGTTTCAAAGTTGAGATGTCCCAGGCAGCTCTCCATCACTCTCTGGAACGTTCCCGGGGCACTGCTGAGTCCAAACGGCATTCTGTCAAACTCACAGAGTCCCATCGGGGTGGTGAAAGCCGTCTTCTCCCGATCCTCCTCAGCCACAGCTACTTGCCAGTACCCACTAGTGAGGTCGAGGGTGGAAAAGTAGTTAGCAGTTTTTAAGGCAGCTAAGGATTCCTCAATGCGTGGTAAAGGGTATGCATCTTTATGTGTTATGCGATTTACTTGTCTGTAATCTACACACATTCTCATGCTTCCATCCTTTTTCTTAACTAGGACTAGAGGTGCTGCCCAGGGACTACAACTATCCCTTATCACCCCTGCTTCCTTCATGTCACGCAACATTTCCTTAGCTTTCTGGTAGTGTGCTGGAGGTATAGGCCTGTACCGCTCTTTGATAGGAGGATGGCTGCCTGTAGGGATATGATGTTGTACTCCCTTAATGGTCCCAAAGTCAAGTGGGTGTTTGCTAAATACCTGTGTGTACTCCTGTACCACCCGTAGTACTCCCTGTTTCTGGTGGGCGGGAGTGGTGTCTGTCCCGACATGGAGCTGCTGACACCAATCCTCCACCTGGGTTGCTGGGTCATTATCCTCCGCTGGTTGGTGGGAGGCTAAGGACTCGGTCGTGAGAATAGAGTTGTTATCTACGGTATGTAATTTAGCAACTGTGGCATAGCGTGGTAAATTCACTTCATCTTCTCCCCAGTTGAGAAGACGTACTGGCACTCTCCCATTTCTTACTTCTACTACCCCTCTAGCAGTCAAGATTGTAGGTCTGTGCTCTGAACAATGGGGCTCTACTACGGCTTGGTAGTTCTGTCCTCTCAGACCTATTGCTGCTCTACACCATATAAGCATTTCACTCATTGGGGGTATCACAATGGGGTTCGGGTCTGTCACCCGTACATTACCAATTTCACCATCTGTCAGCTTCGCTTGCTGCTGGCACATCAGGGCCCGGATCTCCCTCTGGATCACTCCCTTTTGCTTTGGCTTGGCAACTTCAGCGAGCTGTTGGAGCAAAAACACAACTTCTCCCAGACAGTTACTAATAATGTTAGTACCTAAAACCACATTTAAGCCATTTTCCTCATTTACAGTCTTTACTACTAAGAGTCCCTGGTCCTTCAGCTCCACTCTGCCCACCTTTTACGTCCACGTTTTTGGCTCCTAGTATATCAACAGGGAGACCATTAGAGGCATACACAGCAAAGTCAGGGCTCGGAGGCTGGAGACTGTCCATGGACCAAAACTTATTATAAAGGACATCAGGTATGATGGTCACCTGAGATCCAGTGCCAGCAGGGCAGGGATTGCGATCCCATCCAGGATGATGGACAGGTAGGGTCTTCCTCCCACAAACCTGCGGTTCCAGTCTGAGGGGCCTGAAGAGTCTATTCCTGGGTGTTGGCCCTCGGACCCAGGATCTGATCGTTTAAAGGACACTGTTGGGCTATATGTCCTTTTCCGTTGCAACGGTAGCAGATGATCTCTCGGCGAGGATGGTGCTGATCAGGGATCGCTCCTGGGGATGGCGTTGTCCTCCTCCGGTGGGGCGACGTTCTTCTTTTCCTCCGGTTCATCCAAGGGACATCCTCTGGGCAGTCGGCTAGCAGGATCTTTACTCCTTCTTCCTTCCGCAGTTGCAGGGCACTCATCACAGCGGCCAGGTTTTTAGTCAGCTGGCGCACTTCTGAGCGCAGACAGTCCAACTCAGTAGGGGGCGCCACCTGCGTTTTGGCTTCCGCCACCAGCGGGAAAAGGTGGATGCTGCCGGCTTTAGAGTGGCTTCACCCGGGTAACACTGGGTTGCCACCTCAGGCTTTTCTAGGGGTCGCAGTCCTTTTATAGCCATATCTTTTAAGGCATCAAAGGTAGCGTCAGGATGATCCAAGGACCACCAGTGCACAGTTCTGCTTTCAGCTTGGGACCTCAGTCCCCGTACAAATTGTTCCTTCAACATTTTGCTTTCATTAATGGCACTTATAGGGTTAACCTGTTTGAGAGCTCGCAGGGTCCACTGTAGTCGGCAGGCGTAGTCCCTAATACTGTCATCTGGTCTCTGAGAGCATTGCTAGAACCTCATCCGGAGATCTGTTTCAGTGCTGTCCTCAAAAATAGTCTGTAGCTTTAAGAAAATTGAAAGCACTGATTCCTGGTCTGCAGCGGTCCAAGTCTCTACTTCCCTTTCTGCAGCCCCAGTCAATTGTCCCAATACTACTGCAGCTCTTTGCTTCTCTGACATAGGGTACATGTCCATTATGCTGCATATTTTGCGTTTAAACCCTGGCAGGGTATCCGGCTTACCGCTATACTGAGGGAGCCACTTTGCTCCAGGCAGGTATGGGAGCGTCAGCGGTACTATCGGGGCCACCGGACCTGGTGAGGGGCCAGCGATTCCATCCTGCGCTGCAGCGCCGGCGGGTAAGTCATTGGAGCGGTCGCCCTCGGCCGCGCTGTCAGCTTGTGGCTGCGACATGTCTGTGCCCCCCCTAGTTAAGTGTGGCCTACCTTCTCCTGAAGGCTGCAGCTCTGCCAGGCACAGCGGTGGGGAAGGACCTGCGTCGCCGGCACTCTGAAGCTCTCCACAGGACCTGCCGCCGCGTCAGCGTTGGGGGCGTGTCCGGGACTCTGGCGCTTTCTGCAGATACGCCCCTTCTCTTTGCGCTGTAGCGCTGTACTTTGGCGGGCAATGGCGGATAATTGGCGCCAAAAATCACAACAACGGTAACAGTCTCTAGCACAAAAACAGTACAATTAGGCACACAGGACTCACATATAGCGAGCTTCTTATCCTGTTCGTGACGCCAAAGATGAGCCGCACAACACCAGGGTTATGGGGTACTCGGCACCGAGCCCGTTGAAGTCTATGGGGAATGTCACAAGTAGCACAGCTCGTCCGTTGCCCTGGGCGCTCATTCAAAGGGGGATATTTACAGGGGATTGTAGTAATAGTTTGTGACGCCACCTGTGGTTTCTGATCAGGATGACCAGCGCTGCAGGGTAAATCCTCTGAGGGGTTGTTATTTGGCAGCAAGGTGTTAAGTCTTCCACAGGTAAGACTAGTCCCTCTAAGTATATGGCGGTGCAGGGTGCAGGCAAGAAGTCAGACACACACACAAGTCAGTCTCTTTCCATACCTTTACTGATGGTATTTGCAGGTATGTCCCGGGAAGCTGCTCAGGGTGGAGGATACACATCCAGGTAATCACTGTGTAGGTTTAAGGCCTCCTTACTTCTTAATGTGTGAGTTTCCAACCTGCATGAAGCTAAGTTTAACTCCTTCTCCTTTCTATGCCCAGCTGATCTTGTGATGAGGTCTTTTTGTGGACAGAACAGTGTCTCTATGGCGGTACCTGCCAGACTCCCGTTCTCCCTAACCCCGGTTACGTATCAGCACTGAAGGGCCCCTCTGCGACCTGAAGTCCAGCAGGGATTCCGGTTTTCTCCCACTAGCCGTGAAGGTTCTAGCAAGCTTCGGACCCGGTGTCCGGTTGTATAGAGTGGAGGCAGCTATAGTTGCTATATCACCTCGGTCACTCTTTCCCTTTGTCCACTCGCCTGTTGTCCTACACACACCTTAATATGAGCACAGGCAGCAGTAGATGTCAGCTTCTCATGTGGTAACTCCATGCAGAGATGTCGTGTCTGCTCTCCCTGAGGTAACACCAACGACTCCTCACTTCAGCTAGATTGTCTTTTACTCACTGCTGTCTCAAGGGCTCCCTCTGGTGGAACCAGGAAAAATGTCAAGTGTTGTGTGCTTATCAGATATTTGTGATTACCTTTCTGTGCATTCCCCAGGGAACATGTGGCACCTAGCGCAGCTGGGCTACACACATCAATGTCCTGTGTGCTGCTTCCTCAGGGGCATTAATGTCCTGTGTTGCTTCCTGAGTGGCATCAATGTCCTGTGTGCTGCTTCCTCAGGGGCATCAATGTCTTGTGTGCAGCTTCCTCAGGGGCATCAATGTCTTGTGTGCTGCTTCCTCAGGGCATCAATGTCCTGTGCGCTGCTCCCTCAGGGGCATCAATATCCCTGTGTGCAGCTTCCACAGGGGCATTAATGTCCTGTGTTGCTTCCTCAGGGCATCAATGTCCTGTGCGCTGCTTCCTCAGGGGATCAATTGTTACACTCGGTCCCAGCGCTGGCTCTGCACTCCGTTCTGCTCACTCACCTGTTCCTCTAGCTGTCCCTCTGCAGCAGTCTGCGCGCGGGCTGGGGTCTCCTGTCCCATCTGCTCGTCGGCGTCCTGTGTCCTCCTCCACTTCCTGGCACGCTGCTGGCAGGCCTCCAGATAGTCAGCTTAGGACGCGAGGCCGCGCCCACCGTCTCTCTTAAAGGGGCAGCGTGCATTTTTTGAAATAGCTAATTAACCAATGGCTGCGCACTCAGTACTATATCTGGTCACTCCACCATTAGGGGAGTGCCGGAGCAACGTGTTCTATCATTGCTACATCCGGTTCTGTTCCTGATCTGTCTGCGCTGCGTCTGCAGTCTCTGTGCTTCGCTGATACTGTTTGTCTCCTCAGATCATTGCTAACCTGTATCTGGCTAATCTGGACAATCTCGGCTATTACTGGCGCAAGTGTCATCCCGTTCCGCCTTCAGCCATCCGTACCCGTGGACCGTGACAAGGTCACTGGAGCCAGCCTACTACCATCCGTTCTGGACCAGGACCTTACCCTTCTCCGTCAAGAACCCTCCACGGACTCTGTAAATACCTGTTACCCTTTTGGTCCCTCTGGGACAGCTGCCACGTGTCCGGGTCTAACTGGAGGTAGCACCTGTGTCCTCCGGGTATTCCATTCTGGTCCTGTTCGAGGGGCCTTACTACGGGTACCCGGGGCTCACTAGTTACGCCCCCTTCGGAGCCCCCCGGACCGCGGTCTCGAGGTTCCACATTAAAAAATAAAAACGAATGTGAACTTCACCACCTCTGCCTCCGCTTCCATTCGTTACAGATTGCTCCGGCCATGGAACCCGCTGGATCCCAGAGATCTCAGACCACGGATCTGTGCCAGGAGGTGACCCGTTTGGGAGTTCAACAGGACAAGATCACGACTTATCTACGCAGCTTGTCTACCCGCATGGATTCCTTAGGGTCCTCGTCTGCACCTGACTCTTCTATCAATAATCAGGTACCAGTTCCCATGGCAAGTCAAGGTCCCCGACTGGCGGCTCCTACCCGTTTCCAGGGTGACCCTACTCTGTGTCGGGTTTTCTCAATCAGTGCACTCTACACTTCGAAATCTTGGGGCATATGTTTGCTTCTGACCGAGCCAAGGTGGGCTTCATCATGTCACACCTGGGAGGAGAGGCCCTCGCCTGGCTAAACCCGCTATGGGAGAGAGGGGATCCGCTGGTTAACGATCTTCAATCTTTCCTAGAGGCTTTTCGCAGGACTTTCGATGAACCGGGTCGCACCACTTCGACTGCCTCAGCTCTGCTCCGCCTGCGCCAAGGTACTCTCACGGTAGCTCAGTATGCTGTTAAATTCCGCACCCTCTCGTCTGAATTATCGTGGAACAATGAGGCCCTGGTTGCTAACTTCTGGGAAGGCCTATCCGGAAGAATCAAGGATGAGCTGGCGGGACGGGACAGACCTACCCTCTTGGAAGAGCTAATATCCTTGGCAACCCGAATTGACCTGCGTTTTCAGGAGCGCTCCATGGAGATCAAGCAGGACAAAAGGTCCTATCACCTGGACTCTATTTGTACAAAACAAGTACTTCGCCCCCTGCCTCCGAGGCCATGGAGGTGGACCATGTAAGTTTGGCCACCCGCCGCCGGGAGGCACGTCGCAAGGAGGGAAGTTGTTACTACTGCGGTAGTTCTGAACATTTGATCCATTTCTGTCCTAAAAAGTCAGGAAACTCCAGTGCCTAGGTCCGGTAGGAGGGGCCAACCTAGGTAGAGAACAGTCCTCTCCCTCTTTACACATCTCAGTCTCCGTGTCCTATGGAGCAATAAAATTCTCCGAACATTGTCTACTGGATTCTGGAGCTGCAGGGAACTTCATCCAGCAGGCAGTTGTGGATCATTACCGCTTACCAGTCCAGCGTCTTCCTGATCCGTTACAGGTGTCCGCCGTGGATGGCAAACCGCTGACCGAGCCCGTCCAGTTTCAAACCGAGTTGGTGGAACTCCGGGTAGGTCTAATGCATACTGAACGAATGCGATTTTATGTATATCCCGGTTTATCCCATCCCATGCTTTTAGGTTTACCTTGGCTCCAGATGCATGAACCAGTCCTTAATTGGAAAACTGGAGAAGTTCTGCTTGGGGAGATACCTGCATGAATCGTTGCTTAACCCGGATTCAACCTGTTTCGCCTCCAGTCCAGCCTGATACACTGCCAGGGTTGCCTTTCGTCTATTGGTCCTTCTCTGACGTCTTTGGGAAAAAGGAGGCTGAGAGACTACCTCCACACAGGTCGTATGACTGTCAGATAGAGCTCTTCCTGGAGCATCTCCTCCTCGCGGGAGAGTTTATCCCCTTTCACAGGCAGAGACTCAGGCCATGTCGGACTACATCCAAGAGAATCTGGCTAGAGGATTTATCCGAAAGTCATCGTCACCGGCAGGAGCTGGATTCTTCTTTGTGAAGAAAAAGGATGGATCCTTGCGGCCCTGCATTGACTATCGGGGTCTAAATCAAATCACGGTAAAAAACAGGTATCCATTACCTCTTATTTCAGAGCTGTTTGATCGTCTCGGAGGGGCCAAGATCTTCACCAAATTGGACCTCAGAGGGGCCTACAACCTGATCCGAGTCAGAGAGGGGACGAATGGAAAACAGCCTTCAACACCCGTGACGGTCACTATGAATACCTGGTAATGCCATTCGGTCTAAGCAATGCACCTGCGGTTTTTCAGGAATTTGTTAATGACATTTTCAGGGACTTGCTCTATACTTTTGTCGTGGTTTACCTGGACGATATTTTGATTTTTTCTGCTGACTTGACGTCACACCGGAGGCAAGTACGCCTGGTCTTACAAAGACTGAGAGAGAACAGGCTATATGCCAAATATGAGAAATGCCTCTTTGAGCAGTCTTCTTTGCCTTTCCTTGGGTACTGTAAGGTTCTTTGTACATGTTCTTGAAACTCAGTTTTCCGTCAGCCATTTTGCTTTCTGTCTTGCTGCAGCTATCTTGCCCTCAGTCAATATGGAGTTTTCAGCTTTCATGTTCCCGCCCTGATTCTCTCCCTCTTGCTTCTTAAGCAGCCACAGCTGAGCAATCAGTGCTTCAGAATCTAGCCTGCAGTGAACCTGTGACCTGACTCCTGGAAGCCTTGGACTATGTACTCCAGCTATTCCTACTGAGGAACTCTGAACACTTGTGGACTCTGGAACCCTGCTCTTTGAAAGATCCACGTTTGCATGGACTTACGGTAACAGAGAAGAAGATCCTGAACCTGTTGTGGAGAGTGATTGCTGAGCTTAAGTTACTCTGGCCTGCTGTGTCTCCTGCTTCTGTATCTGCAAACTGTGTAACTATTTTTGCCACTTGTATGAAGTAATACAAGACCTTCTATATCAAACCTGTGTCTCATGTATTTTCATCGCACCCAAGCACAAGACGCTATATGAACTGTACTACATACATTACAAGATTCTGAAGCCAAAACGTTAGTGTCTGCTGGGTCTGGGAAGGCTGTGTCTGCTGTAACTGTGGATATCAGACGTCCAGTTGTACTTTCTGTGATGACAGTGGTTGTGACTTCTCACAACCATTCCAGGTGAGCAATTCCTTTAATTTTTTTTTCTCTTTGCAGTGTTACCACAGGTAAACACTATTATTTTTTTTTTTTCTTTTCTCCTCTCCTTCCAGTACTCCTGTCTTAAAAGATCTGGAAAATGGAGGCCCGCATAAAGGAACTTTGCGGAGTGACTGATAATATCCTTGCAGATTTACAGACTATAAAAACCCGTTTTACAAACCTACAGGACCTCACTAATCACAATTTGCAGGTGTTTGGACAGACTGCCCAGGATTTGCGAGCCAGGATTGAGGTTCTAGAGGAGCGAGTCCAGGCTCCTGCCGTAGCCCCAAGTTCTGGGATTCCCAAGTTGCCCCCTTTTCGTTTTGGCGGTGAACGTGAAAAATTCAGGGGATTTATTAACCAATGCAATCTGTTTTTTTCTGCACATGCTTCACAATTTCCCACTGAACGATCTAAAGTGCTTACTATAATTATGTTACTTACAAACAAGGCTTTAATGTGGGCAAACCCTCTGATTGAGACTGAGGATGAATGTTTGGATCATCTTGATGCTTTCATTTCAGCCATGGGGCAGGTGTTTGATGACCCCAATCGAGGTGCAACAGCTGAAGCAGCCATGTTAACTTTGCGCCAAGGTAAGCACTCGGTAGCCGAATATGCCTTGGATTTCAGGAGATGGGCCCTTGATACCACCTGGGACAGTTCCGCCAAAAAAATCTATTTTTCGAAACGGGTTGTCTCCACTAATTAAGGATGATCTTGCTCGTGCCGACCCTCCCACTGCGTTAGGTGACTTTATTAACTACTGCATCCGTATTGATGCTCGCCTGACTGAACGCAGGCAAGAGAGATGGTTCGAAAGCAATCGCACTAACCTTTTCCTACCTTCCTCCCCAGCTAAGGAACCTTTGAGTAGGATCACACGGGAACCTGAACCTGAACCCATGCAGGTAGACTCTTTACAAAGACGGGTTAGTGATGCACGCAAGGAACATCGTTTTAAGGAAAATCTATGTTTCTATTGTGGTAAGTCAGGGCACTTCATTATAAACTTCCCCAGCCGTTCTCGTAAGACTACTGCAGCACTCATTCACTGTGAGTGTTGCGAGAGGAGATCTGTCAGGTCCGAGCCTCAGGCTCCAGAGAGATCTGCAGCAACAGATCTTGATTTCTCGGACTTAAACTCCGTTACTTCTGAGGACGATGACTGTGTAAACGCTGCAATTTTTCAAGTTTCCTCAGCGGTGTCCCAGCTGAGTTGTAGGAAAAACAATTCTCATTGCTTCCTTTCCATCAAACTCTGGGTTAACTCAGTCTGGGTGTCTAGCTCTGCTGTGATCGACTCAGGGCAAGTGGGAATTTTATGGATGTCTCCTTTGCTCTGAAACAGGGGATACGTTCAGTGAAGAAGGCTACTCCAGTACAGATGGAAACTGTGGATGGCTCCCTGCTGACCTCTGGACCAGTGGATCAGGAAACGGAGCCTTTGAAGGTCCTTATGGGTAAAGATCATCAAGAGAAACTGTCCTTTATGCTTATCTCTTCTCCCCACTTTCCCATTATTCTAGGGCTACCATGGCTGCAGGCTCAGAACCCTACCATTAACTGGGAGACCAAGGAATTACACTTTCCAGAGAAACAGATGAGTCCAGAAGTTTCAGCTTGCTCTGTTCCTAAAGGAACCATGTCAGTCCCTGAACTACCAGCTGTATACCAGGACTATGTGGATTTATGTGACAAGAAGAACGCTGACCAGCTTCCCCCTCACCGTCCATATGATTGTCCAATTGAATTATTGCCTGGAGCAGAGATACCTTTTGGTAAGATCTACCCCCTGGCGGGGCCTGAGCTAAAGGCTTTAAAGGATTACATAGACGAAAATCTAGCCAAGGGCTTCATACGCCCCTCTTCATCTCCTGCAGGTGCACCCATCTTCTTTGTGAAGAAGAAAGATGGATCTCTGAGACCCTGCGTAGACTATAGGGAACTCAATAAGGTTACTATTAGAAACCGTTATCCATTGCCTTTAATCCCTGAGTTATTGGAGAGAGTGCGACATGCCAAAATTTTCTCTAAATTGGATCTCCGTGGGGCCTATAACTTGGTCCGTATTAGACCTGGGGATGAATGGAAGACTGCATTCAGGTCACGCTATGGACACTTTGAATATCTAGTTATGCCTTTTGGTCTGAGTACCGCCCCAGCCACTTTCCAACACTTGGTGAATGACATCTTCAGGGATCTCCTAGATACATTCGTGGTTATTTATTTGGATGATATTCTAATTTTTTCTAACTCCACAGAGGAACATCATGGACATGTGAGAATGGTCTTGGAACGTCTAAGACAAAACCATCTTTACATCAAACTTGAAAAGTGTGAATTCCATAGGACCGAAATTCAATTTCTGGGGTATGTACTGTCTACACAAGGAATTAGTATGGATGGAAGTAAGACCCAAGCCATCAAGGATTGGCCAAGTCCTAGAAATGTGAAGGAGGTGCAGCGCTTCATCGGGTTTGCCAATTTCTATAGACGTTTCATTAGGAATTTCTCTGAGGTAGTGTCACCTATCACCCAACTTACCCGGAAAGAGTCTAGGTTCTCCTGGACTCCCCAAGCCCAGGAAGCATTTTCTCGTCTAAAAGATAAATTTACCACCGCACCTATCTTGGTACATCCCAACCCCGAACTTGCCTTCATAATAGAGGTGGATGCTTCAGATTGTGCCGTTGGAGCTATACTCTCTCAGAGAACAGGTGAGAAGAATGTCTTACATCCCTGTGCCTTCTTTTCCCAGCAGTTGTCTTCGGCTGAGAGGAACTACGATGTGGGCAATAGAGAGTTGTTGGCCATTATTGCCGCCTTCAAAGAATGGAGACACCTTCTTCAGGGAGCTGCACAGCAAATAGTCGTCCTGACAGACCATCGTAACCTTGAATTTATCAGGTCGGCTAAGTGCCTGACTCCTCGCCAGGCTCGCTGGAATCTTTTCTTAAACCAATTTAATTTTGTCATTTCTTATAGACCAAGATCGCGCAATGGAAAGGCTGATGCACTCTCTAGGATTCATTCAGCAGAGACCCGTCCACTTGCTCCTCCTAAGACTATTCTTCCTGACTCTAGATTCCTGGGAGTGATTCATAATCAAGACCTACTTAAGGACATCAAGGAAGCATACCATGCGGATTCCTTGTTGGCACAACCCCCAAGGGACGTAAGTCTTGTCTTTAAGAATGGTGTGGGATTCTGGGACAACGTCTGTATATTCCTGAAACAGTCAGATTGAGAGTATTGCAACTCATTCACGATTCCAAGATAGCTGGGCATAGAGGAATTCTAAAGACACAGGAATTTCTTTCTCGTTTCTTTTGGTGGCCCACTTGCAGGAAGGATGTTTTAAACTATGTCACTTCATGTGAAGTCTGTGCAAGATGCAAAACACCTCGCTCCTCACCAACTGGTCTGTTACAACCTCTTCCCACCCCGTCCCGCCCGTGGGGATCCATTTCTATGGACTTCATTGTGGAGTTACCAACCTCTCAAGGGAAAAACACCATTCTAGTGGTGGTTGATCGTTTAACAAAGGCAGCTCATTTTATTCCTTGTGTCGGCTTACCCACTGCAAAACAGACATCAGATTTGATGATTAAAGATGTGTTTCGCTTACATGGAGTACCGGATGAGGTTATTTCGGATCGAGGGGTGCAATTCACTTCAAGGTTTTGGCAAAATTTCTGTGCAGCATTGGACATTAAAGTAAACCTTTCTTCTGCTTTTCATCCCCAGACTAATGGACAGACCGAACGAACCAATCAAACTCTGGAGCAGTATCTCCGCTGCTTTATCTGCCACCTACAGGATGATTGGGTGGATCTACTTCCATTGGCTGAGTTCTCTTAAGGTACTGCCACACTAAGCTATCCCGCTAGCGATCTCGTTAGCGTTGCATACTAATGAGATCGCTAGCGGGATTGTTTCTATATCGCTAAATGCGGCCACATTTAGCGATATAGTTAACGACGCTATCGCCGTTAGCGATCTTCTTAACGACTTTAGCGGTACAAAAGTACCGCTAAATCGCTAAGAAAAGGTGCCACACAGCGATTAGATACTTACCCAGCGGGAGCGCCAGCGATGAAATAGGGTCCGGAACGATTCCAGCGACGAGCGAGATCACAGCAGGAAGCTCGTCGCTGGAAGCTGCCGCACTGAACAACATCGCTAACAGGATCGCTAAATAGTGACGTTTTTTAGCGATCCCGTTAGCGATATTGTTTAGTGTGGCATACCCTTTATAACAACTCTCAGAGGCGCCTCCACTAAGCAGTCTCCTTTTTACTCCAATCTAGGTTATCATCCTAACATTCTTCCACGATTTCCCATAGAAACGCCTTTACCAGCAGTGGCCGAAAGAATCACGTCTTTACAGAAGAATATGGATCTTCTAAAGGAGAATCTGGAATTGGCTCAGGAAAGGTACAAGAAAGCAGCAGATAAATTTCGTAAACCTGCACCAGCTTTCAAGGTAGGAGACCTGGTCTGGCTGTCAACCAGAAATCTTAAGTTAAGGATTCCATCGTCTAAGTTGGGACATAAGTACATTGGACCCTATAAAATCAGTAAAATTATAAGTGCCGTTGCTTGTCGTCTTCAATTGCCTAGAACTATGAGAATCCACCCTGTCTTTCATGTATCCCTACTAAAGGCTGCAACACCCAATACGTTTCCTGGACGTTCTTCTCCTTGCCCTGACCCAGTGCTAGTCGATGGTCAGGAAGAATTTGTGGTGGAAAGAATTCTAGGTTCCAGGTTATACAGAAATCAGTTACAATATTTGATTAAATGGCAGGGCTACCCAGTGGAGGACAACTCATGGGAACCAGTCAATAACGTTAATGCTCCTCGTTTGCTCCGCCAGTTTCATCAGAGGTACCCAGACAAGCCTGGTCTGAGGCCATCCGGAGGTTGTCCCTAAGGGGGGAGTAATGTAAGGTTCTTTGTACATGTTCTTGAAACTCAGTTTTCCGTCAGCCATTTTGCTTTCTGTCTTGCTACAGCTATCTTGCCCTCAGTCAATATGGAGTTTTCAGCTTTCATGTTCCCGCCCTGATTCTCTCCCTCTTGATTCTTAAGCAGCCACAGCTGAGCAATCAGTGCTTCAGAATCTAGCCTGCAGTGAACCTGTGACCTGACTCCTGGAAGCCTTGGACTATGTACTCCAGCTATTCCTACTGAGGAACTCTGAACACTTGTGGACTCTGGAACCCTGCTCTTTGAAAGATCCACGTTTGCATGGACTTACGGTAACAGAGAAGAAGATCCTGAACCTGTTGTGGAGAGTGATTGCTGAGCTTAAGTTACTCTGGCCTGCTGTGTCTCCTGCTTCTGTATCTGCAAACTGTGTAACTATTTTTGCCACTTGTATGAAGTAATACAAGACCTTCTATATCAAACCTGTGTCTCATGTATTTTCATCGCACCCAAGCACAAGACGCTATATGAACTGTACTACATACATTACAGGTACATTGTATCTTCCACAGGATTAAAGATGGATCTGGAGAAGTTGTCTGCAGTTCTCAACTGGCCTCGTCCGTCTGGGCTAAAAGCCATACAAAGGTTCCTCGGGTTCGCCAATTACTATCGGCAATTTATTCCACACTTTTCCACCCGAGTGGCTCCAATCACAGCCTTAACCCGGAAAGGTGTAAACTCTAAGGAATGGTCCTCCGAGGCAGAAGAGGCCTTTGTTTCTCTAAAAAAAGCCTTCGCTTCCACACCCGTTCTTCATCGTCCTAATTCAAGTGAGCAATTTTTTCTTGAAGTTGACGCTTCTTCCATAGGTGCAGGAGCAGTTCTGACCCAGAAGTCGTCTACCGGGCGGATGATCTTGTGTGGTTTTTTTTCCAAGGTTTTTTCTCCTGCAGAAAGGAACTACTCTGTCGGTGATCGCAAACTGTTGGCCATCAAATTGGCTCTGCAAGAATGGAGACATCTTCTTGAAGGAGCTCATCACCAGGTAATCATATTCACCGACCATAAAAACCTTGCTTATCTCCAATCTGCTTTAAGACTGAATCCCCGTCAGGCCCGTTGGGCATTATTTTTTGCCCGTTTCAATTTTGTACTTCATTTCTGTCCAGCTGCCAAGAACATCAAGGCAGACGCACTCTCTAGAGCCTTCTTGCCTCCTGAACTGGAGGAGGAACCTCAGCACATTATTGAACCTTCTAAGTTAGTCTCTGTTGCCTCCACTGATCTGGCCCGGCTTCCTCCTGGGAAGACTTTCGTGTCCGCCTCTGATCGTAGTCGTGTTCTGCGCTGGGGTCATTCTTCTAAGTTGGCTGGCCATGCTGGTCAGAGAAAGACGCAGCAACTCATCTCCCGTTATTACTGGTGGCCTACCATGGGCAAGGATATCCAGGAGTTCGTCGCAGCCTGTCCTTCATGTGCCCGTAACAAAACTGTTAAACATCTACCAGCCGGCAGGCTTCTGCCTCTTCCGATTCCGTCTGCTCCCTGGCAGCACATCGCGATGGATTTCATCACGGATCTTCCCATTTCTTCTGGCTGCTCAGTGGTATGGGTTGTGGTGGACCGCTTCTCTAAAATGGCCCACTTCGTTCCGCTATCTGGCCTCCCGTCTGCTCCAGAACTGGCCACTCACTTCATTCAGCACATCTTCCGTCTACATGGATTTCCTCTCCACATCGTGTTCGACAGGGGCGTCCAGTTCACCTCTAAGTTCTGGAGAGGACTCTGTAAAATGGTTAAAAATTTAACTAGATTTTTCTTCTGCATATCATCCCCAGTCTAATGGGCAAGTGGAGAGGATCAATCAAATCCTGGCTGGATACCTGCGTCACTTCGTCAACGCTCATCATAATGACTGGGTAGAATTACTGCCCTGGGCAGAATTCTCCTACAACAACCAAGTAAGTGAATCTTCTGGAATTTCTCGGACATTTGGAGAGAGACCAGGTCGGCTTTGGAGAAAGCTTCTCAACGTATGAAAACGCATGCGGACATAAGACGTTTGGAGGCTCCCATCTTTCGTCCAGGAGACAAGGTATGGCTCTCCTCCAAGTACATCCGTCTGAAGTTACCATCGTACAAATTGGGTCCCCGTTTCATGGGTCCCTTTGAAGTCTTGAGACAAATCAACCCGGTCTCTTATAAACTGAAATTGCCTAATTCTCTACGAGTACCTAACTCCTTTCATGTTTCCCTCCTCAAACCAGTAGTGTTCAGCTCCTTCTTTAAGGACCCGGGTACCACTCCTGATCCGGTCTCTGAGGATGATGTTTTTGAGGTAAAACATATCTTGGCCTCTTAGAGAGTAAGAGGTAGGATCTATTACCTGGTGGACTGGAAAGGTTTTGGTCCTGAGGAGAGATCTTGGGAGCCTAAAGAGAACATCCAGGCTCCTCTTATTCTTAAAAGATTTCACGCAGGCTTGAAAAATAGGGGGAGTAAAGAGGGGGATACTGTTACACTCGGTCCCAGCGCTGGCTCTGCACTCCGTTCTGCTCACTCACCTGTTCCTCTAGCTGTCCCTCTGCAGCAGTCTGCGCGCGGGCTGGGGTCTCCTGTCCCATCTGCTCGTCGGCGTCCTGTGTCCTCCTCCACTTCCTGGCACGCTGCTGGCAGGCCTCCAGATAGTCTGCTTAGGACGCGAGGCCGCGCCCACCGTCTCTCTTAAAGGGGCAGCGTGCATTTTTTGAAATAGCTAATTAACCAATGGCTGCGCACTCAGTAATATATCTGGTCACTCCACCATTAGGGGAGTGCCGGAGCAACGTGTTCTATCATTGCTACATCCGGTTCTGTTCCTGATCTGTCTGCGCTGCGTCTGCAGTCTCTGTGCTTCGCTGATACTGTTTGTCTCCTCAGATCATTGCTAACCTCTATCTGGCTAATATGGACAATCTCGGCTATTACTGGCGCAAGTGTCATCCCGTTCCGCCATCAGCCATCCGTACCCGTGGACCGTGACAAGGTCACTGGAGCCAGCCTACTACCATCCGTTCTGGACCAGGACCTTACCCTTCTCCGTCAAGAACCCTCCACGGACTCTGTAAATACCTGTTACCCTTTTGGTCCCTCTGGGACAGCTGCCACGTGTCCGGGGTCTAACTGGAGGTAGCACCTGTGTCCTCCGGGTATTCCATTCTGGTCCTGTTTGAGGGGCCTTACTACGGGTACCCGGGCTCACTAGTTACGCCCCCATCGGAGCCCCCCGGACCGCGGTCTCGAGGTTCCACATTAAAAAATAAAAACGAATGTGAACTTCACCACCTCTGCCTCCGCTTCCATTCGTTACATCAATGTCCTGTGTGCAGCTTCCTCAGGGCATCAATGTCTTGTGTGCAGCTTCCTCAGGGCATCAATGTCCTGTGTGCAGCTTCCTCAGGGGCATCAATGTCCTGTGTGCAGCTTCCTCAGGGGCATCAATGTCCTGTGTGCAGCTTCCTCAGGGCATCAATGTCCTGTGTGCAGCTTCCTCAGGGAAATCTGGTGTGAATGTATTAGAGATGACTTCGGAGCTGAAGCTCCCTCTGGTGGTTGCTGAGGGTATTGAACCTATGTTGAACAGCAAAAGTCAAGTGGGACGAACTGGCCTGATATAAGTGAGCTGACCTCCCATGATCCTTGCCGGTGATCAATTGTTCTTCCTGGTCTAGGTTGGAATTCAGCTTGCTTTTTGCTGTCTCCTGCTTCCATTCAGATAAGTCACTTTCAGGTTTTTTTTACTGTGGTTTGATTTTCCTTGCTTTTTGCTGCATTGTTTTTTGTGTTCGGCCGGGTCCCCTTTGGGGGACTTGGACTGGTCTCCGTTCTCTTTTTGTTTTTGTTTATTTGCTTATTTCTTGTGATATTTTACTGCTAGGTAGCTACGTGTCCACACCAGAGATCTGATATAGGTGGTCGAGACCGTGTGGTCTCAGTATTTTTGAATTCAGAAGTGTTGGAGTTTTTCCTAGGGTTTTTCTGGGTTGCAGACAGTATTCTCTCCTGTGCTGTCCTATCTAGACAGTTTTGGGCCCCATGTTTCTTTGTCATACAGTAGGGGACCTGACTTTAAAATAGTTTGTAAATATCAAAAAAACTGACCGTCACATCCAAACAGAAACTAGGTCTGAACAGGTGCTTACTAAGATCAACTTTGAAGGAAGTTTTCCATAACCTTCTTTTTCTTTCTTTCTTTACTCTTGACACTTGACTCTGAGAGCAGTTGAATTCCATAGTTCCCGCTCTTTGGCTTTTGCCTGACTTCACTCTCAGAATAATAAGCTTCCTGACCTCTGGTGATACGTTTGGCTTTGTCTTTGCCATGTTTTAACCTAAAAACACACAAACAAGCAAAAAAAAAAAAAAAAATTTAGGCAAAATTCGACTACATGCAAAACATTTGGCCCAGCAAATGTTGAAAACTCTGTCAATTTTCATTCTTTTGGCTGACAACCATATGCTTCAGGTTTTATCAAAATCACCAGGAAAATGGCATCACAACTACCAGACAGACGTAATCACATTTAAAAAAAAAATCAAACCATTTAGTTGCCACTGTACTTTACCATCCACTGCCCAAATAATGTGTCACAAGCTGCAGACATACAGTAAGTGCACAAAAAGAGCCATTTAGTGCACAAAATAATAGTGCTATATAGTGCATACAGGGAGATCACCAAACAACACCATGAAGACCAAGGAGATCTCCAAACAACACCATGAAGGCCAATGATATCTCTAAACAACACCATGAAGACCAAGGAGATCTCCAAACAACACCATGAAGACCAAGAAGATCTCCAGACAAGTCAGGACAAAGTTGTTGAGAAGCACAAGTCAGGGCCAATTCATGTGTACCCGGCAGACACGATTCTTGTTGCCAGGACCTAATGCTAATCCTCTCTTAGACTGAAGTCTACATCTCTGTGGGAACCTAATGTGAATCCGCTCTTAGACTGAAGTCTTCCAACCTCTGGCACGTCAATTCGTCAACGCCAAAAACATTCTCGTCTGGCCATCCCGACTTCTCTGGACAGTCCCTATCCTGTCTGCACCAAACGTGCCTTTGGGCCCACCAGTTTCTTCCCACTCCCCTCGTACGGTCTTAGTAGGAGAAGGTAGATCCTCTTGCGGCTGGTTTCCGTAGAAGTGGTGGCCACTAGCATGTTCCTCAGCCTGGGGACCCTTCCTGCTGTAGCAGCTTTATCCCCATGGCTGGCAGACTGTCACTGTTCACTGCTGCATCCTGACTGCACTGAGCCCTAACCAGGAGGTCCCTCTCTATATCCCCTGCTCTATGCTGCACTGCTCTGTAACCCCTCCCTACTGGACAATCCCTATGCTAACTAAACCTAAGCTAATACATCTATTCCCTATTTCTGATGTGCCCCGCTAATCTAATCCCACTATTACCGCATGCTATCTTCTATTCTATCCCTACTTCTATACATAACACGCATCAAATGCATCGCATTACAGTGCATAAACAATACAGCACATTACACTAACATTAGCAACAAGGTGCCGCACGTCATCATGTGAACAGTGTCCAAAGAAGGAGAGGCACGTGACAACCTTGGTACCCCCTTACAGTAGCAAAACCTGTAAAACGCAGAGGGGGTGAATACTCTCGCAAAGTCACTACGTCCTTGTACACTGTGCAGCTAGAAAACCACTTCACAGTATCAAGTGTGAACTGAGACTTTTGTGAAATGTGTGCTTTGCACCTGGATTCCTATGGCAGGTAGATTTTTGTTAGCGGGGATTGTCAGTCCTTCCCCTACAATACGGGCATTAGTATTAGCCCAGTAGCTCACGTGAATTGCTTGACTCGTGGCCATGGTATTAAGAGCTCTGCAGACTCACAACGAACCATTGTGGGACCCCGGTCGCAGTGCAGAGGGGGGCACCGGACGTCTGATGTGAGGGGTCTCTGTCATTGAACGCTGTACTATTGGACCTTTTTTGTTTGTTTCCTGGCAGAGATTTTGTTTGTTTTTGCTGTTGGACTTCATACCTGGCTGTTTTTCAAAATCTCAGTGCTAAAAAATGCAGAGCGAGATCTCGGCTGTTGGTGAAGAATGCTTTGAGAATGATTCCAGTGGTAATGGCATGTCAACATTTCAGAGGATGTCAACGGAGATGACAGAAGATTAGGACTTAATGAATCAGGATAATATTGAATCAGATGCTGTGCAGATGGATCCAGATTTGTTTTCGTTCAGTAATAAGAGCAGGTTTTATATTTTTACAATTTTTCATCTCTAACTAGGCTAAGGGCTAGGTTTAGGCTTAGTTTAGAATTTGGGATTGGCTTAGGGTTTGGGTTAGGGCTAAGGTCAGGATTAGGGTTATGTCACGCGAGCACCGTTCATAGTCATCTGGAAGCTCCAAAATGGTGACCACAAACCGACTTGGCGCAAGCTGCTCCGTTTCTTAGAACACAAGGGTTGCCCTGGACTTCACCCCTTAAACCCCTACACAGAGATCTGGACTTACACAGGGGTCGCTGGGCAAAGGCCACAGAGTCAGCTGATGTTCTGTGGTGCAAGCTGGCAAGAAGGATAGTGAGGTAGCTGAGTCAGATCCAGGAGGTCACGTTGGGGACAAAATGATGTAAGTAGCAGGTAGTCAAATGTCTAGCCGAGTTCGAAGAACAGGAAAATCAGAACAACAAACAGGGTCACCGCACCAAAGTATACACCAGGATACCAACGCTATTGATTGGTAATGGGCACTGGCTCTCAAGGGTTTATATAGAACAGCCTCACCCATTAACCCAACACACAATGGCTGAAGCAGAAATCGACACAAATATTACAGGTTAACCTAAGGACTAGATTTATGGCTAGCGTATTGTTACCTTAAAAAACTTGATAAAAAAGCAAAAATAAGACAGTAACATGTAACTTTCTATTTTTAAAACTTTAGCAAAAAGCTGAAAACAAAGAGGTCAAAGCACAAACTATAAATACATCAGTATTTAAATTAGAATACATGGGCTTGTGGGATAAGGGTTCAATACTTGATTGATTTGCCTCTCTAGTAATCCTACGAGAAGCTCTCACTGACATTTAGCTTGGTCTTCCAGACCTTATCTTTACCTCCACTGTTCCTGGTAACTGCCATTTCTTAATTACACTTCTAACTGAGGAAAGGGCAACTTGAAAACGCTTTGCTATCTCCTTATAACCTTCTCCTGCTTTGTGGGCCTCCTCCATTTTCAGAGTGCTAGGCAGCTGCTTAGAAGAACCCATGACTACTGTTATTTTGCACAAGGTTAGAGGAGGCTGGTTTTTTTTAAAGCTGGGAAATTTGCATCACCTGTCGTTTCCTAATGATGATAGTGAACAAGCCATAATCCTAACAGACTAATTAAGGTCTGAAATCTTGGTCAAAGTTATCTGAGAACACAAATCTCCAAGGGTGCCCAAACTTTAGCATTGGCCGATTTTCCTTTTTGCAATTTTTAAAAAGTAAAAAATTATATATATAGATTTTTTTAACCTAAAATACAAAGGAAATGTGTAATCTTTTAACTTTAGGCCTATTAGTGATCATTTCATCTTCAACCTGCTTAACTGTTCACAATAACAGTAATTTTGACCAGGGGGGCCCAAACTTTTACATGACACTGGAGTTGCACATTTGCGGCACTACGCTTTTCATCTATGAGATAGTCGCTATCTCAGTCATTCTAGAAAGTAATAAATGTTGCAGTGGCAAAAATTGCATGAACGTTGCTGCACTCAAACAGGTTCATGGGACTTGCTTATATTGGAATAATGCTTTAATTTTTTGTAAGAGAACGACCAGAACTTTCTCCCTTTGAGTTGGTTTGTGGCTGATATTTACTGGTGGTCACGACGAAGGCAATGAGGAAACAGTGGTACTTGCAGTGCCCCTGTCACCAGGATTGTGCTCAGTAACCTACAGACAGTGTCAGGTTGGCGCTGTTATACTGATTACAGTGATACCTGGTGATGAAATCCGTCTTGTGGTTGCTGTTTAATCTTTATTTGTAGTTTTGAGTTAATGATATGCTCATGCTCTGGGGCGGCCTGTGGGGGGTCTTCATGTGGTGCTCTGATTAGGTATCCATCAGTATGGATTCTGACAGGTCACTGATCCCTCACTGACCGGCCCCCTTAAAAAAGTACGGGCCCCGAACTTTACCGCTCTGGTTCACCCATCACTATTCCTGATACCATCAATGACATGTAGCCCCCCGACACATACGGAGACTACCACCACCAGGGCTCATTGTATTCACCATGGATTTTCTCTGGATGCACCGTTGTGCCGGTTATGTTTCTTTTTAGTTGAAGTAACTTGTTCTTTAGTCAGAGCCCAAATCAACACGATTAATTTTTGCTTATTTGAATGTGATAAAAGTTCCCGTAATGTTTGTTGTACTTTATACCTGGACTGTGTCACATACGGCCAAAACCATGTCCTCAATGCAAGATATCAGATACAGTACCAAAATAATCTCCACTAACGTGATCATCCGTGGTGCATGCAATACTGAAAGAATACTGCCATATAAATAGCCATTCCCTACCTAAATAATGCGCCATAAAGTTCAGAAATCATACCTCCATACAGTGAGAGCACAAACATGCAGTGTCATACCGTGCCCAAATACAAATTAACATAAACTATCCAAGTGCATTGTGCACCACGCTCCCAGTTTGGGAAGTGCCAGTGCAGCATTAGTTAGTGTTTGCTAATTTTGTGAATCATGTTGAGAAATTTGATAGAGTTGACACTTGGTGATAGCTCCTGGGTGTCCTCCTTTTAGCTAAATTTGTCTCATAACTTTTGGCTTCAGATGATGGTAGCAGAAGTGATGACTACATTTATATGGCTCCTGATTCACTGCATACCCGTAACTTCACTGACATAATCACCCTATGATTTTTGAGGCTGGATTTGACAGAAGCTAGGTGCTTGGGTGCTAAGTAACATTGTTACAATTGACTCAATTTTGTAAGGATTTTGTTACTTCTTCACTTGGCCAGGCGTCTGTCATCTTCTCAGCTTCTCCTGACTTCAGTGTTACAACCAGAAATATTTCCAAGCTTGATCCAGTTTAATTAGGGGTTATCCGCACCAATTTCTCAGCAAGTTAACAACTTCTTGCAACTGTTCACACCTGACTGCCGCAATCAAGGTAACGCGTTTCTTCAAGTGTATAGTTTGCCTATAATATATTGTTTTACTGCCATTAATCATTGCCTAACAAATTAAAGCTGCACTCTGAAACGCTATAGTATGGAAACATGGAATGTATGAAATTGGAATTGCACTACTGCTATAGAAAATAAGTTAGAAAATGAAGATAATTAGAGCATAAATTGGCCAATTCATGGGAACCCAACAGCCAGCAACAAGGGTCTCTATTGAGATCCTGACCTGACATGTTACCTCTCCCATGTTAAAAGCCTGCAATTATATGTGTATAGAACACGAATACAAAAAAAGGAGTGTATGAACACCAAGATAAGTGCAAAAATTTTATTTTATTGTGAAAGTCAAAAGTAATTGTAAATAGGCAACAATACATTGAGTAATCATAAAAATAAATAATAGCAGGTCAAATGGTGAGGGCACAAAAAATATGTGATAACACGGTAGAAACGTAAATGTTGTAAGTACTTGGGTAGCAAACATAAAAAGTATTTACACCTTAGTATCATAGATGGCTGTAAACCAGTAACAAGCCGCAGAAAAAAAATCCATTTATATGATCTCAAAATAGTAATCTAAAATGACCACTAGATGGCACCTAACTGCAAATAAGAACCAAATGCATGAAATGTATAGGGTCCAGTCATAACCTGTCTGCACATATTTACATATGGAAGTAGTGGAATGGCTGCGTAAGCGCTTTCCCCCCCCCTCCAGTAAAAGTTATCACTTATTTGTGTAGGAATCTGATGTGCAAGTCATGAGAAATCTAATTTAGAAGCCATATGCAAATCAGTCTAGAAGTGCATTAGCGACATGTCAATGCACTTGAACTGAGTGGACTGACTCGCCTCTATTGCACTTCTAGACTGATTTGCATAGGCATTCTTCACTACATTTCTCATGACTGCCACATCGTATCTCTAGAAGAAAGGTTTCCAAGAATATAATAAAATGGCCCCCATCACATAATTCAAACAGCAGCTTGCACTAGTCACTTGTCAGGATGACCTGGATTCTGTAGGAACTCTGCCTCTGAAACCTGCGTCTCAACTCAGAGGTGCTAAGTGATGAGGTTGCTGTAGATTGGCTGTGCCATGAGAATAAAAAAATCTTCTCCTTGGTTGACTGGGCACAAAGTATTTTTTCTCCAGCCTCAGTCCTCCGTGCAGAGTCAGCCGAAGAGAAGATTTATTTACTCACGGAGTTACGCTGCTTACAATACAGTTGCTCTGTCAGTTGAGACATAGGTCTGAGGAGCCCATCCTGACCCATGACTAGGACAGTTTACCATTTGAATTATGTGACGAGGGCTATTTTATTACATTCTTGGAGAACTTTTATATATGTTAAACAATAGCACAATTTTATTTATTTATTTTGCAAATTCTGCTTATTATTTTTTTCAATTTCATATAAATTAATGTCTCCATATTATAAGCTGAAAAAGAATATAAAATACACCCTAAAACAAAATTGAAAATGGGGCCGCAAATCACCTATCATAACCATGGGTACTTCAGTGTTTATCTGGACACAGTGTATCCTGATTATATACGCAGTACCAGAGGTGTAGTTACAGATGGTGTAGGACTTGGTACCCACGGTGGCCAAAAGTCTCCTCAGCCCCATAAGAAGGTTTTATATAACTGACACATAGCAGCTGAGGGCCTATTACAGATTTTGCGTTGTGGCTCAGGATATTTACGTTACGCCAGCACAATATGGCCTACAGGCGCAATGTCGGCCCGTGGCTCAGAGGGCCACCTGAGAAAACCATCATGGGTCCTGAAGAATGATCGGAAGACGTTCAGTATCATCTAAAATTAGTTCTTCCAAAGTTTACAAGTCGCAGTGTATAAATAGTCCGGGCGGCCATGGCCGGGTGATAGAGTTACTGAAGCCGGGCCATGTCTGTGACTTTAGCTTCTCCTAGGTAGAGGACATGTTTACTGACACTCACACAGAGGACAGCCGACATGGACACAGAGCCCGGACAGAGATGTACCCGCACCCTGGAAAACCAGCTGCTGAAGGAGACGTTCCTCCACGCTCTCCAGGCCAATGACTACGTGACAGTGGAGAATATACTGAACGAGGGGAAGATAGATGTGGACACCGTGTTCGAGGTGGATGATGTAGGCTTGGTCCTGGCTTCCTACAAATCAGGTAGAAAATCAGTAAAATGTGCATCATGTGTGAAGTAGATGGCAAAGTCAAAATCATGGCAGATGGGTCTAATGGCTTTATAGGTAAGGGGTACACTGGAGGTGAAACTGATTGCTCCGGGGCTCCAATGCAAAATCTGCATCAGGGACTCAAAACTACCATGTGCCATGTAAAATACTGGGGTCTTCTTATGTGGCAGAGGGGTCCGGGTGTAGCTATACCCCTGGGGTACTTGTACTATGGATGACTCAGCAGATGTATGATGTATTACATCACCCAGGACGTCCCCAATTCAATTCCAACTGGATCACTGCCTAAAGTTTCATCACCTGATACTTCTAGTAAAGCCAAGAGTAACATGATCAACGCAGGCAAAAATAAAACATAGGTTTTCGATCAAAACAAAGCTTATGTATGTTGTATACTCCAGAGCTGCACTCGCTATTCTGCTGGTGGAGTCACTGTGCATTTAAAGTAGGAATAAAAAGTCTATGTACTACTGTAGAAATGCCAAGCTTTAGTCATGTAACAAAATCCTACCAAGGAGAAACATTTCAAAACTTTTTCCACTTTTAATCTCACCCTTCATCTGTACATTTCAATTGAAACATAAACTGAAATATTTTCGGGTGGAAAAGTAAAAATAAAGAACTAAAATAATTTGGTTCCAGAAATCTGCACACCCTTATACTTTATTGAAGTCCCCTTTGAATTTATGACAGCATTCAGTCTTTTTTGGGTTGGAGTCTATCAGCACATCACATCTAGAATTAGCCTTCTTTGCCCGCTCCTCCTTGCAGTAGCTCCACATCTGTCAAATTGCGGGGGCATCTCCTGTGTCTTCCTAATTTTACCTACATCGTCCTACTTCTATCTACAGACTATCACTTGGATTCAGGTCTGGGCTCTGGCTGGACCATTCCAAAACTTTTCTCTTCTTCTGGGGAAGTCGTTCTGTTAGTGATTTGAAGGTCACTTAGAGCCGGTTTTGTGCTGAAATGTGAAAATCCTCTTCATCTTCAGCTATTTAGCCAAGGCCTGACGGTTTTGTTGCAAAATTGACAGATATTTAGAATGTTCAAAATTCCCTCCACTTTGACTAAAGCCCCAGTTCCAGCTGCTGAAAAACAGCCTCAAATCACAATGCTGCCTCCAACATGCCTCACTGTGGGTATGGTGTTCTTTTGGTGATGCACAAAGTTGGGTTTGCACCTTTAGGACTTCATGGTAAAAAAAAAACCCTCAACCTTGGTCTGATTAGACATAACACGTTTTTTCCCACTTGATTTTGAAAGACTTGATGGAGGTTTTGGCAAAACATTGCCGTACATGGATGTTTTTTGCTGTAAGAAAAGGCTTCCTTCTTGCCACCCTACCCCACAGGCCAGATATATGAAGAATATTGGAAATTTTTATCACATGCAGTGCATAACCAAGACTTGCCAGAAATCCCCACAGCTCCTTTAATGTTCCTTTAGGCCTCTCGGCAGCATTCTGGACCAATTTTCTTCTTGTCTTTTCATCAATTTTTTGATAGATGTCCAGTTCCAGGTAATGTCAGTGTTGTGCTAAATATATGCCACTCCTTGATGAAATCTTCACAGTGTTACATGATAGGTCTAATAGCTTAAGATTTTTTTTTCTACCTTTCTCCTGACTTATAACTTTCAACAATGAGATTCCTTTGCTGTGTTGTCAGCTGTTTACAGGCCATCGCTTTTACTGTAAAATCCAACAAAAAAATGTCAGGAAAATCCCCCTAGAAAAGCAAAAACTTTATATTGGAGTAATGAAAATTGCTGTACATGGTGATTGTCTTATTCTGAACCCAACCACATCACCAATTAGGGAGTTCACACTTATGCAACCACATTATTTTAGTTTTATTATTTTTATTTTTAAAATTAAAAATTAGATCAGTTTTTTTTGTTCAATTGAGTTGTACCAATTATAGGTGACACTACGGGTGTTAAAAGTTCTGAAATTCTTCTTCTTGGTAGGATTTTTTTACCTGGTATTTTTAACAGGGGGGTGTACACTGTATCCAATAATAATCAGCACAATCGTGAATGTAGCTCTGCAGAGTGAAATTCTGTTCAAAGGTAGACATGCTGTATTTTAGAAGTGCTTGATAAATACCGTAGTAATTTCTCGATATACTGTATATTTTTGCCCTTTATGCAGATCAGTGTATTAGAGGGACGTATGGCAGTATAATGTAGTCACTAAACTGCAACCATAATAAATCTATCTTCCGTCTTATCTAAGGGGCTCAACTATGTAAATTCCGAAAGGATTTGCAATTTTATTTAAAAAAACAAAACAAAACAGCGCCATTATTGTCGATGGTCATCGCTGGTATTGCAGCTCACTTTTCTATCAGTTGCACTAATACATATAGCTACAGGCTATGGATAAGGGTGGAGAGGTTTTTGGAAAAAGTACATCCTTTCTTTCCCCAAAGCAGATACTAATAGTCTTCTTTATCCTTTAGGTCACTGGTTGCCAAGTTTTAAGTTGGCCTCTTCATGGGCGACAGGACTGCACATTACCGTTATGCTGGGACATCTGGAAAGCCTGCTGGTTCTCCTGGGACATAACGCTTCCATCAACAGCAAGCCGAACGGAAAGACCCCGTTACATGTTGCCTGCGTCGTGGCCAACCTGGATTGCGTCAAGATCCTGATCGCCCACGGCGCCAAGCTCAACCCCTTCTCGGTCAGTGGGCATACGCCGCTACAATACTGCAGAACCAGGGAGTCCCTCAGGTGCGCCAAGGAGCTCGTCTGGAGCGGTAAGGGACAATTTTCTAAATAGCTTTCCAGTAAAGAAGAATAATTGCTGCTTATTAGGAGATCTACAACGTTTCATATTACTTTGCACATTAATTGTTCTCCATATTTCAGTTCTCTGCTTTCTGTTCAGTGAGTAAAAGTATTTTTCTTTGTATCCAGGGGTTGAAAAAAATCCTTTTCCCAGATGAAGGTTTGTTACAATTGTAGAAAATGCTCTGTGAGCTGCACTGATACATTGTAGAGATGAGGGAGAGCTTTGTGCTTCTGCTGGGTTTAGCTCACAGAGGATTGTCCACTCTAGACCAAGGGTGGCAAAACTTTATTATAATGTGCACAAATTGCAATTATCTCCTACGGGGAAAAAAATTAATTTGACTCTTCTCATAACAGTGACGGTTGCATACCGTACCTCCTAAGGTCTCTTTCACACATCCGGTGTGCGCCTGACGGCGCCCCCGGAATTTTGCCGCAGCGCCGCATCACAAAACCGGATGCGCCGCATGCGCCGCCTGCGTTTTTTTGCCGGATGGTTTTTGATGCCCGGAGACAACAGAAACCATCCGGCAAAAACAAAAAACGTTACATGCTGCGTTTTGTCCGGCCGCCGGAATGTACAATTCCGCCGCATCCGGACAAAACCGCATACAACGCACTGACATGCGGCGCCATCCGGCGCTAATGAAAGTCAATGCCAAAAAAACCGCAAGCGGCGCATCAGGTTTTGTGATGCGGCGCTGCGGCAAAATGCCGGGGGCGCCGTCAGGCGCACACCGGATGTGTGAAAGAGGCCTAAAGCGGTGACAATCGTCATCCCCCAAATCACCAACAGCCACAGACCCCTAGAAGTGACAGTCACTATCCCTCAGTAGTGGCAGTACCAGCATCGATAGAAGTAGGATTCCCCTTTTCTCCAGTAGTATCAGCAGCAGCAGGATCCTCTCCCCTCTTAGCAGGGGTGGGATTCAAATTTTTAACAACAGGTTCTGTGTTTGTGTGTAGGAAAAGCACACCCATTTTTAAGCCACACCCATTTTTTAAACCACACCCATTTTAAAGCCACATCCATTTTTTTAAACCACACCCATTTTTTAAGCCACACCCATTTACACACACCTTTTCCTCAAATATATACAAGTAGGGGCGCAGTCAAACAGTTGAAAAACAATAAATTGGAATGGGATCAGAACAGTGCACATTCTGGCCAGCGGCTCTCCTGACCCGAGTGTGACAGCTGCATATATTTCTATATATATATTTCTAAGCAGCTGTCTCACTTGGCTGGCCGGCTGCGCACTACATTCTGATTCATACGACAGTCTGTCTGCATCCTAATGGTAATTAAAAGTAAAAATCACCATACCCTTCCTGCAAACTGGTGTTACTTAAGTCCCATCTATGTCAAACAATGATTATTTTAATTGCAGAGTTAAATTGTCATATTTCCATAACTATAGTAATGTCAAAATAAATACTGAACTGTGTGGCATGGTGTGATAGATTAAGGGATTTGAACTAAATACTAATTTGTTAGTTAAAAAATAACATGCAATTTACTGATTAGATAGTTTAATATTCAACAGAACATGCAGATAAAAATCCACAATTATATACACACAATTATATACACAGATGTTACTGTCCTGCCATACCACATGTACAGGACTGCATAGGTTGTCAGTTGTCAGCACGCAATGATATGGAGGAGTGCTGAGGTCCAGCAGAGCTACTCACGGCACCAGTTCCAGTGCTCCCTAATATTGCCTGGTGACACCTGACACATTATGCAGCCAAACCGTCTGGGATACACATTATATAGACATACACACATATTATATAGACACACACACAGATCTCTGGTGCCGTCACACGGTCGGAGACATATCACTATACCGACACATTGCAGCCCCCGTGTCACGCACACGCCCAGCTCAGCTACATCTTGCACTGCACACAGTTCGCCATAGCGCCACATCCTCTCCTGGTGCAGATCTTGGTCTCTCACCTCCCGCAGCCGCCGGACAGGTGGAGCGGTGATGTAGTCAAAGATCAGCCCGGGCTGTATTGGCCGCAGGTATCAGTGTGCGGGCCTGGCGGGGTGCAGGTTTCAGTGCGCGGTATCCGGTGGGGTGCAGGCTGGGAAGCAGAGCCCTCCGTGGTGTTGTTGCGCTGCATAAAGTACCGGATCGCGGTTCTGAATCTCCCCGGTTCGGGGAATCTGCTGCTTTTTTAACAAGCAGTTCCATCGAACCAGGGAGAACTGGCCAAATCCCAACCCTGCCTCTTAGTGTCAGCAGGCAGCAGCAGAGGATCCTCTCCCCTCTTAGTATCAGCAGCAGCAGGATCCTCTCCCCTCTTAGTGTCAGCAGCAGCAATCCTCCCCTCTTAGTGTCAGCAGCAGAGATCCTCTCCCCTCTTAGTAGTCAGCAGCTGCAGAATCCTCTCCCCTATTAAGTATCAGCAGCAGCAGGATCCTTTCTCCTCTTGTATCAGCAGCAGGATCTGCTCCCCTCTTAGTATCATCAGCAGCAGGATCATCTTCCCTCTTAGTATCAGTAGCAGCAGGATCATCTCCCCTCTTAGTTTCAGCAGCAGAATCCTCTCCCCTCTTAGTATCAGCAGCATCAGGATCCTCTCCACTCTTACTGTCTGCAGTAGCAGGATCCTCTCCCTTCTTAGTATCAGCAGCAGGATCCTCTCCACTCTTACTGTCTGCAGTAGCAGGATCCTCTCCCTTCTTAGTATCAGCAGCAGGATCCTCTCCCTAATTAGTATCAGCAGCAGCAAGATTCTCTCCCCTCTTAGTATCAGCAGCAGCAGGATCCTTTCTCCTCTTGTATCAGCAGCAGGATCTGCTCCCCTCTTAGTATCAGTAGCAGCAGGATCATCTCCCCTCTTAGTATCAGCAGCCGGATGATCTCCCCTCTTAGTATCAGCAGCAGCAGGATCCTCTCATCTCTTAGTATCAGCAGCAGGATCCCCACTATCAGCATAAGTAGGAACATGTTCCCATTTCTTTTTCCCCAGCAGAAATAGTGCAGTTACCAAAAAGTGCATCTGATGTAAAATAGTAAATGGAAGACAAGGAAGGAAGGGGAGGAGGGGGATGCAGCTGCAGATTACAACTTATTGCAACAGAAGCAGACTGTATGGAAGAAATAAAATTTGAATCTGCAGGTGACACATTTGCACTTTTTTCGTCTTGTTTTAGTGTTTTTTTTTTTACTTGTTTTTCAGTTGTACTTTAGGACTCTTTCACACTTCAGTCGTTTGGCGTCAGTTAAATCCGCCAAAGTGTGAAAAAAGCGGATCCGCCAGAAAAGTGGAAAAACGGATGCAAACGGATCAGTTTTCAGACGGATCCGTCATGAACTTTTCAACCTGGAAAATGTATTGTACGCATGTTTGGCACGGAGGAGGGAGAGAGAGAGAGACAGACCCCTGACAGTGTTCTCAGCATTTTCACAGTGATCCGCTGGCGGATTCCGTAAAAAACAGATAAAGGCGGATCCGCCACCCATAGGCGCCCATTATAGAAAACGGCGGACGCGGCGGATCCGTCATAGTCCGCCATTTTGACGCACACAAAAAACGTTGCATTGTACGTTTCCAAAAAAAACAAACAGTGCTGACGTCATGTCAACAGCACTGCAGCTAATCAGTGGGCTCCGACCGACTTGTTGGCAAGAGACTCCGAATTTACTGATTGTCTGCAGCGCTGTCGGCATGATTTCAGCACTGCAGAGATTAACAAACACCAGGAGCAGCGGCGGAGGCTCAGCACTGGACCAGGGGTGGGTGAGTAAAGTCAAGCTAAAAAAAAAACTACATTCAGGAGAAAGGAATTCTCCAAAACTAGAAAACCCCTTTACTGTGCGACTTCCTTCTAGTCTGTTTTGTACGTGTTCTCCTTTTGTTTTTTCTTGTGTTTGTCATTGTGGACGAGGATTGGGGTTTCCAGATGTTTTCGACCGATTCATCAATTGGACTTTTTTTTAAATGTTAATGTATGTAAAAATAATTGGGCTCAAATTTTGTGACATTTTAGCGGAACATGTAACAAAATAGTTGCAAGAAGGTTAAAGCAAAAAATAAATTTCGGCAACATTCTTGAACCACGAGTGATGTTTTGAAGAATTTGGCGCAAAAAATGTCAACGAATAATACAAGGTAAAAAATGAAAAGTGACTTAAAAAAAACTCCACAATTTATGAATTTGGTGCAATGAATCCGTCTTTTTTTCGTGGTTGTATTTTAGGGGCAGATGTGAACCTACAGAGTGACGATAACGCCCTGGAGACGCCTCTACACACAGCGGCCCGGATCGGGATGCCAGAACTTATCGCTTTCTACGTGAACCACGGGGCGATCGTGGACAGCTTTAACTCAACCTTGGAGACCCCGCTCTCCACCGGCCGCCTACTGGGCGCTAAATATCAAGGAGCAGAAATACAGCAGCATCCACCACCTGATCTGCCGGATGCTGCTGGACTTCAACGCCGACGTCAACACCAGAGACATTGACCGCAAGGCGCCACTCCACAAGGCGGCATGGAACTGCGACCACATCCTGATGCACATGTTCCTGGAGGCTGGCGCCCACGCCACCTTTATGGACGTTAACGGTTGTGGCCCCCAGCAGTATGTCCTAAAAGTCACATCTGTCCGCGCCGCTGCTCAGCCTGAAATCTGCTACCAGCTACTACTCAACCATGGAGCGGCGCGGATCTACCCACCACAGTTCCATAAGGCGAGTGATCGCCATATTGATAGATTTTTATCTTCGTTTGGTCTACACCTCTGCTGGCTGTTAGTGAATGGAAACGTTCATTGATTCCTTCCAACGGATGAAAATCTGCGCGATCGACCAGGGACACAGTAATGGCGGGGTCTATCTGGTACTTTGCTGGCTCGGTTTACCAGGGGTCACACTGCTGACACAGTTAACGAGGGGTCAATAGTGGATACTGTTTATGAGGGGTACTTCTACCGTTTAGGGTACTTTCTGCACTGTTTATGAGTGGGCACTGTGATGGCACTGTTTATGAGGGGTACTTTCCTAGCACTGTTTATGAGTGGGCACTTGATGGCACTGTTTATGAGGGGTACTTTCCTGGCACTGTTTATGAGGGGTACTTCCTGGCATGTTTGTGAGTGGTACATTGCTAGCACTGTTTATGAGGGGTACTTTCCTGGCACTGTTTATGAGGGGTACTTTTCTGGCACTGTTTATGAGGGGTACTTTCTGGCACTGTTTATGAGGGGTACTTTCCTGCACTGTTTATGAGGGGTACTTTCTGGCACTGTTTATGAGGGTCTTTCTGGAACTGTTTATGAGTGGGCACTGTGATGGCACTGTTTATGAGGGGTACTTTCTGGCACTGTTTATGAGGGGTACTTTCTGGCACTGTTTATGAGGGGTACTTTCTGGCACTGTTTATGACGGCACTGTGATGGCTACGTATTGCGGTACTGTTTGAGGGGTACTTTCCTGGCACTGTTTATGAGGGAGGCACTTGTGATGGCACTGTTTATGAGGGGTACTTTTCCTGGCACTGTTTATGAGGGGTACTTTCCTGGCACTGTTTATGAGGGGTACTTTCCTGGCACTGTTATGAGTGGGCACATTGTGGCACTGTTTAAGAGGGGTACTTTCCTGGCACTGTTTATGAGGGGTACTTTTCTGGCACTGTTTATGAGGGGTACTTTTCTGGCACTGTTTATGAGGGGTACTTTCCTGGCACTGTTTATGAGGGGTACTTTTCTGGCACTGTTTATGAGGGGTACTTTCTGGCACTGTTTATGAGGGGTACTTCTGGCACTGTTTATGACGGCACTGTTTATGAGGGGTACTTTCCTGGCACTGTTTATGAGGGGTACTTTTTCCCGGCACTGTTTATGAGGGGTACTTTCCTGGCACTGTTTATGAGTGGGCACTGTGATGGCACTGTTTATGAGGGGTACTTTCCTGGCACTGTTTATGAGGGGACTTTCTGGCACTGTTTATGAGGGGTACTTTTCTGGCACTGTTTATGAGGGGTCACTTTCCTGGCACTGTTTATGAGGGGTACTTTCCTGGCACTGTTTATGAGCGGGCACTGTGATGGCACTGTTTATGAGGGGTACTTTCCTGGCACTGTTTATGAGCGGGCACTGTGATGGCACTGTTTATGAGGGGTACTTTCCTGGCACTGTTTATGAGGGTACTTTCCTGGCACTGTTTATGAGCGGGCACTGTGATGGCACTGTTTATGAGGGGTACTTTCCTGGCACTGTTTATGAGGGGCTACTTCCTGGCACTGTTTATGAGGGGTACTTTCCTGGCACTGTTTATGAGGGGTACTTTTCTGGCACTGTTTATGACGGGCACGTGTGATGTTCAAGGTACTTTCTGGCACTGTTTATGAGGGGTACTTTCTGGCACTGTTTATGAGGGGTACTTCCTGGCATGTTTATGAGGGGTACTTTCCTGGCACTGCTTTATGAGGGGTACTTTCCTGGCACTGTTTATGAGGGGTACTTTCCTGGCACTGTTTATGAGTGGGCACTGTGATGGCACTGTTTATGAGGGGTACTTTCCTGGCACTGTTTATGAGGGGTACTTTTCCCGGCACTGTTTATGAGGGGTACTTTCCTGGCACTGTTTATGAGGGAGTACTTTCCTGGCACTGTTTATGAGGGGTACTTTCCTGGCACTGTTTATGAGCGGGCGTACTGTGATGGCACTGTTTATGAGGGGTACTTTCCTGGCACTGTTAATGAGCGGGCACTGTGATGGCACTGTTTATGAGGGGTACTTTCCTGGCACTGTTTATGAGGGGACTTTCCTGGCACTGTTT
>JARQOD010000006.1:11104703-11139309 GCA_033576555.1 Oophaga sylvatica | reverse complement strand
TTGTGACTTTTTCGGGGAATTTTTCACCCTCTAAAACTGGCAGGAGTCACTTAGTAAGTTCCACCCCCATTATAGGCTGAATGCAGCACACTCGGGCTTGAAACAATAGGCCATAAATTCAAGTTATTTCCCGCTGTTATCAGTCATTGGAAAGTCTGATAAACGAGGGAAATTCAAGCAGCTTATACATTAAAATACATTTTTTTTTCCTGAAGTTACATTTTTTTTTATCCAGATGAAGCCTAACAAATAACAGACACCACCTCGATGGAAGATACCACAGTCTGTGGTTTCATTTTTTGCTTACAATATCCAAAAAGTGGCATTAAAACTTTCCCATGTAACATGTCTATAGGTACATGTAACATTCAGAAAATATCAGATGTCGACTCAAACTGTACAAGACGGGCTGTATAGATGTACAAATGCATTTTAAGGTCATGATCTACAGCGATAAGATATAAATAACTTGAAATATTTCTTTAAAAAATAAAAAAAATAAGAATTACACAGACCCCGGAATTACATATTCATTTACATTCAGGTGTAGTGAAGCGACCAAAACGCGTTAGCCACCAGGAATATGGCATCACAGGAACATTTCAGTCATTTTTTGGCAATAACAGGAAACCCTGCACTTAAGTTTATGCTTTTTATGGCAAAATGGAACTGAACTAGATTATAGGATAAAAGTAAAAGGAAATCTCTTTTCCTAAGTACATAATATGGAAATGATGCAGTAGTGGGAGAGGGCGACTGCTCTGCGACATGCACGGACGCCCTACAGGTTGCACTATGGATGAGAAAGGTCCGTAGGGATCAATAAAAATATCATATCCTACTGGATTTATAAAAGTTGGTCGCCTCAGTAGATCAAAGTGGATTTTGGTGAACCTTTTCTTTTTCTTGAAGGAAGCAGATTTTCTCACTTGGCTTCTTCCATTGAGATCAGCAATGTTCATTGGCACGGGAACATTAGAAGACGAGTGAACATATATCTACTAACTACTACAGAGTTTGGATTGGTGACTGGCTCTCCTTGTCGTGTCCGCGGCCAGCTCCAGCACAGTACAAGCCTCCTTTTTCCTCTTGGTAACATAACACTTGCAGGTTAATAGTCCTGTGCAATGAGTGCTTGATCCCTTTATTCTCATCTCTTGAGAAAACCTACAAGGCTCTTCTACCTGGCGAGGTTCTTTGGTTCACTGCTGGGAATACACCAGTCGTCGGCCTCTGTGCATAGTTTATAATGCTTCCATGCAGACATATTGAAGACTGGTAGTCTCTCTACAGACTCCGAGGAAAGAGCCTGCAAAAAAAACATTAAAAAACTACATGAATACAACATGGCTTCATCTTCTCAATGCCTTCACTTAGCCGGAGTTACATCCTGTATTATACTCCAGAGCTGCACTTACTATTCTGCTGCTGCAGTCACTGTGTACATACATTACATTACTGATCCTGAGTTATATCCTGTATTATACTCCAGAGCTGCACTCACTATTCTGCTGGTGCAGTCACTGTGTACATACATTACTGATCCTGTACTGATCCTAAGTTACATCCTGTGTTATACTCCAGAGCTGTACTCACTATTCTGCTGGTGCAGTCACTGTGTACATACATTACATTACTGATCCTGTACTAATCCTGAGTTACATCCTGTATTATACTCCAGAGCTGCACTCACTATTCTGCTGGTGCAGTCACTGTGTACATACATTACATTACTGATCCTAAGTTACATCCTGTGTTATACTCCAGAGCTGCACTCACTATTCTGCTGGTGCAGTCACTGTGTACATACATTACATTACTGATCCTAAGTTACATCCTGTGTTATACTCCAGAGCTGCACTCACTATTCTGCTGGTGCAGTCACTGTGTACATACATTACATTACTGATCCCGAGTTTCATCCTGTATTATACTCCAGAGCTGCACTCACTATTCTGCTGGTGCAGTCACTGTGTACATACATTACATTACTGATCCCGAGTTTCATCCTGTGTTATACTCCAGAGCTGCACTCACTATTCTGCTGGTGCAGTCACTGTGTACATACATTACATTACTGATCCAGAGTTTCATCCTGTATTATTCTCAAGAGCTGAACTCACTATCCAGTCCATTACAATTAATGTCCCTGATATCTGGGGAAAATGACAGAACTCTACATCTGCCACATGCACTCCCCAACCAGGTGTGATATGGCACTGGAATGGAACTGGCACCAGAATACAGCTGGAAACCAATTACGAACAGTGCAGGAATAGGCAATGATGGAATAAAAGATGTACCTGAAAACATTACTGATCCTGAGTTACATCCTATATTATACTCCAGAGCTGCAGTCACTATTCTGCTGGTGCAGTCACTGTGTACATACATTACATTACTGATCCTGAGTTACATCCTGTATTATACTCCAGAGCTGCAATCACTATTCTGCTGGTGCAGTCACTGTGTACATACATTACATTACTGATCCTGAGTTACATCCTGTATTATACTCCAGAGCTGCACTCACTATTCTGCTGGTGCAGTCACTGTGTACATACATTACTGATCCTGAGTTACATCCTATATTATACTCCAGAGCTGCACTCACTATTCTGCTGGTGCAGTCACTGTGTACATACATTACATTAATGATCCTGAGTTACATCTTGTATTATACCCCTGAGCTGCACTCCGTATTGAGCCTCATTTATGGATTTATGCAGCTACAACATACGTCATTTTACTGTTCCAGAGAGTAATTTAGCAATTTCCTGAACAGTTATGAATTTTCCGCATCCTTCACTCCAGATTTCCATCGCAGTTTCTTAGGATTTAGAAATAGGTTAACATCTTAGCACTGTTGAAATCCTTCCGTCTAATAAACTAATATACTGGAAGTCATTGAGGGACCAGCGGGTCAGCCATCCATAAATCGGCACTTTAATGGCCGCAAAGCAACCAGATCAGGATTAGCTTAGAGCGAGAGTTTTCGCTTATCAGATCCTACATCTGCCAGCGGTAGCAAAGCCAAGACCGCAGAGTCTGTCCTTCCTCTTTAGTGGTACACAACGTTTTACTATACATGTGAACATATTTAACCCTCAGAGACCTTTAACACCAAGAGGGGAATCACAAGGCGGCTGACCCTCATTAGGAAGAGCTATAGATTTTAGAATAGTATTATATGAGGAATTGCAGAACTTACAACTCCTAAATCATGGCTATACATGCCATTTTGGCTATAAAAGGGGATTCTAAGAGATAAAGGGAAATTATTCACTCAGAGGGGGCAATTGCTGCTTCATCTGCCTCCCGGTTGCCATTTCTCTGCCTTGATCTTGGCACACAAGTGGCAAACATGCCGAGCGGGTCGCCAGAGGTTAAACGTCGGAGCAATAATAACTGGTTTACACAATCCTCCGATAACAATCAGTAAACTTGTCTCCAAAACAAGAGTTTCACTTCATTGTACATGAACAACCCTGAGGCTAAAGGACACAAGAAAACAATGAATAATACAACGACATTACCTTCAGGTAAATGACCGCGTCCGTCCCGAAACCCTCCATCGAATGCAGCATTAGATCCCCTTGGAAGTATTTGGCATAAAGGCGAGAAATTGGCAACCCGTACCCGAAACCAGCCTGAAAAATAAATATATATAGTATTAATGAGTTATAACACACACATTTAGCAGAGCTGAAGTTGCTAAAAATGGTTTAGTTTTTTAAAAAAATATATACATATATATTTTAAAATAGCCCATGAGAGAATTAGGGACCAAGCCAGAGCATCTGGGGGTCCTGGCAGGTCCGCATTTTACATGGAAAGCCCATTGATTTTAATGTGGATGGTGTAATACTTCATGTTTCCTGTGGGGGCTCTGTAGAAAATTTGTTAGCTTGCTACCAAGATCAGAACTGAATGTTTAGACATTCTCCTGACTCAAAGGGGATTTGCCCAATTTAGAAAGCTTACAAAACAAATGTAGCAGAGCTGAAGTGGTCACTACTCAATTTCTGAACATTTAGGGATTGTCCAACTTACATTCAATAGAAAAATTCTAGAATAATTATAGAAACTCCATCAGCTACTCCAGTCTATTCCACCAGGATAGAAATTTAGGACTTCCTATTCTTAATCAGTTATGCTTTGAATTAAATCCCATTTCAGTCAATTGACCGCTGCCGCCAATAACAGGAAAAAGTGATCAACTGACTGCACAATGGGACGTCATCACTTCTATTCCCACCAGAGAACACTGGAGGCATTAAGACTATAAAAAAAAAAAAAAAAAAAATTAATACAAAATAAAAAATAAATATTTTACTCCTTCACACATTTTAGTGAGATATTATATATAAATCAATTAAAAAAATAGATATGTGCGTAGAACAAACTTGCGCCAATTTAGCAAATTTAGAAGACCTATTTTCAAAATGGAGAACCCCTTTAATATAAAGCAGTAAGGTTCTCTGCAGTCCTGTGTAAAGCAACAGACAGAACTTGATTCTTTCGCTGCATTATATGCAGTGACGTCTAAGCAGCCGCTTACCAGTGGTGCATTGCGTGAATTGTCCATCAAGGGTCGGGGAGCCGTGGAATACATATAACTGAAGAGATGCTCTATTTTTCTCAAAGGTACGCCTCCTCCATTATCAGATATCTAAGAGAAAAAAAGTGATAATTATAAAATGGATTGTGTCATAAGTAATAAAAAAAATTATGTATATTCATCATTCAGGACCCTGGGGAAACCGAGTGGCTATGGTAATGTGAACAGCAATGGCCATTATTAGTAGCTTCTGCAATAATTGACTAGGACTCTGAAGATAAGGAGGCTACGCCTGCATGTAGCCGGAAATACCGGCACTATATGATCCCGGACAGATCTGGACTCTTATCACAAGCGCACGATATTACTGCGGGAAATAAGTTCCATCTCTGCTCATTAGTTAAATGACCCTGATAAATACTCAGTGTGCAGAGACAGGAATAGAGTGTGTTTGCACTTTGTCATTCTTCCAGGTGGTTACCTTAATGGTGAGGTCCTCTATCCCGAGGACGACATTCACTTTTACAGGAGGCAGAGAAGGACTGTCCTCATGATTCTCCACAGTGGCTCTCATGGCGTTCTAATGGACAGAACAAAAAGCATAAAATAAAATAAAAAAATTCAAATGGGAGAGAAGTGTCAGCAGAAGCTCCTTATTTTGGGTAAACTATAAGATTAGGGGTCCAGGAAATTAAGATACAGGGAGATGTTTGACAGTGTGGGTAATAAGACATCTGCAATGGCTGTAAAGGATTTTCTAAATGAGATGCCGCTCTGTGGACTGGGGAGATTTTCTTCATTTACATGGGTCCTCTTTACTTCCCTGGCCTGGAGGACCAGAGTTGATCTGTCTAGTATCATTATAAGAAAAAAAAAATGAGAGGCCATATTCTAAATTTAGCAAGCGGCCACCAGTTAAGTGGGAGGGCATAGGTTAATAGACGGATATATGTATTGTATGGAAAGGGGGGAGGGGGGAAAATGCGAAACATTACGGACAGCTGACGCAATCAGCAAATAGACGGATTTTGGTAAGACACACTAGTCATTACTAGTGGGTAGGCGGAGCCCAGATAGGATTGACACCTCAGATTAAAAAGAGTGTTGACCGGCCCCTCCAGCTCGGGCTCCTCCTACTCCAGCTTCTCTAGTCGTACCAAGCTAAGGAAGAGCAAATATCACCAGCGGAGCAACATAACCCCTTCTGAAGGATTTCAGAGAAAAAACAGGAATACAGGTTATGCATGCAACAGGAAGAAACCACACAGTTCCAGGTACTACTCACTGGACCTGACCACTGCGATGAGCTGGCGATGCTGGAACAGAGCCTTAGCGCGCCGACCTCAGCCCAGATAATCGCTATCAGAGAAGGGTCACGCCGCATCTGAAAACATCAACACACTTCTGCCATGGGAGGGAGCTGTGTCTCTCTTCCTTCCTTCGCTGAAAAGGATTTTACAGGTAAGTTCTTACCAAAATCCGTCTTTCAGCAGCAGATGGAAGGAAGAGAGCCACACTAGTCATTACTAGTGGGACGTCCCAAAGCAGTCCAAAAATTAAGGGTGGGAAAAAAACCAAAATAGGCAGAATCCCAACAACCTAGATAAAAGCGCAACAGGCGCCAAATACAAGTTAACTAGAACTTTAAACTACGGCCGCCTGCAGGACCCTACGTCCTAAGGCCGCATCAGCGGAAGCACTGACGTCCACCTTATAAAACTTTGTAAACGTGTGGACGGAGCGCCAAGTCGCCGCTCGGCAGAGCTGAGCTGCCGAGGCCCCTTTATGAAAGGCCCACGATGAAGCCACAGCCCTCGTGGAGTGAGCTCGAATCTTAATCGGGCAAAGTTCGACTTTAAGTCGGTAAGCCTCCAAAATGGCCGACCGAATCCAACGAGCTATAGAGTCCTTGGAAGCTCGTTGACCACGTCGACGACCAGCTGGAATCACAAAAAGAGTCTGACTTCCGAAAACCTTGGGTAACAGACAAATAGAACTTCAAGGCCCGCACTAAATCCAATGTGTGCAAAGCACGTTCCTTTGCATTCCTCGGGCCCGGACAAAGCGAGGGCAACACAATATCCTGGTTAACATGAAATTGCGACACCACCTTAGGTAGAAAGTCGCCCCGTGTGCGAAGCACTACTCGATCCGGGTAAAACTCCGGAAGGGAGGCGAGCAGGAAAGAGCTGCCAATTCAGAAACTCTTCTCAAAGAGGTGACCGCCACTAGGAAGGCAACCTTCCAAGAAAGTAAAGAAAGGCTAGTAGAGCCCATAGGCTCAAAAGGCCCATGCTGAAGAGCCTCCAAGACAAGGTTGAGCCGCCAAGGAGACACAGGCGCCTTCCGCGGCGGAAACTGACGGGTTACTCCGCGAAAAAAGGAACGTACGTCCCCACGCGAGGCGATAGCCTTCCGAAACAGCAAGGACAGAGCAGAAACCTAACCCTTCAGAGTGCTCACTGCCAAACCCTTGTCCAGCCCGTACTGCAGAAAAGCCAGCAAATTGGGAATGGAAAAAATCCTCGGGTTCCTTGAAGAACCCGAACACCACAAGAAAAAGGCTTCCCAAGTCTTGTGATAAATCTTAGTAGTAGCCGGACCTCTGGCAGCTCGCAGAGTGGCAATGACTTTGGCTGAAAAACCTCTACGGGTCAATATTTCGGTCTCAAGAGCCACGCCATCAAACGCAGAGACTTCAAGTCCGGATGACGAACGGGTCCCTGGGTTAACAGGTCCGGGCGAAGAGGAAGTGGGAATGGAGGTGCCGCCAAAAGCGACACCAGTGTCGAGAACCACGTCCTCCTTGGCCAATCTGGGGCTATCAACATAGCCGGGATTCTCTCCAGTCTGATCCGACGCAGCACCAGAGGAAGTAAAGATATCGGCGGGAACACATAGATTAGCTCGAATTGGTCCCACGGAGCCACCAGAGCATCCACCGCCACAGCCTTCGGGTCCTTGTAACTGGACATGAAGGTCGGTAACTTGGCATTGAACCTGGATGCCATCAAATCCACTTGGGGAGTTCCCCAACGGGAGCACAGCAGTGCAAAAATTTCCGGATGAAGACTCCATTCTCCGGGATCCATCTTCTCGCGACTGAGGAAGTCCGCCGTGATATTCTGAACCCCTGGAATGTGGATTGCAGAGATGGCTGGCACTCTGGTCTCGGCCCAAATCAGGATCCGAGACACCTCCACCATGAGCCTGGAACTCCTCGTCCCGCCTTGGTGGTTGATATATGCGACCGCCGTCGCGTTGTCTGTCTGCACTCGGACTGGTAGACCGCTCAAAGGGACGGTCCAGTGTTGGAGGCAAAGGAAAATTGCCCTCAATTCCAGGATGTTGATCGGTAGAACAGACTCTTCCGATGACCATACTCCCTGAATCCAGAGATCGTTCCAGACACCCCCCCAGCCCGTCAGGCTGGCATCGGTGGTTATGACCGACCACCTCGGAGGGAGGAAAGACTTCCCCAGGGTAACGCTCCTGGACGTAACCACCATTCTAGAGATTCCCGCACCCTGCGAGAGATGATGACACTGCAATCCAGTGAAGCCTGCGATCGATCCCAACGACTCAGAATGAGCCTTTGGAGGGCCCTGGAATGAAACTGGGCAAACGGAAGTGCCTCCATGGACGCCACCATCAAACCCAGAAGGCGCATACACTTCCGAAGGGACATTACTGTCGAAGACTTCATAATTGTACATGTCGAGGAGACATGCCCGCTTGTCCGGAGGTAGGGACACCACTGCCCGTACCGTGTCGAAATGCATCCCCAAAAACAGGATTGACTGCGACGGTTCCAGAGACGACTTCTCCCAATTGACCAGCCACCCGAAGTCCTCCAGGAGCTGAAGGGATAGATTGCGAGCCGTCACCGCCTCCTCCTTTGAGGACGCCACAATCAAAAGGTCGTCCAGGTAGGGAAGAATCGTAACCCCGTCTTCGAAGAATTGCCATGAGAGGCGCCAGAATCTTTGTAAAAACTCTGGGCGCTGAAGCCAAGCCGAATGGCAGAGCCACAAACTGGTAATGGTCCTGACCTATGGCAAAACGAAGGAAGCGCTGGTGAGCCCTTCCGACGGGACATGCAAATAAGCGTCGCGAATGTCGATTGACACCAAAAAATCGTTCTGCGACAGGGCTGCCATAACGGAGCGAAGTGACTCCATGCGGAATTTTTGGGTGTGTACATGCCGATTCAATCTTTTGAGATCCAGAATAGGGCGAAATTTGTCCTCCTTTTTGGGGACCACAAAAAGATTGGAATAAAATCCTCTTCCCCGGTCCTCTGGCGGAACCGGTATTACCACACCCTTCTGCAGAAGGAATTCGACCTCTCGCAGCAGAGCGGCAAATAGCTCGGGCTCTGACGGAATGAGAGACTGGCAAAACTGTCCGGGGGTCGGAAGAAAACTCTATGAAATAGCCTGCCGACACAACTCGCGTTACCCAGGAGTCCGGAACGCGGGAAATCCAAGTCGCTTTGAATTGGAGCAGGCGACCCCCCCACTCGAGAGCCCTCGAGTGGAATCCTGGCGTCAGTCCGTCTTGGCGGGCTTCGTCAGCTTCCCGCTTGTCTTGACGGAAACTTTGTTTCCAGGGGTGCGGGATTTCTGAGAGGACTTTTTTCCCGAAAAAGAGGGACGACCCGATCCCCAAGAGGACTGATCAAATCGTCCCCTGGACCGAAAGGACCGCCGACCACTACCGGCACTAGGCCTGCTAGACGCAGAAGCCATAGCCCTTCGCTGCGGTAAAGCCGCTTCTTTTTGCCTTTGCATCAGCTCTGTGAGGTCAGACCCAAATAGCTGACCATCCTTGTAAGCTAAAGACAGCAAACCTTGCTTGGAAACCGCGTCCCCGGTCCACTGTCTAAGCCACAGTGCTCTTCTGACTGTGACAGTCGAGGATTGCGCCCTGGACAACAGTGACGCAGTATCCAGACCTGCATCACAGCTATATTTGGCTGCAATCTCCAACAATTCGAGAAGCCCATCTATCTCGGATAACGGAGATCTATTTTACAACGCTGTCCGTATACGGACCAACCAGCTCAGGGAAGCTTTACAAGCACACATGGATCCTAGCACCGCTCTGAATCCATGACCCGCGGCCTCGTAGGCGGATTTCGCCGCCATCTCCATCTTTTCTGTCCAGCGGTCCTGCAGACTCGCCTTCCCTTTAACAGGGAGCAATGAGGATTTGCTAAGCTGGGATAAAGAAACATCCACTTCAGGGGAAGGAATCCAATTATCAATCAACTCCGTAGAACACGGATATAGTGTCTCAAAGAACCGTGTCCCATGAAAACGTTTATCTGGACACAGGCGTTCCTCCTCCACTGCTCCATTAAGCTCAACCAGAGCAGGCAATGTCGATCGCGACTTACGGTACTCCTGATACATTCGGGCCGACTTACCAGGACACCTAGTTACCTCCTCCGGTAACTCTAACGCCTCCCTCATGGCTTCAATGAAAGCCTCTGTTCGGCCCACCAAAGAGGCAGAATGCCCCTGCCGATCCTCCTTATCCAAATCGGATAACTCCCCATCTGAGCTTGAAGGGGAACCCTGTCCGCATTTCATATCAGAGACCTCTGATTCACTACGCGGGAAGGATGGTACCGGCCTGTGTCGCTTCCTGTCATGAGAGGATCTAGCTGACACCCACTGACCTAAAAGGTCAGACAGGCCATCAATAGAATGAGCGATGGCATCCAATTTGGCATCACTGTAACCTCCGACCGCTGCGCTTGACGCCGTCAAGGTCTGCGTATCAGATACGCGCGACTGATCCTGAAGCGGATCTGGGAGACGGTCCGCACCTTCTGGACCCTGATCCGACATGCCCTCACACAGTATATGGCAGGTCAAAACCTGTCAGTTAACTAGAAACAAGTGTGGATTCTTAAGTGGACGAAACAAGCACGCTGAAGGGTTAAAGCTCTTAAAATAGAGAGCTACCCCAGCTGTCTCATCTAAAATATCAGCAGAATATGTCAGCAGTATATTTAACCCTTTATGTTCTGATCCATACCGGAATAGAACCTGTGGCGGGTAATGCTGGATTCTTGTGCTGAAAGGGTTAACCCTTCATAGGGGTTAATGTCGCAGGCTCCCCACAACTCCCTTATTAAAATAAAAGGGAGTTTGCGAGTCCCAGGCGAAAAAAGGGTCTCTATATGAGACCGCAGCTGCAGGATAGCGCTATCTGTCACTTGTCACACAGATAGGTCCTGCGCTGTGGGGGTGATGACTTTCACTCACCCAGCTGGCCGCGGTGATGTATATTGTAATCGGGAGGAGCGGAGCATGAGGAGCCCGGTGTAATGGCCGCCGCGCTGAGAGAAGCCGGAAGAGAAGCACATAATCGCGCGCTTCTGCACAAGGAGAGCGGGAAGCGGAAGCCACGCCCCCCGCCGGCTTCAAAAAAGAGCGCGAACTCCCTCGCTCTCTGCTCTCCTCTGTCCTGCAGGCATCTGCTGCGACAAAAATACAGTCACCGAACATCACATTTACATGTAACAGTGGCTGCCGCAGCAGCCGCTGGAGCACTCACATACATTATTAAAACACGATTTTGGTAAGAACTTACCGGTAAAATCCTTTTCAGCGAAGGAAGGGAGGAGACACAGGAATTCATTACTGATGGGTAGGCGGAGCCCCAGATCAGGATGTTACCTCAGATCAAAAGAGTGATGACTGGCTGGCCCCTCCAGCTCGGGCTCCTCCTACTCAGCTCCAGTCGTACCAAAGCTTTTAGGAAAAGAGCCAAGATCACCAGCGGAGCAACATAACCCCTTCTGAAGGAACTTCAGAGAAAAAACACAAGGATACAGGTTATGCATGCAAAGAAAGCCAAAAACCACAGAGTTCCAGGTACTACTCACGGAACCTGACTACTGCGATGAGCTGGCGATGCTGGAACAGAGCCTTAGCGCGCTGACCTCAGCCCAGATAATCGCTATCAGATAAGGGTCGCGCTGCATCTGAAAACATCAACACACTTCTGCCTTGGGAGGGTGCTGTGTCTCCTCCCTTCCTTCGCTGAAAAGGATTTTACCGGTAAGTTCTTACCAAAATCCGTGTTTCAGCTGCAGAATGGAAGGAGGAGACACAGGAATTCATTACTGATGGGACGTCCCAAAGCAGTTCAAAAATAAGGGTGGGAAAAACCAACAAGAGGCAGAAACCCAACAACCTTAACAACAAAGCGCAACCAGCGCTAAACACAAGTTCATCCAGAACTTTAAACTACAGCTGCCTGCAGGACCCTACGTCCGAGGGCTGCATCAGCGGAAGCACTGACGTCCACTTTATAAAACTTTGTAAACGTGTGGACAGAGCGCCAAGTTGCCGCTCGGCAGAGCTGCACTGCCGAGGCACCTTGATGAAAAGCCCACGATGAGGCCACAGCTCTCGTAGAATGGGCTCGAATCTTAATCGGGCAAGATTCACCCCGAAGACGGTAAGCTTCCAAAATAGCTGACCGGATCCAACGAGCTATAGAATCCTTGGAAGCTCGTTGACCACGCCGACGACCTGCTGGAACCACAAACAGGGAGTCCGTCTTACGAAAACCTTGAGTAATAGATAGATAAAACTTCAAGGCCCGCACTAAATCCAATGTGTGTAAAGCTCGCTCTTTCACATTCTTCGGATCCGGGCAGAATGAAGGCAACACAATATCCTGGTTGACATGAAATTGTGACACCACTTTAGGCAAAAAATCACCCCGAGTGCGAAGCACTACACGATCCGGAAAAAACTCCAGAAAAGGAGGCGAACAAGAAAGAGCTGCCAACTCAGAAACTCTCCTCAAGGAAGTGACTGCAACAAGGAAAGCCACCTTCCAAGAAAGTAAAGAAAGGCTAGCAGAAACCATAGGCTCAAAAGGTTTATGCTGAAGAGCCTCCAAAACAAGGTTGAGCCGCCAAGGAGACACGGGTGCCTTCCGCGGCGGAAACTTACGAGATATACCTCGGAAAAAGGAAAGCACGTCTCTATTTGAAGCAATGGTTCTCCGAAACAATAAGGACAGAGCAGAAATCTGACCTTTCAGAGTGCTTACTGCCAAACCCTTGTCTAGCCCATGCTGTAGAAAAGCCAACAGGTTGGGAATGGAAAATTTTCTCGGGTTCCGAGAGGACCCCAAACACCACGAAAAGAAGGTTTCCCAAATCTTGTGGTAAATCCTAGCAGTAGCCGGACATCTTGCAGCACGAAGGGTAGCAATGACCTCGGCTGAGAAACCTCTACGGGTCAAGATTTCGGTCTCAAGAGCCACGCCGTCAAACGCAGGGACATCAAGTCCGGATGACAAACGGGCCCCTGAGTCAACAAGTCCGGTTGAAGAGGGAGTGGAAAAGGAGGTGCCGCCAACAGCGACATTATTGTCGAGAACCACACCCTTCTTGGCCAGTCTGGAGCTATCAAAATAGCTGGAATTCTCTCTAGTCTGATCCGACGCAGTACTAGAGGAAGTAAGGATATCGGCGGGAATACATAGATCAGCTCGAACTGATCCCACTGAGCCACTAGAGCATCCACCGCCACCGCCTTCGGATCCTTGTACCTGGACATGAATGTCGGTAACTTGGCATTGAACCTGGATGCCATCAAATCCACTTGGGGGGTTCCCCAGCGAGAGCACAGTAGTGCAAACACATCCGGATGGAGGCTCCATTCCCCGGAATCCATCCTTCTGCGACTGAGAAAGTCCGCTGTAACATTCCGAACCCCTGGAATGTGAATCGCCGAAATGGCTGGTACACTGGCCTCTGCCCAAATCAGAATTCGGGACACCTCTACCATGAGTCTGGAACTCCTTGTCCCACCTTGGTGATTGATATACGCGACAGCCGTCGCATTGTCTGTCTGCACACGGACTGGCAGACCGCTCAAAGGGACCGTCCAATGTTGGAGGCAAAGGAAAATCGCCCTCAATTCCAGGATGTTGATCGGAAGCACAGACTCTTCCGATGACCATACCCCCTGAATCCAGAGATTGTTCCAAACACCCCCCCAGCCCGTCAGGCTGGCATCGGTGGTTATGACTGACCACTTCAGAGGGAGGAAAGACTTCCCCAGGGAGAATGCCCCTGGACGTAACCACCATTCTAGAGAATCCCGCACCGCGCGAGAAATGGTGACACTGCAATCCAGCGATTGCGACTGATTCCATCGACTCAAGATGAACCTTTGAAGAGTCCTGGAGTGGAACTGGGCAAAAGGAATTGCCTCCATGGACACCACCATCAGTCCTAGAAGACGCATACACTTCCGTAGAGACATTGCCGTTGAGGATCTCATAATCTGCACATGTCGAAGAAGACATGACTGTTTGTCTGGTGGTAGGGAAACTACCGACCGAAACGTGTCGAGATGCATTCCCAAAAAGAGGATGGTCCTCGATGGTTCCAGGGACGACTTCTCCCAATTGACCAGCCAACCGAAGTCCTTCAGAAACTGAAGAGACAAATCCCGAGCCGTCAACGCCTCCTCCTCCGAGGAAGCCATGATCAAAAGATCGTCCAGATAAGGGAGAATCGTAATCCCCTGTTTTCGAAGGATTGCCATGAGAGGCGCCAGAATTTTTGTAAAGACCCTTGGCGCTGAGGCTAAGCCGAACGGCAGAGCCACGAACTGGTAATGATTCTGACCTATGGCAAATCGAAGAAAGCGCTGATGAGCCTTTCCGATGGGAATATGCAAATAGGCGTCGCGAATGTCGATTGACACCAGAAAATCGTTCTGTGACAGAGCTGCCACAACGGAACAAAGCGACTCCATGCGAAATTTCCGGGCATGGACATGCCGGTTTAATCGCTTGAGATCCAGAATCGGGCGAAATTTGTTCTCCTTTTTGGGAACTATAAAAAGGTTGGAATAAAAACCTTTCCCTCGGTCCTCTGACGGAACCGGTATCACTACACCCTTTTGTAGTAGCGATTCGACCTCTCGCTGTAGAGCGACAACAAGCTCGGGTTCCGACGGAACGCGAGATTGACAAAAACATTTGGGGGTTGAGAAGCAAACTCTATGAAATAGCCTGCCGACACTATCCGCGTTACCCAGGAATCTGGAACGCGAGCCATCCAAGTCTCCTTGAAAAGAAGCAGGCGACCCCTCACTCGAGAATCCTCGAGTGGACCCCTGGCGTCAATCCGACTTTGCGGGTTTCTTGTCAAGTTCCCGCTTGTTCTGGCGGAAACTCTGCTTCCAGGAGTACGAGTTTTCTGAGAGGATTTCTTTCCTGAGAAAGAAGGACGACCCGATCCCCACGAGGAGTGACTAGATCGTCCTCGGCCCCGAAAGAACCGCCGACCACTATAAACACCAGGCTTACTGGACACCGAGGCCATGGCCCTTCGCTGTGGTAATGCTGATTCCTTCGCCTTAGCCTTGGAAATCAGCTCTGTGAGGTTGGATCCAAAAAGATGGCCACCCTTGTAAGGTAAGGCCAACAACCCTTGTTTGGAAACTGCGTCCCCGGCCCACTGTCTGAGCCATAAAGCTCTTCTGACTGTGACCGCTGAAGCTTGCGCTTTGGCCAGCAGAGATGCCGTATCCAGACCGGCATCAAAGATATAACAGGCTGCCGTTTCTAACCATTCACAAGTTTCCCGTATCTCAGATAACGGAGATTCATTTTGCAACTCCGTCTTCAGACGTGCCAACCAGCTTAGAGAAGCTCTAGCAGCACACATGGATCCTAGCACTGCTCGAAATCCATGACCCGCAGCCTCATAGCTTGCTTTTGCCGCCAATTCTGCCTTTCTATCCAAAGGCTCCTGTAAGCTCGCTTTTCCCTTAATAGGGAGTAGAGAGGATTTACTAAGCTGAGACAAAGACACATCCACTTCAGGAGCAGAAGTCCAATTAGCCTTTAACTCCGTAGAGCAAGGATAAAGTGTATCAAAGAAATGCGTTCCATGAAAACGCTTATCTGGACATAGACGTTCCTCCTCTATTACACCATTAAGCTCATCCAGAGCTGGCAATGTTGTGCGCGAAGCACGGGACTCCTGGAACATGCGTGCTGATTTACCAGGACGACTAGTTACCTCCTCCGGTAACTGTAGAATATCTCTCATGGCTTCAATTAATGCCTCCGTACGCTTCGTCATAGAGGAACGCCCCTGCGGCTCGTCCGCATCTGAATCGGATATTTCTCCATCCGAATTTAAAGGGGAACTCTGCCCAATATCAGATACATCTGACTCGCTCCGTGTAGAGGCCGGTAACGGCCTGCGTCGCTTCCTCTGAGAGGAATTAGCAGACACATATTGACCTAAAAGGTCAGACAAGTTATTAATCGATCGAGCGATATCATCCAATTTTCCACCGCTGTCGACCGCAGCGCTAGACGCTGTGGAGGTCTGCGTATCTGATTGCCGCAATGGCACTGGGACGTGATCCGCGGCATCTGAACTCTGTTCAGACATGTCTCACCTGTATGAGCAGGTCAAAGCGGTAATACCAGCAAAAAACTATGCGTTTTTTTTTTTTTTTCAAACGCTGAAGGGTTAACGCTCCACCAAGCAGGGTTACCCCAGCGGTATTCAGTCAGCAAATTTAGCTGGTAGAAATAACCCTCAGAGGGGTTAATATTGCAAACTCACCAAAATATATATATATTTGTGAGCCCCAGCCAATTTTTATGTCTCTGATGAGACTGCAGCTGCAGTATAGCGATCGCTGCGCTGCGGGGTGAGGAATCCGCACTCACCCAGCTGGCCGTGGTGTCTTATGAGGAGAGGAGCGGTCCGAGGAGCCCAGGAGCCTGAGTAATGGCCGCCACAGTGAGGGGGTCGCAGGAGAAACGCCAGAGCGCGCGTCTTCCTGCTCAAAAGACCGGGATAGATAGGCCACGCCCCCCGCCAGCTCAAATAATGAGCGCGAACTCTCCCCGCTCCTGCTCCCTCTCTGTCCTGCAGCTATCTGCCTGCGGACAAAAAATCACCACATCTCCTTGTAACAGCGCTGTCACAGCAGCGCTGAAGCATACTGACATTACATGTAGTAGCGCTGTCACAGCAGCGCTGAAGCATACTGACATTACATGTAGTAGCGCTGTCACAGCAGCGCTGAAGCATACTGATATTACATGTAGTAGCGCTGTCACAGCAGCGCTGAAGCATACTGACATACATGTAGTAGCGCTGTCACAGCAGCGCTGAAGCATACTGACATTACATGTAGTAGCGCTGTCACAGCAGCGCTGAAGCATACTGACATTACATGTAGTAGCGCTGTCACAGCAGCGCTGAAGCATACTGACATACATGTAGTAACGCTGTCACAGCAGCGCTGAAGCATACTGACATTAGTAATAGCGCTGCTCATTCAGACGCTAAAGCACTCACACATAATTATTATTAAAATTTGTGTGGAGTACTCACCAGCCAAGGCGCCACAGGGACCCTCAGGGGTTTCTGGCGCAGTGCCCATGCTTCCCCCCAGGGCGAAGAACGCAGTGACCGCACGTGTGGTTTGCGTTCCCGCCAGAGAAGCTCTCCTCATCCCCCAGGGCCGGCAAGGATTCTGCAGGGACTTTGAGTAAATACAGATCCGCCAAGGGAGAGGTTGGGGTACAGCAGCGCTGGTACCCCTGAGACCTCTAGACCAACTAGTGATCCAAGTCTCCTGTCCGAATATTAAAATAATAAAATCTTCTGAGGAGCTGCATTAGCAGCGACCATCCTCTGGACCTCAAATCTTAGACTGGAGCTGAGTAGGAGGAGCCCGAGCTGGAGGGGCCAGCCAGTCATCACTCTTTTGATCTGAGGTAACATCCTGATCTGGGGCTCCGCCTACCCATCAGTAATGAATTCCTGTGTCTCCCTCCCTTCCATTCTGCAGCTGAAATGTGGGGTATTCACCAGCTGAGCGCCACAGGGACCCCCAGGGGTTTGTGGCGCTGTGCCCATCGCTTCCCCCCAGGGCGGGGAACGCAGTGACCCCCGATGTGCGGTTTGCGTCCCCGCCAGGGAAGCAATCCTCATCCCCCAGGGCCGGCATGATTCTGCAGGGACCACCATCAGGGTAATTACAGATCCGCCAAGGGAGAGGTTGGGGTCCAGCAGCGCTGAGACCCCTGAGACCTCTAGACCACTTCTGGTGATCCAAGTCTCTTGTCCGATGAAAATAATAAAATCTTCTGAGGAGCTGCTTCCAGCAGCGACCATCCTCTGGGACCTCAAATTTCAGACTGGAGAAGCTGGAGTAGGAGGAGCCCGAGCTGGAGGGGCCGGTCAACACTCTTTTTAATCTGAGGTGTCAATCCTATCTGGGCTCCGCCTACCCACTAGTAATGACTAGTGTGGCTCTCTTCCTTCCATCTGCTGCTGAAATGGACAATCCCATTCCTTGCATCCCATAAAGGTCTATAGAAATCAGAGGCTGGGATTTCCCTATATGAGGCAGAGAAGTGCTGCCAGAAGCCCCAAACAACAAGCATGACCACCTATTATAATAACCCCTATGTAATGCCTCGCTTTTCCTGCAGCAGCAATTGCATCACTTTTCCCCCTTTTTGCCCTAAGAAACCCTAATGCAAAAATTAAAGTTTACGGTATGTGACAACTGAGTTCGCCCCTATACATTCACTAACGATAAGGGAGGTATCATACCTTAAAGAGCTCAAACAGCATGTGGTAGAGATGGGACGGGACATAGACAATATTTATGGGCTGCCCACGAGCCTTTCCTGCAGAAAAAAAAAAAAAGTAAGGTGTTATTTACAGCTGTGATAAGTCATGCATATGCAGGTATTCCTCGTCCTTAGTGCTCGCTATGGCCACCTATTATGTAATCATAGCTAGCATAGCCCACAAGCTCGTCAAAGAATAATAATCTAAAACATAAATTAAATTACTGTGTTATTATTGGATGAAAAAACTAGATGGTTACAATAACACAATGATTTTTTTTAAACTTACCATTTGCCTGTTTTATCACAAGTTTGGGAGAAGCTAAATAATACTGGTCACACAGCATCTTGGCGCTCTCAAAGGCATCTGAAACAAATTAATATATTCACATTTAATTATTGTATTTCCAGTTTTCAAAAATGATTGGGTTAATATCAGAGGGCAAGAAAAACGCTCTGATTTAGTGGACCATCTGCATCCAATCAAATGACGTGGTCCTTTTTTTTTTTTTTTTTACCTCCAGCTTTCTCCTAAATATTAGCAAATCATAGAGTGTAGAGGAGCGGGCTTGTGACAGAGAACGGAGGGATACCTCCCTCTTAAGTGTGAGAGAATATCTATCCCCAAGATCAAAGGGGTGGTGGGGTCCAAATTCTGGGACCCCCACAATATGGAAGATAATAAGACCTCAAAGCAGTCCCATTTTGCTGCTACTTCTGCAGTTGACACGATACAAGTTGCACTTAGATGGAGTTCCCTTTTAAAAAACGTTCAATTTCTTGTCACTTACCATGCACAACCTCCACGACATCACAGTTTGGGTCGATACTTCCAATGTGTTTGGGATGTGCGGGGTTAGTGCCGCCGTCAAACAAAAGAGCTAAAATAAAAAGAAAAAAGGGGAATGATTATTATAACTATGCAAACATATAATTACATACAAACAGTGAACATCCATAGATGGGATTATGATACATATTGTCAGAATACAAGTTTCTTGGAAATGTGATGCTATTAATATTGAAAGAAAAATGAAAATAATAATTTACAGAACTTTCCTGGAAAGCCAAGTAATCTAAAGTGCACATTAGTGCATTTCTAATCAGTCAGCGAGATACGGAGCGCACTGCCCACGGCTCATCCCAGTTGTTTTCCTGAACTTTGCTCAAGGCGATAATGTAAAGTTCAGACTTTTCACAACAGTAGCAAATTAATAAAGTTTTTCGTAGAACTAACTATTTTTCCCCAGAGTTTTGCAACGCTTGCACAATTAAGGCCAAAAAAAAGTTGAAACGGACACAAAGTTTGGTTTTTACAACATTGGCTGCTCCAGTTTTTATAGAGGCAATCTACATTCACTCTGGATTGTTACGAACAGTCATCAGTTGAACTGTTACAAAAAAAAAAAAAAAAAGAAGCTGCAATTCAGAAAAAAACCCATTCAATTGCAGTGTAGAAGGCTCCAGGGCACACAAGAAAGTTAAGCATCAAGACCATCTCCTAAAAAGTATCCCGCAATCAATGGGATTGTTTCAACACAAGTGCAGAGCTTGCTCACGGATGGGAGCAGGCAGGAGTCCGTGCATCTGCACCCACGGTGAGGCAAAAGGTTTAGAAGTCTAGCCGAATGTCAAAAAGGGCAACAAAGAAAGAAGTGGGAAAACCAAAACAAAACTGGATTTTCACTCTGTATAAGCACACACACGTAGGCCACTGGTTAATGTATTCTAACCAACAAAGCCGATAGTTATAGGTAAGAAATAGATCGGCCGTGATGGGTGTAATGAGCAGGTCCTTACTGTGCTGGTTAATCAGCATCCTGATGGAAATGCGACTCATGTAGAAACGGTCCAAGAAGTACTGGACGTTCTGATTGGTCACAGGATCCACTCCGAAGGCTTCCTTGTATTCGATGACCCCCTGGGCCATAGTGGGAACCACATTGTTGTGGCGGTTTCTGATGTTTACCAGCGTCTCTGTAAAACTGAAAAACAAAGTTTATTACATAGTTAAACAACGTCTGAGGTACTGAAGCAGCCAAACTTTTCATTTTCTTATTTACATAAAGACAGGAGAGGGAGCTTTCTGCAAAGGCAAACAATGAAAAACTGCAGCGTCGATGAAGTGCCGCTTATCTCCGTCAGGTTCTAACATCAGTGCTGTTAATATAGGAGTATTAATGCACACTATGACACCGGCAGGTAGAAATTTCCACACATCCCTCCAGGCGAGATTGAGCTAAAATGTCTGGTGTTGTATAAACAAGCGCTGAGCGTTCTCTGGATTGTGACAATCCTCGTCCTGCACCTCCAGCTACAACCACAAAATGCCATAAACAGCCGGCACTTACTCAGACAGGACCCGCTGGTCTTCTGGATTCTTCTCTACAAATTCTATCAGTTCCATCAGACTCTGAATATACCTGGTGGGAGAAGAACGAAACAAGTCAGTAATCACAGAAATGCCATTAATTATAAAGTCAGTTATGTTACCGTCCATCTATGGAGCAATCAATCCAACATCTATGTATCAATCCCATCTATTCATCGATCAATACCGCTCTATCCAACGTCCGCTCTTACATCCACATGACAAAACTTGGGTAGTGAGTTTCTATTATTTTCCATGCCAGCCTCGTCCTCTGGTAATAGCGGTGCCACGTGTAGTGACAGTGCCCTCTCTTGTCTGTAATGTACCAGCGTCTTCATAAACAGGCACTTGGCATAAGATGCCATTAGCTTTCCTGGAATTCCCTTGGACATGTCCCAACTAGCCGCAGATAAGGAATGGGGACAAACTGTTCTGTACCTACTGTACCGGGTGCCAACGCAGGCGCAGCCAATACACACAGGTTGTTTTCTAAAATATGAGCTCTATGCCAGGGTGTGCTACCGTCATGGAGCGTATGTTGCAATGCAGCGATCTGGTGGCTGGCACGGCGTATGGATATACACAGCGCCAGGTTCCCTCCATATCCAATTCTAGTTAAGACCACGTTCTTAAGACGCCATTCACATCTGGAGCAGTAGGGCTCTGTCTGTGTACATCTGCCTGTAGGGGCACTGGAAGTTGGACCCCCACTGATCTGATATTAACAAACCTCTTTAATATAATTTTGCATCGTTATGTGCCGTCCCATGTAAACTAGCGCCTGCAAATACAGAACATGGTGCCGAAAGACAATCTTTGCACCGATTTTTGCAAGTATTCCCTCCCCCACCCTCGTTTCCGTAATCCTGTCTTCTGGATGCTAGGACTGCCTCCACGTACAAGTATACAAATACAGATATAATTGCCTACACAACCATAAGTGCATAAAACATCATCACATTGCACATGATGGGGGTTGTAGTTACCAGCTCTGGACGAGTTGCACTGATGGCGTTCTCAGTAATGGATCCGGAAGGATAAAGATCTCTCTCATGATATTCGCCAGCCTGACAGGAAGCTCCTGTCGCAGGAAAGCAAAAGACGTCTTCTACAGCCGTTGGCCGACCCTAAAAGGAGATAGAAGAAAAAAACATTATAAATATTGAAGGACAACATATTTTTTTTTGTTTATTCGCTTCCATTAGAAAAGTCAGAAATCAGGCAGAAACTGCCCCAGCGACAATCTGATAAGCGGCTGCCAAAACACAAGCACCGTACTTGAACTGTGCCCTCTTTATCGGAGGTCGACCCTTGCCCTGTCGAACCACGGCCCGCTGGCGTAAAAAGGAGATTACAAGTCTAAGCTTTTTCTGCTGACACTAAAACTCCCAGCTACAAGTCATGGCCATTACTGCTACCCAGCTTTCCAAGCACCCAGAGCATCACCCTGTCTTTTACAAAGAAAGTAAACTACATCTCCCAGCATGCACTGACAGTTTGTGACATGCTGGGAGTTGTGAATCTTCAGATTGGTGGAAAGCTACAGTTTGCAGAGCACGATACTGACCAGGAGAATAGGTTTCCACGGATTGGCTACTCTGGGAACTACAACTCCCAGCAAGCCCTTACTTCAAAATAGCCACAGTGCACGAGTTCTAAAATAGCTAATGACAGTTGCACAATACAGAATGACTGCTGGGAGTTGTAGTTCCACATAAGTAGCAGAATTACCAGGGCATTTTGGGAGCTGGGGTTGCAGAACCGTTATTCATGGCTGATGGGAGTATGAGTGAAATGTGAGTAAATATTCAAGTACTTAGCTCTGAGAAGTTCAGCAGCTGCCGAGTACATCTGCTGTGTTCCCTAGAAGAACCCTGGAAAACTGCTGGACAGATGTCAAGTCATTCCTCAGACATGAGGCAAGAGGCGCAAGCGAGAGATTTCTAAGAAATCAGAAAAAGAAGATCCAGGGCCCCAAAAGGACTCTTGGGTGAAGTATTCAGTGTCTAGAGGACCCATTAATGAATGCTATGTAATACTTTGTTTCCCCTGTGGTGGTGCTGTGGAGAGACCGAACACTCATTGCCAGCCTTCCACCCTGATCGACACCTTGGTGACTAATTAAAGGGGTTGTCCAGATTGGTAAACAGATTTTATATTTAGAGTTTGGGAAAGCTTGTGAATATTATGAACCTATGCTTGGTGTCACCCAGCTTTCCCAGAAAAAGAATCAACACTTAACAGAAGAGTCAGGGACAATAAGTTTACCAGATGTTTTTGCAGTTTCAGGGAAACTTTCTTGCACTTTAATCGCGGGTCAGGATTTATTTTTTTTTTAATACGTGAATAGATATTTGCACAAGTAGAGCTGCCAGGACTTGGAAAGAGAAAACAGGAGGCGTTTAGCTACCAGGGGGCTGCGCACCACTCAGGGTTCTTGTGGCTAATCAATTAGGACTCATTGATGGAAGAAAGGAGGAAGAAAACAATGGTTTCTAAGTGACTGCAAATCTGAGACATCAGGTGCAGATGCCCTCTATTATCATCCTACCACCTGTTTCTCTCCAGCTGTTGTGAAACTACGACTCCCAGCAGGCTCTGGGGGTTAAGACTGACAGACACCAGCAGTCCAACGAAAATCTGCATTATAAAGAGGAGATTTACATGGGATACAGGATCTATCCTGGATCTCATCAATATTAACATTCAGGTCTCCTCTCACACACCACCTCCTCACCTCGCCCCCTGTCTGTCGGTGTTCCTCAAGGCTCAGTTCTAGGACCCCTACTCTTCTTCATCTACACCTTCGGCCTAGGACAGCTCATAGAATCCCACGGTTTGCAGTTATCATCTCTAGGCCGATGACACGCAGATCTACCTATCTGGACCTGACCTCACCTCCTTACTGACAAAAATCCCACACTGTCTGTCTGCTATTTCAGCTTTCTTCTCTGCTCGCTTTCTAAACTGAACATGGACAAAACAGAATTCATCATCTTCCCCACCTCATTCTACCCTCCACCAGACCTATCCCTCAATGTCAATGGCTGCTCACTTTCCCCCGGTCCCGCATGCTCGGGGTGATCCTCGACTCCGCCCTCTCTTTCAAGCCACATATCCAAACCCTAGCCTCCTCCTGCCGCCTCAAACTCAAAAATATTTCCCGGATCCGTGCATTCCTTGACCACGACATCACAAAAACACTAGTGCATGCCCTTATCATCTCCCGCCTCGACTACTGCAACCTCCTACTCTCTGGCCTCCCCTCTAGCACCACTCCAATCCATCCTACATTCTGCTGCCGACTAATCCACCTGTCTCCCCGTTATTCCCCAGCCTCTCCCTATGCCAAGCCCTTCATTGGCTTCCTATCGTCCAGAGGCACCAGTTCAAAACCCTTACTATGACATACAATGCCATCCACAACCTGTCTCCTCCATACATCTGTGACATGGTCTCCCGTTACTTAACCCCTTCATGACCCAGCCTATTTTGACCTTAAAGACCTTGCCATTTTTTGCAATTCTGACCAGTGTCCCTTTATGAGGTAATAACTCAGGAACGCTTCAACGGATCCTTGCGATTCTGAGAATGTTTTTTCAAGACATATTGGGCTTCATGTTAGTGGTAAATTTAGGTCGATAATTTTTGCGTTTATTTGTGAAAAAAAATGGAAATTTGGCGAGAATTTTGAAAATTTTATAATTTTCAAATTTTTAATGTTTTTCTGTAAAAAAAGAGTTATGTGGCACAAAATAGTTAATAAATAACATTTCCCACATGTCTACTTTACATTAGCACAATTTTGGGAACAACATTTTTTTTGTTTAGGAAGTTATAAGGGTTAAAAGTTGACCAGCGATTTCTCATTTTTACAGCAAAATTTACAAAACCATTTTTTTTAGGGACCACCTCACATTTGAAGTCACTTTGAGGGGTCTATATGGCAGAAAATACCCAAAAGTGACACCTTTATAAAAACTGAACCCCTCAAGCTACTCAAAACTACATTCAAGAAGATTATTAACCCTTCAGGTGCTTCACAGGAACTAAAGCAACGTGGAAGGAAAAAATGGACATTTTAATTTTTCCAACAAAAATTTTCTTTTAGCATCAATTTTTTCATTTTTACATGGGCATCAGGATAAAATGGATCCTAAAATTTGTTGGGCAATTTCTCCTGAGTACACAGATACCTCATATGTGGTCATAAACCACTGTTTGGGGCGCACGGCAGGGCTCAGAAGGGAAGGAGCGCCATTTGACTTTTTGAATAGAAAATATGCGGAATATTTAGAGGTGCCATTTTCGCATTTGGAGAGTTCCTGTGTGCCTAAACATTGGAGCTCCCCACAAGTGACCCCATTTTGGAAACTAGACCCCCTAAGGAACTTATCTAGATGCATAGTGATCACTTTGAACCCCCAGGTGCTTCACAAATTGATCTGTAAAAAAAAATAAAGTACTTTTTTTCACAAAAATTTTTTTTTAGCCTCAGTTTTTTCATTTTCACATGGGCAACAGTATAAATTGGATCCTAAAATTTGTTGGGCAATTTCTCCTGAGTACACAGATACCTCATATGTGGTCATAAACCACTGTTTGGGCGCACGGCAGGGCTCAGAAGGGAAGGAGCGCCATTTGACTTTTTGAATAGAAAATATGCTGGATATTAGCGGTTGCCATGTCGCATTTTGGAGAGTTCCTGTGTGCCTAAACATTGGAGCTCCCCACAAGTGACCCCATTTTGGAAACTAGAGCCCTAAGGAACTTATCTAGATGCATATTAAGCATTTGAACCCCCAGGTGCTTCACAGAAGTTTATAACCGGGAGCCGTGAAAATAAAAAATCATTTTTTTTTCTCAAAAAAATGTTTTTTAGCCCACAAATTTTTTATTTTCACAATGGTTAAGGAGAAATTGGACCCCAAAAGTTGTTGTCCAGTTTTTTCCTGATTACGCTAGTACCCCATATGTGGGGGGGAACTGTTTGGGCACACGTCAGGGCTCGGAAGGGATGTAGTGACGCTTTGAAATGCCGACTTGATGGAATGGTCTGGGGCATCTTGTTAAGTTTGCAGAGCCCTGATGTGCCTAAACAGTAGAAACTCCCCACAAGTGACCCCATTTTGGAAACTAGACCCCACAAAGAATTTATCTAGATGTGTGGTGAGCACTTTGAACCCCCAAGGGCTACACAGAATTTTATAACGCCCGGGCATGAAAATAAAAAAAAATCATTTTTTTTCCACAAACATGATCTTTTAGTCCCCAATTTTTTATTTTCCCAAGGGTAACAGGAGAAATTAGACCTCAAAAGTTGTTGTCCAATTTGTCCTGATAAGCTGATATCCCATATGTGGGAGAAAACTACTGTATGGGCACAAAGTCGGGGCTCGGATGGGAAGTAGTGACGTTTTGAAATGCCCACTTGAGGGAAAATGGTCTTCGGGCGTCATTTTTACGTTTGCAGAGTCCCTGATGTGCCTAAACAGTAGAAACTCCCCCAAAGTGACCCCATTTTGGAAACTAGATCCCCCAAGGAACTCCTTTTAATGTGGATGAGCACTTTGAATCTCCAAGTCCTTCACAGAAGTTTATAACGCAGAGCCGTGAAAATATAAAATATTTTTTTTTTTCCACAAAATAATTTTTTAGCCCCCAATTTTTTTTCCCAATGTTAACAGGAGAAATTAGAACCCCCAAAGTTGTTGTACTTTTTTCCCGAGTACGCTGATACCCCATATGTGGGGATAAACCTGTCACGCTGTATAGCAGATATATATATGTGATGACAGTAATCTATATCAAAAGGGCAACATACTATATAACATGGCATAGATATATGATAACATAGAATTACCTGACAGAATGTCCAGTGGGTCAATACGGAATCCGTTATACGCTGTCTCTGGCTAGAGGGTGACCGGGGTCTATGCTGACCCTAAACTGGGGTCCTAACTAATCCCTCTACCTGGAGGTACTGTTAAAGGTACAGAGGTCCAGGCCACCAGCGTAAACCCTGTCTCCTATCAATCCCTGCCAACTGTAATCTAGTCCTAAGAAGGACCCTGATTACCACCAAAGGGGAATGAACAGGTAACGGTTAATGAACAGAAAGACATACAAGAAAGACAAGAAATAAAGTAAATAAAGTCTTACATACAACACTCACACACAGTAGGAACACCTAAGGTCTCAGAGATAAACTATAAGCTATAAGAGTAAAAACAACTAAGGAGCTCTTAGCTTAAGTATTCTCAGAACCGATCCAGTCTGCTAGACTACATGAAGGCTTTCACCGGCATCTAACACCCAGACTGGCAGGGATATAAAGGAAGCTAATTAGAAATAATCAAAAGCAGCCGGGCGAGGCTGGACCCAGTCTTAGCAAAGAGCTAGAAAATTACTCTCTCATTACCAAACACAAAGTAACGCAACTCAGCTGCGAGAAGTCAGAATGTGCAATCGCGACGATCCTCGTGGCGATGCACCCATGACAAAAACCACTGTTTGGGCATACGTCGGGGCTTGGAATAAAGGGAGCACTGTTTGACTTTTTGAACGCAAAATTTGCAGGAATCAATGGTGCGCCATGTCGCGTATGGGAACCCCCTGATGTGCCTAAATAGTGGAAACCCTCAATTCTAACTCCAACCCTAACCCCAAACACCCCTAAACCCCAACCTCCCTAACCCTACACACTCCTAACCCTATACAAACCCTAATCATAACCCTAACCCAACAACACACCCCTAACCCTAATCCCAACTCTTACCATAAACCTAACACAAGCCTAACCCTAATTCCAACCTAACCCTAATTCCAACCCAACCCTAATTCCAACCCTAACCCAAATTCCAACCCTAACCCAAATTCAACCCTAACCCAAATTCCAACCTAACCCAAATTCCAACCCTAATCGTAATTCTAACCTTAACCCTAATGCTAACCCTAACCCTAGTTCAACCCTAGGCTGGGTTCATATTGCGTTTTACCAGCCCGTTCAACACGTAGCGTTGACCGGGTGGTAACGTATAGTATAATGCGATCGCGTTATGCTATACCCGCTAGCGCAGATGAATTAGCAGATAATCAGCCGCGGGATCCGCAGCGAAATCAGCCGCGGATCCGCAGCGAAATCAGCCGCGGATCCACAGCGAATCAGCAGAGATATCGCCGCGGATCAGGAGCCAAATCCGCCGCGGATCCGCAGCGAAATCCGCAGCGAAATCAGCCGCGGAATCCGCAGCGAAATCAGCCGCGGATCCGCAGCGAAATCAGCCGCGGATCCGCAGCGAATCAGCAGAGATATCCGCGCGGATCAGGAGCCAAATCCGCCGCGGATCCGCAGCGAAATAACCGCAGCGAAATCAGCCGGGATCCGCAGCGAAATCAGCCGCGGATCCGCAGCGAAATCAGCCGCGGATCCGCAGCGAAATCAGCCGCGGATCCGCAGCGAAATCAGCCGCGGATCCGCAGCGAAATCAGCCGCGGATCAGCCGCGGATCCGCAGCGAAATCAGCCGCGGATCCGCAGCGAAATCAGCCGCGGATCCGCAGCGAAATCAGCCGCGGATCAGCAGCGAAATCCGCCGCGGATCCACAGCGAATCAGCAGAGATATCCGCCGCGGATCAGGAGCCAAATCCACCGCGGATCCGCAGCGAAATCTGCCGCGGATCAGCAGCGAAATCAGCCGCGGATCAGCAGCGAAATCAGCCGCGGATCAGCAGCGAAATCAGCAGCGAAATCAGCCGCGTGTCCGCAGCGAATCAGCAGAGATATCGCCGCGATCAGCAGCGAAATCCGCCGCGGATCAGCCGCGAAATCCCCCGCGGATCACCGCGAAATCCGTGCGGATCAGCAGCAAAATCAGCTGAGGATCAGCAGCAAAATCCGCTAGGGAAAAAAAAAAATTTTTTTATTTTATTATTTGTCCCACCTATGACAGGGGGGGTTCATTTACTTTTTTTTTATTTTGATCCTGTGACAGTTTATCACAGTGATAAAAAATGAATTTTTGTAACAATGGGGGGCGCTGTGCGCATGCGCCGGCCGGCGGGCGCATGCGCATGCGCCCGACATTTTCCAAGATGGCGGCGCCCATGAAGCATCCCGGGCAGCCGCCGGGACATCAGTGGACCGGGAGAGGTGAGTATGGGGCGTCGGAAGGTGAGGGGCGGGGAATCGGTAGGTGGGGGCAGCGGATCGCAGGAGCAGGGAGCAGACAGTGACCGATCGCTGCCATCTTTCGATGGCGGCGGCCGATCACCGCCGTGACATGGTGTGGGGGGGGTCTGATCGCGGTCTCCAGCCATGGCAGATGCTTTGCAGCTTTGCCATGGCTGGATTGTAATATTTCACCAGTTTCATTGGTGAAATATTACAAATCGCTCTGATTGGCTGTTTCACTTTTAACACCCAATCAGAGCGATCGTGGCCACGTGGGGGTTAAGCCAACCCCCCTGTGGTGATGCAGTAAGGGTCCTTTACTGCGGGTCGGGTGACCTTTCAGTGACCCGGTCCTCCCGGCCCGCAGGGAACATGATTATAGCATGACGCGACGTTGGCGTCATGGGTCGGGATGGCACAGGTTTTCATGACGCCGACGTCGGCATCAGGGTCGGGAAGGGGGTTAAGGGTTGCACACTAAACAAGATCGCTAACGAGATCGCTAAAATAGTCACTATTTAGCGATCTCGTTAGTGACGTGTTGTTTGTGAATGTGCAACGACGTGGCCCCTGCTGTGATCTCGCTGATCGTTACTAGAGTTCTGGACCGTATTTAGATCGTTGGCGTCCCGCTGGTGAGCCTATTCGCTGTGTCTGGCACGTTTTGTGAACGATGTGCGCTGTTTTTTACATCGCAAAGTCGTTAAGGAGATCGCTAACCGCTTTGCGTCGTTAACGAGATCGCTAAGTGTGGCAGCTATAGCGACATTAAAACGATCACAAAAATGATCGCATTAGTATGCGTCGTTATCGTTGATCGTTAGCGGGAGCGTTTAGTGTGGCAGTACCTTTACCCTCGCGCAACCTTCGATCCTCTCAAGATACTCCTTCTCTACTCTCCCCTTATCTCTTCTTCCCACAACCGCATACAAGATTTCTCCCGCGCATCCCCCTAAGACCGGCGCCACACTGGCGACAGAATCGGACGACTGCAAATGCGATGAAAAATCGTATTGCAGTCTGCCCTATATTAATCTATGGAGCAGCTCCCGTATCAGATTTTTGTGGTCCGTTTTAAACGTCCGTGTGCAATCGCAGCATGCTGCGATTGTCACCGATTGTGGGTCGACTATCGCCAATGCAAGTCTATGGGAGCAATGAAAAATCTGATTACAAACGGACCGCATGTGTGACTTGCGATGAAACGCATCGGTGTCCTTTCGAAAAGCCGGCAATTCATCCCCGGCTATACTGTAAAATTTACACTGACATCGGTGTCTTTCGAAAAGCCCGGGAATTCATCCCCGGCTATACTGTAAAATCCACTGACAGCTTTAATAAAGAATAGAAAGAATAGATATACACACATAGAATCACACATAATATATATATATATATATAATATATATATATATATAATTGAGAATGTATATTTATATTTCCCAGACTTCTACATACTGTAATAGCCACAAATTCAATTGCCGGCTTCTGTGAAATCACAGAAGCCGACATGAAATGATACATTGTTTACACACGTTAACCATGTCATTTCCTGTATTTGATATTTGTTTAGAACTTACAATTACATGAGTGTATTTGTGCTAAATTTCAGACATGTAGGGGTTAATTAAAGATGTAAATTCGTTGACAAAAAAATGCGTGGGGTCCCGCTGTATTTTCTCCACCAGACAGACAAAGCAAGCGAGTGGGGGCAGATAATAACAGCCTAGGGAGGGTACTTTTTTTTTTTTGCCCCCCCCGGCTACTAACATCTGCCCCCAGAACCCCAGAAAGGGCAAATCTATAATTAGATTCCCCTTTCTGGCACTTTACCCGTTATTCCCATTGCCCTGTAGCGGTGGCGAATGGGTTTTTAATAATCTCACCTTAATGTCACCTTAGTATTTAAAGGTGACCTTAAGGCAGGTTAATAATTGAGAGCTGTCAATTAGACAACTATCAATTATTAATCTTATTGAAGTAAATAAAAAAAACACCACACACTTTAAGAATAAATAATTTTAATGAAATAAAAACACATATTTTTGACCATCTTTTATTTCACTCTTAATCCTTCGAAGCCCTTTGTTCTTTTAAAATAAATATAAAATAATAAAACAACATTATTCTTACCCATCTGGCAATCTGTCACGTCCCCGCTGTAATCCTTCACAAAGGGTTAACTAGCTTTGAGCCAAGCAGTGCAAGTAATCCTGCGTGCTCAGCTCAAAGCTCCTGAATGAATAAGTTCCTCTCTGGCGACAGGAGAGGATTGTGTTTTTAATGAATGAAGCTTAATTGATTGTGTCCACTTTCCCTTTAGGTCAGGTCACTAAAGTTAAATTGCCAATAAATCAATTAAGCTCCATTCATGAATCACTTCCTCTACTTTCTGTGGTAGAGGAACTTATTCATTCAGGGGGTTACAGCTAGGAGACAGAATTATCCCCCTGCTAACTGTAACCTCTTAACCCTTTCTGATGGATTACAGCGTGGACCTGATGTACTCGGATTGGTAAGTATAATTTTGCTTTTTTATTTTATTTTTATTACGGGAAATGGTTTTAGCAGGAAAATAAAATATTGTCAAAAACTGTGTGATTATTTCATTAAACTTCTTTTTTATTAAACTGTGTGTGTTTGATTTTTCTATCATACAATAGAATTAATAATTGTAGTTGTCTAATTGACAGCTCTCAATTATTAACCTGCCTTAAGGTCACCTTTCAATACTGAGGTGACATTAAGGTGAGATTATTAACCCATTCGCCACCGCTACAGGCAATGGGAATAGACGGGCAAAGTGCCAGAAAGGGCGAATCTAATTATAGATTTGCCCTTTCTGGGGTGTCTGGGGGCAGATGTTAGTAGCCAGGGGGGCACAAAAAAAAAGTACCCTCCCTAGGCTATTATTATCTGCCCCCACTCGCTTGCTTTGTCTGTCTGGTGGAGAAAATACAGCGGGAGCCCACGCATTTTTTTTGTCAACGAATTTACACTTTTTAATTAACCCCTACATGTCTGAAATTTAGCACAAATACACTCATGTAATTGTAAGTTCTAAAACAAATATCAAAAATATAGGAAATGACATGGTTAACTGTGTGGAAACAATGTATCATTTCATGTCGGCTTCTGTGATTTCACAGTAGCCGGCAATTGAATTAGCGGCTATAACAGTATGTAGAAGTTGGGAAACTATAAAATATGTATATTATATAAAATTATTTTATATATATATAATTCTTATGTGTATATATCTATTCTTTTTTTGTGATTGAAATACTATTCTTTTGGATCCATTATATGTCAGTTTTGCAAGCCTGCGAGAAAATCTCGCAAGTCGGATGAAAATCGGATGTTACAAGGTACACACACATGCGACTAAATCGCATCTTTGAAGGAAAATCGGATGCCAGAAGGTGTGTGATTTTGCATTTTGATCCGACAATCGACCGTCTAAAACGGACCGATTTTTTGTCGTTGTGTGTGACGCGGCCTTACTTGGAACTCTCTACCCCAACACATCAGGACTCTCGCCTACCATGGAAACCTTCAAAAAGAACCTGAAGACCTACCTCTTCCGACAAGCCTACAACCTGCAGTGATCATCAGTCTACTGAACCGCTGCAAAGACCAGTCTACCTTCTCCTAGTGTGTCCTCACCCATCCCCTATAGATTGTGAGCCTTCGCGGGCAGGGTCCTTCTCCTTCTGTACTTGTGTGTCCTGTATTGCTCATATTTATTGTACTTGTCTATACTCGCCCCTCTCACATGTAAAGCGCCTGGAATAAATGGTGCTATAAAAATGAATAATAATAATCTATGAAGAGCTGGGGGAAGTATTCTCCAACATTGCTGTGCAGAGAGAGACTGAAAACTCAGAAATGGCCACTGAATGATCCCAGCCCAAGGCCCCATTTCATGTAACTTTGTCTATGGCACTGATAAAATTTGCAGTCGACTAATTAACTTTCCACAACTTCTTGCAAAAGGAAGTTCTGCCTGTTTGCTCCAAACCTTTAGCAGTTATAGGCCAGGTGCATTTCACGGTCTGTACGAGTACAGTAATGCCCAACTGACCCAACTTACAACCTTACAGGCATATATGAGGCTTTTTTCAGGAGTCAAGCAGCCAAAAGGTTGTCCATATAACAACTGAAATAATCCCTGTCTGAGCCAGGGCCCAAAACTCCCAAAGGTTTGCAGCAAACATGCAAAACTACCGTTTTGCAAGTAGTGAAAAATTGTACACGTGAAACTTTGATCAGAAGATGCACCAGGGGGCAAACTCATCAAGATCTGTTCAAGTAAGGGTACTGTATAAATCAGACCGCAAATGCTCAGACTGACCGGCAACTCTCCCTGCCCAGCAGCATAGAAATATATGAAGCGGTCATGCTCGAGTCGGTAGAGCCGCCGGCCAGTCCGTGCATTGTGGTCGGATTTATAAGCCGTCTTACTGTGTACTAAGATGGGGCCCATTAAATTATGCCAGATTTCTGGGGAAAATTGATGACTTGGGTCCACAGTGCTTGAATCCAACTAGCAAAAAAAGTGTGCATAATTAGGACTATAGTAGTTTTGGAGCACCAGCCAGCAGCAAGTCAGAGTATGAGGTGCAATTAGAGTCAGGCATTGGGGAAAAGTTGCAAGAAGCCTTGGTTCCCATGCAACATTTTTTTTGAGGGGGTTGCAAGTTTGCATCTTCTGCATTTGGGGGCTACAATCTGCGTTTTGTTGGGTGTCTTCTGACAAGTACAGCGCACATCAGCCCTTGTGGACACAGTAACTATGTGCAGATGGCCGAGGCAGGACAACATGTTTACGCCACGAGATGTGGGAAAAAAAAAAAAAGAAAACGTGAGCAGATGAGAGTCCGAAGCTACGAAACAATTGAGGCACGGTGACGAGATCCCTCCTGTCTACTGAGAAATCAAATCCCCTCCACGAAGAGATATACGATTCAAGAATATCCTTACATAGCAACAGAGGGGAAAAAAAGTGATCACATAGCAATTCCCTAATAAATATACCCTAAACTAGAGTGATCACTGGACTGTAGCAAGTCAAAAGGAGGGGAAATGGAGATTTATTATTTTTGTATTAAGACTGGCTTTTAAATCACGACTGGTAACAGAAGCAATGAACTGTAGAAATCGTCACAACCAGTAAATATATCGGAAGACTTGTCCCTTTAATTAGCGCTGGCCCTGGCAGTTGAGCGGCAGCAGAAAGCTTCACCGGAAACAGGGAGCCAGAGTTTATTAGGGGTCATAGTAAAATAACTTTGTTACACACGATTGGTGCTGAATGAACGGGAACTACGACTTTACAAAATGGGAATCCTTTACCGTCCTCAATCATGAAACAATTTTTTTTTTTCCTCTCCACGGCCCAAATCACGTGTTTTACTTGTAAAAACGAGCATCTCCTCCCCCTACTCTTCTTACCAAATCAATGAACTGCTCATGGAGACGGGGACGGGGTAGGGGGTGAAACCTCTCGATTTTTTGGGGCATTGGCCGCGGCATTTTTTAACAAAATTTTTCAAAACTTTTTTTGTTGCAAGAAATAAGCAGCTTTACCGGGACGGGGAGAACAAACAACAAGAAACTATGTCGGGACGTTTAGAATATGCAACCCCTTTCCTCCAACTTTGCAAAACTATAACCCCCAGATGCCCCGAAGCCCGAGAGATGGACGCCCAAGGGCAGAGCGATCCCCCCAGTAGGGCGCAATGGTCGTGTCTTTTCTGTCCCGGGTTTGAGTGCATAAGGTAATAATTTAAAGAAAAAACCGTCTGTACCCAGGGTGGGGTTGAAAAGCGACACT
>JARQOD010000006.1:11069849-11104603 GCA_033576555.1 Oophaga sylvatica | reverse complement strand
CAAGAGACTTGGATCACCAGAAGTGGTCTAGAGGTCTCAGGGGTCTCAGCGCTGCTGGACCCCAACCTCTCCCTTGGCGGATCTGTAATTACCCTGATGGTGGTCCCTGCAGAATCATGCCGGCCCTGGGGGATGAGGATTGCTTCCCTGGCGGGGACGCAAACCGCACATCGGGGGTCACTGCGTTCCCCGCCCTGGGGGGAAGCGATGGGCACAGCGCCACAAACCCCTGGGGGTCCCTGTGGCGCTCAGCTGGTGAATACCCCACATTTTAATAATGTATGTGAGTGCTCCAGCGGCTGCTGCGGCAGCCACTGTTACATGTAAATGTGATGTTCGGTGACTGTATTTTTGTCCGCAGGCAGATGCCTGCAGGACAGAGGAGAGCAGAGAGCGAGGGAGTTCGCGCTCTTTTTTTGAAGCCGGCGGGGGGCGTGGCTTCACGCTTCCCGCTCTCCTTGTGCAGAAGCGCGCGATTATGTGCTTCTCTTCCGGCTTCTCTCAGCGCGGCGGCCATTACACCGGGCTCCTCATGCTCCGCTCCTCCCGATTACAATATACATCACCGCGGCCAGCTGGGTGAGTGAAAGTCATCACCCCCACAGCGCAGGACCTATCTGTGTGACAAGTGACAGATAGCGCTATCCTGCAGCTGCGGTCTCATATAGAGACCCTTTTTTCGCCTGGGACTCGCAAACTCCCTTTTTATTTTAATAAGGGAGTTGTGGGGAGCCTGCGACATTAACCCCTATGAAGGGTTAACCCTTTCAGCACAAGAATCCAGCATTACCCGCCACAGGTTCTATTCCGGTATGGATCAGAACATAAAGGGTTAAATATACTGCTGACATATTCTGCTGATATTTTAGATGAGACAGCTGGGGTAGCTCTCTATTTTAAGAGCTTTAACCCTTCAGCGTGCTTGTTTCGTCCACTTAAGAATCCACACTTGTTTCTAGTTAACTGACAGGTTTTGACCTGCCATATACTGTGTGAGGGCATGTCGGATCAGGGTCCAGAAGGTGCGGACCGTCTCCCAGATCCGCTTCAGGATCAGTCGCGCGTATCTGATACGCAGACCTTGACGGCGTCAAGCGCAGCGGTCGGAGGTTACAGTGATGCCAAATTGGATGCCATCGCTCATTCTATTGATGGCCTGTCTGACCTTTTAGGTCAGTGGGTGTCAGCTAGATCCTCTCATGACAGGAAGCGACACAGGCCGGTACCATCCTTCCCGCGTAGTGAATCAGAGGTCTCTGATATGAAATGCGGACAGGGTTCCCCTTCAAGCTCAGATGGGGAGTTATCCGATTCGGATAAGGAGGATCGGCAGGGGCATTCTGCCTCTTTGGTGGGCCGAACAGAGGCTTTCATTGAAGCCATGAGGGAGGCGTTAGAGTTACCGGAGGAGGTAACTAGGTGTCCTGGTAAGTCGGCCCGAATGTATCAGGAGTACCGTAAGTCGCGATCGACATTGCCTGCTCTGGTTGAGCTTAATGGAGCAGTGGAGGAGGAACGCCTGTGTCCAGATAAACGTTTTCATGGGACACGGTTCTTTGAGACACTATATCCGTGTTCTACGGAGTTGATTGATAATTGGATTCCTTCCCCTGAAGTGGATGTTTCTTTATCCCAGCTTAGCAAATCCTCATTGCTCCCTGTTAAAGGGAAGGCGAGTCTGCAGGACCCGCTGGACAGAAAGATGGAGATGGCGGCGAAATCCGCCTACGAGGCCGCGGGTCATGGATTCAGAGCGGTGCTAGGATCCATGTGTGCTTGTAAAGCTTCCCTGAGCTGGTTGGTCCGTATACGGACAGCGTTGTAAAATAGATCTCCGTTATCCGAGATAGATGGGCTTCTCGAATTGTTGGAGATTGCAGCCAAATATAGCTGTGATGCAGGTCTGGATACTGCGTCACTGTTGTCCAGGGCGCAATCCTCGACTGTCACAGTCAGAAGAGCACTGTGGCTTAGACAGTGGACCGGGGACGCGGTTTCCAAGCAAGGTTTGCTGTCTTTAGCTTACAAGGATGGTCAGCTATTTGGGTCTGACCTCACAGAGCTGATGCAAAGGCAAAAGAAGCGGCTTTACCGCAGCGAAGGGCTATGGCTTCTGCGTCTAGCAGGCCTAGTGCCGGTAGTGGTCGGCGGTCCTTTCGGTCCAGGGGACGATTTGATCAGTCCTCTTGGGGATCGGGTCGTCCCTCTTTTTCGGGAAAAAAGTCCTCTCAGAAATCCCGCACCCCCTGGAAACAAAGTTTCCGTCAAGACAAGCGGGAAGCTGACGAAGCCCGCCAAGACGGACTGACGCCAGGATTCCACTCGAGGGCTCTCGAGTGGGGGGGTCGCCTGCTCCAATTCAAAGCGACTTGGATTTCCCGCGTTCCGGACTCCTGGGTAACGCGAGTTGTGTCGGCAGGCTATTTCATAGAGTTTTCTTCCCGACCCCCGGACAGTTTTGCCAGTCTCTCATTCCGTCAGAGCCCGAGCTATTTGCCGCTCTGCTGCGAGAGGTCGAATTCCTTCTGCAGAAGGGTGTGGTAATACCGGTTCTGCCAGAGGACCGGGGAAGAGGATTTTATTCCAATCTTTTTGTGGTCCCCAAAAAGGAGGACAAATTTCGCCCTATTCTGGATCTCAAAAGATTGAATCGGCATGTACACACCCAAAAATTCCGCATGGAGTCACTTCGCTCCGTTATGGCAGCCCTGTCGCAGAACGATTTTTTGGTGTCAATCGACATTCGCGACGCTTATTTGCATGTCCCCGTCGGAAGGGCTCACCAGCGCTTCCTTCGTTTTGCCATAGGTCAGGACCATTACCAGTTTGTGGCTCTGCCATTCGGCTTGGCTTCAGCGCCCAGAGTTTTTACAAAGATTCTGGCGCCTCTCATGGCAATTCTTCGAAGACGGGGTTACGATTCTTCCCTACCTGGACGACCTTTTGATTGTGGCGTCCTCAAAGGAGGAGGCGGTGACGGCTCGCAATCTATCCCTTCAGCTCCTGGAGGACTTCGGGTGGCTGGTCAATTGGGAGAAGTCGTCTCTGGAACCGTCGCAGTCAATCCTGTTTTTGGGGATGCATTTCGACATGGTACGGGCAGTGGTGTCCCTACCTCCGGACAAGCGGGCATGTCTCCTCCGACATGTACAAATTATGAAGTCTTCGACAGTAATGTCCCTTCGGAAGTGTATGCGCCTTCTGGGTTTGATGGTGGCGTCCATGGAGGCACTTCCGTTTGCCCAGTTTCATTCCAGGGCCCTCCAAAGGCTCATTCTGAGTCGTTGGGATCGATCGCAGGCTTCACTGGATTGCAGTGTCATCATCTCTCGCAGGGTGCGGGAATCTCTAGAATGGTGGTTACGTCCAGGAGCGTTAACCCTGGGGAAGTCTTTCCTCCCTCCGAGGTGGTCGGTCATAACCACCGATGCCAGCCTGACGGGCTGGGGGGGTGTCTGGAACGATCTCTGGATTCAGGGAGTATGGTCATCGGAAGAGTCTGTTCTACCGATCAACATCCTGGAATTGAGGGCAATTTTCCTTTGCCTCCAACACTGGACCGTCCCTTTGAGCGGTCTACCAGTCCGAGTGCAGACAGACAACGCGACGGCGGTCGCATATATCAACCACCAAGGCGGGACGAGGAGTTCCAGGCTCATGGTGGAGGTGTCTCGGATCCTGATTTGGGCCGAGACCAGAGTGCCAGCCATCTCTGCAATCCACATTCCAGGGGTTCAGAATATCACGGCGGACTTCCTCAGTCGCGAGAAGATGGATCCCGGAGAATGGAGTCTTCATCCGGAAATTTTTTGCACTGCTGTGCTCCCGTTGGGGAACTCCCCAAGTGGATTTGATGGCATCCAGGTTCAATGCCAAGTTACCGACCTTCATGTCCAGTTACAAGGACCCGAAGGCTGTGGCGGTGGATGCTCTGGTGGCTCCGTGGGACCAATTCGAGCTAATCTATGTGTTCCCGCCGATATCTTTACTTCCTCTGGTGCTGCGTCGGATCAGACTGGAGAGAATCCCGGCTATGTTGATAGCCCCAGATTGGCCAAGGAGGACGTGGTTCTCGACATGGTGTCGCTTTTGGCGGCACCTCCATTCCCACTTCCTCTTCGCCCGGACCTGTTAACCCAGGGACCCGTTCGTCATCCGGACTTGAAGTCTCTGCGTTTGATGGCGTGGCTCTTGAGACCGAAATATTGACCCGTAGAGGTTTTTCAGCCAAAGTCATTGCCACTCTGCGAGCTGCCAGAGGTCCGGCTACTACTAAGATTTATCACAAGACTTGGGAAGCCTTTTTCTTGTGGTGTTCGGGTTCTTCAAGGAACCCGAGGATTTTTTCCATTCCCAATTTGCTGGCTTTTCTGCAGTACGGGCTGGACAAGGGTTTGGCAGTGAGCACTCTGAAGGGTTAGGTTTCTGCTCTGTCCTTGCTGTTTCGGAAGGCTATCGCCTCGCGTGGGGACGTACGTTCCTTTTTTCGCGGAGTAACCCGTCAGTTTCCGCCGCGGAAGGCGCCTGTGTCTCCTTGGCGGCTCAACCTTGTCTTGGAGGCTCTTCAGCATGGGCCTTTTGAGCCTATGGGCTCTACTAGCCTTTCTTTACTTTCTTGGAAGGTTGCCTTCCTAGTGGCGGTCACCTCTTTGAGAAGAGTTTCTGAATTGGCAGCTCTTTCCTGCTCGCCTCCCTTCCGGGAGTTTTACCCGGATCGAGTAGTGCTTCGCACACGGGGCGACTTTCTACCTAAGGTGGTGTCGCAATTTCATGTTAACCAGGATATTGTGTTGCCCTCGCTTTGTCCGGGCCCGAGGAATGCAAAGGAACGTGCTTTGCACACATTGGATTTAGTGCGGGCCTTGAAGTTCTATTTGTCTGTTACCCAAGGTTTTCAGAAGTCAGACTCTTTTTGTGATTCCAGCTGGTCGTCGACGTGGTCAACGAGCTTCCAAGGACTCTATAGCTCGTTGGATTCGGTCGGCCATTTTGGAGGCTTACCGACTTAAAGTCGAACTTTGCCCGATTAAGATTCGAGCTCACTCCACGAGGGCTGTGGCTTCATCGTGGGCCTTTCATAAAGGGGCCTCGGCAGCTCAGCTCTGCCGAGCGGCGACTTGGCGCTCCGTCCACACGTTTACAAAGTTTTATAAGGTGGACGTCAGTGCTTCCGCTGATGCGGCCTTAGGACGTAGGGTCCTGCAGGCGGCCGTAGTTTAAAGTTCTAGTTAACTTGTATTTGGCGCCTGTTGCGCTTTTATCTAGGTTGTTGGGATTCTGCCTATTTTGGTTTTTTTCCCACCCTTAATTTTTGGACTGCTTTGGGACGTCCCACTAGTAATGACTAGTGTGGCTCTCTTCCTTCCATCTGCTGCTGAAAGACGGATTTTGGTAAGAACTTACCTGTAAAATCCTTTTCAGCGAAGGAAGGAAGAGAGACACAGCTCCCTCCCATGGCAGAAGTGTGTTGATGTTTTCAGATGCGGCGTGACCCTTCTCTGATAGCGATTATCTGGGCTGAGGTCGGCGCGCTAAGGCTCTGTTCCAGCATCGCCAGCTCATCGCAGTGGTCAGGTCCAGTGAGTAGTACCTGGAACTGTGTGGTTTCTTCCTGTTGCATGCATAACCTGTATTCCTGTTTTTTCTCTGAAATCCTTCAGAAGGGGTTATGTTGCTCCGCTGGTGATATTTGCTCTTCCTTAGCTTGGTACGACTAGAGAAGCTGGAGTAGGAGGAGCCCGAGCTGGAGGGGCCGGTCAACACTCTTTTTAATCTGAGGTGTCAATCCTATCTGGGCTCCGCCTACCCACTAGTAATGACTAGTGTGTCTTACCAAAATCCGTCTATTTGCTGATTGCGTCAGCTGTCCGTAATGTTTCGCATTTTCCCCCCTCCCCCCTTTCCATACAATACATATATCCGTCTATTAACCTATGCCCTCCCACTTAACTGGTGGCCGCTTGCTAAATTTAGAATATGGCCTCTCATTTTTTTTTTCTTATAATGATACTAGACAGATCAACTCTGGTCCTCCAGGCCAGGGAAGTAAAGAGGACCCATGTAAATGAAGAAAATCTCCCAGTCCACAGAGCGGCATCTCATTTAGAAAATCCTTTACAGCCATTGCAGATGTCTTATTACCCACACTGTCAAACATCTCCCTGTATCTTAATTTCCTGGACCCCTAATCTTATAGTTTACCCAAAATAAGGAGCTTCTGCTGACACTTCTCTCCCATTTGAATTTTTTTATTTTATTTTATGCTTTTTGTTCTGTCCATTAGAACGCCATGAGAGCCACTGTGGAGAATCATGAGGACAGTCCTTCTCTGCCTCCTGTAAAAGTGAATGTCGTCCTCGGGATAGAGGACCTCACCATTAAGGTAACCACCTGGAAGAATGACAAAGTGCAAACACACTCTATTCCTGTCTCTGCACACTGAGTATTTATCAGGGTCATTTAACTAATGAGCAGAGATGGAACTTATTTCCCGCAGTAATATCGTGCGCTTGTGATAAGAGTCCAGATCTGTCCGGGGATCATATAGTGCCGGTATTTCCGGCTACATGCAGGCGTAGCCTCCTTATCTTCAGAGTCCTAGTCAATTCTTGCAGAAGCTACTAATAATGGCCATTGCTGTTCACATTACCATAGCCACTCGGTTTCCCCAGGGTCCTGAATGATGAATATACATAATTTTTTTTATTACTTATGACACAATCCATTTTATAATTATCACTTTTTTTCTCTTAGATATCTGATAATGGAGGAGGCGTACCTTTGAGAAAATAGAGCATCTCTTCAGTTATATGTATTCCACGGCTCCCCGACCCTTGATGGACAATTCACGCAATGCACCACTGGTAAGCGGCTGCTTAGACGTCACTGCATATAATGCAGCGAAAGAATCAAGTTCTGTCTGTTGCTTTACACAGGACTGCAGAGAACCTTACTGCTTTATATTAAAGGGGTTCTCCATTTTGAAAATAGGTCTTCTAAATTTGCTAAATTGGCGCAAGTTTGTTCTACGCACATATCTATTTTTTTAATTGATTTATATATAATATCTCACTAAAAATGTGTGAAGGAGTAAAATATTTATTTTTTTATTTTGTATTAATTTTTTTTTTTTTTTTTTTATAGTCTTAATGCCTCCAGTGTTCTCTGGTGGGAATAGAAGTGATGACGTCCCATTGTGCAGTCAGTTGATCACTTTTTCCTGTTATTGGCGGCAGCGGTCAATTGACTGAAATGGGATTTAATTCAAAGCATAACTGATTAAGAATAGGAAGTCCTAAATTTCTATCCTGGTGGAATAGACTGGAGTAGCTGATGGAGTTTCTATAATTATTCTAGAATTTTTCTATTGAATGTAAGTTGGACAATCCCTAAATGTTCAGAAATTGAGTAGTGACCACTTCAGCTCTGCTACATTTGTTTTGTAAGCTTTCTAAATTGGGCAAATCCCCTTTGAGTCAGGAGAATGTCTAAACATTCAGTTCTGATCTTGGTAGCAAGCTAACAAATTTTCTACAGAGCCCCCACAGGAAACATGAAGTATTACACCATCCACATTAAAATCAATGGGCTTTCCATGTAAAATGAGGACCTGCCAGGACCCCCAGATGCTCTGGCTTGGTCCCTAATTCTCTCATGGGCTATTTTAAAATATATATGTATATATTTTTTTAAAAAACTAAACCATTTTTAGCAACTTCAGCTCTGCTAAATGTGTGTGTTATAACTCATTAATACTATATATATTTATTTTTCAGGCTGGTTTCGGGTACGGGTTGCCAATTTCTCGCCTTTATGCCAAATACTTCCAAGGGGATCTAATGCTGCATTCGATGGAGGGTTTCGGGACGGACGCGGTCATTTACCTGAAGGTAATGTCGTTGTATTATTCATTGTTTTCTTGTGTCCTTTAGCCTCAGGGTTGTTCATGTACAATGAAGTGAAACTCTTGTTTTGGAGACAAGTTTACTGATTGTTATCGGAGGATTGTGTAAACCAGTTATTATTGCTCCGACGTTTAACCTCCTGGCGACCCGCTCGGCATGTTTGCCACTTGTGTGCCAAGATCAAGGCAGAGAAATGGCAACCGGGAGGCAGATGAAGCAGCAATTGCCCCTCTGAGTGAATAATTTCCCTTTATCTCTTAGAATCCCCTTTTATAGCCAAAATGGCATGTATAGCCATGATTTAGGGAGTTGTAAGTTCTGCAATTCCCTCATATAATACTATTCTAAAATCTATAGCTCTTCCTAATGAGGGTCAGCCGCCTTGTGATTCCCCTCTTGGTGTTAAAGGTCTCTGAGGGTTAAATATGTTCACATGTATAGTAAAACGTTGTGTACCACTAAAGAGGAAGGACAGACTCTGCGGTCTTGGCTTTGCTACCGCTGGCAGATGTAGGATCTGATAAGCGAAAACTCTCGCTCTAAGCTAATCCTGATCTGGTTGCTTTGCGGCCATTAAAGTGCCGATTTATGGATGGCTGACCCGCTGGTCCCTCAATGACTTCCAGTATATTAGTTTATTGGACGGAAGGATTTCAACAGTGCTAAGATGTTAACCTATTTCTAAATCCTAAGAAACTGCGATGGAAATCTGGAGTGAAGGATGCGGAAAATTCATAACTGTTCAGGAAATTGCTAAATTACTCTCTGGAACAGTAAAATGACGTATGTTGTAGCTGCATAAATCCATAAATGAGGCTCAATACGGAGTGCAGCTCAGGGGTATAATACAAGATGTAACTCAGGATCATTAATGTAATGTATGTACACAGTGACTGCACCAGCAGAATAGTGAGTGCAGCTCTGGAGTATAATATAGGATGTAACTCAGGATCAGTAATGTATGTACACAGTGACTGCACCAGCAGAATAGTGAGTGCAGCTCTGGAGTATAATACAGATGTACAGATCTAAGTATGTATGACACGTGCTGCACGCGATAGTGGGCAGCTTGGTATAATAGGATGTAACATCTAAGTATGTACACAGTGACTGCACCAGCAGAATAGTGAGTGCAGCTCTGGAGTATAATACAGGATGTAACTCAGGATCAGTAATGTAATGTATGTACACAGTGACTGCACCAGCAGACTAGTGATTGCAGCTCTGGAGTATAATATAGGATGTAACTCAGGATCAGTAATGTTTTCAGGTACATCTTTTATTCCATCATTGCCTATTCCTGCACTGTTCGTAATTGGTTTCCAGCTGTATTCTGGTGCCAGTTCCATTCCAGTGCCATATCACATCTGGTTGGGGAGTGCATGTGGCAGATGTAGAGTTCTGTCATTTTCCCCAGATATCAGGGACATTAATTGTAATGGACTGGATAGTGAGTTCAGCTCTTGAGAATAATACAGGATGAAACTCGGATCAGTAATGTAATGTATGTACACAGTGACTGCACCAGCAGAATAGTGAGTGCAGCTCTGGAGTATAACACAGGATGAAACTCGGGATCAGTAATGTAATGTATGTACACAGTGACTGCACCAGCAGAATAGTGAGTGCAGCTCTGGAGTATAATACAGGATGAAACTCGGGATCAGTAATGTAATGTATGTACACAGTGACTGCACCAGCAGAATAGTGAGTGCAGCTCTGGAGTATAACACAGGATGTAACTCGGGATCAGTAATGTAATGTATGTACACAGTGACTGCACCAGCAGAATAGTGAGTGCAGCTCTGGAGTATAACACAGGATGTAACTTAGGATCAGTAATGTAATGTATGTACACAGTGACTGCACCAGCAGAATAGTGAGTGCAGCTCTGGAGTATAAACAGGATGTAACTATAGGATCAGTAATGTAATGTATGTACACAGTGACTGCACCAGCAGAATAGTGAGTGCAGCTCTGGAGTATAATACAGGTGTAACTCAGGATCAGTAATGTAATGTATGTACACAGTGACTGCACCAGCAGAATAGTGAGTGCAGCTCTGGAGTATAATACAGGATATAACTCAGGATCAGTAATGTAATGTATGTACACAGTGACTGCAGCAGCAGAATAGTAAGTGCAGCTCTGGAGTATAATACAGGATGTAACTCCGGCTAAGTGAAGGCATTGAGAAGATGAAGCCATGTTGTATTCATGTAGTTTTTTAATGTTTTTTTTGCAGGCTCTTTCCTCGGAGTCTGTAGAGAGACTACCAGTCTTCAATATGTCTGCATGGAAGCATTATAAACTATGCACAGAGGCCGACGACTGGTGTATTCCCAGCAGTGAACCAAAGAACCTCGCCAGGTAGAAGAGCCTTGTAGGTTTTCTCAAGAGATGAGAATAAAGGGATCAAGCACTCATTGCACAGGACTATTAACCTGCAAGTGTTATGTTACCAAGAGGAAAAAGGAGGCTTGTACTGTGCTGGAGCTGGCCGCGGACACGACAAGGAGAGCCAGTCACCAATCCAAACTCTGTAGTAGTTAGTAGATATATGTTCACTCGTCTTCTAATGTTCCCGTGCCAATGAACATTGCTGATCTCAATGGAAGAAGCCAAGTGAGAAAATCTGCTTCCTTCAAGAAAAAGAAAAGGTTCACCAAAATCCACTTTGATCTACTGAGGCGACCAACTTTTATAAATCCAGTAGGATATGATATTTTATATGATCCCTACGGACCTTTCTCATCCATAGTGCAACCTGTAGGGCGTCCGTGCATGTCGCAGAGCAGTCGCCCTCTCCCACTACTGCATCATTTCCATATTATGTACTTAGGAAAAGAGATTTCCTTTTACTTTTATCCTATAATCTAGTTCAGTTCCATTTTGCCATAAAAAGCATAAACTTAAGTGCAGGGTTTCCTGTTATTGCCAAAAAATGACTGAAATGTTCCTGTGATGCCATATTCCTGGTGGCTAACGCGTTTTGGTCGCTTCACTACACCTGAATGTAAATGAATATGTAATTCCGGGGTCTGTGTAATTCTTATTTTTTTTATTTTTTAAAGAAATATTTCAAGTATATTTATATCTTATCGCTGTAGATCATGACCTTAAAATGCATTTGTACATCTATACAGCCCGTCTTGTACAGTTTGAGTCGACATCTGATATTTTCTGAATGTTACATGTACCTATAGACATGTTACATGGGAAAGTTTTAATGCCACTTTTTGGATATTGTAAGCAAAAAATGAAACCACAGACTGTGGTATCTTCCATCGAGGTGGTGTCTGTTATTTGTTAGGCTTCATCTGGATAAAAAAAAATGTAACTTCAGGAAAAAAAATGTATTTTAATGTATAAGCTGCTTGAATTTTCCCTCGTTTATCAGACTTTCCAATGACTGATAACAGCGGGAAATAACTTGAATTTATGGCCTATTGTTTCAAGCCCGAGTGTGCTGCATTCAGCCTATAATGGGGTGAACTTACTAAGTGACTCCTGCCAGTTTTAGAGGGTGAAAAATTCCCCGAAAAAGTCACAAATTTCGCTTAAGTCCTGTTTGCTGGTAAAATTTGCAACTTTTTTTTTTTTTTTTTTTCAGTTTTCTGCAGTTCATGGCACTTTTCTCAAAAGTTGCCTGGAGTTTTAAGACAGGGACATTGTGGCCCAACAAATGGACTATAATTTACACCAGGAAGTTATGTCTGCTGTACAACAGACTGCCTATCCACACTGCACAGATTTGTTATAACTCTCCTGCAATAAGGAGGGGGGATGTTAGGAGAGTAACTGTGTAGTAAATATATATTTTAAGGTCTTTCCTTCAAAGACCTTTGCTTCAAAATCCCCACCCCCCCAAAAAAACACCTTTTTTAACTATATTATAATATATTATGTGTATTTTTTATTTAATTCATTATATTCAGTGCTGGCATGTTCCCTGTCACCAGCCCCAACATGTTTCTTATTTTCTTACTTTTTTTTTTTTTTTTAAGATTGTCTAAATCTTGTTAACTTATTATGACTTTCCTCGTGTGCAGCGCCTCTGCTCTGGACAATAATAACATTATTGTTTTTGGCCGCTTTTTAAGCTTCAGGTGTTGTAAAAAAATATATGTTTTACGTCTTGTGTCGTGCGGCATCTTCAGATGTTTTAATTGGAAATAAAATACTTGAAATTATGAAAGTTTCTTGTGATCGTGTCTATTTCATATTCATTCATCTGGTTAGTTTTAGATAAAAAAAATTAATAAATAAAAATCATTCCTAAGGGCACTGGTTCATTGGCGCTGGGCCACTTTTTTTTTTTTTTTTGCGCCATGAGCTGACCTTTTTATTGATACCATTTTGGAGTACATACGATGTTTTGATCGCCTCTTATTGTCTTTTATTGCAAAGTTGCCATAATTCTGTGTTTCAATATTTATTTTTTTTTTTCTTGTTATGCTTTTCCTGATTGGATAAACGTATTTAATATTTTGATCTGACTTTTCTGAACTCGGCGATACCAAAGGTGTATTTTTATCTTTTTATTTATTTGTTTTTCAGTGGAGGAAAAGGGGGGGTGATTTGAGCTTTTGCATTTTTTTTTTTTTTTTTTTCATATTTTTTTAAACTTACTATTTATTAGTCCCCTTAGAAAGATGGCACTTTCAAGTTCCCTATTGGCTGTACTACACATAGCCAGGTTGAGCACTGCTGAGATCATGGTCTAATAGGAGTTCTGTCAGTGTAGCACTGACAGGTATAACGTTTTGCAACATAATAACAGTTAAAGCTCCATAGACTAAGTAAAATTGAAAAAATATTTTAAAAAAACACAAATAATAAAATGTTTAAAAAATAAACCAACAAATAAATGTAAAAAACAAAATACACTGCTATAAAAAAAATAAATGAAAAACATGGCAAAACTGCTTTTCCATGAATCCGCCTACCAAAAAGTGGAATAAAACGAGATCAAAATGACAAATGTAAATAATTGTGTCACTGGAAAAATCATCTTGTCCCGCAAAAAAAAAAAAGCCACCATACAGCTCCGTCACCGGAAAAATGAAAAAAAAAAGCTATAGATCTCAGAATAAAGCGATGCATGAGCAATTTTTTTGCCTTTAAAATAGTTTTTATTGTGCAAAACATGAAAAATTATATAATGAGGTATCGCTGTAATTGTACTGACCCGAAGAATAAAACTTCCTTATCACTTTTACCACACGGTGAATGGCATAACAAAAAAAAAAAAAAACATTCCTGAATTGCTGGTTTTAGTTATTCTGCCTTTCAAAAATCGAAGTAGGAAGCAATCAAAAAATGTCTTGTGCCCAAAAATGGTACCAATAAAAACATCAACTTTTCCCGCAAAAAAAACAAGCCGTCACATGACTGTTGGCAGAAATATAGAAACATTTAAGCTCTCAAAATATGACAATGCAAACAACTTTATTGTACAGGGGGAAAAAGCTTTTTTTTTTTTTTTTTTTTTTTGTGTGGTAGCGGAAAAGCCTAAACTGATTTAATTCTAGATCGCTGTGATCGCTCCGACTTGAAGAATAAAGTCGCCTAATCACTTATACCGCATGAGGAGCAGCGTAAAAATAAATAAACCCAATTCCCTTCACCTGTGGTTGATTTGCTTCTGCCTCCCAAAGATTGCAGTAAGGCTCAGCTCACATTTATCCTGCGCTCTACGCTGAGCACTACACTGAGCGCTCTGAAATACATGATTCAGGCGGAACCTCTGGCGGAAGATTCCCTATAATGAGGCAGATGGAGGCATTGTGGGTGACGTCTGACCTGTGATCCGGCGGTGTTCATCTCTTTGGATATGCACAAAAGAGTGGTCGACCAGTTTTGTGATAGCGCTAAACAGAGGCCAAATGGAGTCCGGAGTAACTCTGCTGCCTCGTTAGTGAATCCTCAGGGTTTCTTTTTTATTACAGGTTTCTGATATTTAGGCTGGAGTCACACACAACGTATAAAAATACGGTCCGTTTTTCACGGACCAGAATCGCCCAAATGTTTCATGAACAGTGATCCGTATGTCTTCCCATTGTAATGTGAGGAAGCGATTTTCTCGCATCTAAGCATCTGTGTGACATCCGTTTTTCATCCATATGGCGAGATTTTCTCGCCAGCTTGCAAAATGGACATATAATGGATCCCAATGACAGGTTTTAAAACACAAACAAAAGAATAGATTAAGGGTCAATTCTAATAGATGCATTTCTGGCACTTAGCTCTCTATCTCATTGCTTTACTGTGCTCATGGGTTATAGGTTAATGTCACCTTAGCTATTGAAAGGTGACATTAATCTGGTTAATAATGGAGTGTCAATAAACAACTATCCTTATTATCTATATATATGGTTAAAAAGAACACATTAATTAAATTTTATGAAATTACAGTTATGAAAATTTATTACGTTGCCAATCCATCGAATCCTTGTTTCTGTAACCAACAAAAAAGAATATCCTCTCTCTGCCATTAGTAGGTCCATGCATCATCAGGGTTAACTAGTTACACAGACGTGCTATTCTACCGCCGCTGTAACCCTGCAATGAATGAAATCAGGTGGCAGCTCCGCCTGACCGGGTGACTATTAGCTGGAACTTTCTGAACATTTCCCACGCTACAGTTCACGCGGGTCAAGTGGGGAGTCTGCGCAGCCTAAGTGACGTCAGCATAGTTTCCTTGACATTGCTTTAATTTCTGTGAGCAATGGTTGAGTAAACTTCTTGAATGCGATTTGAACCCTTTTAGGGTGCAGTTTTAATGTTGTCACTTTTGGTATTTCTGTCTTAGATCTTCAAGTGACTCAAATGTGATTTGGCCCCTAAAAAAAAATGTTTGAAATTTTGTTGCTAAAAGAGAATCGCTGGTCAACTTTTAACCTTAATTCTAGCAAAAAAAATGGTTAAAAAATTTAAAGTAGACATGTGATAATGTTATTTTTAAGTATTATATGTGACATAACTCTCAGTATAAGATATACAAATTGAAAGTTGAAATGGCAAAATTTCAAAATGTTTGCCAATATTCCGATAGTTACACATATAAAAGCCAAAAATATTGACTTAAATTTAACAGGAACCTGAATACAATATGTCACGAAAAAACAGTCTCCGAATCAGTGGGATACGTAGAAGTGTTCCAGAGTTATTACCTCATAAAGTGACAGTGGTCAGAATTGAAAAAAAAATGTGACCTGATCAGGAACGTGAAAACAGGCTGGGTAGTGAAGGGGTTAATAGTTCTGTCTGAAAGTTGACCACAATGTCCGGTGGTCCAGAGCCCACTGATACCTGTAATAGGAGCTGCCGGAGTAACAAGTCCGGTCCTGACATTTCTTCCTCCTGAATCTTCCCCCATCACCTGTGAGTGATATAATTGAGAAGTGGAAGGAACCGTAACAACCCAGCCACGAAGTAAAGACCCCATAACGTTAGAGTGGGGGGTCGAGGGCAGAAAAGTCATCAACGCTCTGCTGACCCCATAACTGCAGAGTCCAGACCTCCTCTGGTACCTGCACAAACACTGCTCCCCGCCGGGAGCTTCATGGCCGGGCAGCTGCATGCAGCCGTACATCACCAAGCACAATGCTGAGCGTCGGATGGAGTGGTGTAAAGCCGCCACCACTGGACTCTGGAGGAGACGTGTTCTGTGCAGTGACAGATCACACTTTTCTATCTGATGGAGGAGTCTGGGTTTGGTGATTCCAGGAGGACGTTACCCCCGACTGCATTGTGCCTCCAGGGGGCGGCCTCGGACCCTCAGCTCCAGTGATGGGAAATCTTCATGTTCAGCACAAGACATTATGGACAATTGTAGCTTCAGTTTTGTGGGAACAGTTTGGGGACAGAGGTGCAGGAACAAAAGAAAAACAACGTCGGATTCAGGAGAACAGATTAAATTACAGATTTTCTACAAAAGGTTTTCGCGATCACCGTAGACATCATAAGCCATTATATGTCTTCTCCATCTGGAAGAAAACTTTTCCATCATCTAATTTGCTGCATTAAGCAAAAAAAATCCCTTACGGCCGCTAATGATGAGTGGACTAAATCCTGGAGCGTCGTTTGCTCGTCCTCCAATCCTTCCCTGACTCCTGGAAACTACATGACCTGTATAATTGTATTCATCACGGCCAGGCGCCTGGGATTACTGCCTCCTGTCTGTTACCTTTTACCAGGAAGAACAAACTGTTTTCTCCAGCCTCAGAGGATTGCGGCCGAGCTCAGCAAATCTTCCGCCCCTGAACGTGTTATTCCATTAAGGTCAATGATAGTAATTAGTATAATGATGGCAGCAGCTGTTGTGTGCGGCCAGATCTAATGTATACCCTCACCGGGCTCCTGCGGCCTCGCGGCGCCGGTTACTTTTGCCCTACTGGGCACAGCTCCCTTGTTCTCGCTCACATCTATATCAGGCGTTCCTGTACTGGCGGCATCTTGTAGGGTTCGTTACAATCTATACTGACATTTAAGACTTTGATATCCATGCCGAATGGAAACTTCACAGCAGACAATCAGAAAAAACAATGAGTCATTACTTATTTTTACACTCGGAAAATATATTTGCCCATTGAGTCAAAGGGCAACTATCCCAAAAATCTGTGCCAAAAATACCATGGAAATATAAGTCTTCTTCCACAATTACAGTAAGTAGAGATGTTACATATTTACAAACAGGCCACTAAAGCAGAGCCGTACAGCTGAACTTTACTGTTTTCTGCAGCTCACTTGTTACCTTTGCTGTGTAGACTGGGACAGAACGAGCAGAGTCATCTCATTACCATTAGACAGTAGGAGAGTTTTGATAGCTTTGTTAAACTGCTAGACCCATAGATAAAGCAGTGCTGTAACGGTCATTTAATATGGGCGATTTAACCCTAAATGACAATGCTGTTACTTAAAAAAAATAACTATACCAAGACCAATATTACCACAATACAGTGTCCATATAATGGGAGATACTAGTCCTGCTGATCATAGATTAGAGCAGATCAGAGCTGACAGTACAGCTATATATAATGCCTAATGGTGTTATTTTTTCTGCTTGGAGTCATTCAGTTGTTCTGGCCCTGACCACCATGACGACTTCTTCCACCTACAACTTGTCTGCAGAGTTTGCAGCACAGACAAACTTCACTTCTGACATTTCCAGTATTGCCCCGGCTCCCACCTTATCTCAACACACACAAATTCCCATCCTTCTCATACCTCCAATTATAACACAGTTGCTGCCCCTACTGCAGACCCTAAATACTGTACTGCAGAAATATTGGTGTCATTGCAATGTCCTCTTTGTGCCTCCTAGACAGTAATAATGCCCCATGTAGTGCCCCTTTCAAGGCTATAATTCCTAAGGAGCCCACTTATAATTAAAATGTCTGCATGTACCCTTACAAGATAGTAATGAAGTGAGTGCCCTTTTTAAAGTAATAGTGTTCCTTTTAAAACAACTAATGATGCCCCTGGCTGCCCCTTAAAATAACATAATGTACTCCCTTAAATTGAATGGCCTTATCGTCCTACACAATATACCTCATGATGCCCTACAATAATCCTACAATAATGCCCTCTGAATGCCCCCTTACAATACTGATCCTTGCGTGCCCCCTTACATTCATACCCTCAGAGTGCCCCCTTACAATAATGCCCCCTGAGTGCTCCCTTACAATAATGCCCCCTGAGTGCCCCTTACAATACTGATCCCTGAGTGCCCCTTACAATAATGCCCCCTGAGTGCCCCCTTACAATAATGCCCCCTGAGTGTCCTCTTACAATAATGCCCCCTGAGTGCACCCTTACAATATTGATCCCTGAGTGTCCGCTTACAATAATGCCCCCTAAGAGCCCCCTTACGATAATGTCCTCTGAGTGCCCCCTTTCAATACTGATCCTGAGTGTCCCCTTACAATAATTCCCCGAGTGCCCCTTACAATAATGCCCCCTGAGAAAAGTCGAATGGTGCAAAATTTTTAAGGAGAATGCAAAAATGATATTTAGAACCAAACACATGTATTTCGGCAAAAAAAACGTCTCCAGAGGTGGACAACCTCTTTAAATACTATGTACTCATATCATATCTATCTATCTATCTATCTATATATACGCACTTTACCTCTGTTAGTCACTACCCTTAGTTCAGTTTACAATGTTGCTTCATTTTCTAACTCCAGATATACAGTTTGCATCATGTTCAGAGTTTCACATTTTTCTCTTGTGGGATTGTTCCTCCCAGTAATACAGGCTGCTGTCTTGACTTGCTTTTATGTGTCAGCACAGCTTCTATCCTGCACTTATTTCCTCTCCATGTGCTTTCCACTTTTGTCTGTAACCTTTATTTCTGTGCCCTCCAAGATACGCTCTCCTGTCCTCTGCTGATCTATGCACAACCATCAGTGAAGGGGAGAACAGAGAGAGTGTCAGGAGCAGAAGATCTGATGTTTTTGTAACATTTTTGCAGATCACTCAGCTAGGTAAAGATACAGGTGCCGTAGCATCAAAATGGAAGATCCTTTTTAATGAAGATTGTTTAGAGAGTTGCTTCACTTTGCATTTAGTAAGCAATTAAAAAATAAAATCTGTGCAAAGTTGTGTTTACTTTTAAAAGATGGGACAAATGTAGAAAAAATTTGGATATTCCTTCATAGAATATTTCATGCCAGGTGTCTGCAGATGATTAATCCTGGCAGAGAGGGGGGGACGCACAGGCACTGGGGTGGTGCGAGCATCAGTCTGATATATTAGATCTTCACATGTAATAACCATAATCTTGTAACGCTTTTCCACCGCCCAACACCTCCACAACCACACAGCTGCAGCTCTTACGCTCTTGTGTCTCAATTAGAAACAAAAGTTTCAGTGACCTCAGAACTTATTTATAAAGACTGGAGGAGAGGAAAAAAGTGGAGTCGGTGAATACAGTCACTTCTTTCTATACTGTAATCTGAATGGTGGTCAAAAAAAAACCATCCAGAAAAGGCACACAAACACCGCCCAGGCACAAGGGGCAGGAGTGACTACTGCTTTACACTCCCTATCACCTTGTCATAGCTATTACTACCCCACTTTTAGGACTTTTTTTCTCCAGCACTTTAATTTACTTGTCCCACAAAGTTCATTATCACTAGTTTCTGGGGGTTCTATCTAAATGAATTGTTTTTATTTTTCCTGGTCCTTTTAGAACTTATTTATTTAAAAAAAAATTTAAATTATCTAATTCAATTAGAAAAAAAGGAAAATAATAAAAATTAAAGCAAAAAAAAAGATTGAAAGTTGAAGACCCCTTGTAATAGTCGTGTGAATCAATACTGCAGAGAGAATCTTAAACACCTAGCAGGGGTGGGATTCAAATTTTTAACAACAGGTTCTGTGTTTGTGCGTCGGTAAACCACACCCATTTTAAGCCACACCCTTTTTAAGCCACACCCATTTTTGAAGCCACCCCCCCCCGAAGCCTGCGGTTCTGCAGCAGCTGGGTTGTGATTCTGTGATTCCTACATATATGTACCCTCCGCAGCTGCAGAACCTCTTTTTAAAGAAGGGGGGAGGTATAGCTAGTCAGAGGCTGAAGGATTACATCACTGCTCCCCACGTTCTGCTGGACTTGTAGTCCTGGAGGAACTTCAGGATCCAGGTGTGATTAATTTTTTCCACATAAAAGGTTTTAGGCAAAAACAGGTTCTGCAGCAGCAAGCAGCCCCTCATAGCTTCACAAAAACCACTCCACTCTCCTTCCCTTCCCTTTTTAAAATGAGGTTCTGCAGCAGCTAAGGAGCCACAGGCAAGAAGGAAGGCTCCTGGCACTGAATGTGCTAAATAATACAGTGCCCAAATATACAGTCACAGAGTGCCCAATAATACCGTCACATAATGCTCAAACAATACAGTGCCCAAATAATATCATCACACAGTGCTCAATAATACCTCATACAGTGCCCAAATAATACAGTGACATACTGCCCAAATAGCACATACTGCCCAAATAGTCTCCAGGCCAGGCCAGCCCAGCAGGCCGCAGCTCAGGCAGCTGCTCACACTGTCATACAGTGCTGAGGGCCATGCCAGCCCCAAATAATACAGTGACATACTACACTCACTGTCCAATAGATTAGCACATACTGCCCAAATAGTCTCCAGGCCAGGCCAGCCCCAGGCAGCGCCGCAGCTCAGGCAGCTGCTCACACTGTCATACAGTACCTCAGAGACTCTGCAGCTCTGCCTCGCAGCCTCTGCTCTCTCCTCTCTCTTCAGCTCCTCCTCGTGACTGAAGATGGCCGCGGCGCGCCGCTACCCAATCACCGCACTGCAGAGATCAGTCCGCGGGGGCTGGGGCTGGCGGTGTTTTGCGGCCAGAGGCGTATCTAGGCTTTCTGGCACCCGGGGCAAGAATTCGTTTCGGCGCCCCCCCCCCCCCACACATGCGATTTGCACACTTAGTCATGTACCGACGAGCTGCTCTCCCTAATGCTCTCAATGTTCAGTGAAAAACTGAGAGAAGCAGGAGGAGAAGCTCGTTGTCACAGGACCATAATTATGAAAATGGCATGAGTGAAGTGTCCATGTGATGACTACTGGGACCTGCAGAGCTGAATCCTGACATTGCAGCTTCTGAATTCTCACAACTAATGCTCTGCACACTTTTAGGATTCTCCCTTACCGGTGGCGAGAGTACACGGTCATGTCAGCACAAGCATGTGATTTATATACTTCTGGCCACATTCCGACTAGACGTGCCCGGCCTCGCTCCGTTCATTTTCATTGAGTGAGGCCACACATGTCTAGTCAGCGTGACCGCATGTATGTAAGTCACCGGCACGAGAGAATCCTGACAGCGTGCAGTGCGCACTGTGAGAATTCAGAAATTGACTAATTCTCATCTTTTTATTTATGTTAGGAGCATTAAAGGGGTTGTCCAGGTTTCTGTGCTGAGTCTGCAGTCATTCTATGTGACACAGACCTGGAGAACCCCTTTAATGCTCCTAACAAATAAAGACATGAGAATTAGTCAGTATCACAAATAATATTTACATCCAGGTACCTTATAGATGACGTCGTCTCTGGAGTCGTTCTCCTTTTCTTCATCTTGTCAAGATCCCATGATGAGTTTTCTCATCCACAGCCGTCTCTGCAGACCTCCATCTTCTCCGCTCTTCTGCACCAACTCTCCACACGATGCCCTTAAAGACAGAAGAGTCATTATAATGCTCCTAAATAAAAATATCTGCAATATACTGTCACCTCACACTATTCCCCTCCCTCCTCACACATCCCCCCTGTTCAGCATACTGTCTCCTCATATATTTACCCCCTCACTATACTGTCTGCTCACACATACCCCTGACTCCCCATACTGTGTCCACATACATTCACCCGTTCACCCATACTGTCTGCAACCATCCCCCATACTGTTTCCTCATACATACATACTCTTCAGTACCCTCAAATCCCCCCACACATATTAAATACCCCCATCCCCACTCCAAATCCCCCCACACATAAAATAGCCCCCATCTCCACTCCAAATCCCCCCACACGTAAAGTACCGCCACATCCACTCCTAATCCCCCCACAAAAATTACTCCCCATCATTTTCACTCCTAATCCCCCCACAAAAAAGTACTCCCCCATCATTCCCATTCCTAATCCCCCCACAATAAAGTACTCCCCCCATCATTCCCACTCCTAATCCCCCACAATAAAGTACTCCCCCCATCATTCCCACTCCTAATCCCCCCACAATAAAGCATTCCCCATCATTCCCACTCCTAATCCCCCCACAAAAAATTACTCCCCCATCATTCCCACTCCTAATCCCCCACAATAAAGTACTCCCCCCATCATTTCCCACTCCTAATCCCCCCACAATAAAGTACTCCCCCCATCATTCCCACTCCTAATCCCCCCACAATAATAATATTCCCCACAAATTTCCCACTCCTAATCCCCCACAAAAAATTACTTCCCCATCATTCCCACTCCTAATCCCCCCACAATAAAGTATTCTTCCCCAAACCATTCTCTTTCCTCATCCCCAATAAGTTTCCCATCATTCATATCCCACAAAATACTCCCATAATTCCACCATCCCCACAATAAAGTATTCCCCCATCATTCCCACTCCTAATCCCCCACAATAAAGTATTCCCCCATCATTCCCACTCCTAATCCCCCCACAATAAAGTACTCCCCCTCATTCCATCTAATCCCACAAAAAGCTCCCCATCATTCACTCCTAACCCCACAATAAAGTACTCCCCCATCATTCCCACTTCTAATCCCCCCACAATAAAGTTTCCCACATCATTCCCACTCCTAATCCCCCCACAATAAAGTATTCCCCCATCATTCCCACTCCTAATCCCCCCACAATAAAGTACTCCCCCATCATTCCCACTCCTAATCCCCCACAATAAAGTACTCCCCCATCATTCCCACTCCTAATCCCCCACAATAAAGTACTCCCCCATGCACCCCGCATTATGTACCCCGTCTTCAGTGGTTTCTTCAGCTCCTCTGGAGCACACTCACCACCAGAGCAGGTCCCCCTTCTGGGCGCCGCCGGCGAGTGACGTCAGCAGCGTGATCACATGACCTGATCACGCTGCTGGCGTCGCTCTGACCCGCAGTCAGAGCTTCAATTGTACTGGCGTCTGTAAGACGCCAGTGCAATTGATCCCTAGGAGCCGGCACGCAGCAGCTTCTCTGCGCCGGCTGTCAGCTTGACAGCCGACACAGGGAACCGCCGACTCTCAGGTGCAAAATAGTTCCGGATCCGCTCTCATTTTCCCCGGTTCGGGGAACCGGCTGCTTTTTGAACAACCGGTTCCATCGAACCGGGGAGAACCGGCTGAATCCCACCCCTGACACCTAGAACTTAAATGACCCCTGACAATGCAGGCGACAATCTCAGATTTTATGAGAAAAGGAAATTACCAGTAACCTCGGCCGCCATCTTATGCCTTGATGGGGTTTTATGCAGTATTCTATTTGCCTCTTGTTTTCCAAATACTTAAAAAAAAACTGAAATTTTAAGGTAAAAAAAGTTTTCCAACTCAAATGATACAGTAAAGATGTATATCTTTGTACCGTGTTCGCCAGTAGATAGAAAAATATTTAGAATTGAGAGTCCTCAGTGGTTGATACCTTTTAATGGCTAACTGAAAAGATGGTAACAAATTGCAAGCTTACGAGACTACTCAGGTCTCTTCATCAGGCATAGACTAATACAAAATCTGAAGAATCACATATTTATACACAAAATAGCACAGAAAAAATGCAATAGGTAAGACAAGTGACGTGAAGCAGAATAGTCATTATGGCAGAGGGATGAGCATAAATATTGGAACAGTTCATAGATAAGGAGTGTGAAAGTTTTATTACCCTCTGATTGGGGTCTGGTAATGTTTTGTGATGTTTTCACAGGGTATTTGAAGTAAATTCCTTAATTGATGTAATAGGCCATAAATCCATGTGATAGGTTCATTCCAGCATTGAGAGTGTCAAAGGTCACCATCAATTTGTATTCGCAAATTCTTCTTTGTCTCAGAGATGTGAAATTGCCTCTGAGTACAAGTATTTTCATATCTAACAAGCTATGATCAGGGGAGCAAAAATGTTTTGCCACAGGTAGATCCATTCTTTTTTCTCTTATTGTGTGGCGATGAGAATTCATCCTTGTTCTCAGTTTTTGCCCGGTCTCCCCCACATACAGTCCCCCAGTTGGACATTTAGTACATATAATTAGGTACACCACATTAGATGTGATGCAGCTGAAAGTACCTGGTATCTTGTAGTCCCGATGGGAGTTGGGGATCTTTATCTTGTCCGTGGTCATTATAAATGGACAAGTTTTGCATTTCTTCTTGTTGCAAGGAAAGGTTCCTGCAGCTGTTGGGGGGGACAGGGAACTTCTGACAATGATGCTTCTTAGATTTGGGGGCTGCCTAAAACACAGTAGATGGGGATCTGGAAATATGGATTGTAATCGGCCATCTTTTTGTAGTAAAGGTTGTAGTTTCCGTGCAGCTCCCCTTAGCATCTCCAGATTTGGATTGTAGGTGACCACTAGAGGCACCCGGTTATTTTCTTCTTTAGCTTTGTAATGTAGCAGGTGATTCCTTGATATTCTGGTGGCTCTTGTAATTTGGTTTTCAATTGTTCTTGGATGGTAGCCCTGATTTAAAAAGGTCTTTCTAAGGCGACCAAGGTGTTCATCTCTATCCATGGGGTTGGAACATATACGGTTGTATCTGATGGCTTGGCTGTAGACAATAGAGTTTTTTATGTGTTTTGGATGGAAACTGTCCCATTTAAGGTATGTTGGATGGTCGATTGGCTTCTGATACAGGGATGTCTCTATTTCATTGTTCTTTAGCTTAATGATGGTGTCCAAAAAGTTAATTTCAGTGCTGGAGTAGTTGAGTGTTAAGTTGATGGTGGGATGAAATTGATTGAACTGTTCATGGAACGTCTTTAGCTGTTGCTCAGACTCCGTCCAGATGATTAAGATATCATCAATGTAGCAGTAGTAGGCCCGAGGCCTGATGGGACATGAGGACAGAAAGTCGCTTTCAAGCTTGGCCATGAAAAGATTTGCATACTGAGGAGCCATTTTACTTCCCATAGCTGTGCCAGCCTCCTGTAAATAGATCTTGTTGTCAAATTCAAAGTAATTGTGGGTGAGGATGAATTTTGTGAGTTTCACCACAGAATCAGCATCATTCCCGGTGTTTTTCATGAAGTCTTTGCAGGCATTTAATCCATCCTGGTGTGGGATATTAGAGTACAAGGATTCCACATCCATGGTGGCCAGGATGGTTCCTTCTGGTAGAGGACCTATTGCTGCTAGTTTATTCAGTAGGTCAGTTGTGTCCTGAATGTAGCTGGGTGTATCCTTTACCAGGGTTTAAGAATGCCCTCTACCCATCCAGATACCTGCTCAGTAAGGGTGTCCACACATGAAATAATCGGCCTCCCTGGATTTCCGGCTTTGTGGATTTTGGGAAGCATGTAGAATGTCCCTGTTCTTGGACTCTCTGGTATCAGGTCATCGGCTCTTATGGATTTGTCAGACAGACAAGATACCAACTTGCTTAGTTCCTTGTAATAGTCCTGTGTAGGGTCCGACTCCAGTTTTCTGTAGTAGCGTGTGTCCGTAAGTTGTCGGTTTGCTTCCTTCATATAGTCTGATGTGTTCATCATGACTATTGCACCTCCCTTGTCAGCAGGTTTAATGATGATTTCTTTGTTGGTTTTCAGAGACTGTATGGCCTTTCTCTCCTGGGCACTGATGTTGGATGCTTGTCTCCTGTTGGTGTCTATGATGGTGGATTTTATCAAATATCGTAAGCTTGCAATTTGTTACCATCTTTGTACCGTGTAGCCATTAAAAGGTATCAACCACTGAGGACTCTCAACTCTAAATATTTTTCCAACTCAAATGAGGCACCAAAAAGTCATCTAGGAGTATATCGCCCTCTAGCTGTAAAAATGAAGAACTAACACATTTGGGATTTCTTTTTAAAAGATTTTAATGGGACAGACAAACTTTTTGCACATGCAGATTTAAAAAAAAAAAAAAAAAAAGGTTACTTAGAACGGCAAAATGTGTGTTCTGTGGCTCCTATCCTGCCAGACACTGATAAATCTGCCACCAATTTCCCATACATACATCTATACAGGAAAAACGAAGAGATCCCAAATAATAAACAAAAAGACTTTATTGATCACTATAAAAACAGAAAAGGTAAAAAAGCAAAATGCAGTAAGGGACACCAATGTAGAACATCCATGAGAAACAATGTCAGCCATCCATGCTCAATAAGCACAATAATTGAAGCTGCTATCACAGTATTCAATAAATATCTAATCGGTAGCAATACCATAGTAATATAAATCTGTGCTCAGCAAAGGAAATTACAGACATAATCCCATGATGGCCCCATCTCTATGACTATAACAATAAACCACCAACAAGGTATAGCAATATCTATTTCCAAGCAAGGTAACCTGAAACTATGGTATGGGGATATAACAATCCCTTCTCATATAGGGTGCAATACAGCGCAAATTGTAACAATATAATCACCCATGCAGACCAAGAGGAATCACATTACCTAGCGGTGGTGGTGTTCGTGGTGTCCCCTCACCCCAACGCGCGTTTCGCCTCCTGCTTCTTCCGGGGGGCTGTAATTTCCCTTGCTGAACACAGATTTATATTACTATGGTATTGCTACCGATTAGATATTTATTGAATACTGTGATAGCAGCTTCAATTATTGTGCTTATTGAGCATGGATGGCTGACATTGTTTCTCATGGATGTTCTAAATTGGTGTCCCTTACGGCATTTTGCTTTTTTACCTTTTCTGTTTAAAAAAGTGATCAATAAAGTCTTTTTGTTTATTATTTGGGATCTCTTCATTTTTCCTGTATAGATGTTTGGGAAATTGGTGACATATATTAGGGAAGTGCCCCGTGGACATTTGTGATACTGATAAATCTGCACCTGTTTGGTGATGCTTGGCATCTCCACTGTCCAGGTGATCTATGTACATGTATTGCCTATCTGCTTAATAATCTGGAAACCAATCCCCACTTCCATCATTAGGCTAACCCTTCTAGAAATGTATGCAAAAATAATTACACCTCTATTTCATTATCCTGGATAGAAACGCTAGCCACCAGCCTAAACAAAAAGCCACAACATGCAATATTCTACAGTCATGGCCAAAAGTTTTGAGAATGACACAAATATTAATTTTTACAAAGTCTACTGCTTCACTTTTTCTAATGGCAATTTGCATATACTCCAGAATGTTATAAAGAGTGATCAGCTTAACAGCAATTACTTGCAAAGTCAATATTTGGCTAGAAAATGAACTTTATCCCCCAAAACACATTTCAACATCATTGCAGCCCTGCCTTAAAAGGACCAGCTAACCTCTTTTCAGTGATTGCTCCATTAACACAGGTGTGGGTATTGATGAGGACATGGCTGGAGATCAATCTGTCATGATTAAGTAAGAATGACACCACTGGACACTTTAAAAGGAGGCTGGTGCTTGGCATCATTGTTTCTCTTCTGTTAACCATGGTTATCTCTAAAGAAACACGTGCAGTCATCATTGCAATGCACAAAAATGGCCTAACAGGGAAGAGTATCGCAGCTAGAAAGATTGCACCTCAGTCAACTATCTATCGCATCATCAAGAACTTCAAGGAGAGAGGTTTCATTGTTGCCAAAAAGGCTCCAGGGCGCCCAAGAAAGACCAGCAAGCGCCAGGACCGTCTCTTAAAAGTGTTTCAGCTGCGGGATCGGGCTACCAGCAGTGCAGAGCTTGCTCAGGAATGGCAGCAGGCAGGTGTGAGTGCATCTGCATGCACTGTGAGGCGGAGACTCTTGAAGCAAGGCCTGGTCTCAAGGAGGGCAGCAAAGAAGCCACTTCTCTCCAGAAAAAACATCATGGACAGACTGATATTCTGCAAAAGGTACAGGCAGTGGACTGCTGAGGACTGGGGTAAAGTTATTTTCTCTGATGAATCCCCTTTTCGACTGTTTGGGACATCAGGAAAACGCCTCATTCGGAGAAGACAAGGTGAGCGCTACCACCAGTCTTGTCTCATGCCAACTGTTAAGCATCCTGAAACTATTCATGTGTGGGGTTGCTTCTCAGCCAAGGGAATCGGCTCTCTCACAGTCTTGCCTAAAAACACAGCCATGAATAAAGAATGGTACCAGAATGTCCTCCAAGAGCAACTTCTCCCAACCCTCCAAGAGCAGTTTGGCGATCAACAATGCCTTTTCCAGCATGATGGAGCACCTTGCCATAAAGCAAAGGTGATAACTAAATGGCTCAGGGAACAAAACATAGAGATTTTGGGTCCATGGCCTGGAAACTACCCAGATCTTAATCCCATTGAGAACTTGTGGTCAATCATCAAGAGACGGGTGGACAAACAAAAACCTAAAAATTCTGACAAAATGAAAGCATTGATTATGCAAGAATGGACTGCTATCAGTCAGGATTTGGTCCAGAAGTTGATTGAGAGCATGCCAGGGAGAATTGCAGAGGTCCTGAAGAAGAAGGGTCAACACTGCAAATATTGACTTGCTGCATTAACTCATTCTATCTGTCAATATAAGCTTTTGTTACTCATATGTTTGCAATTATATTTCTGTCTGTGATAAAAACATCTGTCAAACACACATAAAAACCAGAGGGCAGCAGATCATGTGAAAATATAATATTTGTGTCATTCTCAAAACTTTTGGCCATGACTGTACAACATTTTGAACAGAAGTATTTTAGTGCTTTAGCTTTGATCACAATATTACAGTGTATATATATGTTGTACTTACATGAGTAACACCTGAATCAGCTATTCTGCTGGTGCAGTCACTGTGTACATACATTACATTATTGATCCTGAGTTACATCCTGTATTATACTCCAGAGCTGCACTCACTATTCTGCTGGTGCAGTCACTGTGTACATACATTACATTATTGATCCTGAGTTACAACCTGTATTATACTCCAGAGCTGCACTCACTATTCTTCTGGTGCAGTCACTATGTACATACATTACTGATCCTGTACTTATCCTGAGGTACCTCCTGTATTATACTCCAGAGCTGCACTCACTATTCTGCTGGTGCAGTCACTGTGTACATACATTACATTACTGATCCTGAGTTACATCCTGTATTATACTCCAGAGCTGCACTCACTATTCTGCTGGTGCAGTCACTGTGTACATACATTACATTACTGATCATGTACTGATCCTGAGTTAGATCCTGTATTATCTTCCAGATCTGCACTCACTATTCTGCTGGTGCAGTCACTGTGTACATACATTACATTACTGATCCTGAGTTACATCCTGTATTATACTCCACAGCTGCACTCACTATTCTGCTGGCGCAGTCATTTTGAACATACATTACATTACTGATCCTGAGTTACATCCTGTATTATACTCCAGAGCTGCACTCACTATTCTGCTGGTGCAGTCACTGTGTACATACATTACATTACTGATCCTGAGTTACATCCTGTATTATCCTCCAGAGCTGCACTCACTATTCTGCTGGTGCAGTCACTGTGTACATACATTACATTACTGATCCTGTACTGATCCTGGGTTACATCCTATATTATAGGATCAGTAATGTATGTACACAGTGACTGCACCAGCAGAATAGTGAGTGCAGCTCTGGGTATAATACAGGATGTAACTCAGGATCAGTAATGTAATGTATGTACACAGTGACTGCACCAGCAGAATAGTGAGTGCAGCTCTGGGGTATAATACAGGATATAACTCTGGATCAATAATGTAATGTATGTACACAGTGACTGCACCAGCAGAATAGTGAGTGCAGCTCTGGAGTATAATACAGGATGTAACTCAGGATCAGTAATGTAATGTATGTACACAGTGACTGCTCCAGCAGAATAGTGAGTGCAGCTCTGGAGTATAATACAGGATGTAACTCAGGATCAGTAATGTATGTACACAGTGACTGCACCAGCAGAATAGTGAGTGCAGCTCTGGAGTATAATACAGGATGTAACTCAGGATCAGTAATGTAATGTATGTACACAGTGACTGCACCAGCAGAATAGTGAGTGCAGCTCTGGGTATAATACAGGAGGTAACTCAGGATCAGTAATGTAATGTATGTACACAGTGGCTGCACCAGCAGAATAGTGAGTGCAGCTCTGGAGTATAATACAGGATGTAACTCAGGATCAGTAATGTAATGTATGTATACAGTGACTGCACCAGCAGAATAGTGAGTGCAACTCTGGGGTATAATACAGGATGTAACTCAGGATCAGTAATGTAATGTACACAGTGACTGTACCAGCAGAATAGTGAGTGCAGCTCTGGGGTATAATGCTAGATGCAGGGCATGGCTTTGTGGTGTCTTTACAAGTATAATGATATATCACAGGGGGTTTATACGTAGCAGAATGTGCACTATTACAGCCTTGTATAATATATACACATATAGACAATGTATTACTCCTTGTATCCAGGCTCCGCTGTGTTATAAGGCGCCGTCCAGGTGTCACAGTTAGAGCTGCCACCATCAGTAATTGTCATGCGCAGTTGTACGATGGATTAACCTGACCCTAAACTACTACTAGTCTAATCTGACCCTGGTGGAGCTGGATGCTGGATTATCAAACTGCACATCGTTGTCAGTCTATGAATCTGCTGCCTGTCGGCGGTTCTTCTTCCCTTAAGAAACTCAATTGCTCAGAACGGAAAGCAACATTTACCACTTCAAGAAGTTAATAGATTTTTCCCTGCGGCTCGAGCAGCAGATATTTCTTCAGGGTGGTCGGCAGAGGCAGCTGAGGGATGGCGCGATGGCACTTCTTCCGTAAGAAGGCACGGATGGCACACCTGGCCAGGTGCATGAGTGTCCTCGGGGAGTTACAGCAAACCTCAAAAAGGGATTCATAGAACGCGTGGTGTCTCTGGAAAACACAAGAGTCAGGATAGTACCGAGCAGAGAACATTGCAAAACGGAACTGTAAGGATGCCCACTGCACCTGGCACCGCGACACGACTGGTACCCGAGACAGTAGGCACAAATTGTCATGTGCCCTGCCTGGTCTGCTTTGTTTTCCACTCTGCAATCCATGGATCCATCACAAATTATGTGCAAAGTGCAAAATCAGCAGCAAGTCCAACATATGTAGTGGACAATTGCTCAAGTAGCAATTCCACAATGTAATGTTTTAATTTGCTGACAGTGTCAACTGATATACAGTAATGAGCAGAGTGCCCTCATATACAGTACTGAGCAGAGTGCCCTCTCATATACAGTACTGAGCAGAGTGCCCTCTCATATACAGTACTGAGCAGAGTGCCCTCTCATATACAGTACTGAGCAGAGTGCTCTCTCATATACAGTACTGAGCAGAGTGCCCTCTCATATACAGTAATGAGCAGAGTGCCCTCTCATATACAGTACTGAGCAGAGTGCCATCTCATATACAGTACTGAGCAGAGTGCCCTCATATACAGTACTGAGCAGAGTGCCCTCTCATATACAGTAATGAGCAGAGTGCCCTCTCATATACAGTAATGAGCAGAGTGCCCTCTCATATACAGTACTGAGCAGAGTGCCCTCTCATATACAGTACTGAGCAGAGTGCCCTCTCATATACAGTACTGAGCAGAGTGCCCTCTCATATACAGTACTGAGCAGAGTGCTCTCTCATATACAGTACTGAGCAGAGTGCCCTCTCATATACAGTACTGAGCAGAGTGCCCTAAAGTCTACATTACAGTACTGAGCAGAGTGCCTCTCATATACAGTACTGAGCAGAGTGCCTCTCATATACAGTACTGAGCAGAGTGCCCTCTCATATACAGTACTGAGCAGAGTGCTCTCTCATATACAGTACGAGCAGAGTGCCTCTCATATACAGTACTGAGCAGAGTGCCTCTCATATACAGTACTGAGCAGAGTGCCTCTCATATACAGTACTGAGCAGAGTGCCCTCTCATATACAGTACTGAGCAGAGTGCTCTCTCATATACAGTACTGAGCAGAGTGCCCTCTCATATACAGTACTGAGCAGAGTGCCCTCTCATATACAGTACTGAGCAGAGTGCTCTCTCATATACAGTACTGAGCAGAGTGCCTCTCATTACAGTACTGAGCAGAGTGCCTCTCATATACAGTACTGAGCAGAGTCCCTCATATTCCCTCATATACAGTACTGAGCAGAGTGCCTCTCATATACAGTACTGAGCAGAGTGCCTCTCATATACAGTACTGAGCAGAGTGCCCTCTCATATACAGTATGAGCAGAGTGCCTCATATACAGTATGAGCAGAGTGCCTCTCATATCAGTATGAGCAGAGTGCCCTTCATATACAGTACTGGCAGAGTGCCTCTCATATACAGTACTGAGCAGAGTGCCTCTCATATACAGTACTGAGCAGAGTGCCCTCTCATATACAGTACTGAGCAGAGTGCTCTCATATACAGTACTGAGCAGAGTGCTCTTCATATACAGTACTGAGCAGAGTGCCCTCATATACGTACTGAGCAGAGTGCCTCTATATACGTACTGAGCAGAGTGCTCTCTCATATACAGTACTGAGCAGAGTGCCTCTCATATACAGTACTGAGCAGAGTGCTCTTCATATACAGTACTGAGCAGAGTGCTCTTCATATACAGTACTGAGCAGAGTGCTCTCATATACAGTACTGAGCAGAGTGCCTCTCATATACAGTCTGAGCAGAGTGCTCTCTCATATACAGTACTGAGCAGAGTGCTCTACTCAATTTATACAGTATGAGCAGAGTGCCTCTCATATACAGTACTGAGCAGAGTGCCTCTCATATACAGTACTGAGCAGAGTGCTCTCTCATATACAGTACTGAGCAGAGTGCTCTTCATATACAGTATGAGCAGAGTGCTCTCTATACAGTACTGAGCAGAGTGCCTTCATATACAGTACGAGCAGAGTGCCTTCATATACAGTACTGAGCAGAGTGCCTCTCATTACAGTACTGAGCAGAGTGCCTCTCATATACAGTACTGAGAGAGTGCCTCTCATATACGTACTGAGCAGAGTGCTTCATATACAGTACTGAGCAGAGTGCCTCTCATATACAGTACGAGCAGAGTGCCTCTCATATACAGTATGAGCAGAGTGCCTCTCATATACAGTACTGAGCAGAGTGCCTCTCATATACAGTACTGAGCAGAGTGCCTTCATATACAGTACTAGCAGAGTGCCCTCTCATATACAGTACTGAGCAGAGTGCCTTCATATACAGTATGAGCAGAGTGCTCTCTCATATACAGTACTGAGGAGTGCCTCTCATATACGTATGAGCAGAGTGCCCTTCATATACAGTACTGAGCAGAGTGCTCTTCATATACAGTACTGAGCAGAGTGCCCTCATATAAGTACTGAGCAGGTGCTCTCTCATATACAGTACTGAGCAGAGTGCCCTTCATATACAGTACTGGCAGAGTGCTCTCATATACAGTATGAGCAGAGTGCCTCTCATATACAGTACTGAGCAGAGTGCCCTCTCATATAAGTACTGAGCAGAGTGCCTCTCATATAAGTACTGAGCAGAGTGCCTCTCATTACAGTACTGAGCAGAGTGCTCTCTCATATACAGTACGAGCAGAGTGCCTCTCATATACAGTACGAGCAGAGTGCCTCTCATATACAGTACGAGCAGAGTGCCCTTCATATACAGTAGAGCAGGTGCCTTCATATAGAGAGCAGAGTGCCTTCTATAAGACGAGCAGAGTGCTCTATATCAGTACTGAGCGAGTGCTCTATATACAGTATGAGAGAGTGCCTCTATTAAGTCTGAGCAGAGTGCTCTCATATAAGTACTGAGCAGAGTGCCCTCTATAAGTACGAGCAGAGTGCCTCTCATATACAGTACTGAGCAGATGCCTCTCATATAATCTACTCGCAAGTGCTCTCATACAGTCTGGCAAGTGCTTCTTAGTTGACAGAGGCTATACGATGAGCAGAGTGCTTTAAGACGGCGGTGCTTCTTAAGTAGAGCGAGGCTCTATATAGATGAGAAGTGCTTTTAGATGGCAGTGCCTTCTCAGTTATCAATGACAGAGTGCCTCTCATATACAGTATGAGCAGAGTGCCCTCATACATACTGAGAGATGCTCTCTATACAGTACTGAGCAGAGTGCCTCTCATATACAGTACTGGCAGAGTGCCTCTCTATACAGTACTGAGCAGAGTGCCTCTCTATACAGTTAGAGTGCCCTCAATATAAGGCCTCTCATATATGGGCCCTCTATACATAGAAAGTGCCTTAACATGACGACTCTCTAACAGACTGCGAGGCCTCTCTAAAAGAAGCCTCTCATACAGTACGGCAGATGCTATATAGATGAGCAAGTGTCTACTATGAGCGAGCCTTATAGATAGCAGTCTCTATAACAGTAAGAAGTCCCATACATAAGAGAGAGTGCCTCTTTATAATACTGAGCAGTCCCTTCTTAAGTACGAGGCTTCCTCTAACAGACGTCAATCCTTAATACTGAGCAGTCTCTCATATACAGATGAGCAGAGTGCCTCATATACAGACTGCAGGTCTCCTCATACAGACTAGCAAGTGCTTAGCAGAGTGCCTTCATATACAGTACTGAGCAATGTTCTCAAATACAGGCAATCTCAATATGAAGAGTGCATTTAACAGAGCAGAGTGCCCTCTCATATAAGTAATGAAGAGTGCCTCTCTATACAGTAGCAGAGTGCCCTCTACGTACGAGCAGAGTGCCTCTCATACAGTACTGAGCAGAGTGCCTCTCATTACAGTCGAGCTTCATACTCAATCTTCTACAAAGCTCCATTAAGAGTGCTCTCTATAAATACAGAGAGTGCCTCTATTACAGTAGCAGAGTGCCTCTCATATACAGTAGAGCAGAGGCCCTCATATACAGTACGAGCAGAGTGCCTCTATATAAGTATGAGCAGTGCCCTCTCATATATGTCGAGCGAGTGCCTTCATATAAGTACTGAGTAGTGCCCTAATACTATAGATGCCCTTCATACAATGAGCAGAGTGCCTCTTATTGTGAGCAGGTGCCTCTCATATAAGACGAGAGAGTGCCTCTCATATCACTGAGAAGTGCCTTCATATACGTACTGAGCAGAGTCTCTTATAAGTGAGCAGATGCCATCTCAATAAGGAGGATCCTCTATAGACTATGCCCTTATATAATAGGACTTAATTGCATCCACATTAGACAGTGCATCCCATTACAGTAGAGGTCATTCTATAGACAGAAGCTCTCTCA
>JARQOD010000006.1:11001359-11069749 GCA_033576555.1 Oophaga sylvatica | reverse complement strand
AGGGGTGAGGCTCGGGACATTATTAAATGTAAAGTGGGAACTTATTGTTATAGGGGAACTCAGGTTACTGTGATTGTCAAAGGGGCACACAGGGCATTATTACTTTCTAGGTTTCTAGGGCACTTGCACAAGACATTACTATATTCTAGAGGTTTGTTTTACCATCTAGAGGCACACTGTTCTAGAGAGCAGGTGCAGTAATAGGGAAACATACGGCAGCAGCGGCTCAGCATTGGGGTATCAGCAGGATGAGGAGTTTGTGCAGGATGGGAATAGATGATAACGGAGCTGGAAATATGAGAAGTGACATGTGTCTTTGCTGTAATCTCTGCAGCTGAGTCCTGGCTGGAAGAAGTCATCATGTCGGTCTGGGCCAGATGGAAAAGACAGGAAAAGTGAACGATTCCATAAGAAAGAACGTCCTCTGTAAGTCACCATCTATAACTGTGCTGTAATCTCTTATATACTGTAGTATCTTCCGTAGGACTGGGATCTACCACTGACCATATGGTACTAATATCAATGTTGGTCTTTGTATAGAGATTATTTTCAGCAAAAGTGCGGTCATCTGCTAAGATTCTCCTCCACTATTAGGGTGCGTCACCGAGTTGTAATCAAGTTTACCTGGTTAGAGGTCCACTCAGAAGTTTCACCCCCTGAACCAAAACCCTAGTTACACTCTGCCCCCAGTGTATAATATACAGTCCCTCACCCCTGGTGGATAAAATCCGGCCACCCCATCCCTTGTGTATAACCTCCAGCCACTCGCTCCCCAGTGTATAATATCCAGCTTCTCGCCCCCCAGTGTATAATATCCAGGCCCTTGTCCCCAGTGTATATAATATGCTGCCTTACGCCCCCCCCGGTGTATAATATCCAGCCCTTCACCCCCAGTGTGTAATATCTGTCCCCTCGCCCCTGCTGTATGAAATCCGTCCTGTTGCCCACGGTGGATACAATCTGGCCACCCACCCCGGTGTATAATCTGCGGCCCCTCATCATGCCACCTGCCTTTACTAACATGACAGACCGGCTGGTGGTCCAGAGCTCACTGATCCCAGCGAGGTCCTGTAATAGGAGCCACCAGGGTAACAAGTCCGGTCATGACATCTCTCCCTCCTGAATCATCAACCATCACCTATGAATGATATTGAGAAGTGGAAGGAATGGGAGCAACTCAGCCATGAAGTGGAGACCCCATAACGTTACAGAGTGGGAGGCCGAGTGCTGAGGACCAGAGGGTAGAAAGGTCCAGAACTCTTGTGGTATAACATCAGCACCTCCTTTTGTAGAGTACTCCTAAGGGTTGTAAGTAGGGTTTAGAGGGGTAGCATCCCAAATAACTCTACCCCATAAGAAGACACAATGCTGTAACTAAAACATGGAAGGTGGGGACTCCGATTACACATTTTGCATTGGGGCTCGGGAGTGTCAGGCTTTCTCTGGCATTTGTGTAGGTTCTAAGCAATCCCTTTTCTCAATGTCCTACTGAATTCTACCGTTACAATTACACATTTTAAGAAACAGTTGATTTCCAATAAAGAGAAACAAATGTAGCAACTTTATTATTGATGCTGAGATACAATGAGCGTCTCCACCATTTATATGATGTCGTCTCCTGCAGGTCTATAGGGACCAGACCCTATCAAGTAATTCCCGTCTGTAGCTGAGAGTTCAGCAGGCGAGGCCGCGGCCTGACATACACACGTTACATGGCCGCACTCACTGTCAGCTGTTGTTTTCCTCTTGAAATAGTGTCTGTGTGTCACGTCTGCAGTCCGCGCCCCATTACCATGTCATTATTAGGAGGCCACCAGTATGGGACCAGGGCATTGCCACTACACAACAAAAGGGGCAACAAACACTGGCTGTGGTACAACTACAACTCTCAACATCTTCCTTTTTGCCTAACAATTATATTTGGCACCAGATGCGATGGATATTTTCTGCCACAAATATACACCTGAAATCTGCTGCAAAATTTGCCTTGGATTTAACCCCTTCCATCGCTAAGGATGAAATCTGCATTAGAGAGTGTGTATATGTGCATGTGTGCAGCGTGTGAGCGTGCATGTGCAGCGTGTGAGCGTGCATGTACGTGTGAGCGTGCACCCGCCCCATTCAGAAAGGTCTGCAGCAAATCGGACATGCGTGGTCTTACCCTTAGCTTAGGGGTATATGCTCATGCACTATGGGAAATCTGTGGCTTTTTTCCCAATTTTTCCGCTTCGGATTATAAAAAAAAAGTTTCAATAAACGATATTTCACTTATTGAAGCAGTTTCCATAAGTATTCTGGTGGGAACTGCTGCAGAAAGTAATAATCTGGGTTACAGAGCCGCAACAGTATCAGCCCAGGATCTATGACCCGGGTTCAAGTGTAAATTTCTATCCTGCATAAAACTGATGGGAGCAAAAACCATCAATGACCTAGCAATGGCAAAATGACCAACGCAAAAAGGCACCAACTTTGAGGGCATTGAGGCTGGCATGGTGCTGCGGCTGTCAGGGATACAAGGTCTGGCACCTTTATGGCAGCACTGTTATTTTCTTTGGGCATCTTGAGTGCTAGGAAAAACATACATTTTGCTTTGCTTGGAAATAAAAGCCATACCAGCTGTAAGTTATGGGCACATTAGTCTTAAAGGGGTCTTTCAGTTTACTACGGAATTGTCGCCATACATATGCCTATATCATGTGCATGTTTCCTATCTCGTCCAGCCACATCACTTGAATACCTGATAGTTTATTAACAGAAACTCGTCGTGTTTATCATGAGCGGCGAGAAGTGATCTTTAAGTAGAAGCTGTTTACACGTTACATGGACGGCACGGTGATTCCTGTACTCTGGAAGGCTGTGATCGCCAAGGTCATCGGAGCAGATTCTGTGCATGACGTACGCGGGATTGTTTTCTGTAGTAAATGGAGAAGATGGACGTGCGGAACGCACACTGCTTTACCCTATAGAGACTTAAAGGGGCGCTACAATCTTGGACATTCACCTTTCCACACGACATGGATTCTTACCAACATTTCTGTTGTGGAGAATATGGATGTTTAAAGGATTACCGTAAGTGTTCTCTGGAACGCACGGATCCCCCTCCATCCCCACTTCATGCTTGTGCTTTGTGATTGACAGCTCGGACCCACGGCATGGCTAACCAGTGGTCCCGAACTGTGCCCTCAGGGGGACTGAAGCCGGCCAGATCTGGACTGCTTTACATTTGCACTTGCAAACGTTCACTCCTTAAAGGGAATCTGTCACCCCATTTTTTGACCATCAGCTGTAGCCACCGCCATCAGGGGCTTATCTACAGCATTCTGTAATGCTGTAGATAAGCCCCCGATGTCACCTGAAAGAGAAGAAAAACGAGGTCTATTATATTCACCCAGGGGCGGTGCACCTCTTCCAGTCTGGTCCGATGGGCGTCGCGATCTGGTCCGGCGCCTCCCATCTTCTAGCGAAGCCCTTCTCTTCTTAGCTTCCCATCGCGGCACCGGCGCAGGCGCAATGCTCTGCCCTGGTGAGGGCAGAGTAGAGTAGTGCAGTGCGCAGGCGCTGGGAAAGGTCAGAGAGGTCCAGCGCCTGCGCACTGCACTACTCTGCTCTGCCCTCACCAGGGCAGATCAGTGCGCCTGCGCCGGAAAGCTAAGACGAGGAGGGCTTCCCTAGAAGATGGGAGGCGCAGGACCGGATCGCGATGCCCATCAGACCGGACGGCGGACCGCCCCTGGGTGAGTATAATATAACTTTTTTTTTCTTCTCTTTCAGGTGACTTCGGGGGCTTATCTACAGCATTACAGAATGCTGTAGATAAGCCCTTGATGGCGGTGGCTACAGCTGATGGTCGAAAAATGGGGTGACAGATTCCCTTTAACTAGAAAACCGACCACCTCAGACAGACAGCAGAGGTGGCCAGTTATCTATAAAATGTCTGGTCAGTAAACTATAAAATCTATAGCAGTAAACTATAAAATTAAAAATTCCTCCAGTTTTTAGAATGCAGAGGGGTAAATTGCAAAGTTGCTTATTTTTACAAACAATTTAGCAATTTTTTATCAATTTTAGACGATGACTTAATCCCTTGAAGTCCGCCCCCAACCCTCCCGGTAATGCCCCTGACCAACCCCGTACTGCCCACCTTTCTTTCCAGGACTCCCCAATTTCCTGGGAGTGTGCTTGAAAATTCCGGACAGTAGGCACGTATGCACACACAGGTGGAAGGAAAGACTGAAAAGGGCTCTCCATTGTGCTGCTGGGTTTTGTCACCTAGTTCTCCGTTTTCTTATTTGATAACAGCATCGTTTCTCTGGAGAGGAGCGTCCGCCACAACGTCTCACCATCCAATAGCAAAGTGGATGGGACCACCTCTCCAGGGACCCCATGGTCCCCTGATCTGGTGTCTAAGCCATTATACAAGGTGAAAACTTGCATCTGCTGCTCCCTCCATCTAAAATATCAAATGACTCAATATCTGAAGATGGCAGCCAATCTCTAGCTATTGAAGAACTACAACTGCCAGCATGCCAGGAGTTCACAGCTACATAGAATATCTACACTATAAACTATACTTAGTTTGTGCATTCAGACATTGCACCACCAATTCTCGCTTTCGTATATTCAGGATGGGTCCCTGAGGTCAGAGACGTAACTATAGTGGGTGCAGGGGTTGCAGTCGCACCGGGGCAGGAGCGAGTGTTATCCCTGGATTTGTTATTCTATAAGCCCATGCACATAGCCAATTTTTTTTTTACCTCTCCTTCTCCGAGAAAAACTCTAATCAGAGTGCAATTAGCATAATCGGACCAATTTTCTTGGCTGTGGAAATTATGGTCGTCCGCACCTGCCCTGAGGAGCACGGGCCCAAATACCACTGCTCAATGGCCCCAAATTCATCATGTAAAATGTATTTATTTTTTGCACCAAATTCATTAAAATGATTGATGAATTGGGCAAATCAATCAAAGATGTTCCATTTTTTCTTGCTTTTTTTTTTTGCTCTTTTTTTAAAGTAAAAAGCCACATAGACCTTTAAAATTTTGTTAGTTTTCAATTGTGAAAAAAAAAAATAAGAGCCCAACTATATAACTAACTTTAAAAAAAACAAATATTCTGGAGGCGAAGGGAGATCATTTGCAAAAAAATGTATTTATTTTTTTACATTTGCAAATGATGAATTAGGTGAAAATGTCTTGATTAATCATGCACATATTGACGAAGCTTATGGAAAAAAAAGTGCAAAATAGACGATGAATTAGGTGGAAAAAGAGATAAAAAAAAAAACAAAAAGGGAAAATAATTCCAAAAACGCACAAATGCAATGTAGAACCGCCCTGTTGTCCTCATTCTGCAGTTCGTTACAATGTAGCTGCGCCGCTGTTACACGGAAGTTCTGCTTCTCACAGATGATCTTGCGGTTTGGCGCAGACTGGGGGGAGGGGGCAGCTGCAGAGGAAGTAGGTGAGAGGTCGTGAGGCTAACCCTGGTATAAATAGATCAAGGACAGCTCAGTGGAGCCGCCTGCTGGACACTTACACAATGGATTTACTGAGAAAGTAGGTGAAAGGTCGTGAGGCTGTGTAGTATAAATCCACTACACGGTGGAGCCACCTACTGGAGATAGAGAGAATTGCGTGATGCAGAATGTTTTGCTTTTAGACTGTAGCAATTATTATTAATTTATTGTGACTTGAGAGTCCTCAGTGGTTGATACCTTTTAATGGCTAACTGAAAAGATGGTAACAAATTGCAAGCTTTCGAGACTACGCAGGTCTCTTCATCAGGCAAAGACTAAAACAAAAGCTGAAGAATCACATATTTATATACACAAAAGGACACAGGAATATCCTTTTGTGTATATAAATATGTGATTCTTCAGCTTTTGTTTTAGTCTTTGCCTGATGAAGAGACCTGAGTGGTCTCGAAAGCTTGCAATTTGTTACCATCTTTTCAGTTAGCCATTAAAAGGTATCAACCACTGAGGACTCTCAAGTCTAAATATTTTTCTATCTACTGGCTAACACGGTACGAAGATACACATCTTTCCTAATTTATTGTGCTCATTTATATAACAAATTCATATTCCACAGCGCTTTACAGGCACTTTTCTCATTGGGCTTCACATTCTAAATTCCCTATCAGTATTTACGTTCGAAGGTTTTATTTAAAGGGATTGTCTTAAACGAGGGTACGCTGAACGGAGAGAAGTGGGGTCACTCGATCTTGCCTTAATGCAGCAGCACTGACAGGTATGATGATATTGCAATGCATTATAGCAGAGATCAGAGTGATAAAAGTTAAAGTCCCACAGAGGGACTAAGTAAAAAAAGATAAAAAAGTAAAAAATAAATAAATCATAAAATAAAGAACAAAATAAAAATGAAAAATAAATTACACCAATAAATACACATTTTTCTGTAAAAATAAAACTAAACTAAAAATAGCATGCATATTTGGTATCACTGCGTCCGGAATAACCTGACTTATAAAACTGTCACATTAATAAAACCCTTTCAGTGAACATTGTAAAAAGAAAAGTGAAAAACAATACTTTTTCATCATACAAGCAAAAAGCGGAATAAAACGCGATAAAAAAGACGAATGTAAATAAAAATGGTATCGCTGAAAACGTTATCTTGTCCCACAAAAATAAGCTCCATCACCGGCAAAAAAAAAAAAAAAGTTATAGTATAGCTCTCATAATAGATCAATGCAAAAATAATTATTTTTTCTATAAAAAGTTATTGTTGTGTAAAAGCACCAAAACATAAAAAATGACATAAATCTGTTATCGTTGTAATCCTACTGACCTGAAGTATAAAGCTGCCTTATCAATTTTACTACAGGCAGAGCAGCATTAACCCCTTCAAGACCCAGCCTATTTTGACCTCAAAGACCTTGCCATTTTTTGCAATTCTGACCAGTGTCCCTTTTTGAGGTAATAACTCAGGAACGCTTCAACGGATCCTAGCGATTCTGAGATTGTTTTTTCGTGACATATTGGGCTTCATGTTAGTGGTAAATTTAGGTCGATAATTTTTGCGTTTATTTGTGAAAAAAATGGAAATTTGGCGAAAATTCTGAAAATTTTGTAATTTTCAAATTTTTAATTTTTATTCTGTTAAACCAGAGAGTTATGTGGCACAAAATAGTTAATAAATAACATTTCCCACATGTCTACTTTACATCAGCACAATTTTGGGAACAACATTTTTTTTTGTTAGGAAGTTATAAGGGTTAAAAGTTGACCAGCAATTTCTCATTTTTACAGCAAAATTTACAAAACCATTTTTTTTAGGGACCACCTCACATTTGAAGTCACTTTGAGGGGTCTATATGGCAGAAAATACCCAAAAGTGACACCTTTATAAAAACTGCACCCCTCAAGCTACTCAAAACTACATTCAAGAAGATTATTAACCCTTCAGGTGCGACACAGGAACTAAAGCAACGTGGAAGGAAAAAATGGACATTTTAATTTTTCCAGCAAAAATTTTCTTTTAACATCAATTTTTTCATTTTTACATGGGCATCAGGATAAAATGGATCCTAAAATTTGTTGGGCAATTTCTCCTGAGTACACAGATACCTCATATGTGGTCAATGGTCATAAACCACTGTATGGGCGTACGGCAGGGCTCAGAAGGGAAGGAGCGCCATTTGACTTTTTGAATGGAAAATATGCTGGAATATTTAGCGGTTGCCATGTCGCATTTGGAGAGTTCCTGTGTGCCTAAACATTGGAGCTCCCCCACAAGTGACCCCATTTTGGAAACTAGACCCCCTAAGGAACTTATCTAGATGCATAGTGATCACTTTGAACCCCCAGGTGCTTCACAAATTGATCTGTAAAAAAAAGAAAGTACTTTTTTTTCACAAAAATTTTCTTTTAGCCTCAGTTTTTTTCATTTTCACATGGGCAACAGTATAAATTGGATCCTAAAATTTGTTGGGCAATTTCTCCTGAGTACACAGATACCTCATATGTGGTCATAAACCACTGTTTGGGCGCACGGCAGGGCTCAGAAGGGAAGGAGCGCCATTTGACTTTTTGAATGGAAAATATGCTGGAATATTTAGCGGTTGCTATGTCGCATTTGGAGAGTCCCTGTGTGCCTAAACATTGGAGCTCCCCCACAAGTGACCCCATTTTGGAAACTAGACCCCCTAAGGAACTTATCTAGATGCATAGTGAGCACTTTGAACCCCCAGGTGCTTCACAAATTGATCCGTAAAAAAAAGAAAGTACTTTTTTTTCACAAAAATTTTCTTTTAGCCTCAGTTTTTTTTCATTTTCACATGGGCAACAGTATAAATTGGATCCTAAAATTTGTTGGGAAATTTCTCCTGAGTACACAGATACCTCATATGTGGTCATAAACCACTGTTTGGGCGCACTGCAGGGCTCAGAAGGGAAGGAGCGCCATTTGACTTCTTGAATGGAAAATATGCTGGAATATTTAGCGGTTGCCATGTCGCATTTGGAGAGTTCCTGTGTGCCTAAACATTGGAGCTCCCCCACAAGTGACCCCATTTTGGAAACTAGACGCCCTAAGGAACTTATCTAGATGCATAGTGAGCACTTTGAACCCCCAGGTGCTTCACAGAAGTTTATAACGCAGAGCCGCGAAAATAAAAAATCATTTTTTTTCTCAAAAAATGATTTTTTAGCCCACTGTTTTTTATTTTCACAATGGTTACAGGAGAAATTGGACCCCAAAAGTTGTTGTCCAGTTTCTCCTGAGTACGCTAGTACCCCATATGTGGGGGGGAACCACTGTTTGGGCACACGTCAGGGCTCGGAAGGGATGTAGTGACGCTTTGAAATGCCGACTTGATGGAATGGTCTGCGGGCATCTTGTTACGTTTGCAGAGCCCCTGATGTGCCTAAACAGTAGAAACTCCCCACAAGTGACCCCATTTTGGAAACTAGACCCGGCAAAGAACTTATCTAGATGTGTGGTGAGCACTTTGAACCCCCAAGGGCTACACAGAAGTTTATAACGCCCGGGCATGAAAATAAAAAAATCATATTTTTTCCACAATCAGGATCTTTTAGTCCCCAATTTTTTTATTTTCCCAAGGGTAACATGAGAAATTAGACCCAAAAGTTGTTGTCCAATTTGTCCTGAGTATGCTGATATCCCATATGTGGGAGAAAACTACTGTATGGGCACACGTCGGGGCTCGGATGGGAAGTAGCGACGTTTTGAAATGCCCACTTGATGGAATGGTCTTCGGGCGTCATGTTACGTTTGCAGAGTCCCTGATGTGCCTAAACAGTAGAAACTCCCCACAAGTGACCCCATTTTGGAAACTAGATCCCCCAAGGAACTCCTATAGATGTGTGATAAGCACTTTGAATCTCCAAGTCCTTCACAGAAGTTTATAACGCAGAGCCGTGAAAATATAAAATCATTTTTTTTCCACAAAAATAATTTTTAGTCCCCAATTTTTTTTCCCAATGTTAACAGGAGAAATTAGAACCCCCAAAGTTGTTGTGCAATTTTTCCCGAGTACGCTGATACCCCATATGTGGGGATAAACCACTGTTTGGGCATACGTCGGGGCTTGGAATAAAGGGAGCACTGTTTGACTTTTTGAACGCAAAATTTGCAGGAATCAATGGTGGCTCCATGTCGCGTATGGAGACCCCCTGATGTGCCTAAATAGTGGAAACCCCTCAATTCTAACTCCAACCCTAACCCCAACACACCCCTAACCCCAACCCTAACCCCTACACACACCTAACCCTAATACAAACCCTAATCATAACCCTAACCCCAACACACCCCTAACCCTAATCCCAACTCTAACCATAAACCTAACTACAAGCCTAAGGCTATGGTTCCACGGTCCGGAACCATAGCGCTTTTGACGGAGCGGAAATTCCGCTCCGTCTAAGCCCCGCCCCCTTTCTGACGCGCGATCTTTCCGGAGGTGTTCAGGACACCTCCGGAACACCTCCGGAAAGAGCGCAGGGCTACATAGCCCTGTGTTAATTATGTTGCGGCGACGCACCGTCGCCGCAATACGCGAGGACATGCTGCGGTCTAAAAAGACGCGCCGCATGTCCGTTTACGCAGGTTTGCCACCTGCGTATTGTTACGCATAGTGGAGACGGGATTTCTTGAAATCCCCTCCACTATGCTGTAACATCTGGACGCTGCGTGTTTGGCGCTGCGCCAGCGCACAGCGCCAAACACGCAGCGTTTCCTGACCGTGGAAACTCACCCTCACCCTAATTCCAACCCTAACCCTAATTCCAACCCTAACCCAAATTCCAACCCTAACCGTAATTCTAACCTTAACCCTAATGCTAACCCTAACCCTAGTTCTAACCCTAAGGCTGGGTTCATATTGCGTTTTACCAGCCCGTTCAACACGTAGCGGTGACCGGCTGGTAACGGTATAGCATAACGCGATCGCGTTATGCTATACCCGCTAGCGCAGATGAATCAGCAGATAATCAGCCGCGGATCCGCAGCAAAATCCGCCGCGGATCTGCAGCGAATCAGCAGCGAAATCCGCCGCGGATCAGCAGCGAAATCAGCCGCGGATCAGCAGCGAAATCAGCCGTGGATCAGTAGCGAAATCAGCCGCGGATCAGCAGCGAAATCCGCTGCGGATCCGCAGCGAATCAGCAGCAAAATCAGTCGCGGATCAGCAGCGAAATCCGCCGTGGATCAGCAGCAAAATCAGCCGCGGATCGGCAGCGAATCAGCAGCGAAATCCGCCGCGGATCAGCAGCTAAATCCGCCGCGGATCAGCAACGAAATCAGCCGCGGATCAGCAGCGAAATCAGCCGCGGATCAGCAGCGAAATCAGCCACGGATCAGCAGCGAAATCCGCTGCGGATTCGCAGCGAATCAGCAGAAAAATCAGTCGGGGATCAGCAGCGAAATCCGCCGCGAATCAGCAGCGAAATCCGCCGCGGATCAGCAGCGAAATCAGCAGCGGATCAGCAGCGAAATCAGCCGCGGATCAGCAGCAAAATCCGCTGCGGATTCGCAGCGAATCAGCAGCAAAATCAGTCGGGGATCAGCAGCGAAATCCGCCGCGAATCAGCAGCGAAATCCGCCGCGAATCAGCAGCGAAATCAGCCGCGGATCCGCCGCGGATCAGCAGCGACATCCGCCGCGGATCAGCAGCGAAATCTGCCGCGGATCAGCAGCGAAATCCGCCGCGGATCAGCAGCGAAATCAGCCGCGGATCAGCAGCAAAATCAGCCGCGGATCAGCAGCGAAATCAGCCGCGGATCAGCAGCGAAATCAGCCGCGGATCAGCAGCGAATTCCGCTGCGGATCCGCAGCGAATCAGCAGCAAAATCAGCCGCGGATCCGCAGCGAATCAGCAGCAAAATCAGCCGCGGATCAGCAGCGAAATCCGCTGCGGATCCGCAGCGAATCAGCAGCAAAATCAGTCGTGGATCAGCAGCGAAATCCGCCGCGGATCCGCAGCGAAATCCGCAGCGGATCAGCAGCGAAATCCGCAGCGGATCAGCAGCGAAATCCGCAGCGAAATCAGCCGCGGATCCGCCGCGGATCAGCAGCGAAATCCGCCGCGGATCAGCAGCAAAATCCGCTGTGGATTCGCAGCGAAATCAGTCGCGGATCTGCAGCGAAATCAGTCGCGGATCCGCAGCGAAATCAGTCGCGGATCTGCAGCGAAATCAGTCGCGGATCCGCAGCGAAATCAGTTGCGGATCCGCAGCGAAATCCGCAGCGGATCAGCAGCGAAATCAGCCGCGGATCAGCAGCGAAATCAGCCGCGGATCAGCAGCGAAATCCGCCGCGGATCTGCAGCGAAATCCGCCGTGGATCCGCAGCGAAATCCGCCACACGTTGTGGATTTTGCTGCGGATCCGCGGCGTATTTTGCTGCGGATCCGCGGCAGATTTCGCTGCTGATCTGCGGCGGATATCGCTGCGCATCCGCGGCTGATTTCGCTGCTGATCCGCCGCGGATCAGCAGCGAAATCCGCCGCGGATCCGCAGCAAAATACGCCGCGGATCCGCAGCAAAATACGCCGCGGATCTGCAGCAAAATCCGCAACGTGTGCACAGGGCCTAATAGGAAAAAAAAAAAAAAAATCTTTATTTTTTTTATTTGTCCCTACCTATGATAAAGGGGGGGGTTCATTTACTTTTTTTTATTTTGATCACTGTGACAGTTTATCACAGTGATCAAAATAAATTTTTGGACACTGGGGGGCGCACTGCGCATGCGCCGGCCAGCGGGCGCACTGCGCATGCGCCCGCCATTTTCCAAGATGGCGGCGCCCATGAAGAGGCCCGGGCGGACGCCGGGACCGATCCAGGGACATCGGTGGATCGGGAGAGGTGAGTAGGGTGGTCGGAAGGTTAGGGGGGGGGGGATCGGAAGGTGGGGGCACCGGAGCAAAGGAGGAGGGGAGCTGTTAGTGACGGCGGTGACCGATCGCTGCCATCTTTCGGTGGCGGCGGCCGATCGCCGCCATGACTCGTGTGGGGGGGTCAGGTCTCGGTGTCCAGCCATGGCAGATGCTATTGCAGCATCGGCCATGGCTGGATTGTAATATTTCACCAATTAAATTGGTGAAATATTACAGATTGCTCTGATTGGCTGTTTCACTTTTAACAGCCAATCAGAGCGATCGTGGCCACGGGGGGGTTAAGCCAACCCCCCTGTGGTGAAACACAAAGGGTCCTGTAACTGCGGGTCGGGTGACCTTTGAGTGACCCCGGTCTCCCGGCCCGCAGGAACGCGATCCTTTCATGACACAGGGTATGCGTCATAGGTCGGATTGGCACCGACTTTCATGACGCATACGCTGTGTCAAAGGTCGGGAAGGGGTTAAAAAAAAAACAATAAACAATTTCTGAATTGTTGGATTTTATTTATTCTGCCTAAAAAATATTGGAAAAGAAAGCGATCAAAAAACGTCATGTGCCCGAAAATGGTACCAATAAAAACGTCAGCTCGTCCCGCAAAAGATAAACCCTCACATGACTCTGTCTGCAGAAATCTAGAAACATTATAGCTCTCAAAATATGGTGATGCAAAAACTAGTTTTTGTAAAAAAAAGTCTTTTAGTTTGTGACAGCAGCCAACCCCCCAAAAAAACAATATAAATCTGGTGTGATGAACCAGCACCTCGCCACCCTGATGTCATTATTACGTCAGAAGGATCACGTAGTACAGTCTCCTCACTTGCACCAACATAACGTTCCGCACCCTCCTTGGGAAAATGTATGGTCAGCTTGGTACAGTTTTACACAGACACCCCCTATCCACACAGCCCCATGGAAAGTGAGAGGATGTGGTCCACCATTTACTAGCAGTCCTACAATGCCTGGTCAGCCTGGTAGGACTGCCACCAGTTCCTCGTTAGATATAATCCCGGTTCGTTAACAAGATTATATCGGGCCAGAAACCAGCCCTGGTAGCATGGAAAGTTAAGCCAAGAAACGGATGTGTGGTTTTGTGGATTGAGATAAAAGAGCAGCCCAAGGTTAAATTGTATATTTAATCACCTTAATAGCACACTAGACAATACACTATATACACAATGGCTATACATATACAGTGGTCACACATGCAAATACAATAGTTGTGGGACAAAGTATGCAAAATATAAGAGTCAGTTACCAGTCAGATAAATGGCCTGGCTTGCGGGCGAGGGGCAGCCACATGGGATTCTTGTGGTCCTCTCTGTTCACTAACTTCTCCCCACACGATATGTCGTTGCGACATCCCCAGAGAAAAATATATATTGCTCCATACAGAATAATGAGCCCCATATATTGCTCCATACGTAATGGGCCCTATATAATGCTCCACGCAGTATGCGATAGGCCCCATATAATGCTCCAGTATATGATGGGCCCAATATAATGCTCCGTATAAGATGGTCCTAACATAAAAAAAAAAATGAAATACTCACCTCCCCTCGTTGGCCGCTGCTCTGCTCCGGACTCCTCAGCGTCGCCGTCTTCCGGCTTTACCCTCTGTGACTGTTCAGAGCAGAGGGCGCACAGGCGTGACATTATCGCGCCCCCTGACCTGAACATCACAGAGTCAGAAGACGCGTAAGACACTGCAGTGGAGGAGCAAGGATAGGTAAGTATTGCAAGTACTGGGGGTCCTGAAAAATCGGGTGTCCCAGACAGCTAGTGGGCCACCCCGCCTGCTTAGGGCCCTGGCACTTGCCTGGGTACTGACGCCAGCCCTGCATAAACCACATTTAGAGTTCACGTTTGGCATTTCTGTAGCAATGAGGCTCCGCCTAATTTATGGGTACGTGACTTCAGAAGCACAAGCTGGGCATAATGTACGGACACTACAACAGAAGATTTGCAATTTTCACTGCTGCTTGTTTCTGGAAACCATCCCTTTAGTCAAAATTGTTACTACACCTGTAAATGGATTCCCAGATAGGTATAATTTCCAAAATTGAGAGGGGATTCTGCTCTTCAAGTACTTAGGGGCTCTGTATATGTAGTACACAAACTATTCTAACATAATTTGTTCCCAAGAGTCTAATAGCGCTCCGTCCCTCCCGACTCTCGCCGTGTGGCTAAACAGTACTGTACAGCCACTTATGGGGCATATCCACATTCAGCACAAAATGTGGACAAATTTTGGTGCCATTTTTACACATTTCTCGTGTGACAATGTAAAATCTGGGGTTAAATCAACATTTTTGTGGTAAAAATGTAATTATTTTTTCTTCACTGCCCAATGTTATAAAATTCTGTGAGGCACCTGTGGTGTCAATGTGTTCACTGCACTCCGAGACAAATTTTATTGAGAAGTGTAGTTTGTAAAATGGGGTCAACTATGGGGGGTGTTCTGCTCTTCTGGTACCTCAAAAGCTCTGCTAATGTGACATGGCATCCCCAAACCGAACAGCAAAATCTGCACTCCAATATGGTGCTTCTTCCCTTCTGAACTTTGCACTATGTCTCAAAAGTAGTTTTATTTTTACCACATATGGGGTATTGACATAATTGAGGAATTGCATACCAAATTTTTCTCCCATTACACCTTTGCAAAATTAAAAACTTGGGGCCTAACCAAAATTTTAGAGGAAAAAATTGTAATTTTCCATTGGGCTGAGTCAATGTTGTTCAATTCTGTGAATCGCCAGAGGGTTAAAAATGCTCACTGCTCCTAGATAAATTTCTTAAGAGATGTAGTTTCCAAAATGGGGTCACTTGTGAGAGTTTCCACTGTCTAGGGGCTCTTCAAATATGACATGGCACCCATAATTTATTCCAGGCAAAATTGAGCTCCAGAATTCAGTTGGTGCTGCTTCCCTTCTGAGCCTTGCCGTGCGCCCAAACAGTAGTTTTCCCCCACATATAGGGTACCGGCGTACTCAGGGGAAATTGCACAACAAACTTTATTGTTCATTATTGCTGAAATTATTGAGAAATTGCTAATAAACTTTTAACCCTTCTAACTTACGGAAAAAATTATGTTTCAAAAATTATGCTGATGTAAAGCAGACATGTGGGAAATAATACCGAGAGGTAGAAGGCGCCGCTCAGGGCTCCCGTCCGACAGACACAGATCACTTACAAGGCCGATGGAAGTGGTCCGGCGGTCCGATTTTCACCAACTCTACCTGATAAATCTTCGGAGAGCCACAGGTTGGAGATCACTGATGTATACGGCATGTGTGCCTGTATGTATATATGCCGTGTACAGAGTATGTTAGAGTATGCTCTGCCTCAAAAAATCCACATAGAAAAAAATTCCTGTTAAAATACACATTGGTTTGTTCTGAGGTTTTTAAGACCACGCTGTTTTTGTCTCTATTTTGATTCGTTTTTAAGTACAATATCGGGTGTATCAATATGGTGTGATTTTTAGAGCGTTTCCGCTGCAAAACCTCAACAAAAAACGTAAAAAAACATGTACTGCTGCAGCTTACAGAAAATGTGCCATTTAAATTGAACTTACATATTTTTTAACACGCTCATAAAAAATATATATATTTCAATACTGCAGGCGCGTTTAATCATTCACATGAATGGGAAGCTCGCTGCAAGCAAATCTGGAATGTTTTTTAATGTGGATTTTGGAACGGAATTCCATTGTCAAAACTGATTGAGGATCCATTTTCCTCAGTCATATGTATAGACGAGAACCCACAAGTGGCAGGGAAGTTCTCACCTTACCTTCTAGCTATAAAGGACCATTCACGCCTTCTTGTAAGATAGTGAGCGCCATCTGGTGGCCACACAGAGAAAAACAGGTTCTATCAGCCTTGGTTAGGACAAGTAATTTCTGATTGCAGCTGGTCACCGACCTGAGCATCCTAATGTGGCACTGCACTGACTTGCCAGCTTGCGATCAGCCACTTTCTAGAATGCTCTGATATTTTCTGTGCCATATCACTCACATACGTCTCTTTCATCTGTGCCGTTCTCTATCACATTATCTCAGGCAAAAAAAAGAGTAATACTGTCCTGACTCCTGACATCCAGACTCCCTGCTCCAGCCTCTATGAACGATCCTCTCCTATCTTCTGGGGAAAAAAAAAAAGTAAAAATATGGCAAGCATTATCTGTACTTTCCTACAATCACACGCTTATTATTTTGTGGACTAACTTGTGCTGACATGACTTCTTTTCTGAGTGTCACAGGGAAAAGGGCAGTATGTGAGTGATATATGAGCAACATAAAAAACAATAGCTGAGAATAATCTCCAAACACAACAGAGCTACAATGAGAAATTAGCAGCCCTAAAAAGGACCTTACACCAAATTTTTCATGTTGAACTGGACACACAATGTAAAAGTGGCTTCATGCGGAATAAAACATTTTTTTTTTTAATTTAGCTTCTCTGTTGCAAAGATATTAGCAATGAAAGAATTTGGCACCTAATCAGTTAATGTTTTTTAGTCCAATTGGGGGTTATCAGACAGTTTTCACTGTGGGCGTGTACCTTTTCTCCCTGTTTGAAACTATCCAATCATTAGCAGGCAACAAGATACAGTCGAAAAAGAACACGCCCCCACCACAGCTTAGAGCAGATTTCTCAGTATGAGATGTAATAACAGACAGCCTTGACCTCCTGATCTCACCTCCTGCACGATTACAAAATGCTAGGAATTGACAAACACCATTCAGATAAGGCCATTATATGAGCAGACAGGCTGTTATTACATGTCACTCAGAAGTAGCCTTCTCTGATCTCACTGCAGAGCTTATAAAAGTTTCTGTGAGCACAACAGACATAAGTCTGACTCATCTATGGACAAACAATGTGGGGGAAGGGGCAATAAAGTAGAAGCGCAGTGTTTTGAGGAGAGCTGATAGAGGGGTTTGTAATGTGGCACAGCTAAGCTCAGCTGTGCTGCTCCTTCCCCACATTGACTGCAGGGATGTTCTCTATAAGGTGTTTGTCATCTGTGCTCTATTCCTGGCATTTTATAATCATGCAGGAGGTGAGACCAGGAAATCAGAGCTGTATCCTTACATCTCACACACTGAGACATCTACTCTGAGGTATAGTGTGGGCGTATTATTTCTCTACTGCCTGCTTATGATTGAGCAATTCATAAAGGGAGAAGCAGTACATGCGCACAGGGAAAACTGTCAGATTACTTTTGTTAAGTAAAGTAGGTGTTTACTCATTAGGCGGCAAATCCTTTGATTGCTAATATTTCCAGAAGATAGGTGAAATAATAAAAACACAAAACATTTTATTCCACTCTGCAGCCACTATTATGTCACATGTCCAGTCCAACATGAAAAATTTGATCAAAAGTCTTCATTAACAAACGCTGATAGAAGTCATTTTGCTCTGTGTGTCCACCAGATGGCAGTCAATAATCTAAAATGCTGTCAAGGCAATGTAGGTGACTGCCTGTCTAGAGCTTCATCTCAACCCAGACTGGTGGAAGGGGGTTGTCTAAATTGTCTTGGAAAGGGTCTGGTTAATTTAGGAGTCTAGATTGGAGTCTGATAAATTTAGGGGAACTGATACGGAGTCTGATAAATTTGGGGGTATGAGCTTGTCTTTTCTGTTGCCAGGAAAAGTCATCATAGAGGTCCGGGCCACATAGAGAATGGAGACCGTGTCGCGGCAGTAAGGGAGCGCCCAATTTATACATTTGTTTAGTTGCTTTCGAAGCCTGAAGTGGGTAAAAGAAGTTAAAAAGATGGCACAGTTGCCCAGCACATCATTTCGATGACGTTTTGAACACTTTTCAGGCAGTTTCCAGGCGCAATCTGCCTTAAAATGACACCGTGTGCAAATATCCTGACAGTGAGCCACAGGCAGCACTGCTCGGCCTAAGATAATGTTTTTGGGACCATGTACAAAATGGTCAAAGGAGCGCAAAGAACACAAGGACAAGGTAGTAATTTCTTAAGCCCACAACGCGTTTTGACGGTAAACCGTGTTCATCAGGTGGCAGTTTCAAAATTGAAAAAGAGAGCAGATGAATCCACACCAGTGACCCAGAGCAGCGTGCGAGACCTGTGCGGTTTCTTTCTCTGAATACTATCACCCTCCGGAGATAATATTGCAGAAATATTTCAGATTACTTCTCACCACTGTGTATACCGTACATGAGACTCCTAGGCTGCGGATTTTCCTTTCTACATTTTACATTTATCTTGCACAGCGCTCATTCAGTTCTGGATGTACAGCATTTAGGAAGGCAGAGATCGTAATAAACCATCTCTGCCTTTTCTATGGGGCTCCCTGCTCCTGCAGCTGACAACCTCCCGCAGATTCTTTCTATGCAAGTTTTAGAACATCATTGTGGAGCAACATTCGGACCGTCCCGTCATTGAAAGCCTACGGGTGGTCCAGAAGTAGTTAAATGCCATATTACCATACACGCATGCAAGCACTGCATTTGTGTTAATTTTCAAAATTAAACAATTGTCTCATTTATTTCGTCACTTACAGATCATCATAGATAATATGTTGAGTGTTATACAGGTTGTCACAATTATAAAAATACCAGATATGTCAATGTTATTTACTGCTTGGTGAAAAAATTTCTAAAAAATCTGATTATACTTTTTTTTTTTTCCCCCCCTGGTTTTGAAAAAAATAATCAGAATTGTATTTTTTCAGCTTTTTTTTTTTTTCAAACCCTCTAATGTAGTGATATATAGAGATGTATCTTATATACCAGTACCGTATGCTAGTAAGATTGCCACCTGAAGACGGTTTACCGTCGAAACGCGTTGTGGGCTTATGAAATTACTATCTTTGTCCTTGTGTTCTTTGCGCTCCTTTGACCGTTTTCTACATTGTCCCAGTTACTATCCTCCATTGGAGGTTTATGGCTGGAGCAGCATTGGACTGCTCATTAATTTAATTTACTTCATTCACCGCTTTCCCGGCGCTCCCCAGTGACCGCTACTTTCATTGACTTTTACTAAGATAATGTTTTTGGGATAAAGACGGAATTCTTCCTCTTACTAGCATAATGTACTGGCATATAAGATACATCTCTATATATCACTACATTAGAGGGTTTGGAAAAAAAAAAAAGCTGTAAAAATTCAATTGATTTTTTTTTCAAAACCAGGGGAAAAAAAACCCAACAAAAAAGTATAATCCGATTTTTTAAACATTTTTTTCACTAAGCAGTAAATAACTGACATATTTGGTATTTTTGTAATTGTGACAACCTGTATAACACTCAACATCTCTATGATGATCTGTAAGTGACAAAATAAATGAGACAATTGTTTTTTTTAATTTTAAAAATTAACACCAATGTAGTGCTTGCATGCGTGTATGCTAATATGGCATTTAACTACTTCCGGACCACCCATAGGCTTTCAATGACAGGACGGTCAGAATGTTACTCCACAATGAAGTTCTAAAACTTGCATAGAAAGAATCTGCGGGAGGTTGTCAGTTGCAGGGAGCCCCATAGAAAAGGCAGAGATGGTTCATCACTATCTCTGCCTTCCTAAATGCTGTACATGCAGAACTGAATGAGCGCTGTGCAAGATAAATGTAAAATGTAGAAAGGAAAATCCACAGCCTAGGGTCTCATGTACGGTATACACAGTGGTGAGAAACGATCAATGTAAGTAATCTGAAATATTTGTGCAATGTTAGCTCCGGAGTGTGATCGTATTCAGTGAAAGAAGCCGTACAGGTCTAACACGCTGCTCTGGGTCACCGGCGCGGATTCATCTGCTCTGTCTTCCTTCTGAAAAACTGGGAATTGGGTAACGATTTGCAGATGGAACATTTAGGAACATGAAAGCTTCTTCCAGAACAGATGTCGGCACCAGTGAGAGCGACTAACAAGAAACCACCGAGCGCCACAGTAGCAATTCTTTCCCTACGCCACATCTGAATATACTCACGTGTCTCTAATGTATTGGTTTTTGTTTCCACATCTTCAAAACGGTGCGATCCTACAGAGCTGGTCGCAGAGCCCTAAACTACGTGTTCCATTATTTCACTGTTCTGGTATCTGACATTACACCCTCATCTCCACGGTCACCTTACAGCCATGAAAACAGAGGTTTTTTTCGGGAAGAACTGCAAGCACTGGAGTTGTCACATTATCTGTAAAGTTTCATGTTCTTGGGTGTTAGAGCAGAGGGGACAGTGATTAGAATCAATACATTGCCGCTGGTCTGGAGAGAATACACCATCAGTGCAGTCACATTAGATTTCCACAGTGGAAAAATGGTGAAGAGGGGCTTCAATTTTGCAGCAGAAAATCTGCAGCACATCCGTCCCCTGTGGACATGCCTTTAGGTGCTTGCCGTCACTTATCATTAATCGGTACAAGTGACTATAAGAAACTTTGCAGTATATCTTTTCAGAAAAAGTATGTTTCTTTCTCCATTTATGAACCACTTCTCCTCCTTCCGATTCCTGATTTCATAATTTACTTTGAAAAACTGATAAAATCCATCTTGGTCAAAGCAAGATATCTGTGCTGGCAATCTAGGTATCAGATTACAGCCACCTAGATGTAGAACATAAGGGAAAAATAGTGAAATATAGGGGCCAAAAACACAGATTGTTCTGCAGTTCTCTAAGTGTTTCATCTCATCCCAGTGCTGGATTCCCAGTTGCACTGCTTAGTTTTGCTGTATAAAGTACTTCATGCGGTTTTTGAACATGGGCTACACAGAAACAGGAATCCCTAGTACCGTGTCTGGCAGACATAACAGCAAGTCCCCACCCACTAGCTCAGAGACAACACGGGAAAACAAGAGGAAAATGCAGAATATTAGTCATATAAGGATCAGAAATGGTACGATTCCAGATGTACACACGAGAGCTTATTCTGAAATGACAGGCTGGGTCTTCTGGGCCAACTCCAATTGCAGTTTGGGACTGTCAGGATTCTGGAGTTTCCCGGCTGGAGCGATCGTCACGTGGCCACTCTTTGCATGCATGCGGTCACGTGCTGATTAGCTTCTCCTGCGTGTCTCAATGGTACAACTAGAAAAGCAATAAAAGAGACAGACATTTTGTGTGGCAGCCTTGATAAACATGCTGGAGTAAGATGCGCCATTTGCCACTTTTTCACATCTTTTTTAGCTGCCGTGCGTGGGTGTAAAAACGTACTGCAGTCTCTAGTGTGTTTATCGTAACTTACGCCTTTTGTAGAATTGATTCATGATGACTTCGTAGATCAGGTGGCGTCCACGCCTTGATGGCTCTGAGATGTTTGGGCTGCAGGGGTTGGAAACGTTACGGCGGCTCGGTGTGTAAGAAATGTCTAATAAGCACAAGTTGCGGTGAATCGTTAAGACACAGGTTTTAATAATACAAGTCATTACAATCAACTATCAAATCAATCCCCAAAAAAGTCACAAGGCTTCAATATAAACAGGATATAAAAATATAGATCTCCCTCCGATACGTATTCCTCGTCGGGGCCCCATGAGATGTTGATGGTCGAACTTTGGACAAAGTTAATGATTAATGGCAAACGAGAGAGGAAAGCGCAGTCATTGCTGATGTGGAAACACGAGACGTCTGCTGCACATCTGTACGTGCCGAGCTTCACCTCGTATCCCACCACCTTCCCTAGTTGGAAAAATAGGGATAAACTTTTTTTGCAAAATGAAAGGTACAAAAAAAAAAATTAACAGGCAATTGTGGAAGTGCCTGGAGGGTAGTGTTACTGCAAAAAATGCTAGATATTTGTGAATGTGCATTAGCCTTAGCATACATGCACGCAGTGGGAAATCTCCCGATGTGAACGACCGATGTATCCACTTATTATCATAGCGCCATTTATTCCATGGCGCGTTACATGTGATCCATAGTCCTCTATTACATGACTACGGTCAGGCTGGTAAAGGTCAGCGAGGACCATATGAGATATGAAAGTGGAAGACGGATGCCATCGGAGAAATAAGCTAAAGTTCCAGTTGTTGTGAAAGACACCAGAACAAGCACTAAGACGCCTACAGGAAGCCGAGATACGAAGAGCTGTTTGGAGCTACGTTGGTCACTCCTGGTGGGCACGATGGGTTCGTTCCATCAAATAGCTCCTTATATCTCAGCTAGCTACGAGAGGTACAAAAAGCTCAATTCTTCAAAGTTTTATAGAAAGATTCCCTGTGGGTTTGGGAGTCCCTCACTCGTAACATCCTATAATGAAGTGCAGCAGACGACGCAAGGTCTTATTTTTCCAGCCAAGTTTCCGGATCCCTAATAGCATCATCATATAATCCGGAACACAACCGGTAGGCACTTTTGCGATATGACATCTCCAGTTCCTCGAGGGGGGGTGGGGGTGACGAGTTTTGGCCTTCAGAAAAGTATGATAAAAGGAAGTATGGTAAACACAGGCAACAAGTCACTAAGAGCGCAGAACTCGAGGGAAAGAGCCAACGTCTCCAGAAGGAACCGTCCCGACACCTCACCATCCAATCTACAGATACAAGCACAGGACACCACATAGTGCGTGGCTGCCCCCTTACACCATGTCGGTAGAGATGTAAGAGCTCAATGTGCTAAGGGAAAGGGGCAGTAACCTCCATATAAGATCCGAAGTTTAGATAGGTGCCGTTTCAACCGAATCAAGAAGATCGGCGTCCTTGACTCTCTACACATAGGGGTTCTACAACCGGACCCAGTAACATCCATGGTAATGGGGGCAAACATGCCTACAAAGTCCTTCAATAGGGCACACAAGTTTTGGCATCCAACATGTCAATTAATGCATCAGAGGGGTTGAATCCTTACAGAAGAAATAGGAGTTTCCCTAACGTCGCTCCTATCTACAGGATAAATGATAACTTGCTGATTATTGGGTTCCCACTAATTCTGAGAATGGGGCTCTGAAGTGCCCAGACTGAATGGCCGCTCTATTTATGGTCTATGGGACTGCTGGAAATGGATGAAAGCTGTCTTACACCGCTCCATTTTAGGCACTAGTGTGACCCACAAGGCACCACTGTTGAAAGCTTGCTAAGCTGGTACAATCCCATTAAGCTAATGTGGACCCCCAATTTGCCCATGTGCCTGTATTGTCCCCATTAACAGGGTCCATCTGGAGACGTGACTTTTTTTTCTATGTGACACTCAAGAATTATGATATTTCCATCATTAACACTAAACAATAATATACATTTCTTTTTCTAGACTCTACAGCACATCCAGTCAACCCCTTATAAAACAATGCTCCCGTTAGTCGTATTAGTCCGCAGGTACAATAAATAAAAAGAAATAAATAAATGGTGGGTTACAAGAAGATCTCCAGAAACAGATAATCCACAAAAAATATCGTCTACATAAAGTAACGGATCATGGGTGACAACAACGGGAAAACGAAAGTTTGCTCTTTGGTTCAAGTGATTCAGTCCTTCAAGTGGCCCTGTCCAGTGGAGGGCGCTATAAACTACAGGGTAAAACTCGTGGCCTCCAAGAAAGCGGATCAATCAGCCACAATTCAGTCGCAAAGTTCCACCTGAACGCTTTCAGACACTTAATGGCATCGACCTTCACTTATATTTTATCTTGAAAATTTTACTAAAGAAATTGAAATTTTTTGGGGGGTAGGAATGAAGGGGGGAATTTTGCTATTTTTCTGCATCAGTTATCTGGCAAAAAAAATTCAGCATGGATATATTTTAATTGTTTAAAGGGGTTTTCCCATAAATATAATTTACCCACAATAGGTGATAAATGTATGCAGGCAGGGAGGTCTGACTGCTAGCCTCTCGCCAATCTCAAAGACAAGGGTCTTGTGGCTCTCAGTGCGAATGCCGTTGTAATAACCGTGTGACACCACCTCCCAGGATGGTCGCACATGCGCACTCCTGCAGAAAGGAATGATGCAATGGGAGCACAGGCGGACTCTCATAGAAGGGAATGAAGCGGCGGTCACACGTGCGCGCTCCAGCAGAAGGGAATGAAGCGGCGGTCACACGTGCGCGCTCCAGCAGAAGGGAATGAAGCGGCGGTCACACGTGCGCGCTCCAGCAGAAGGGAATGAAGCCGCGGTCACATGTGCGCGCTCCAGCAGAAGGGAATGAAGCGGCGGTCACACGTGCGCGCTCCAGCAGAAGGGAATGAAGCGGCGGTCACACGTGCACGCTCCAGCAGAAGGGAATGAAGCGGCGGTCACACGTGTGCGCTCCAGCAGAAGGGAATGAAGCGGCGGTCACACATGCGCGCTCCATCAGAAGGGAATGAAGCGGCGGTCACACGTGCGCGCTCCACAGAAGGGAATGAAGCGGCGGTCACACGTGCACGCTCCAGCAGAAGGGAATGAAGCGGCGGTCACACGTGTGCGCTCCAGCGAAGGGAATGAAGCCGGGTCACACATGCGGCTCCATCAGAAGGGAATGAAGCGGCAGTCACACGTGCGGTCCAGCGAAGGGAATGAAGCGGCGGTCACACTGTCGCGCTCCAGCAGAAGGAATGAAGCGGCGGTCACAGTGCGTCGTCTCCAGCAGAAGGGAATGAAGCGGCGGTCACACTGTGCGGGTTCCAGCAGAAGGAAATGAAGCCGCGGTCACATGTGCGCGCTCCAGCAGAAGTGAATGAAGCGGCGGTCACACTGCGCGCTCAGCAGAGGAGAAGCGGGTACAATGCACGCTCCAGCAGAAGGGATGAAGCGGCGGTCCACGTGTCGCTCCAGCAGAAGGGAATGAAGCGGCGGTTACCATGCGCGCTCCATCAGAAGGGAATGAAGCGGCGGTCACACGTGCGCGCTCCAGCAGAAGGGAATGAAGCGGCGGTCACACGTGCACGCTCCAGCAGAAGGGAATGAAGCGGCGGTCACACGTGTGCGCTCCAGCAGAAGGGAATGAAGCGGCGGTCACACATGCGCGCTCCAGCAGAAGGGAATGAAGCCGCGGTCACACGTGCGCGCTCCATCAGAAGGGAATGAAGCGGCGGTCACACGTGCGCGCTCCAGCAGAAGGGAATGAAGCGGCGGTCACACGTGCGTGTTCCAGCGGAAGGGAATGAAGCCGTGGTCACACATGGGGGCTCGAGCAGAAGGGAGTGAAGCGGCAGTCACACGTGCGTGTTCCAGCGGAAGGAAATGAAGCGGCGGTCACATGTGCGTGTTCCAGCGGAAGGAAATGAAGCGGCGGTCACATGTGCGTGTTGTTCCAGCGGAAGGAAATGAAGCGGCGGTCACATGTGCGTGTTCCAGCGGAATGAAATGAAGCGGCGGTCACATGTGGGCGCTCCAGCAGAATGAAGTGGCGGTCACACATGCGCGCTCACATACTGTAGAAGGGAATGAAGTGGTGGTAACCCGTGTACTGCCGCACAAGGGAATGAAGTGGTAGTTAAGCATGCATGCTCCAGCTCCCACAGAAAAAACATGGTGGTCACACATGCGCACTCCACTAGAAGGGAATGAAGTGGTGGTGACACGTGTAGTCCCACAGCGTTGATTAAGCATGCGAGCTCCAGTTGACATGGTGGTAACACATGCGCACTTCTATAGTAGGGAATGACACATGAGCAATGCCGCATCATTCACAATTGGGGACCCATGTTCTCATCACTGGAGGGGGTCCCAGCAGTCAGACCACAACCTCCTATTATGAAGTAATAAATGCTGTTCGTACGTAGGACAACCCCTTTAAAAGGGATCCTTTCATTAAAGCCTCTCGGCCCCACTGTACTGATGAGTGGGCCATCCTGTCCTACAGGGAAAGCAACAAGATATTAGAGCAGGGCAGGCAGTGGTGGGGTACACCACCAGAGCTCCTGGGGCGACATATTGAAAAATCACAGAAGTAAAAGAAAACTGACTGGCACATCCAAACCAGTGTGAATTAGGTGCAAACGAGGAGCAGCTACCTCCATAGACAATATACAAAAAAAGGTTGCACTCTATCGTGCCAAAGCAAGTCAATGTGAAATATGAAACATGAATAGCAATATGGCTTTTGAATATTAGAAAAAAATGAATGAGACGCTTTGCACAAAATTTGGCCAAATAATGCCTGCCCATACACCAACGTCAAGGTGGTCTCAGAACGTATGGGTCCCTGCCTATGTGAACATACCTCTATTAGGCTGATATCTGAATTCCTGGGTGAGTGTGGACACCTCTGTCAGTAAAGCTTGCCTTTTCTGTGTGAGCAGGAACCTGCTATAATTAAAATCACCACATGGTGATGGGCGGAGTGCTCGGTCAGTAAGCTAACATAGAAGTAAAAGAAAACTGACTGGCACATCCAAACCAGTGTGAATTAGGTGCAATGAATGAGACGCTTTGCACAAAATTTGGCCAAGCTTTACTGACAGAGGTGTCCACATTCACCCAGGAATTCAGATATCAGCCTAATAGAGGTATGTTCACATAGGCAGGGACCCATACGTTCTGAGACCACCTTGACGTTGGTGTATGGGCAGGCATTATTTGGCCAAATTTTGTGCAAAGCGTCTCATTCATTTTTTTTTTAATATTCAAAAGCCATATTGCTATTCATGTTTCATATTTCACATTGACTTGCTTTGGCACGATAGAGTGCAACCTTTTTTTGTATATTGAAAAATCACAGCTGCTGTCTAAAAGAAACAGTGCCCCATCTGACCATGTCTGGAATTGCAGCTCAACTCTTTAGGGTGAGTGGGGCTATGCTGTTATTTTTTACTCCAAAAAGTACATTTTGTTCCAATTCTGCACAACCCCTTAAATAAATAGCTTATTAAATAAGGGCTGAAAGCTAAAATTGTGATAAATTACTTGCACAGGACAAGAAAGCAAATGTTATGGTTGTGCACGCAATGCTGTTTTTTTTTTTTATATATAATGCAAACTCACTGGCCGTCAGTGCAGCGGCAGCGTTACCGTTCCCACCAGAGCGGGGGTGGGGGACATTTACGTAATTGATTGTCAATAGGCTGATTAATAATGCAGTAGCGGGCGACGACCACAACACGTCGTGTCCTTGTAGCTGCCGTATACAGGTCCTTCTCAAAAAATTAGCATATAGTGCTAAATTTCATTATTTTCCATAATGTAATGATTACAATTAAACTTTCATATATTTTAGATTCATTACACACCAACTGAAATTTGTCAGGTCTTTTATTGTTTTAATACTGATGATTTTGGCATACAACTCCTGATAACCCAAAAACCTGTCTCAAAAAATTAACATAATTCAACCGTCCAATAAAATAAAAGTGTTTTTTAAAAACAAACAAAAAAACCATCAAATAATAATGTTCAGTTATGCACTCAATATTTGGTCGGGAATCCTTTTGCAGAAATGACTTCTTCAATGCGGCGTGGCATGGAGGCAATCAGCCTGTGACACTGCTGAGGTGTTATGGAGGCCCAGGATGCTTCGATAGCGGCCTTAAGCTCATCCAGAGTGTTGGGTCTTGCGTCTCTCAACTTTCTCTTCACAATATCCCACAGATTCTCTATGGGGTTCAGGTCAGGAGAGTTGGCAGGCCAATTGAGCACAGTAATACCATGGTCAGTAAACCATTTACCAGTGGTTTTGGCACTGTGAGCAGGTGCCAGGTCGTGCTGAAAAATGAAATCTTCATCTCCATAAAGCATTTCAGCCGATGGAAGCATGAAGTGCTCCAAAATCTCCTGATAGCTAGCTGCATTGACCCTGCCCTTGATGAAACACAGTGGACCAACACCAGCAGCTGACATGGCACCCCACACCATCACTGACTGTGGGTACTTGACACTGGACTTCAGGCATTTTGGCATTTCCTTCTCCCCAGTCTTCCTCCAGACTCTGGCACCTTGATTTCCGAATGACATGCAAAATTTTCTTTCATCAGAAAAAAGTACTTGGACCACTTACAGTCCAGTGCTGCTTCTCTGTAGCCCAGGTCAGGCGCTTCTGCCGCTGTTTATGGTTCAAAAGTGGCTTTACCTGGGGAATGCGGCACCTGTAGCCCATTTCCTGCACACGCCTGGGCACGGTGGCTCTGGATGTTTCTACACCAGACTCAGTCCACTGCTTCCTCAGGTCCCCCAAGGTCTGGAATCGGTCCTTCTCCACAATCTTGCTCAGGGTCCGGTCACCTCTTCTCGTTGTACAGCGTTTTCTGCCACATTGTTTCCTTCCAACAGACTTCCCATTGAGGTGCCTTGATACAGCACTCTGGGAACAGCCTATTTGTTGAGAAATTTCTTTCTGGGTCTTACCCTCTTGCTTGAGGGTGTCAATGATGGCCTTCTTGACATCAGTCAGGTCGCTAGTCTTACCCATGATGGGGGTTTTGAGTAATGAACCAGGCAGGGAGTTTTTAAAAGCCTCAGGAATCTTTTGCATGTGTTTAGAGTTAATTAGTTGATTCAGAAGATTAGGGTAATAGGTCGTTTAGAGAACCTTTTCTTGATATGCTAATTTTTTGAGACAGGTTTTTTGGGTTATCAGGAGTTGTATGCCAAAATCATCAGTATTAAAATAATAAAAGACCTGACAAATTTCAGTTGGTGTGTAATGAATCTAAAATATATGAAAGTTTAATTGTAATCATTACATTATGGAAAATAATGAAATTTAGCACTATATGCTAATTTTTTGAGAAGGACCTGTATATAAGTGCAGAAAACTTTACAAGTAGTCAGTAACGATATAATGAGACAAGGCCAACAAGAAAAAAAAAACAAACAAAAAACGCTTTATACTAGAGACTGCTGGGTAATGCAAAATACTCAGTGCCAACCACAACAACCGGAACCATAAAGGGGTTGTCTGTTTTTTACAATGCCTTTTTGTCAGAAATGTTCCTCTAAACATAAATCGCTGGGTGTCCTGCTGCACCCGCGGCGATCGGTGACAGACTGGTGGCAAGTGCTTGATTTCTCTGCAGCACCGCCACTGGGGAAATAAAGTATCACACACCACCCAAGGACATCATTAGACCGTCAGTGTTACTACGTGATTTGCATCATCCACAAGTCAATTTCCTAAAAATGAAAAAGTGGCTTGTTGAATTCCTTTATAGGATAAACATCCTTTAAGAGCATTGATTGTCCCACCGAAGTCTGGGGACGCAGGACAAGTCCCGAAATGGCTTTGAGTCGATTATGATTGTCTGTCGGGGGGAAAAAAAAGGCTTCCAAGAGGAGGGCAGGTGAATGTCAAAATGGGTCTTCAATATTTAAGAACAAATCCCCCCTCCCTTCGCCAACGGAGCATTGCACAGATTCCAAATGCCACCTTTACAGGGCTGATGTAACCCTCTGATAGGGTCACACAGGAGTTCACAATCAGTTTTTGGCTCCCTGGTGATTGTGATCTCCATTACTCGGCTTTCACGTCTTTGTCCTTCACATTGCTTTGCTCTGGATCATTCTGGGAGTCCGGACTGTATCTGTACGAGTACCCGTAGGGACGGAGATGGTTTACCAGGTATTCTAACTGGTACATAGTCGAGGAGTCCACATAATGAAAGGAGACAGCCAGGTCAGAGCAGCAGCCGGGACCCTGAAACACAAAAATACTGTAAGATCACTGCTTGCTGACATTGTACGAAGTATTACCAGAGCTGCTGATTACCACTACCGAGATTTAAAGAAAATCTACATTTTACTTCATCTTTCCCAGGTCTACAAAGTACTGGCTCCAGGTTTCTCCCTCTAAATCTTGTAGCTACAAATAGTACTGCCTCCCTGTTTTCACCTGTAAAACATGTAGATATAGGTAGGTCATTTGTAGGATGAAAATAGGTAGGCGGCACCGACATCACACATACGTAGAGCAACAGGGAGGCGGCACCATCTGCACCTACATCACATATACATAGAGCAACAGGGAGGCGGCACCATCATCACATATACGTAGAGCAACAGGGAGGCGGCACCATCATCACATATACGTAGAGCAACAGGGAGGCGGCACCATCATCACATATACGTAGAGCAACAGGGGCGGCCACTCACATTATAGAGCAACAGGAGCGCACTATCTGCACCTACATCATATATACGTAGAGCAACAGGGAGGCGGCACTATCTGCACCTACATCATATATACGTAGAGCAACAGGGAGGCGGCACTATCTGCACCTACATCATATATACGTAGAGCAACAGGGAGGCGGCACCATCTGCACCTACATCACATATACGTAGAGCAACAGGGAGGCGGCACAATCTGCACCTAGATCACACATATACGTATAGCAAGAGGGAGGCGGCACCATCTGCACCTACATCACATATACGTAGAGCAACAGGGAGGCGGCACCATCTGTACCTACATCATATACATGGAGAACTACTGGTACTTAGGTAATTTACAAAATAAAAACTGGGATGACTACGGTAAGTAAATATATTACCCTAATGTTCTCCATGTAAGTGGTGTAGATATTACTGCCTCCCTGTTTCTCTACGTTTATGATCTGTGCACAGATAGTACTACCCCCGTTTTTCTCTATATAGATAATGTAGGTTCTGTCTCCCTGTGTAACGCTCTATATCAGGGGTAGGTAATTAATTTTCTCAAGGGGCCACATGAGAAACTGACACTGCTGTGAACGGCTGAACCAGTTGGCTTAACTTATAACGGGCGTTCCGAAACCAAAGGTGAATTTCATGCTAAATGTCAATCTAATTAATGTAATAATTTAATATCCTTTTCTAAGATACTTCAATTAAAATTCTCTAATGACCCTTCCATCTTTTTTAACCTCCTATGCATTTTGTTTAAGAATCTTCTGTGCATTCTGAATTTCACATAGGATGCCATCAGTGCCAAGCTTTGTCACTGCCGAAGCCTCTGCCCCCTCCTGAAACAAAGCAGATCAGTGTGTCTGTTTTTATACTGGCTGTTCCGCTCTACTGATAATGCATTTGTTGTAAATTCTGACGTATGCCATATGAGCTCCCTGTGCTGTATTCCTTTGAATGACAATGACAGTGCGCTCCCTTGTGCCAGCGAGGGAGCGCACTGTTAGTGAAAACTGTAAGGAGACAACGCAGTGACCAGCCCTGTTATTGCTTTATAAAAAAAAAAATCTGATTATTTGGTTACATTTACATGAGCGTATCATATAAATCATCCAGGACATGCATCATTCAGGCCTCATTTACCACTACACGTCAGGACTGCAGAACACCGAGCCTTTATATAATGCGAGGAGACATCATAACCGGAAAGACCGGCTCACTGGGAGGCAGAAAAAAGTGCAAGAAAAGTCTAAAAGCAATTGCCTTAGGTGACGCCCTAAACTCAAAGTTTATACTTACATGTAGCGCAAATGGTCAGAAAGCTCAAAACTCGACTCCCCACACCCGATAATGATGACCTTATGGTGGTGGGGGACGACTACAATTCGGTGTTACCCGTGCACCGGAAGGCCAGCAGTGTAAACCGTAAAAAAAAAAAAAAAAAAATTTGCAGCAGCCAATTTACGTTGCAGATTTTTCGTGTGTACGTCATTTTGCTACTGTAATATTATTATTATAACATCGTCAAAAAAATACGCAATTTATTTTTTTTTTGCTCGTGCATTTGCCAAGCATTTTGCTCTATATAAAAAAAAAAAAAGTTCATGGACAAAAATTGCGGAAATCATTATAAACATAGTATTCTGTTCTGCGTTTTAGGGAGGAAAAAAAAAAAAAAGCAAAAAAAAAAAAAAAAAACACTACATATCAAAGAAAAGTACAAAAAAACAACAAAATCAAAACACAAGTGTTTAACAAAAATAAAAAACCCTGCCACAAATACTAAAATTTTTTTAAAAAAATCCACACTGTCATACACAACTATGTTATTGGTCATAATATGGCTAATCAAATATCTGATGGATCGTCAGTGACAAAAAAAAAAAAAAAAAAAAAGGGACAACGTGCTTTGAAAAAGTTTAAAAAAACCAAAACGTAACAAGTTGTCCTTCTTGGACAATTTTCATTTTTTTTTTTTTTCCCCCTTCTCTCCTTAAAAGACCCATAACTTTTTTTTTTATATATATTGTTCTGTTGACATCTTGTACGAGGGCTTTTTTTTTTTTTGTAGGACGAGTTGTAGTTTGGAATGACACCATTCACTTTACAATATAATGTACAGAAAAACAGTGCAGTGAAAAGAAGAAAAAAAAAACCTCACGTAATTACGTGTGCAGTAAAAACGGCCAGACTCCAGGTCAGTAGTGATAGAGGCTTTCATTTTACCGTTTTATGTTTTTTTTAAAGAAATTAAAAATATTATTTTTTTTTTTTTTTACAAAAAAGAATTAAATTTGGATCTTGTCGGTATTTCCATTTTTATTTTCCTTACGCAGTTCACTGTACTCGTTAATTATATATTTAGATAGCTCAGACTTTTCATGGACGCAGACATGATGAATATGCTTACTTTACTTATTTTTTTTTATACTTTTACAAACATTTTATTTTTCCTCCTTTCTTAACATCCATAAGGGGAATTAAATCTGTGTTTACTTGTACTATACACTACAAAAGTTATAGTATGGCAGTATACGGTCCTAACCACGGTCTCCTATGAAGTCCAGGTTACGGCTGGGCTTCACAGGAGTACCGATATGGCAGAGGAGGGCCCTTCTGGAGACCCCTGGCTACGATGGCAGCAACTCATCGGCACCCTGCAATCACTTTGTGGGTGTCAAGGGCCGATGAGTCCTTGGAATGGATGTTCGGGCAGGATAGTGCAGCTCAGGTGCGGTGTCAGATTGGAGCCGGCTGTGTAACAGCTGGCACCTGCCCCGTGTGGAGCGGGCGCAGCTCCTGATCCCGCTCCCTACACCCAGAATGGCTCCATGAGATTTGTCATTGAGAATTAAGGAGTTAAAAAAAAGAAAAACGAAGTTACACTAACCCCTAACCAGTTTTCAACGCACACACTCTACCAAGAGGGCAGGAGCCGGGCAGCACTACATGAGGCATGGACTCCTCCCTAGCGGAGCCCAAATGTTTGCATTCCTCACAGATTAGTTCCAGTTACCTAAAGGTGGAAATCATCTGTTAAAACCTTTATCCTCCCAAAGCCTTGAACAGGAAGGAGCTTACACATCCAGGCGGCACAATACACATCTTACCTCGATGGCAGGATAATAGTTGTAATTCCAATACCAGAAAGTCTTTGGCAAATAACCCTGGATGAGATGATGCTCTGGAACGAACGGGTGGAAGGTCTCCTTCCCGCTGGTGTCCCTGGAATCTCCAGCCTTGACGTTAATGTTCTCCATGCACTTCCCAAGCGCCAGGTCCTCCACAGACGAACTGTGCGTGCACTTCTCCTCCTTGAAAGCGTTCACGAACCTTATTAAGGCCTCCTTGCTGAGGACGTAGCCGGCCCCTCCGCTCATGTAGCCCTGTTTAACGTAAGGCTTGAACCTCCGACCAAAATAAATGGGCTCCTCCGGGCTATGCTTTGATAAAAGCCACCGCAGGTTGTCCACCACCACATATGTGTCATCGTCCGCTTTCATGAACCAGTCGGCTTCATCCAGGTGGTGGTCGTGCACATACTGGAAGGCTTTGATGGTTTTCCAGTAAAGCTGGTCCCGGCCCTCCTTCGTGTCCAGCCCCACGGTGGGGAAGTCTTTATTTTCTTCAGAGCTCATGTATAAGACTTTATTGCACCTCTGCGCCCACGTGGCCTTCACGTGTTTGGTCTTCTTGTCCAGGTTTTGTGGACCAGTCATGACCCAGCACAGGATCCTCACCTTTTTGTGGAGGTCTTCAGAAACATGGACGTCCTCATCTGAAGGAGACAGACAGATGTTTAGAGGCTACACTGTAGTTAAGTGGTCTCCAACCTGTGGGTGTCCCGCGGTTGCAGAAGTGGGTCGACTGGCGTCCAGGGGAGAGGGAAGAGGGGGACTGCAGCCACGGTGGGGACGGGGTGTTCTGGTGTCTGAGGGTGACGGCAGCCATCAGGAAGGGGGCCCTGGTGTCTGGGGCAACAGCAGCCACAAGGAAGGGTGCCAGGTGTGTGTCTGGGGGCAACGGCACCCACCTGGGGTAGGAGTCAATGGTGTCCGAGGGGGATGACTGCAGCCACCAGGGAAGGGGGGCCCTGGAGGCAACAGCAGCCACAGGGGAAGGGTGCCAGGCATTTGGGGGCGACGGCACCCATGAGGTGGGGGGGCGCCTGGTATCCAGGGGCAACAGCAGCCACCAGGGTAGGTGGAGGGGGGGGGCACCTGGGTGTGACTCTGCTAGTGTCAATACCCCCATCCATCTATACTAATAAGGTTGAGGGGTTGTATTTCAGTTCGTCAGGATTTGGGGTCCCCTCAGTATTCCTAACATTGAACGTTATATCCAATAGATAAGTAATAATTAGCGGATGAGCGGAGTTGAGACTACATCATTCCCTAGAATGTGGCCCTGAAGTGGCCCATAGGAATGGGGCAGTGGCAATACCTGAACGCCTCAGCTCCATTCATTCTCCATGGTACTGCTGAAGATCGTGCAGCCGTCCAACTTTTCCGGAAGTCCCACAGAGAATGAATGGAGCAGAGACGTGCATGTGGCAATTTTCCCTCCACCCAACACAAAGTGACATTTACAAGATTTGGGGGTCTCTGGGTGCTAATAGCTATCAAGGCCGCCGGGGGCCAGTTGTAGGGCCCCATCTACAATGTTAGTATACCTACAGGACAGTATTACAATGTAATGTACAACTGATCGCAGTTTCAAGGCCCCTAAGTAAGAAAATAGAGGAATATTAAAAAAATGAATACATAAATCACCCCTCTTCTCCCAAACCTTAAACAGTCAAGTCTTAAAAACAAATAAAAATCACCAACATATTTAGTATCACCGTGATAATACAATAGCAAGATAGCTGTCCAATCTGGTGAACGGACTCACAACACAGCTACCGGGTCAAAGGGAACAAGACTCCCAAACACAAAATCAGGGGTTACAGAGGTCGGAGACCGCTCCTGACTGTAAACAGGCGCCATAGCCCAGCACACCGCCTGAGCACGCTGCGGCCTCTGCAGGTCGTCGGCAGGTGATCTGGATTTTCTGGTTGAACATTTGGCGGTAACCTGACGAACAGGGTGGTGACTGTCAAGATCTCTGCTGCCCTGGAATAACAAATCCCCGGGGTGTGAGCCTCCGTCTGCTAAATGTCACCATTGTTCCCCGTGTCTTCATCCATCTTCCCCATAGAGGATGATGAACGGAGTGAGTGACGGGTGCAGCACCTTTCACTGACCTTCATGTCTCACTACTGTCAAGATCTCTGATTGCTGCCAGTGAATAGGAAAAAATAACTTGTTATTAGAGCGGGATTATTGGGGTTCTGTAACTAAGATCAGAGCCCGATGAGAAGGATTCCACGTGATATGACATTGGACGGCCGGGGAGGGGGACACTGTTTGCAGAAGCTCTCGGCTCTAGCGCTCGGTCCCCCTTATATGACATCCATATACTGGGCCATATGTGCAGGAAAGAGAGCCTCTGTTTGCAGCAGCTCGCTTATATACCCCAATAGAGGTGCCATGCCTCAGCCCGACTGATACAGGGGGGCACACACTGGGGGTATATACAGGGGCGCACACACTAGGTGTATATATGTATATACAGGGGGGCACACACTAGGGGTATATATGTATATACAGGGGGCACACATTGGGGTTATATGTATATACAGGGGGGCACACACTCTGGGGGTATATATGTATATACAGATGGCACACACACTGGGGTATATATGTATATACAGGGGGGCACACACACTGGGGGTATATATGTATACAGGGGGGCACACACACTGGGTTATATGTATATACAGGGGGGCACACACACTGGGTGTATATATGTATATACAGGGGGGCACACACACTGGGGGTATATATGTATATACAGGGGGAGCACACACACTGGGGGTATATATGTATATACAGGGGGAGCACACACCCTGGGGTATATATGTATATACAGGGGGGCACACACCCTGGGGGTATATATGTATATACAGGGGGGGCACACACCCTGGGGGTATATATGTATATACAGGGGGGGGGCACACACCCTGGGGGTATATATGTATATACAGGGGGGGGGGCACACACCCTGGGGGTATATATGTATATACAGGGGGGGGGGGCACACACCCTGGGGGTATATATGTATATACAGGGGGGGGCACACACCCTGGGGGTATATATGTATATACAGGGGGGGGCACACACCCTGGGGGTATATATGTATATACAGGGGGGGCACACACCCTGGGGGTATATATGTATATACAGGGGGGGCACACACTGGGGGTATATATGTATATACAGGGGGCACACACACTGGGGGTATATATGTATATACAGGGGGGCACACAGTGGGGGTATATATGTATATACAGGGGGCACACACACTGGGGGTATATATGTATATACAGTGGGGGTATATATGTATATACAGGGGGGCACACAGTGGGGGTATATATGTATATACAGGGTGCACACACTGGGGTATATATGTATATACAGGGGGGCACACAGTGGGGGTATATATGTATATACAGGGGGCACAAACACTAGGGGTATATATGTATATACAGGGGGCACACACACTGGGGATATATATGTATATACAGTGGGGGTATATATGTATATACAGGGGGCACACACTGGGGGTATATATGTATATACAGGGTGCACACACTGGGGTATATATGTATATACGGGGGCACACACTGGGGTATATATGTATATATACGGGGGGCACACACACTGGGGGTATATATGTTGTGAGACAGTGAGTGAATATGTGATGAATGGGGTGTACATTTCACCTAGGTATAAGGGAAATGTGTGGCTTTGTAAACCTAGTGGTAGAGAAAGGTCACTACACCTCACATTCAGCACACACTTGCAGCACAAGCCTGAAACTACTCAGGTGTTAATTAGGAGACCAGAAGTAGGTGTTTGGAAACACAATCTGAGAGCTAGTTTAGCCTGGACACAGGAAGGTGTCCTGGCACAAGAAACAGTCTCCAAGAGTGTTAGAGCTGTCTTTAGCCTGGACACAGAGAGGTGTCCTGGCACAAGGAAGCAGTCTCCAAGAGTGTTAGAGCTGTCTTTAGCCTGGACACAGAGAGGTGTCCTGGCACAAGGAAGCAGTCTCCAAGAGTGTTAGAGCTGTCTTTAGCCTGGACACAGAGAGGTGTCCTGGCACAAGGAAGCAGTCTCCAAGAGTGTTAGAGCTGTCTTTAGCCTGGGCACAGAGAGGTGTCCTGGCACAAGGAAGCAGTCTCCAAGAGTGTTTGAGCTATCTCAGTTTGGGTGCAGGAAGGACCCCGGACATAGGAGTAGTCTCAGTGCGAATCCGTGTGAAGAGCGGCTGAATAGGAGTGGATCTCTCTCAAGTCTGGACATGGAAGGTGCCTTCAGACACAAGGAGGAGTATCTGTGAAGCTCCATACTGGTAACATATGTGATATGTGTTGTTTTGGGCACAGACTGGTAGAGTCTGGGTCCCGGATAGAGAGGGCCATCTATCTAAGTGTAATTAGAGGCTAGACAAGCCCAGGTTTTCTGTTTATGCTTTGTTTTATCTGTTTGCTGTGGACTTTAATAAAGCTGGTTGCGGCCAGTTTTGCACCAGAACTGCTGTCTGAATGAACTGTTTTCGGGCCATTCTGTCTACCCAGACAGAGATCCTAGAGCTATATCCCCTGGAAAGGCTACAATTGGCGGAGAATGCTGGGGCAGCGCAGTGGCTGATACAGTTAGTGCTGCAGTGTGCATGCAGCACAGAGGCTTAGAGACAGCAATAAAGGTGAAGTCTGTTGAAATAGCAGCAGAGAAAAAAAAAAGTGTGTCAGCAGAAACGTCTGTTTGGAGCAGTCTTGGAGAGACAGTGGCCCTGATAGGGTCTGCAGAGAGAAAATGTATGCACAGCAAAGCTGAACTTGTTGTGAAAATGACTGTGGAATGTGCAGCAGCAAAAGAAAAGTCTGTGGAGCAGTCTTAAAGAGACAGGAGCCCTAATAGACTTTGCAAAGAAAAAAAAAAAAAAAGTGTCTGCACAGCAGAGCTGAAATTTTCTATGGAAGAGACTGTAGAGTGTGTATGTCTTGAGTGAAGACTGCCGTTGTTAAGACAGAGAAGTCTGACAGCATGGATGACAGCATGGAGGCGCTGTTTGAACAAATGGCGCAAGTTATTGTGCAACATAAGACTGCCGTGGTTGAGACAGAAGTCCGGCAGTATGGAGGGGCTCATTGAGTACCTGGTACAGGCCCAGCGGAGCATGGAGCAGCAGCGCCTGCAGCGCATGCAGGAGCACCGGCAGCAATTCCTGCAGCAGCAGCAGGAGAATAACCGGTTGTTGGAGCAGATTGCAGCTCTCAGCACCTCGTCTCAGAGTAATGTTGTGAAGGCACCTGACTTGTCCGCTGTAAAGAAGGCGGTAAGACGGTCCCTGAAAAAGATGACACCTCGTGATGATGTGGAGGTATATCTCACTAGATTTGAGGAACTGGCAGAGAAGGAGAATCTGCCCCTATCTGAGTGGGCCATGATGGTCGCACCCTATCTGATTGGAGTGCCCCAGGTGGCCTATGCTGACCTGAGCGAGCAGGACAGCCAAGACTATGCCAAGCTGAAAGCGGAGATTCTTACCCGGCTGAGTGTTACGGTGACAGCCCGTGCCAGGGGAGTTCGTGACTGGAGATACAGTTGGGAGTCTGCAGTCAGCGAGCCTGATTATGGAGTTGGAAAGGTGATGGTGAACCGCTACACCCGAGCACGTCCTCCTGAGGTACAGCCGTCTGAGAGGTCGTCGCTTCAGAGTTCCCGGACGCTGAACTCTCGCGGTAAGAGCGTTCCAGCTATAGGGGACATATGGGAGGGTGATTGTGGTGGACAGTGTTGGAGATGTCGTGAAATTACAGCCGGCTGTTCACTAGAGGGGGAGCCTATGTGCCGTGATGATGGCAGGTCTCTCTCTCTCTGCGCAGAACCTGTGTGTGTGACCACCGCAGTCGAAGAGATTGAACCACAAGTGTCCCCGGTGGTTGTAAATGACTGCCCAGCACAGGTCCTCTTGGACTCAGAGAGTCCAGTGACTTCCGTATGTGACAGCCTGATTGATAGAGACTTTATCCCTGATAAGCACCTGAGTGTGGTGTGCATCCATGGAGACACCAAAGTCTACCCAGAGACTGCCGTGGACTTGGTCCCTAAACTCGGGGAGGTTTCATATGAAGTGGGGGTAGTGAAGAACCTGGAGCACCCCGTCATAGTGGGTAATGACTTTCCCCAGTCTAAGGATCTCTGGGGGAAAAATGTTTCTGATGGACAGTGTGATGAAGCTCCTGTTGAGGGTGTGCAGTCCCGAGGGGCGGAACACAATGCTAGTGGGACGTTAAAATTATGTGATAATGATGATGATAATGCTAATGATGATGATGATCCTGATAATGATGATGACCATGAAAATGGTGCTGATGCTGATGCTGATAATGATGATGATCATGATAGTGATGATGATACTGATCATAGTCATGATGATGATATTGATAATAATGATGACTGTGATAGTGATGAAATTCCTTTGCAGGTGATGTTGGGAGACGAGGATGGTGGTTCTCGGGAGCCGAGTGTCCCTGACTTGCCTGTGTCCTGTGACAATTTTGAGAGTGAGCAGTGGCGAGACCCCACTCTTAAAACAGCACAGGAAAATATGATGGTTCTAAATGAGGTTTCCCAGGAGCCTGGTTCTGAGGAGAGGTTTCCTCATGCGGCCATGGACAATAGCTTATTGTATAGGGACACTGAAGTCCAGGGAGAGGTCGTGAGTCAGCTCCTAGTACCTGAACTATATAGAAGTATAGTGCTGGGGTTGTCACATAGTCACATACTTGAGGGACCAGATGGTGCAGTTAATGTTGTGGATGACATGTTAACTAAGGTTCCAGATCAAGATGTGAATGAAAATGAATTGTATAGCCCTGACGGTGAGCAGGATGTGAGTGAAAATGAATTGTGTGACACTGACAGTGAGCAGGATATGAATGAAAATGAAGGGTATAGCCCTGACAGTGAGCCAGATGTGACTGAGGAAGTAGAGTGTGGGACGGACGGTGGGGCTTCTGGGCATGTCTTGCCAGAAGAGCCTGAAAGTGGGGAACTGGAGAAAAGTGAAAAACCCCCTATACCTTCTGTGATAGTTGGTGACACATGGTCAGTGCACCAGGGACAGGAGGTACGTGAGTTTCTGAGGAAGAGTCAGCAGAAGTGTTCTGATGTGTCGGGTCGTACTTCTCTGGCCAGGCACTATATCGAAAATGAGCCCGGCCCTAAGGTCAAGATGAAACCGTGCAGGATACCCGAGGCCCGCAGAGAGTATAGGCCTGGGAGGGTACAGGGTAGTGCGGATGCTTCAGATGAAGAGAAAACTGATGTTGGCTATGACAGTGGTGAGGATGAAGCTGATGAGGGCCATGACTGGTCTAGAGTTCACTGTCTCTGTTGGATTGTTGACCAGCCCTCCGGTCTGGATGGCCAGCCCTCCGGTCTGGAGAAGAGGGAGGGGATATGTGAGACAGTGAGTGAATATGTGATAAATGGGGTGTACATTTCACCTAGGTATAAGGGAAATGTGTGGCTTTGTAAACCTAGTGGTAGAGAAAGGTCACTACACCTCACATTCAGCACACACTTGCAGCACAAGCCTGAAACTACTCAGGTGTTAATTAGGAGACCAGAAGTAGGTGTTTGGAAACACAATCTGGGAGCTAGTTTAGCCTGGACACAGGAAGGTGTCCTGGCACAAGAAACAGTCTCCAAGAGTGTTAGAGCTGTCTTTAGCCTGGACACAGAGAGGTGTCCTGGCACAAGGAAGCAGTCTCCAAGAGTGTTAGAGCTGTCTTTAGCCTGGACACAGAGAGGTGTCCTGGCACAAGGAAGCAGTCTCCAAGAGTGTTAGAGCTGTCTTTAGCCTGGACACAGAGAGGTGTCCTGGCACAAGGAAGCAGTCTCCAAGAGTGTTTGAGCTATCTCAGTTTGGGTGCAGGAAGGACCCGGACATAGGAGTAGTCTCAGTGCGAATCCGTGTGAAGAGCGGCTGAATAGGAGTGGATCTCTCTCAAGTCTGGACATGGAAGGTGCCTTCAGACACAAGGAGGAGTATCTGTGAAGCTCCATACTGGTAACATATGTGATATGTGTTGTTTTGGGCAAAGACTGGTAGAGTCTGGGTCCCGGATAGAGAGGGCCATCTATCTAAGTGTAATTAGAGGCTAGACAAGCCCAGGTTTTCTGTTTATGCTTTGTTTTAATCTGTTTGCTGTGGACTTTAATAAAGCTGGTTGCGGCCAGTTTTCCACCAGAACTGCTGTCTGAATGAACTGTTTTCATGCCATTCTGTCTACCCAGACAGCGATCCTAGAGCTATATCCCCTGGAAAGGCTACAATTGGTGGAGAATGCTGGGGCAGCGCAGTGGCTGATACAGTTAGTGCTGGAGTGTGCATGCAGCACAGAGGCTTAGAGACAGCAATAAAGGTGAAGTCTGTTGAAATAGCAGCAGAGAAAAAAAAAAGTGTGTCAGCAGAAATGTCTGTTTGGAGCAGTCTTGGAGAGACAGTGGCCCTGATAGGGTCTGCAGAGAGAAAATGTATGCACAGCAAAGCTGAACTTGTTGTGAAAATGACTGTGGAATGTGCAGCAGCAAAAGAAAAGTCTGTGGAGCAGTCTTAAAGAGACAGGAGCCCTAATAGACTTTGCAAAGAAAAAAAAAAAAAAAGTGTCTGCACAGCAGAGCTGAAATTTTCTATGGAAGAGACTGTAGAGTGTGTATGTCTTGAGTGAAGACTGCCGTTGTTAAGACAGAGAAGTCTGACAGCATGGATGACAGCATGGAGGCGCTGTTTGAACAAATGGCGCAAGCTATTGTGCAACATAAGACTGCCGTGGTTGAGACAGATAAGTCCGGAAGTATGGAGGGGCTCATTGAGTACCTGGTACAGGCCCAGCGGAGCATGGAGCAGCAGCGCCTGCAGCACCAGCAGCGCATGCAGGAGCACCGGCAGCAATTCCTGCAGCAGCAGCAGCAGGAGAATAACCGGTTGTTGGAGCAGATTGCAGCTCTCAGCACCTCGTCTCAGAGTAATGTTGTGAAGGCACCTGACTTGTCCGCTGTAAAGAAGGCGGTAAGACGGTCCCTGAAAAAGATGACACCTCGTGATGATGTGGAGGTATATCTCACTAGATTTGAGGAACTGGCAGAGAAGGAGAATCTGCCCTATCTGAGTGGGCCATGATGGTCGCACCCTATCTGATTGGAGTGCCCCAGGTGGCCTATGCTGACCTGAGCGAGCAGGACAGCCAAGACTATGCCAAGCTGAAAGCGGAGATTCGTACCCGGCTGAGTGTTACGGTGACAGCCCGTGCCAGGGGAGTTCGTGACTGGAGATACAGTTGGGAGTCTGCAGTCAGCGAGCCTGATTATGGAGTTGGAAAGGTGATGGTGAACCGCTACACCCGAGCACGTCCTCCTGAGGTACAGCCGTCTGAGAGGTTGTCGCTTCAGAGTTCCCGGACGCTGAACTCTCGCGGTAAGAGCGTTCCAGCTATAGGGGACATATGGGAGGGTGATTGTGGTGGACAGTGTTGGAGATGTCGTGAAATTGCAGCCGGCTGTTCACTAGAGGGGGAGCCTATGTGCCGTGATGTTGGCAGGTCTCTCTCTCTCTGCGCAGAACCTGTGTGTGTGACCACCGCAGTCGAAGAGATTGAACCACAAGTGTCCCCGGTGGTTGTAAATGACTGCCCAGCACAGGTCCTCTTGGACTCAGAGAGTCCAGTGACTTCCGTATGTGACAGCCTGATTGATAGAGACTTTATCCCTGATAAGCACCTGAGTGTGGTGTGCATCCATGGAGACACCAAAGTCTACCCAGAGACTGCCGTGGACTTGGTCCCTAAACTCGGGGAGGTTTCATATGAAGTGGGGGTAGTGAAGAACCTGGTGCACCCCGTCATAGTGGGTAATGACTTTCCCCAGTCTAAGGATCTCTGGGGGAAAAATGTTTCTGATGGACAGTGTGATGAAGCTCCTGTTGAGGGTGTGCAGTCCCGAGGGGCGGAACACAATGCTAGTGGGACGTTAAAATTATGTGATAATGATGATGATAATGCTAATGATGATGATGATGATGATCCTGATAATGATGATGACCATGAAAATGGTGCTGATGCTGATAATGATGATGATCATGATAGTGATGATGATACTGATCATAGTCATGATGATGATATTGATAATAATGATGACTGTGATAGTGATGAAATTCCTTTGCAGGTGATGTTGGGAGACGAGGATGGTGGTTCTCGGGAGCCGAGTGTCCCTGACTTGCCTGTGTCCTGTGACAATTTTGAGAGTGAGCAGTGGCGAGACCCCACTCTTAAAACAGCACAGGAAAATATGATGGTTCTAAATGAGGTTTCCCAGGAGCCTGGTTCTGAGGAGAGGTTTCCTCATGCTGCCATGGACAATAGCCTATTGTATAGGGACACTGAAGTCCAGGGAGAGGTCGTGAGTCAACTCCTAGTACCTGAACTATATAGAAGTATAGTGCTGGGGTTGTCACATAGTCACATACTTGAGGGACCAGATGGTGCAGTTAATGTTGTGGATGACATGTTAACTAAGGTTCCAGATCAAGATGTGAATGAAAATGAATTGTATAGCCCTGACGGTGAGCAGGATGTGAGTGAAAATGAATTGTGTGACACTGACAGTGAGCAGGATATGAATGAAAATGAAGGGTATAGCCCTGACAGTGAGCCAGATGTGACTGAGGAAGTAGAGTGTGGGACGGACGGTGGGGCTTCTGGGCATGTCTTGCCAGAAGAGCCTGAAAGTGGGGAACTGGAGAAAAGTGAAAAACCCCCTATACCTTCTGTGATAGTTGGTGACACATGGTCAGTGCACCAGGGACAGGAGGTACGTGAGTTTCTGAGGAAGAGTCAGCAGAAGTGTTCTGATGTGTCGGGTCGTACTTCTCTGGCCAGGCACTATATCGAAAATGAGCCCGGCCCTAAGGTCAAGATGAAACCGTGCAGGATACCCGAGGCCCGCAGAGAGTATAGGCCTGGGAGGGTACAGGGTAGTGCGGATGCTTCAGATGAAGAGAAAACTGATGTTGGCTATGACAGTGGTGAGGATGAAGCTGATGAGGGCCATGACTGGTCCAGAGTTCACTGTCTCTGTTGGATTGTTGACCAGCCCTCCGGTCTGGATGGCCAGCCCTCCGGTCTGGAGAAGAGGGAGGGGATATGTGAGACAGTGAGTGAATATGTGATGAATGGGGTGTACATTTCACCTAGGTATAAGGGAAATGTGTGGCTTTGTAAACCTAGTGGTAGAGAAAAGTCACTACACCTCACATTCAGCACACACTTGCAGCACAAGCCTGAAACTACTCAGGTGTTAATTAGGAGACCAGAAGTAGGTGTTTGGAAACACAATCTGGGAGCTAGTTTAGCCTGGACACAGGAAGGTGTCCTGGCACAAGAAACAGTCTCCAAGAGTGTTAGAGCTGTCTTTAGCCTGGACACAGAGAGGTGTCCTGGCACAAGGAAGCAGTCTCCAAGAGTGTTAGAGCTGTCTTTAGCCTGGACACAGAGAGGTGTCCTGCCACAAGGAATCAGTCTCCAAGAGTGTTAGAGCTGTCTTTAGCCTGGACACAGAGAGGTGTCCTGGCACAAGGAAGCAGTCTCCAAGAGTGTTTGAGCTATCTCAGTTTGGGTGCAGGAAGGACCCCAGACATAGGAGTAGTCTCAGTGCGAATCCGTGTGAAGAGCGGCTGAATAGGAGTGGATCTCTCTCAAGTCTGGACATGGAAGGTGCCTTCAGACACAAGGAGGAGTATCTGTGAAGCTCCATACTGGTAACATATGTGATATGTGTTGTTTTGGGCACAGACTGGTAGAGTCTGGGTCCCGGATAGAGAGGGCCATCTATCTAAGTGTAATTAGAGGCTAGACAAGCCCAGGTTTTCTGTTTATGCTTTGTTTTAATCTGTTTGCTGTGGACTTTAATAAAGCTGGTTGCGGCCAGTTTTGCACCAGAACTGCTGTCTGAATGAACTGTTTTCATGCCATTCTGTCTACCCAGACAGCGATCCTAGAGCTATATCCCCTGGAAAGGCTACAATGTATATACAGGGGGCACACACACTGGGGGTATATATGTATATACAGGGGCACGCACACTGGGGGTATATATGTATATACAGTGGGGGTATATATGTATATACAGGGGGCACACAGTGGGGGTATATATGTATATACAGGGGGCACACACACTGGGGTATATATGTATATACAGGGGGCACAAACACTAGGGTATATATATAGGGCGCACACACTGGGGTATATAGTATATACAGGGGGCACACAGTGGGGGTATATATGTATATACAGGGGGCACAAACACTAGGGGTATATATGTATATACAGGGGGCGCACACACTGGGGGTATATATGTATATACAGGGGCACACACACTGGGGATGTATATATGGTATATAGTTACAGGGTGGCACACACTGGGGTATATATGTATATACGGGGGGCACACACTGGGGTATATATGTATATACAGGGGGCACACACTGGGGTATATATGTATATACAGGGGGCACACACACTGGGGGTATATATGTATATACAGGGGGCACACACACTGGGGTATATATGTATATACAGGGGCACACACACTGGGGTATATATGTATATACAGGGGGCACACACACTGGGGGTATATATGTATATACAGTGGGGCACACACTGGGGGTATATATGTATATACAGGGGGCATATATGTATATACAGGGGGGCACACACACTGGGGTATATATGTATATACAGGGGGGCACACACACTGGGGTATATATGTATATACAGGGGGCACACACACTGGGGGTATATATGTATATACAGGTGGGCACACAGTGGGGGTATATATGTATATACAGGGTGAACACACTGGGGTATGGGTCATTCCACATCAAGTGGACCAGTTTTAAAAATCGTCCCCACTCGACCTTCTCCGATTTTGTTAAAAATTTATAAGGATGTACATGTATGTTTGAAAAGAGGTTCTGTAAATTTTTAGGGCCAGATCTCAAATACATTGGGCACTGTTGACCTTTCACTGGAGGTTCCACCAAGCCTGCGGCTTCAGCTAAGAGGATTTTGCAAACTTTGGCACATAGCCATTAGAGTTCTATACTGGCTATGATGCTGAAATTTGGCATACTAGCTCAACTTTTGCTGCTAAACACGATAAAATTATTACCGGCTATGACAAAACAATATTTCGGCCGCAATTTTGTGTCAAAGTAGCTTGTAAATCGCGTCGCATAAAATTTATGCCAAAATTTGCCCATATATAACTCAAGACCAAAAACCAATAGTAACTGGTGCTTTGCCCTGTACACCAAACATCTACATGACTTTGCATTGCTGCAATATCGCGGTCAAACCATATGTATTTGTGGAAATATTCACACCCACATATGATGAAAAACTTAAAAAAAATGAATTTTACCTATTTTTAGGTCAAATTTCTCAAAAAGGGTACCCCTAAAATATATTAATTCTGATATCATTAGAAAGAGCACATTTTTCTCTACAAGGATCATTGTTGTTTTTTTTGGAGTCTCTCAGTTTAAGAAAAGAAAAATGCCACTGAACATGGTGTTATTTCTTCGCGTAATGCATTGATTTTGTGTTTGATTTTCAGATTCTTATCACATGTTACAGAGTTGTATTGTTGCTAGCAATGTCTATTATAATCAAAAACCTATAAATCTTTTTGTTTATGAAAAGTTATTGACTATTGTTACATTTTAATGCATATATTATTTATTTTTTTGCGATGGAGAATGAAATTGATGAAGAATCGGCCCAGTGCTCTATCGGCCTTGCGAACAATTCGAAGTGCCACCTTAAGACATTCACCCATAGCAAGGATGAGTTGAAATTGTTTACAAGCTTTGGATTGGATGAATAGAAATTGCTGCGTCGACGAGTGGGACTAAATTTTGACGAACAATCACAAATCTGTTTACACCATGAAGCTTCATTCTTGACCAAATATGAGCATTTGCAAAAATCGTGTTGCAATCCTTTTGGGAAGAAAGGTCATAACACCAAAAAGAATTTTCGAGCTATCAATTTGTTAGCAGCTGACCAGTTGAACGAATTTACAAAGAATGATGTGAAGCCTGGCCAGAAGATGTGTGCATCATGTCAAAAAGAATTTGCTAACAGGAAAAAATCAGCTGATCCAGTTTCCTCTGAATCAGATCCAGATGGAATGGAATGTTTTCCTGAAAGTCTAAATTCAAGCTTAACATCCATTGGCATCTCTGCTCTGAAATATCCACGGGTAAGCCAGCGGGATTCACTAGGATATGCAAAGAGAAAGATAAGCCAGGTACAAAATGCATTTTCTAGCAAGATTGCTTCAATTGGAGGGCTTGAGCCGAAAGACATTGAGCAAACAAAAACAGCACAGTGCAAAATGTGTCTGGATTACAATCACCTTTTGGCAGATTTGAAGCAAAAGCTGCAGGTGTCCAGCCGGGCAGAAAAGGTCCAAATCTTGACATTGGCACCTAAAAGTTGGTCCATTAAGGCTATATCAGACGAATTCGGTGTCTCTGAACGAATGGTCAAACAATCTCGAAAGCTTAAATGTGAACATGGGATCTTAGCCTTACCTAGAATCAAGTGTGGCAAGAAAGTTTCTGAGGAAGTGAAGAAAAAGGTGCAGGCATTTTTTGAGGATGATGAATTCAGTTGAATGTGCCCTGGTAAAAAAGACTATGTATCAGTGCGAATAGCAGGAGAAAAAAAGCAGATGCAAAAGCGACTATTACTGAGCAATATGAGGGAAATGTTTGTTGCCTATCGGGATCGGAATGGCCCTAAAATTGGATTTTCCAAGTTTTGTGAGCTTCGGCCAAAGTGGTGCGTAACCGTTGGATCTGCTGGAACACATTCCGTTTGTGTGTGTACCATTCACCAAAATGTCAAACTAATGCTTGCAGCATGCCCAATCAATGATGACTACAAAGAGCTCATATGCAAAATGGTCTGTGGAATTGAATCCAAGGACTGTATGCTTGGCCGTTGTGATAAATGCCCGGGTCCTGAAGTTTTACAAGAATTTCTAGTCAATGTGTTTGTGAACAATGACCCTGAAGATATTATTGAGTTCAAACAATGGATTCACACTGATCGAGACACGCTTGATACCAAACAACTGACTATAGAAGATTTCATTGAAGAATTGGTTTTGAAAATTTCTAAACTTTGTAGCCATCACTACATCGCCAAGCATCAAAGTAGCTATTTGAAATCGTTGAAGGAAAATCTGAGACCTGGAGAGCTTGTGATCCTTATGGACTTTGCTGAAAATTACTCATTTATTGTTCAAGATGCCATTCAAGGTTTCCACTGGGAAAATAGTCAAGCTACAGTACACCCATTTGTAATTTACTTCAAGGAGTTAAATGGTGAAGCTGCACAGAACATCAGCTTGTGCATAATCAGTGATTGCTCACGACATGGCACAGTTGCAGTCCACACTTTCTTAACAGTAATTGTGGAGTATCTCAAGACTCATCTATGGGATTCGTCATATCCACTACTTCAGCGATGGATCTGCAGCCCAGTACAAAAATTTCAAAAATTTTCTCAACTTGTGCCACCACAATGCTGATTTCAATATCAGCGCTGAATGGAATTTTTTTGGTACCAGTCATGGAAAGTCGCCCTGTGATGGGATTGGAGGGACAGTAAAGAGGTTGGCAGCTCGTGCCAGTCTTCAACGCCCAACTAAAAACCAAATACTGACCCCGGTGGATTTATTCAACTTTTGCAACGAACAACTGCATGGAATCAAATTTTTTTTGTTCCAAAAGAAAAAATTGACGAAATACGGGTAGTTCAAGAGGAAAGGTTCAAAGATGGACATACAATTGCTGGAACAAGAGAAAATCACCAGTTTGTGCCAATTGATGACAAAAAGATTTGCATTTCAAGGGTGTCAAATGACCCATCATCTTTCATTGCCCATGTAGATAGATCTGTCAGATCAGAAATGCCTTTTGTGCCAATTGCAAACCTCCAGCCAGGGCAATACATTGCCTGCATTTACGATAGGAACTGGTGGATTGGAAATATTTCTGAAATTTCAGTCGACGACCATGATGCATTAATAAATTTTATGCATCCTCATGGACCAGCTAGCTTCTTTCACTGGCCTGTGAGAAATGATACATGCTGGATTCCCGAGTAGTCAATCATTGCAATAATTCCAGCACCAGCTGCAACAGCAATGGGCCGACAATACAGCTTCTCTGTACTGATTATGTTGCAAATTCAGCAACAATTCCAGACCACTTAGACTGACCATTATGGCTTGGGAACCAACAAAAGATACCCAATATTAGGCTTGGGATCCTAGGCAAAGACACCCACCCTCAGGCTTCAGAACCTGCGATAAAGAGACTGCCCGCGGCTGGCCTTGTACGGCTATCGGCCATGGCTCCTAGGAGATGGGGCTGCCAATTCTCGAAAGACAGCATTATTACAATTCTTAATAGGATTATAATACCAATTCTTAGGGAATTGGTTGTGGTATAACCATCATGGACCAACGCAAGGGTTTGAATAGTGCAGTTACCATTCATTGCTTATTAATAAATAACACCATGTTCAGTGGCATTTTTCTTTTCTTAAACTGAGAGACTCCAAAAAAAAAAACAACAATGATCCTTGTAGAGAAAAATGTGCTCTTTCTAATGATATCAGAATTAATATATTTTAGGGGTACCCTTTTTGAGAAATTTGACCTAAAAATAGGTAAAATTCGTTTTTTTTAAGTTTTTCATCATATGTGGGTGTGAATATTTCCACAAATACATATGGTTTGACCGCGATATTGCAGCAATGCAAAGTCATGTAGATGTTTGGTGTACAGGGCAAAGCACCAGTTACTATTGGTTTTTGGTCTTGAGTTATATATGGGCAAAGTTTGGCATAAATTTTATGCGACGCGTTTTACAAGCTACTTTGACACAAAATTGCGGCCGAAATATTGTTTTGTCATAGCCGGTAATAATTTTATCGTGTTTAGCAGCAAAAGTTGAGCTAGTATGCCAAATTTCAGCATCATAGCCAGTATAGAACTCTAATGGCTATGTGACGAAGTTTGCAAAATCCTCTTAGCTGAAGCCGCAGGCTTGGTGGAACCTCCAGTGAAAGGTCAACAGTGCCCAATGTATTTGAGATCTGGCCCTAAAAATTTACAGAACCTCTTTTCCAACATACATGTACATCCTTATAAATTTTCAGCAAAATCGGAGAAGGTCGAGTGGGGACCACTGGTCCACTTGACATGGAATGACCCGTATATATGTATATACACTGGGGGTATATATGTAGATACAGGGGGCACACACACTGGGGGTATATATGTATATACAGGGGGCACACACACTTGGTGTATATATGTATATACAGGGGGCACACACACTTGGGGTATATATGTATATACAGGGGCACACACACTTGGGGTATATATGTATATACAGGGGCACACACACTTGGGGTATATATGTATATACAGGGGGCGCACACACTTGGGGTATATATGTATATACAGGGGGCGCACACACTTGGGGTATATATGTATATACAGGGGGCGCACACACTGGGGTATATATGTATATACAGGGGGCGCACACACTGGGGGTATATATGTATATACAGGGGGCGCACACACTGGGGGTATATATGTATATACAGGGGGCACACACACTGGGGGTATATATGTATATACAGGGGCACACACACTGGGGTATATATGTATATACAGGGGGCACACACACTTGGGGTATATATGTATATACAGGGGGCACACACACTTGGGGTATATATGTATATACAGGGGGCACACACACTGGGGGTTATATGTATATACAGTGGGGGTATATATGTATATACAGGGGGGCACACAGTGGGGGTATATATGTATATACAGGGGGCACACACACTGGGGGTATATATGTATATACAGGGGGCACACACACTGGGGGTATATATGTATATACAGGGGGCACACACACTGGGGGTATATATGTATATACAGGGGGCGCACACACTGGGGGTATATATGTATATACAGGGGGCGCACACACTGGGGGTATATATGTATATACAGTGGGGGTATATATGTATATACAGGGGGCACACAGTGGGGGTATATATGTATATACAGGGGGGCACACAGTGGGGGTATATATGTATATACAGGGGGCACACACACTGGGGGTATATATGTATATACAGGGGGCGCACACACTGGGGGTATATATGTATATACAGTGGGGGTATATATGTATATACAGGGGGGCACACAGTGGGGGTATATATGTATATACAGGGGGGCACACAGTGGGGGTATATATGTATATACAGGGGGCACACACACTGGGGGTATATATGTATATACAGGGGGCACACACAGTGGGGGTATATATGTATATACAGGGGGCGCACACACTGGGGGTATATATGTATATACAGGGGGAGCACACAGTGGGGGTATATATGTATATACAGGGGGCACACACAGTGGGGGTATATATGTATATACAGGGGGCACACAGTGGGGGTATATATGTATATACAGGGGGCACACACACTGGGGGTATATATGTATATACAGGGGGCACACACAGTGGGGGTATATATGTATATACAGGGGGCGCACACACTGGGGGTATATATGTATATACAGTGGGGGTATATATGTATATACAGGGGGGCACACAGTGGGGGTATATATGTATATACAGGGGGCACACAGTGGGGGTATATATGTATATACAGGGGGCACACACACTGGGGGTATATATGTATATACAGGGGCACACACAGTGGGGGTATATATGTATATACAGGGGGCGCACACACTGGGGGTATATATGTATATACAGGGGGCACACACACTGGGGGTATATATGTATATACAGGGGGCACACACAGTGGGGGTATATATGTATATACAGGGGGCGCACACACTGGGGGTATATATGTATATACAGGGGGCGCACACACTGGGGGTATATATGTATATACAGGGGGCGCACACACTGGGGGTATATATGTATATACAGTGGGGGTATATATGTATATACAGGGGGGCACACAGTGGGGGTATATATGTATATACAGGGGGGCACACAGTGGGGGTATATATGTATATACAGGGGGCACACACACTGGGGGTATATATGTATATACAGGGGGCGCACACACTGGGGGTATATATGTATATACAGTGGGGGTATATATGTATATACAGGGGGGCACACAGTGGGGGTATATATGTATATACAGGGGGGCACACAGTGGGGGTATATATGTATATACAGGGGGCACACACACTGGGGGTATATATGTATATACAGGGGGCACACACAGTGGGGGTATATATGTATATACAGGGGGCGCACACACTGGGGGTATATATGTATATACAGGGGGCACTTTTCGGCACTTGTCGTGCTGCGGTTACCGTGGTGCTGCTGGGCGTCGGCGTTGAAGTTCATGATGTTCCCGGGCAGCGGCCGGTGCTCGTGCTGCTCTCCGTGCCGCCCGTGAGGGTCGTTGTGCAGGATGTCCGCCGGCGGCTCGTCCTTCTCCTGCAGGGCGATGCTGACGATCACGTAGCAGAAGATGAAGCCGATGGCCAGGCCGAACAGGAAGGTGGCCAGACTCAGCACCGACTTATTGGGGGCCATCTCCTGTGTCACCCGGGGGGGCCCGTCACATCGCGCTCTGACTGGACACTGCTGCCTGGCTGCTGCGCTACCGCCCAGGCCCCGCCCACCATCGGACGACGTCCGGCGAGGGAGAGGTTAATCGTCTCTCAGGTATCAGCTGGCCTCTTCCTTGCGTCTGACGTCATCACGTCCCAAAGAGTCACTGGTGGTCACGTGTCCCGGCCTGTCAATCATTGGCGCTCACAAGGCGTGCAGTCCAGAAGGGAACCACACGTCCCAGCAAGGAAGGACTCAAAGACGGCCGTGCACGTCCCTGACTCGTGTGAATGTACTGGGGGCGATGGAAACTCAACAGTGTTTTTCCGTCTGCTACTGTAAAACTGATACAAAATCCTATAATCCGGTATAATCGTAAGTGTCGGACTATTGGAGTCTGATCAGATGGGATCGTGAATGGTAGATCACTCCTTATGGCCATAAATCACCAGGGATGCTGATATTAACCCCTTACTGCCCTAGACCACCAGAGATTCTGATATTAAAACCCCTTACTATAGACCACCAGGATGCGGATTGATATTAACCCCTTACTATAGACCACCAGAGATTCTGATATTAACCCCTTACTATAGACCACCAGAGATTCTGATATTAACCCCTTACTATAGACCACCAGGAGTATTCTGATATTTAACCCCTTACTATAGACCACCAGGATGCTGATATTAACCCCTTATTGCCTTAGACCACCAGGGATGCTGTATACTTAACCCCTTACTAACTAGACCACCAGGGATGCTGATATTAACCCCTTACTGCCCTAGACCACCAGGGATGCTGATATTAACCCCTTATTGTTCTAGACCACCAGGGATGCTGATATTAACCCCTCACTTCCCTAGACCACCAGGGATGCGGATATTAACCCCTTATTGCTCTAGACCACCAGGGATGCTAATATTAACCCCTCACTTCCCTAGACCTCCAGGGATGCTGATATTAACCCTTTACTGCTCTAGACCACCAGGGATGCTGATATTAACCCCTTACTGCTCTAGACCACCAGGGATGCTGATATTAACCCTTTGCAGTCCTAGAGCTTAAGTTTTCTCTTCCCTGATATTGATTCTCTTGCTGCTGATTTTGGCGTTAACCCATTCTGTACCCAGGAATACGATATAGCACGCTGTCTTGGCGTGCAGCCCCCGGTATGATTTGTGAATAATCTTGGGGCGTTCCTTATCACATCCTGATATTTTGCTACTCCGGACTCTCCCACACTCGGCAGTGACATGGTGTCTCCCCGGGATCCCCGTGAGGCGAGGAGCCGTCCTGGTGACCGTGCACGTGTCGGGCTTTACTTGACTGCAGCAAATATTTGCCCTCGTTTCGGTCAGTGACAATGTGCACACAGACCTCAGTGCAGGGGTCAGCGCCAGGAAGCTGGAGGATCCGCGGCTGCAACGCTGCTGACTGTCACTGGCAGCAGGTCCCCGCTCTAGGCGTCTGTGAGGGGGCTGCTGTTTAGGCAATTTCCAAGTGTGACCTTAACAAAGACTGAGCAAAAAAATAAAAAAAATGTTCATATTCCATGGAAAAATGTCAACTCTGTGAATAGTCGTTATTACAAATTAACCGTACAGCAGACACTAAAAATGACAAGCATTGAGAGCAGACCACTGGACCACCAGGGATGATCAGCACCTGATGGCACCACAATGACAATCAGCAGGTCAATGTTCCAGCGTGATAAATTAACAAACCACTGGACCACCAGGGATAATAAGTCTGTTATACCAGAATGACTGATAAGCCATCATCAATACACATGCCAGTGAACTACTAGAGATGATGAGCATGCCACCAGACCACCATGGATGATGAGGATGATGTAACCACTGCAGCACCAGGGATAACAGGAATACTCAAACCACTGGATGACTATGGATGATCAGCTGGACACAGGGACGGTATGTCAATGAACAGGTCACTGTCCCAGCATGCAGAATGAGCAAAACACCAGAGCACCAGGGAAAGTAATCCATTATACAATGCAAAAATCACTGGATCACTTGTAGAGACAAGCATGCTATTAGACCACTATGGATGATTAATGGACCACTGGTCCACCAGGGGTGCTAAGTCTATGATAATGAAGCATCACCACCATCCCACATACTAAAGAACTACTTGGGATGATAAGCAGCCACTGGACCACCAGGGATAATAATAAGGGTGGTATACCAGAATGGATAATAAGTCCCCACTGACAATACACAAACCACTGGACCACCATGGATAATGAACTGATCACCAGACCACAAAGGCAATGAACAGGTCACTGTACCAGCGTGGAAAATGAACAAGCCTCTAGACCAACAGGGAAAATAAGTAGTCCATTATACGAGAGTGACAATAAAAATATGACTGGACCACTAGAGATGTCAAATTTGCCATTAAACTACCATGGATGATTAAAAGACCACTAGACCACAAGGAATAATAGTCTCTTGTTCCAGAATGGATGATGAGTAACACAGAACAGCTCTGTGACAAGGAGCAGGTCACTGTACCAACATCAAAAAGTAACAAACCACTGGATCACCAGGTGTATTGCGAAGGCAACTGCGCCACCATGAATGATGAGCAAGCCATAAGGCCACTAGAAATAATAACATGACACTTGACCACAGTGGATAGTGAGCAGTCCACAGCACCATGGATAATAAAAACACCACTGGACCACCAGGGATAATGAGAAAACTAACACTTGATGATGAAAAAAACAGTGGGTCATTATTGATAAAGAAGGGACCCCAGGACCACCAGGAATGTTAGGAATTATAAAAAATAATATTGGACCACCATGAATGATGAGCAAAACACTGGACCACCACGGGAAATATGAAAGCCACTATACCACCATTAATGATTAACAGACTGGGCCAGTAGGAACAATAAATATGACACCAGACCACCATGGGAAATGTACAAGCCATGGGACCACCAGGAGCAAAATGAAACCTATTAAACCACCATGGACGGTAAACAGTCTCCTAGTAGCAGTGCGGTCTTTGGAGGAAAACGGATATTTGTCAGCCCAAAACCCATCGTATATCGGGAACACCCCACAAGACCTGCCATATACCGGAAACACCCCACAAGACCTGCCATATACCGGGAACACCCCAAAAGACCTGCCATATACCGGGAACACCCCACAACACCTGCCATATACCGGGAACATCCCACAAGTCCTGTCGCATACTGGGAACACTCCACAAGACCTGCCATATACTGGGAACACCTCACAAGACCTGCCATATACTGGGAACACCCCACAAGACCTGCCGTATACTGGGAACACTCCACAAGACCTGCCGTATACTGGGAACACCTCACAAGACCTGCCATATACTGGGAACACTCCACAAGACCTGCCATATACTGAGAACACCTCACAAGACCTGCCATATACTGGGAACACTCCACAAGACCTGCCATATACTGGGAACACTCCACAAGACCTGCCGTATACTGGGAACACCCCACAAGACCTGTCGTATACCGGGAACACCCCACAAGACCTGACGTATACCAGTAACACCCCACAAGATCTCCATACTGGGTGGTCAATGTGTTGTAAATAAAGTTCTTTGTGGTCCAGAGCAATGAATGTTATGTTAGTAAAGTTCCCGGTGGTCCAGGTCAGTGAACATGTTAGTAAAGTCCCCGGAGTCCAGGTCATTGAACATGTTAGTAAAGTCCCCGGTGGTCCAGGTCAGTGAACATGTTAGTAAAGTCCCCGGTGGTCCAGGTCAGTGAACATGTTAGTAAAGTTCCCGGTGGTCCAGGTCCATGAATATGTTAGTGAAGTTTCTGGTGGCCCAGGTCCATGAATATGTTAGTGATGTTCCCGATGGTCCAGGTACATGAACATGTTAGTAAAGTCCCTGGTGGTCCAGGTCAGTGAACATGTTAGTGAAGTTCCCGTGGTCCAGGTCCATGAATATGTTAGTGAAGTTCCCGGTGGCCCAGGTCCATGAATATGTTAGTGACGTTCCCGATGGTCCAGGTACATGAACATGTTAGTGAAGTTCCTGGTGGTCCAGGTCAGTGAACATGTTAGTGAAGTTCCTGGTGGTCCAGGTCCATGAATATGTTAGGGAAGTTCCCGGTGGCCCAGGTCCATGAATATGTTAGTGACGTTCCCGATGGTCCAGGTACATGAACATGTTAGTGAAGTTCCTGGTGGTCCAGGTCAGTGAACATGTTAGTGAAGTTCCTGGTGGTCCAGGTCCATGAATATGTTAGGGAAGTTCCTGATGGCCAGGTCCATGAATATGTTAGTGACGTTCCCAATCGTCCAGGTACATGAACATGTTAGTGAAGTTCCTGGTAGTCCAGTTCAGTGAACATGTTAGTGAAGTTCCTGGTGGTCCAGGTCCATGAATATGTTAGTGAAGTTCCCGGTGGCCCAGGTCCATGAATATGTTAGTGACGTTCCCGATGGTCCAGGTACATGAACATGTTAGTGACGTGCCGATGGTCCAGGTACATGAACATGTTAGTGAAGTTCCTGGTGGTCCAGGTCAGTGAACATGTTAGTGAAGTTCCTGGTGGTCCAGGTCCATGAATATGTTAGGGAAGTTCCTGATGGCCAGGTCCATGAATATGTTAGTGACGTTCCCAATCGTCCAGGTACATGAACATGTTAGTGAAGTTCCTGGTAGTCCAGTTCAGTGAACATGTTAGTGAAGTTCCTGGTAATCCAGGTCAATGAACATGTTAGTAAATTCACTGGTGGTCCAGGTCAGTGAACATGTTAGTGAAGTTCCTGATGGCCAGGTCCATGAATATGTTAGTGATGTTCCCGATGGTCCAGGTACATGAACATGTTAGTGAAGTTCCTCGTAGTCCAGGTCAATGAACATGTTAGTAAATTCACTGGTGGTCCAGGTCAGTGAACATGTTAGTGAAGTTCCTGGTGGTCCAGGTCAGTGAACATGTTAGTGAAGTTCCTGGTGGTCCAGGTCAATGAACATGCTAGTGAAGTTCCCGGTGGTCCAGGGCAGAGAATATTTAGTTAGCATCCCTGGTGGTCCAGAGGAATGAAAGATTACATGGTCCCCTTTCAGACTGCTCTTACGGAGGGTTCTTGGGCAGCTGCTCTCTTTATCAGCCCCTAAACCTGATCCCGTTTCTTGGCTCTAATCCTTTCTATCATCTCTACAACATTAGGAATCTGGGGCCATTACCACCCGCCGGCTCCAGAAGGCTGGTGTCTTGGCTTTGACTAATACCAGAACTGGACACAGATGAGTGAAGGCGATAGGTGAGATTATGAGAGTCTCCGGGATGACATTTGATAAGGGAGGGCACAGAGATAATCCCTATGTACACATCATTTCCTACAGGTTACAGTGCGGATCATCCCTGATATCATCCAGGACACATTGCAGTGAGGCGGATGTGCTCCGCAGCCCGGACACACACTGGTTACACCCAAGTCCAGGAATCCTACACATGGCAGAACCTGGTCAGCTCCTTTAGTATGAAGATGCATCTCTATGGCACATCTAGAATTGGTGATCTTTGCCTGCTGTTACTTGCAGTAGATCTGAATCTGTCAGACTGAGGGGGTGGGGCATCTCCTGTGTACAGCGCCTTCTTCAGGTCACCCATAGATTTTCAGTTGGAGCCAAGACTGAGCTTTGGTAATTTGGACGTCACTTATTGTCTTTATCACACTGAAAGGTGAAATTCCTCTTCAGCTTTTTAGCAGAGACCTGAAGGTTTTGTTGCAAAATTGACTGATATTTGGAAATGTTCATAATTCCCTCCACTTTGACTAAAGCCTTAGTTCTAGCAACGAAAAAAAACTCCCAAAGTACAATGCTGCCTCCACCAAGCCTCACTGTGGGTATGGTGTTATTTAGGTGAAGCGCAGTGTTGGGTTTGCACCTTTTGGAATTATGGTCAAAAAGTCCCAACTTGGTCTCATCAGACACAACACGTTTTCCCACATGACTCTTGGGAAACTTCATGTAAGTTTTGGCAAAACATAGCTGGACTTGTATGTTTACTGTACAAGAATAGGCTACTTTCTTGCCACCCTACCTCAAAGGCCGAATATATGAATAATACCGGAAATTGATGTCACGTGCAGTACACAACGAGTACGTTCTTGAAATGCCTGCAGCTCCTTTAATGTTGCCGTTGGCCTATTGGCAGCCTCCATGACCATCTCTATTTACCCTCTAGGCATAATGAGTACAACCAATTTTAAAAATAGTTATTTTGGTGACATGATAACTGTAGTGCCTGCAGACATATTAGTCTGCCTATGGTCCCTGGTGGACTAGTGTTTTTCCAGGACGTCCCTCCTGACAGCACCATGGGACGTCCTCCTCCTCCTTGCTGGGACACAAAACACACAAGAGATTAAAAGTCCCCTCTCTGCCCCCTTTCCCTCAGTGTTTTTCCTGTCCCTGCATTGAAGGGACGCACAAGAGTGAGACTTACCGGGCTCAGGGGGATCGTGAGGTCGGGCCAGATCCTTCCACCTGTCAAGTGGCCCAGAGCCGAAACTCTCCAGCGGGGAGTCCCTCTGCTCCAAAGGCCAGGTGTAGCAGGCCCTGGATCGCGGACGCTCCTCCCGGTGGGAGGCTCTCGTCCCGGACCCCGAATCAAAGGGTCCAAGGCAGTCTTCCTGGGGAATGGCACCCCGCAGCTAGACCGGCTTCTGCGGAGGAACTGTTTGCGCCCCGGAGCTCTGGGGAGCGGCGTCAGGGGAAGCGCGTCACTTCCGGTCCGGCGATCTGGACCAGCACTTCCGGTGAGGTCATATCAGGGAGGCGCTCGTCGTTCTCCAGGGCGAGCAGGCGCTTCCTGGTACAAGTGAGACGCTATCCCAACGTGAGTAACGCTCACCTCTCGAGCGGGCATCAGCCGGACGCTCGGGGATACCGGTGACATATCAACGCTTCCCCTGCTGCAGGTCGCTGAAATCCGGTCGGACAAAGGCTACCTTGTTCCATGATGGATACAGATGCGGCAGATGGTGGTGGGGTAAGTGCGCCTGGCGCAGACCATCCCAACCCATTACCTGACAACCCCCACTCAGGAAGCTGACCTGACTGGTTCCTGTCTCTTACTGTAGGACAAGGGAACTCCGACCGCTCCCATGACAGCTAAAAAGGCCGGCAAGGCATCAGTAAAATCGGCCAGGTGTCCGGTGTGCCACATTAAACTACCTGACGGCCATGACAGGACCCTTTGTTCAGCTTGCACCTCTAAGGTCATGAGAGACGAACAGCCCTCTTTGCTATCTGAGATGAGACATATGATACGCGAAGAAGTTCAGGCCTCTATGTCCACTCTTACTTAGCAGTGGCCATCTAGTCCCAATTCTGGACGTAAGCGACCCAGGTGGGAGACGGACTCAAGGGAGCAGGACCTAAGCTCCGAGAATAGGTCGGATTTAGAGGACGCTAACTCTGAGGAAGAAGGGGAACTTCCCCCTGACACTCAAGAGCGCAACAGGAAATTCCTATTCCAGACTGAGGACACTAAGAACTTGGTTCAGTCGGTACGAGCACTATGCATGTTGAGGAGACTCCCAGAACACAATCCAGACAGGACTTGATGTTCGGGGGACTTACATCTCAGAAACAGACGGTATTCCCTGTTAGTGACCATATTAAAGCTATGATCCTGGAGGAGTGGAAGAGCGCAGAGCGTCGACTTGTATTATCACGTGACTTCAAGGGGAGACTACCGTTCGACCCGGAAGAAGTCAGGATATGGGAAGAAATCCCGAAAATTGATGTCCCAGTAGCCAGGGTCGCAAAAAAGACTGCTATCCCATTTGAGGACTCGTCTAACCTGCGCGACCCGATGGACAGGAAGGCCGATATTCTCCTGAGAAGGGCCTGGGAAACCTCAGCGGCTCTTATTAGGACCAATATTGCCGCCACCTCGGTGGCTAGATCCATGGTTTTCTGGATAAGTCAATTGGAGGATCAGCTATCCAATAAGACCCCCAGAGCTGAGATTTTAGCCTCTCTTCCTATTATGAATTCAGCCACGGCCTTCCTAGCTGACATGTCTGCAGAATCCGTCAGATTTTCAGCCAGAAACAGCTCCCTATCTAATGCTGCTAGGAGAGCTGTCTGGCTGAAATCTTGGTACGGAGATAACGCCTCTAAGACTAAGTTATGCTCCATCCCATTCTCAGGGCTTAGGGTCTTCGGACCGGCCCTGGATACTATTTTAGAATCTGTAACAGATGTTAAGAAAGGGTTTCCAGAAGATAAAACTCGCGTCCCCAGTCCTTTCGGCGAGGTTCCCTGTCTTGGAGACAGTTCGACTCGAGAGTTCAGGGAAGTCCGAGTAGGGGATCCTACAGGAGCTCCCACTCCCAAGGGGGGAAGGGCAGGAATACGTTCTTCGGCTCCTCACATAGAGCGAAGAGACAATGACGCCAACTCCATTGGAGGAAGGCTCCGTCATTTTGCAGTAAGATGGAACCAAATTACCCAGAATCAGTGGGTCCGCAGAACCATGGCAGAAGGATATCGGATAGTGTTACGCTCCTCCTCCTGAAAGGTATGTTCCCCTTACGGTGGTCTCTGCGGACTCGGTCATGTGGACCGAGCTTCAGGATCTTTTAAGATTATCGGTCATAATTCCAGTTCCCTGGGCAGAAGTAGGCAGAGGGCACTATTCTTCCCTCTTCACTATCACAAAGCCGTCGGGAGAAAACTCGCACTGTAATAAACCTGAAACCCCTAAACTCCTGGGTCAGGTACAAGAGGATCCGTATGGAATCAGTCAGGTCTGCGGTCCACCTCATAGACAGGGATGCAGTCATGTGCACGCTCGATCTGAAGAGTGCATACTATCAGGTCCCAATTCATCCTTCATCTCAGAGTCTTCTAAGGTTCGCGGTACAGCTACCGACCCAGACCTGCCACTTTCAGTTCCAGTGCTTACCCTTCGGGCTGGCCTCGGCTCCCCGAATATTCACAAAATTGGTCTCGGAGGTAGTGGCCTTCCTAAGAAACCGAGGTACCATTATCGTTCCATATTTGGACGATTTTCTTATTGTGGCAGAATCAGAAGAAGCACTGGTCAGCCACAGAGACCGCTGCATCGCTACACTAGAATATCTGGGCTGGATCATAAACTGGCAGAAGTCAGACCTAGCTCCCGACCAACGGAAGGTCTTCCTGGGCGTACTCCTGGATTCCAGACTCAGAATTTCTTACTTGCCTCAAAAAAAGCAAAAGACCATACAGGACCGAGTGAAGGTTCTGATGAAACACCAGTCTTCTATAAGATCTGCCATGAAGGTCCTAGGACAGATGACGGCCTGTATTCCATGCGTCTTGGAATCGAAGTTACAGCTCTCTGGACGAGCCACTACATCTATCAGGAGTAGTGAGAAGATCACTACTTTGGTGGACACAGTCACACAACCTAAAAGTAGGGGTTCGGTGGTCGGCTTCCCCTTACGTGACAGTCACCACGGATGCCAGTTCGTGGGGCTGGAGGGCTCATCTACGGGGCAGAATTCTACAGGGCTCAGATCAACACGTCAGAATTTTCTCGGACAATATCACGACAGTCTCTTTCTTGAATCACCAGGGAGGTCCCAGGCATCGACCCCTCCAGGAACTAGCCGGGAGGATATTCACCTGGGCAGAGCAGGCTGTTCTTTCTCTAACAGCAGTCCACCTGGAAGGTTCCCAGAACATAGTAGCAGACTACTTAAGCAAGAAGAGAGTGAGCCCAACCGAGTGGGAGCTGAACCAGAATATCTTCAGAGATCTATGTCGGCGGTGGGGAACCCCCCAAATAGACTTATTCGCGTACAGAAGAAATGCGAAAGTCCCGAGGTTTTTCTCCCTGAACCCCTTGGTCGGCCCGGAAGGACTGGATGCCCTAAGCCAGAAGTGGGAGGAACACCTTTCGTATGCATTCCCACCACTAGCGCTCATCCCGGCCGTGTTACGGAAGATCAGGGAGGATCGAGCTACAGTCATAATGATCGCTCCATACTGGCCGAAGCGGAGCTGGTTCTCTCTGTTAACAGACATGTCAGACGAGAACCCGGTAGAGCTGCCCCTGGTAAAGGATATAATCCACCAGGGTCCAATCCACCATCCGGACTCGAAGAGATTACACCTCTCAGCCTGGATCCTGAGAGGGTGACCCTGAGAGCTAAAGGCTTATCAGACCAGGTCATAACTACCATCCAGGCCAGTAGGAAGCCAGTCACATCGGCTATCTACCTTAAGATCTGGAAATGCTTCTGCACAGTGAGTGGCAGGTCCGACTTGGTGGCAGGTACACCTGACATCCCTAGGATTTTAGATTTCCTCCAGTCAGGCTTCAGCAAAGGGCTCAGGCCCAGCACCCTAAAAGTGCAGATAGCAGCACTAAGCTCCTTCGACTATTCACTAGCTTCCCATCCATGGATAGTGAGATTCGTTAGAGCTATACAAAGGTTGCGACCCACGATTCATCAGTGTCTCCCAGCTTGGGACTTTACTCTGGTACTCAAGGCTTTATGTAACGATCCATACTCTAGCAACAGCACCATGCCTATCCCTTTGCTTACCAGGAAAGCAGCTTTCCTGGTGGCAATTACCACGGCTAAGAGAATCGGGGAAATTCAGGCCCTATCCACCAGAGATCCGTACTTCCAGGTTAGAGATGATAGCATATTGCTAAAATTAGACCCTGCCTTCATTCCCAAGGTTGCATCAACCAGTAACCGCAACCAGGAGATTATCTTACCTTCTTTCTGCGACAATCCTTCCAACGCAAAGGAACTGAAGCTCCATTCGTTGGACGTCAGGAAGGTGGTCTTAGACTATATTGACGCCACTAAGGATTGGCGAATAGATTCGAACCTGTTCATCCTCTATGGAGGAAACAATAAGGGAAAAAAGGCGTCTAAGGCTTCCATCGCTAGATGGATTACGTCCTCAATCTCGGACACCTATTTAGCTGAAGGGACTAGCCCTCCAGCGGGCCTAAGGGCTCACTCAACCAGGGGATAGCCGCCTCCTGGGCAGAAAGGGCAGGCGCTTCTCTGGAACAAATTTGTAATGGCAACATGGGCTAGAATTGATACATTCTGCAAACATTATAAGATAGATGTACTTTCTAACCGGCAGACGGCCTTTGGCAGGAAAGTTCTGCAGGCAGTAATCCCACCCTAAGGAGCTTTCTTTGGTACTCCCCATGGTGCTGTCAGGAGGGACATCCTGGAAAAGGGTCATTAGACCTACCGCTAATTAGGCTTCCAGGAGTCCATCCTGACAGCACTGGTAGCTCCCTCCCTCTTCAATATGTCATATGCTGTAATATGATTTTTCAATAATTAAAGTGTTATTGTGCATTATACATGTCGCGGTTCTTGATACAACACTGAGGGAAAGGGGGCGGGGAGGGGACTTTTAATCTCTTGTGTGTTTCCTGTCCCAGCAAGGAGGAGGAGGACGTCCCATGGTGCTGTCAGGATGGATTCCTGGAAACCTAATTAGCGGTAGGTCTAATGACCCTTTTTGTATTTTTGGCTGTCGAGTGTCTTTGACTTTTCAGTGGCTTGTTTGGCATCCACCAATTTTGATGCAGCCCTATTGGTAATGCTTGATCCTACTGCAAATCACTGCCTGTCCATGAAAGCACATGGTTTTCTGATCGTTGTAGACAGTTTCCATGTGGATGTGATGATCTGTACCAACTATTACCATAATTATATGTTGGTATGGTTACTTTGTAGTGCCTGTGTGCATATTGATCCGCCTTTGATCCCTGGTGGTCTGGTGGCTTTTGTATTCTTGGTAGTGCAGTAGCCCTGGGTGCTCAGTTGCCATCCACTAACCTTAAATAATCCGTAATAAAAAGCACACCAGCGCCTATTTTAAGAAGATTTAGAATAGAGGAGCAAGGACGCTGCAAGCTGCAGACAGATTATGGAATCTGTGTAGGGAATCCAAACTGATAAATCAGAAAATAGCAAATATTCCATGGCAGAGCCATATGCCCACAGAGACTACAAAGTCAGCAAATCATCATATTGTTACAGTAACAAATACCCACTCAACAGTCATTCAACAAATGCCTAGGAGCCCTGGTGGGTTAGTGTTTTGTATCTGGGCTGTTGAGTGTTCTTGGCTGATCAGTTTGTATCTGTTACTTTAACAATTATTATTTGATGGTTTGCTGACTTTGTAGTCCCTACGGGTATATGGGTGTCCTAGGAGCCCTGGTGGGTTAGTGTTTTTTTGTATCTGACTGTTAAGTGGCCTTGGCTGATCAGTGGTTTGCTTGGCTTCTACCAACCTTAATGTGACCCTGTCTATTTGCAATGGTCTTTACTTTGCTACTGCAAAGTGCAGAAGGAGTTATTATTTTCAGACCTTCAGTGACGGACCTGCATTCGGCACGGTTACCTCTGATGACATTCGCTGTGCGGCCTCTTTTAGGTGACGTGTTAGTGAAGCACATGGTAGAGCGGCCAGTTGGACTTTGCTCATCCATATCATCTGTAGATTGCAGTCAATAATATAAACGCTGGTGGTGGTGGTTTATATACACGCCCGTCAGGGTACGGCCAGGATTTAGCTGAAGCCGACTTGTATCCTGCTCACTAATTATGTGTACAAAGCCATTGTACTTGTGTGTGTAAATGTGTGACTTGGTCGTCATCCAATATTTAAGGGACGGCAATGAAATCTTAAAAGTCTTTATTCTATCCTGGGTGGAGTACAGACTCCTGGTCCTCTTATTTCTACCATTGGGGTAGGTGAGGTGACCCCATTACTTAGTCTTCTCTCTTCTCAGAGAACTGGTGTAAGCCTCAAGTTTTGATTCAGTTTGCTAATGTCTTCAGATCACTAAGGGCACATGTCCCCAACACCCAAAAGACCCACCCAACCTAACCATCAGGGGCAACACTTCATAATGGTGGCCATGCAGTCTAAGGGCAGTTCTGGCCCAGGTAAGAACTGGAAAGAATTATGGAGGCAAACCTTCAATTGGTCATCAACTTTAAAGGAGAGTTTGCAGTATAGTCCCTGGTGGTCTAGGGCATTGAAGGGGTTTGTAGTAAAGTCTAAGGCAGTGAAGAGTTGTATAGTAGAATCCCTGGTTGCCAGCGAAAGTGAAGATTTTTGTAGTAGAGTCCATGTTAAGGGGTGTGTAACGCCTGGTGGTCTAGGGTAGTGAAGGCTTATATGTTTCACTCCCAGCTTGATTCTGGGTCCAACTAAGAAATTTGTGTAATGAAGGGGTTTATAGTACAGTCATTGAAATGATTTGTAGTAGGGCAGTAAAGGTATCTATTCTTCTTTCCAAGGTGCCAATCTTTCAAGGCCACCTAAGAAATTTGGGCTAGTTTATCACTGTCCAAAAAAAGTCCAATCCTTAAAGAGGTATTCCTATCTCAGCCATTCATCATTTTACGTGCAGTGGCCAGAGGTGATAAGTAGAGTCCCTGGTGGTATAGGGCAGTCACGAGGTTTGTAGTGGAGTCCCAGGTGGTTCAGTGCAGTGAAGGAGATTATAGTAGAGTCTCTGGTGGTCCAAGGCTGTAAAGGTTTATATGCTGAACTCACAAATTACTTCTTGGGTTCTAATATTTTGGGGCCACCTAGGATTATTGGGCCAGTTTGTGACCACCTAAAATTAGCCCTCTTCTGACAGGGACCTGCTCATTGGAGCCATTTATAAGAGTCTACATGAACCCAAAGCCAACTCAACGTACTATATAATGTTGTTTCTGTAACTCCTATAGAAATTAATGGTGTTTTAGCTGGTTTGCTCTTCTGCTTATTGTAATCTCGGCCAACACATATAGACAGGTAGTACCAGAGGCGAATCTAGCTTTTGAATTCAATTTCTGAATTGTAAATTGCTGTAAAATATGTTGGCACTATAAAAAGAAAAAATATCATTACAGGAACACCATCAGTACATGAATACATCACCAGAACCACCATCAGTACATGAATACATCACCAGAACCACCATCAGTACATGAATACATCACCACAACCATCATCAGTACGTGAATACATCACCAGAACCACCATCACTAGATGAATACATCACTAGAACCACCATGAGTACATAAATACGTCACATTAACAGCATCAGTACATGAATACATCACCACAACCATCATCAGTACGTGAATACATCACCAGAACCACCATCAGTACATGAATACATCACCAGAACCATGTTCAGTACATGAATACATCACCACAACCACCATCAGTACATGAATACATCACCAGAACCACCATCAGTACATAAATACATCACCAGACCCATGTTCAGTACAAGAATACATCACCACAACCACCATCAGTACGTGAATACATCACCAGAACCACCATCCGTACATGAATACATCACCAGAACCATGTTCAGTACATGAATACATCACCACAACCACCATCAGTCGTAATACATCACCAAACCCAAAACCTAATAATAAAATCACTAGAAACCCCCATGAGTACAAAATACGTCACAAACAGCTTTGTAATGAAACTCATCAAACCACCATTAGCTGAATTATCACCAAACCACTCTTCATGAATACGCATCAAGTTTTTCCAGCGTCACTGAGTGTTGGGCAGCCCCCTAACAATTGATTTCATGAACATACAACTCCAAGTATGTCCTTACCAAAGGTAGGAGATGGTGGGAGTTTTTGTTACCCCCATCACAACCAAAAAAAACCACACACTATTAATGAGCAGATCACAACTAAACTTTTTTCCATTTCAATATTCACTTCTCTGTTTACTTCTCGTTCTTTTTTTCTCCATCTTGTCCGACACCAAAGGGTTTTTACACCCCAGCTCATTTTTGCAGACACATTCCGAAACAGAAAATACCGAAACGTACTAAAAAAAACATAGGGGTTTTATATTTGAACAAAAATATTTGCCGTTTGCTGTGTCCCTAATAATTGCCTAACACTGTGCCCCACACAAAATATGTCCCTCTTAAGTACAGCCCCTGCCCTCTCCATATTATAAAATTTCCCCCAAACTGTCCACCCCCATAAACGCAAAAAGCCGCTGTGTACCCCACAAATTTTCCCACTTCCTCCCCCTTTTTATCCAAACCCCCAAAAGTCCCTATCTTACGGTTT
>JARQOD010000006.1:10866124-11001259 GCA_033576555.1 Oophaga sylvatica | reverse complement strand
CTGCATACAGACCCAGAGAGTGCCATACTACACCCACATACTGCATACAGTACCCAGAGAATGCCATACTGCACCCATATACTGCATACAGTGTCCAGAGAGTGCCATACTGCACCCATGTACATGCTACAGTGCCCAGGGGGGGGGGGGGGGGGGGGGGGGGGGGGGGGGGGGGGGGGGGGGGGGGGGGGGGGGGGGGGGGGGGGGGGAAAAAAAAAAAAAAAAAAAAAAAAAAAAAAAAAAAAAAAAAAAAAAAAAAAAAAAAAAAAAAAAAAAAAAAAAAAAAAAAAAAAAAAAAAAAAAAAAAAAAAAAAAAAAAAAAAAAAAAAAAAAAAAAAAAAAAAAAAAAAAAAAAAAAAAAAAAAAAAAAAAAAAAAAAAAAAAAAAAAAAAAAAAAAAAAAAAAAAAAAAAAAAAAAAAAAAAAAAAAAAAAAAAAAAAAAAAAAAAAAAAAAAAAAAAAAAAAAAAAAAAAAAAAAAAAAAAAAAAAAAAAAAAAAAAAAAAAAAAAAAAAAAAAAAAAAAAAAAAAAAAAAAAAAAAAAAAAAAAAAAAAAAAAAAAAAAAAAAAAAAAAAAAAAAAAAAAAAAAAAAAAAAAAAAAAAAAAAAAAAAATACAGTCCCAGAGATGCATACCCCCAATACTGCATACGTGCCCAAGTGCATACTGCACCCAATACTGCATACAGTGCCCGAGATGCATACTGCACCCAATACTGCATACAGTGCCAGAGAGTGCCATACTGCACCCATACTCATCAGTGCCCAGAGATGCCATACTGCACCACTACTGCATAAGTGCCCAAGAATGCCATACTGCACCCATATACTGCATAAGTGCCCAGAGAATGCATACTGCACCCAATACTGCATACAGTCCCAGAATGCAACTGCACCCATACTGCATACAGTCCCAGAGAATGCCATACTGCACCCAATACTGCATACAGTGCCCAGAATGCATACTGCACCCACATACTGCATACAGTGCCAGAGATGCCATACTCACCACATACTGCAACAGTGCCCAGAGAATGCCATACTGCACCCACATACTGCATACAGTACCAGAGAATGCCATACTGCACCCTTATACTGCATACAGTGCCCAGAATGCCATACTGCACCCATACTGCAACAGTGCCCAGAGATGCATACTGCACCACATACTGCATACATCCCAAGAATGCCTCGCACCACATACTGCATACAGCCCAGAGAATGCCATACGCACCCACATACTGCATACAGTGCCAGAGATCATACTGCACCCAATACTGCATACAGTGCCCAGAGAGTGCCATACTGCACCACATACTACATACAGTGCCAGAGAGTGCCATAATGCACCCACATACTGCATACAGTGCCAGAGAATGCCATACGCACCCACATACTGCATACAGTGCCCAGAGATGCCATACTACACCCTATACTGCATACAGTGCCCAGAGAGTGCCATGCACCCACATACTGCTACAGTACCAGAAATGCCATACTGCACCCTATATGCATACAGTGCCCGAGAATGCATACTGCACCTTAACTGCATGCAGACCAAGAATCCACTCACCTACATACGCAACGTATCCGAGATCCTACTGCATTATACTGCATACGGCAAATCCATTGCCCCACATTGCTACGTGCCAGGAATGCATACTGCACATAACTGCTACAGCCAAAATGCTACTGACCCACATCGCATCAGTACAGGAGTCATATACCACAACTGATCGACCAGAGAATCCATAGACCAAACTGCACAGTTCAGGGGCACTCCTTAACTGCTAGTGCCCAAGAGCATGACCTTATACGCATACGGCCAGGACTGCACCCATCTGCATACATCCAGAGAATGCATCGCACCTTACTGAAGTGCCCAGAATGCATATGCCCATCTGATACATACCAGAGTGCCAACACACTACTGCTAAGACAATGCACTGCTCAATACTGCTACTTCCAAGTGCCATACTGCACTTATACTGCATCAGGCAGAGAATCTATGCACCATGAGCTACAGTGCCGAGTGCATAGCACCCATGTATGCACACAGTCCAGATCTCCACCTTACTCTACATGCCCAGAATGTCACTGCACATATCTACAGTCAGAAGCATCGCACCACTACTGCTACATCCCAGAAGCCACACACATTGCATACAGTGCCAGATGCTACTAACACAACTGCTACAGACCAGAATGCCATACTGCACCCACTACTGCATACAGTGCCCAGAGAATGCCATACTGCACTCAAATACTGCATACAGTGTCCAGAGAGTGCCATACTGCACCCATGTACTGCATACAGTCCCAGAGAGGCCATAGTCACCACCACATACTGCATACAGTACCCAAAGAATGCCATACTGCACCCATTACTGCATACAGTGCCCAGAGAATGCCATACTGCACCCAATACTGCATACAGTGCCCAGAGAATGCCATACTGCACCCATATACTGCATACAGGTCCCAGAGAATGCCATACTGCACCCAATACTGCATACAGTGCCCAGAGAGTGCATAACTGCACCCATATACTGCATATAGTGCCCAGAGAATGCCATACTGCACCCATATACTGCATACAGTGCCCAGAGAATGCCATACTGCACCCACATACTGCATACAGTACCCAGAGAATGCCATACTGCACCCTTATACTGCATACAGTACCCAGAGAATGCCATACTGCACCCATATACTGCATACAGTGCCCAGAGAGTGCCATACTGCACCCACATACTGCATACAGTGCCCAGAGAATGCCATACTGCACCCACATACTGCATACAGTGCCCAGAGATGCCATACTGCACCCATATACTGCATACAGTGCCCAGAGAGTGCCATACTGCACCCACATACTGCATACAGTGCCCAGAGAGTGCCATACTGCACCCACATACTGCATACAGTGCCCAGAGATGCCATACTACACCCTTATACTGCATACAGTGCCCAGAGAGTGCCATACTGCACCCACATACTGCATACAGTGCCCAGAGAGTGCCAAACTGCACCCATATACTGCATACAGTGCCCAGAGAGTGCCATACTGCACCCACATACTGCATACAGTGCCCAGAGAATGCCATACTGCACCCACATACTGCATACAGTGCCCTGAGATTGCCATACTGCACCCTTATACTGCATACAGTGCCCAGAGAGTGCCATACTGCACCCATATACTGCATACAGTATCCAGAGTGTCATACTGCACCCATATACTGCATACAGTGCTCAGAGAGTGCCATACTACACCCATGTACTGCATACAGTATCCAGAGAGTGCCATACTGCACCCATATACTGCATACAGTGCCCAGAAAATACCATACTGCACTCATATACTGCATATAGAGCCCAGAGAGTGCCATACTGCACCCTTATACTGCATACAGTGACCTGAGAGTGCCATACTGCACCCTTATACTGCATACAGTATCCAGAGAGTGCCATACTGCACCCATATACTGCATACAGTGCTCAGAGAGTGCCATACTGCACCCATGTACTGCACACAGTATTCAGTGTGCCATACTGCACCCATATACTGCATACAGTGCTCAGAGAATGCCATACTGCACCCACATACTGCATAGAGTGCTCAGAGAATGCCATACTGCATCCATATACTGCATATAGTGCCTAGAGAATGCCATACTGCACCCATATACTGCATACAGTGCCCAGAGAATGCCATACTGCACCCACATACTGCATACAGTACCCAGAGAGTGCCATACATTGTCTAGCTACATCATGAATATATCATAATATATCATAACAATCTATGCTTTGTACAGATAGTCTCATATAGTGCTCACATACAGTGACACTGTGCCAACACACCCATGGCTCATAGAATGCCATATGGAGCCATGCTTCATGGCATAGTAGCAAGCACAGATACTAAAGTAGATCTAAGCAAAGCTATTATAGTGCTATATACTGCCAAACAGGCATAGTGCATTGCCCATATACAGAGCCCATCATTCTAAAGTGCCATATATAGTGCCCATATACTATCCTACACAGGCCCATGTACATACAGAGCCCATATAGTGCAAATAGTGGTCTCCTCAGATGATGAAAATGGATGAGCAGCTGTGGGGTGAGTGATTGAGTGATTTACCCTCTTTGCTGTCCTCTCCAGCCTCATCTTTAGCTCTGACATAGATCCGTGACCTCTAATCTAGGAAAGTTCCCGGAGAACCATTGATGTAAAGTCCTATCGGGGGCCCATCGCAAAGCAAATATTTCAAAACACCACACTAGTGTTCAAAAACATACAGCACAATGGTGCCATACCTTACCCATCTACTGCACACACTGCAAGGTTAGTGAGTGTCACGACACAGCTGTCGGGTGACCCGGGACCAGGAGCTACTTTTCTGTCCCTAACACTAGGGGCGCCTTAGCTTGCCCTATTTCTCGTGATACTTCTGAAGGTGAAGATGCCAGGGCCTCCACCCTTGCCTTATGAAGGTGAAGATGCCAGGGCCTCCACCCTTGCCTTATCTCCTGAGTTAGGCTGGGTTCACATTAGCGTTTGAGTCCGCAGCGTGGTGCTGCCGACTTCTTTCCTTAAAGCTTCACCTACTTCCGAATGGCTCCGCCTATGTCCTGCGTACCTATCTTTACCATTGGGTACGCAGGGACATGCGTTGAATGCGGATGCGTCTGCTTGCGGCGTTTTGACGTGCCCGCCGAACACAAGAAAATGGAACATGTTGCGTTCGATGGGCACTTCAAAACGCTGCACGCGGACGCATCCGCATGCAACGCATGTCCCTCCGTACTCAATGTTAAAGATAGTTACGCAGGACGCATGCGGAAGTAGGCGGAGCTAAGGAAGCTGCGGACTCAAACGCTAATGTGAACCCAGCCTTCGCCCTCCGTCTGTTCTCTTCCCCCACCAAGGGAAAAGAAGAGCGCTACTGTGAAACGTAGTACACCAACCCGACAAACAAGGCTACACAAACAAGGGCTTAACAGAAAACTCCAGGCATACAAAATATTCACTCACATATAACAGAGGAATGCATCGGGGCGTGGAGGTAGGGGAATAAACCAAAATAGAGAAGGACAGGGAATTATCACACTTACAAACCAAACAACAGTCACTGATACTGCACCCATATACTGCATACAGTGCCCAGAGAATGCCATACTGCACCCATATACTGCATACAGGTCCCAGAGAATGCCATACTGCACCCACATACTGCATACAGTGCCCAGGGAGTGTCATACTGCACCCATATACTGCATATAGTGCCCAGAGAATGGCATACTGCACCCATATACTGCATACAGTGCCCAGAGAATGCCATACTGCACCCACATACTGCATACAGTACCCAGAGAATGCCATACTGCACCCATATACTGCATACAGTGCCCAGAGAATGCCATACTGCACCCACATACTGCATACAGTGCCCAGAGAGTGCCATACTGCACCCACATACTGCATACAGTGCCCAGAGAGTGCCATACTGCACCCACATACTGCAACAGTGCCCAGAGAGTGCCATACTGCACCCAAATACTGCATACAGTACCCAGAGAGTGCCATACTACACCCACATACTGCATACAGTACCCAGAGAATGCCATACTGCACCCACGTACTGCATACAGTGCCCAGAGAATGCCATACTGCACCCATATACTGCATATAGTGCCCAGAGAATGGCATACTGCACCCATATACTGCATACAGTGCCCAGAGAATGCCATACTGCACCCACATACTGCATACAGTACCCAGAGAATGCCATACTGCACCCATATACTGCATACAGTGCCCAGAGAATGCCATACTGCACCCACATACTGCATACAGTGCCCAGAGAGTGCCATACTGCACCCACATACTGCATACAGTGCCCAGAGAGTGCCATACTGCACCCAAATACTGCATACAGTGCCAGAGAGTGCCATACTGCACCCACATACTACATACAGTGCCCAGAGAGTGCCATACTGCACCCACATACTGCATACAGTGCCCAGAGAATGCCATACTACACCCACATGCTGCATACAGTGCCCAGAGAATGCCATACTGCACCCATATACTGCATACAGTACCCAGAGAGTGCCATACTACACCCACATACTGCATACAGTACCCAGAGAATGCCATACTGCACTCAAATACTGCATACAGTGCCCAGAGAATGCCATACTGCACCCACATACTGCATACAGTACCCAGAGAATGCCATACTGCACCCTTATACTGCATACAATGCCCAGAGAATGCCATACTACACCCTTATACTGCATACAGTGCCCAGAGAGTGCCATACTGCACCCACATACTGCATACAGTGCCAGAGAGTGCCAAACTGCACCCATATACTGCATACAGTGCCCAGAGAGTGCCATACTGCACCCACATACTGCATACAGTGCCCAGAGAATGCCATACTGCACCCACATACTGCATACAGTGCCCTGAGATTGCCATACTGCACCCTTATACTGCATACAGTGCCCAGAGAGTGCCATACTGCACCCATATACTGCATACAGTTCCAGAGTGTCATACTGCACCATATACTGCATACAGTGCCAGAGAGTGCCATACTCACCATTACTGCATACAGTATCCAGAGAGTGCCATACTGCACCCATATACTGCATACAGTGCCCAGAAAATACCATACTGCACTCATATACTGCATATAGAGCCCAGAGAGTGCCATACTGCACCCTTATACTGCATACAGTGACCTGAGAGTGCCATACTGCACCCTTATACTGCATACAGTATCCAGAGAGTGCCATACTGCACCCATATACTGCATACAGTGCTCAGAGAGTGCCATACTGCACCCATGTACTGCACACAGTATTCAGTGTGCCATACTGCACCCATATACTGCATACAGTGCTCAGAGAATGCCATACTGCACCCACATACTGCATAGAGTGCTCAGAGAATGCCATACTGCATCCATATACTGCATATAGTGCCTAGAGAATGCCATACTGCACCCATATACTGCATACAGTGCCCAGAGAATGCCATACTGCACCCACATACTGCATAAAGTACCCAGAGAGTGCCATACATTGTCTAGCTACATCATGAATATATCATAATATATCATAACAATCTATGCTTTGTACAGATAGTCTCATATAGTGCTCACATACAGTGACACTGTGCCAACACACCCATGGCTCATAGAATGCCATATGGAGCCATGCTTCATGGCATAGTAGCAAGCACAGATACTAAAGTAGATCTAAGCAAAGCTATTATAGTGCTATATACTGCCAAACAGGCATAGTGCATTGCCCATATACAGAGCCCATCATTCTAAAGTGCCATATATAGTGCCCATATACTATCCTACACAGGCCCATGTACATACAGAGCCCATATAGTGCAAATAGTGGTCTCCTCAGATGATGAAAATGGATGAGCAGCTGTGGGGTGAGTGATTGAGTGATTTACCCTCTTTGCTGTCCTCTCCAGCCTCATCTTTAGCTCTGACATAGATCCGTGACCTCTAATCTAGGAAAGTTCCCGGAGAACCATTGATGTAAAGTCCTATCGGGGGCCCATCGCAAAGCAAATATTTCAAAACACCACACTAGTGTTCAAAAACATACAGCACAATGGTGCCATACCTTACCCATCTACTGCACACACTGCAAGGTTAGTGAGTGTCACAAAACAGCTGTCGGGTGACCCGGGACCAGGAGCTACTTTTCTGTCCCTAACACTAGGGGCGCCTTAGCTTGCCCTATTTCTCGTGATACTTCTGAAGGTGAAGATGCCAGGGCCTCCACCCTTGCCTTATGAAGGTGAAGATGCCAGGGCCTCCACCCTTGCCTTATCTCCTGAGTTAGGCTGGGTTCACATTAGCGTTTGAGTCCGCAGCGTGGTGCTGCCGACTTCTTTCCTTAAAGCTTCACCTACTTCCGAATGGCTCCGCCTATGTCCTGCGTACCTATCTTTACCATTGGGTACGCAGGGACATGCGTTGAATGCGGATGCGTCTGCTTGCGGCGTTTTGACGTGCCCGCCGAACACAAGAAAATGGAACATGTTGCGTTCGATGGGCACTTCAAAACGCTGCACGCGGACGCATCCGCATGCAACGCATGTCCCTCCGTACTCAATGTTAAAGATAGTTACGCAGGACGCATGCGGAAGTAGGCGGAGCTAAGGAAGCTGCGGACTCAAACGCTAATGTGAACCCAGCCTTCGCCCTCCGTCTGTTCTCTTCCCCCACCAAGGGAAAAGAAGAGCGCTACTGTGAAACGTAGTACACCAACCCGACAAACAAGGCTACACAAACAAGGGCTTAACAGAAAACTCCAGGCATACAAAATATTCACTCACATATAACAGAGGAATGCATCGGGGCGTGGAGGTAGGGGAATAAACCAAAATAGAGAAGGACAGGGAATTATCACACTTACAAACCAAACAACAGTCACTGATAACTCCTCAAACTCTCCTTCTTATATGAACTCCTCTCCCTCCATTAGCCATGCAGCAAATGCTAGCTCTGACAAGGATAGTAACAGAGCCCAGAATATAAAGGGGAAAGGAGTGGCTAACAGCTCAGCTGTGATCACAGGGATTTCCAACATGGCTGATTAACCCTTGTTCTGCTAGAAGGAATTAACACTTAAAATGATGAAGTTCTTCTCAGCGCCACAGTAACAGCATTCAGACGCTGCGGTCTTCTGGCTCCACAGTGTCGGGGTAACCTCGTGACAGTGAGTTAGTGCATAAAAATGTATTAGTGTCATATTCTGTCCAGTCATTGCTATATAGCGCTCACATAAAGCCAAATGTTATTCGCCTGGTGTCATATTCTCCCACGTAGATCCATACAGTAAGTGTCAGTATACACAGTGTGCCACATATAGAGCCACCCTGAGACTACAAAATGCCAATAATCATACAATGCCACATGGTTCACATGCTGTGTCATGTAAAAGTTTGGGCACCCCTGGTCAAAATTAATGTTATTGTGAACAGTTAAGCAAGATGAAACGATCTCTAAAAGGCCTAAGGTTAAAGATGACACATTTCCTTTGTATTTTAGGCAAAAAAATGCAAATATTGTCTTGTCATTTTTTAAATTTTAAACATTACAAAAAGGAAAATGGGCTTATGCAAAAATTTGGGCACCTACATGGTTAGTACCTAGTAGCACCCCGTTTTGTAAACGCTTTTTGCAGTCAGACAATACTCTTCCAGTTCTTGTTTGAGGGCTTTTCATCCATTCTTCCAGTTCTGTGAGATTCCCGGGTCATCTTGCATCCTCTGCTATTTCAGCTGCAGAGGGAAGGAAGAGAGCCACAGTATTCATTACTGATGGGTAGGCGGAGCCCAGATAGGATTGACACCTCAGATTAAAAGCGTGTTGACCGGCCCCTCCAGCTCGGGCTCCTCCTACTCAGCTTTCTTCAGTCTTAAATTTGAGGTCCCAGAGGATGGTCGCTGCTGGAAGCAGCTCCTCAGAAAACTTTATTATTTTAATTCGGGCAAGAGACTTGGATCACCAAATGTGGTCTAGAGGTCTCAGGGGTCTCAGCGCTGCTGGACCCCCACCTCTCCCTTGGCAATCTGCAATTACCCTGATGGTGGTCCCTGCAGAACCTGCCGGCCCTGGGGGATGAGGAATGGCTTCCCTGGCGGGGACGCAAACCGCGCACAGGGGTCACTGCGTCCCCCGTCCTGGGGGGAAGCATGGGCATAGCGCCAGAAACCCCTGGGGGTCCCTGTGGCGCTTCGGCTGGTGAGTACTCACATTTTTTATTAAAGTGTGTGAGTGATTTAGCGGCTACTGCGGCAGCCGCTGTACAGTATAAATGCCGGTGACTAGTTTTTTTCTATGTCCGCAGGAGGATGCCTGCAGGACGGGGGAAAGGAGAGGAGTACGCGCTCTTTTTATTTTTAATTTCGCGCGCTCTGAGCGCGCGCGCTTTTCGGCAGTCTCCATTTCCAGCTCCTCTACATGGAGCACATCGGAGACAGAGCGCGGCGGCCATTGCTGATCAGAAGCAGGCTGAAAGCTCTCCGGATCGCTCCCCTTCACTGCCGGCAAGAACCGTGACCAGCTGGGTGAGTCGCTTCTACCCGCGGGCAGAAGCTTAACCCCTTCACCCCCACAGCGCAGGCGCCGTCTGGGGCACTACTGAGTGACAGATCTGCGCGGTCCTGCAGCTGTTGTCGCATAAGGGGCTCGCACACTCTTTCAATAATAATAAAGAGGTTGTGGGGAGTCTGCGACATTAATACTGCCACTAGCGTTCCCGCTAACGATCCCAATAACGACGCATACTATGCGATCGTTTGTGTGATTATTTTTAATGTCGCTAGTAGCTGCCAATCTGGACGATCTCATTAGCATCGCATAAGCGATTAGCGATCTCCTTGACAACTTTGGCGGTCATTGCGATATACAAAACAGCGCAATTTTTTAGCGATCTTGTGGAACTTTCTCTGTTTAGTGTGGCATAGCTGCCCTGCAGCTGCGACCTTATAAGAGGCGCTTGAGATTCGCACACCCTTTCATTATCAAGGTTGTGGGGAGTCGGCTACTTTAACCCCTTCTTAGGCGGTTAACTCTTAATGGGGGACAGCTGGGGTAGCTCTCTATTTTAGAGCTTTAACCCTTCAGCGTTTGTGTTTTCTTTAAGAAACACTGTTCTGGTTACTGACAGGTTTAACCTGCCATATACTGTGCAAGGGCATGTCAGAGACTGTCTCCCAGATCCGCTACGGTTCAGCCTCGCGTATCTGACACGCAGACCTCGACTCATGCGCGGCGGTCGGAGGTTCCAGTGGTGTCAAAATGGAGGCCTTCACTAGTGTCTATTGATGGCCTGTCTGACCTTTTTAGGTTATGGAGTGTCAGCTAGATCCTCTCAAGGAAGCGACGCAAATCGGTGCCTTCCTTCTCGCTTAGCGAAGAAGTCCGATTCGGATAAGGAGGATCGGCAGGGACACTCTGCCTCTCATGGGCCGTACTAATGGAGCCATGAGGGCGTTACAGTTACCGGAGGAGGTAACTAGACGTCCTGGTAAGTCGGCCCGGATGTTTCAGGAGTCGCATGGGTCGCGACACTTTACAAACTGTATCCGTTTTTTTCTACGGAGTTGTTTGTTAATTGGATCTCTTCTCCTGAAGTGAATGTCCCTTTATCCCATCTTAGCAAATCTTCCTGGTAAAGGGAAGAGCGAGTCTGCAGGACACGCTGGGCAGAAAAACGGAGATGGCAACAATATTCATCTGCGAGGCCGTGGATCATAGATTCGGTATTAAGGATCTAGGTGTACTTGTTAAGTTCCCCTGAGCCGGTTGGGCCGTCTAAGGACGGCGTGGCAAGATGGATCCCCTCTATCGAGGTAGATGGGCTTTTCAAGTTGAAGGATAATGCGTCACTGCTATCCAGGGCGCAATCCTCGGCAGTCACAGTCAGAAGAGCACTGTGACTTGGACGGTGGAACGCGTTTTCCAACAGGGTTTGCTATCTTTAGCTTACAAAGTGGTCAGCTATTTGAATCTGACCTCACGGAGCTGATTGCCGAGGTAAAGGCAAAAGAAACAGCTTTACCGCAGCGCAGAGCTGTGACTTCTGCGTCTGGCAGGACTAGTGCCGATAGTTATCGGCGGTCCTTTCGGTTCAAGGGATGATCCGGCTAACCCTCTGGGGGTTTGGGTCGTCTCTCTCTTTTTTAAAAAAGAAAAAAAAAAGGGGAATTTTCAGAAATTCCGCATACCCTGGAAACAGAACTTCTGTTAAGACAGAAGCTGGCAGAAAATCCGCTAAGGCGGACTGACATCTGAATCTCACTCGAGCGCTCTCGAGTGGGGGGTCGTTTACTCCCAATTCAAACCGACTTGGGTTTCCCGTGTGTCGGACGCCTGGGTGACACAGGTTGTGTTGGCAGGCTACTTCATAGAGTTTCTTTCTCGACCCCCGGACAGCCAAACTATTTACCTCTTTACTGCGAGAGGTCGATTCCCTTCTGCAGAAGGGTGTGGTGATACCGGTTCCGCAGAGGACCGGGGAAGAGGATTTTTTATTCAACCTCTTGGTAGTCCCCAAAAAGGAGGACAAATTTCGCCCTATTCTGGAAAGATTGAATCGGCTTGTCCACACCCGAAAATTCCGCATGGAGTCTCTTCGCTCCGTTATGGCAGCCTGTCGCAGAACGACTTTTTGTTCAATCGACATTCGCGACGCTTATTTACATGTTTCCGTTGGAAGAGCTCACCAGCGCGTCCTTCGTTTTTGCCATAGATCAACCATTACCAGGTTGTGGCTCGGCCATTCGGCTTGGCCTTAACACCCAGAATTTCTACAACGATTCTGGCGTCTAAATCTCATGGCAAGTCTTCAAAGAAGACGGGGACTTACGATTCGTCCCTATCTGGACGACCTTTCGATTGTGGCGTCCTCAAAGGAGGAGGCAGTGACGGCTCGCAATCTATCCCTTCAGCTCCTGGAGGATTTCGGGTGACTGGTCAATTGGGGGAAGTCGTCTCTGGAATCGTCGCAGTCAATCCTGTTTTTGGGGATGCATTTCGACACGGTACGGGCGGTGGTGTCCCTACCTCCAGATAAGCAGGCATGTCTTTTCCGACATGTACAGATTATGAAGTCTGCGACAGCAATGTCCCTTCGGAAGGTATGCGCCTTCTGGTTTTGACCATGGAGGCACTTCCGTTTGCCCAATTTCATTCCAGAGCTCTCCAAAAGCTCATTCTGAGTTGTTGGGATCGATCGCAAGTTTCACTGGATTGCAGCGTCACCATCTCTCACAGGGTGCGAGAATCCCTAGGATGGTGGTTACGTCCAGGAGCGTTATCCCTGGGAAAGTCTTTCCTACCTCCGAAGTGGTCGGTCATAACCACCAATGCCAGCCTGACGGGCTGGGGGGGGGTGTCTGGAACGATCTTTGGATCCAGGGAGTATGGTCATCGGAAGAGTCGGTTCTACCGATCAACATCCTGGAATTGAGGGCAATTTTTTCTTTGCCTCCAACACTGGACGGTCTCTTTGAGCGGTCTGTCAGTCCGAGTGCAGACAGACAACGCGACGGCGGTCGCGTATATCAACCACCAAGGCGGGACGAGGAGTTCCAGGCTCTTGATGGAGGTGTCTCGGATCCTGATATGGGCCGAGACCAGGGTTCCAGCCATCTCTGCGATTCACATCCCAGGAGTCCAGAATACCACGGCGGACTTCCTCAGTCGCGAGAAGATGGATCCCGGAGAATGGAGTTTTCATCCGAAAATTTTTTTGCACTGCTGTGCTCCCGTTGGGGAACTCATCAAGTGGACTTGATGGCGTCCAGGTTCAATACTAAACTACCGACCTTCATGTCCAGGTACAAGGACTCGAAGACTGTGGCGGTAGACGCTCTGGTGGATCCGTGGGACCATTTCGAGCTAGTCTATGTGTTTCCGCCGATATCCTTACTCCCTCTGGTGCTGCATCGGATCAGACTGGAGAGAATTCCGGCTATTTTGATAGCCCCAGATTGGCCAAGGAGGACGTGGTTCTCGACACTAGTGTCGCTTTTGGCGGCGCCGCCATTCCCACTTCCTCTTCGCCCGGACCTGTTAACCCAGGGACCCGCTCGTCATCCGGACTTGAAGTCTCTGCGTTTGACGGCGTGGCTCTTGAGACCGAAATATTAACCCTTAGAGGTTTTTCAGCAAAATCATTGCCACTCTGCGAGCTGCCAGTAGTTCGGCTACTACTAAGATTTATCACAAGACTTGGGAAGTCTTCTTTTCGTGGTGTTCGGTTCTTCAAGGAACTCAAGGGTTTTTTCCATTCCCAATTTGTCTACAGTATGGGCTGGACAAAGGTTTGGCAGTGAGCACCCTGAAAGGTCAGGTTTCTACTCTGTCCTTACTGTTTCGGAGGGCTGTCGCCTCCCGTAGAGACGTGCTTTCCTTTTTTCGCGGAGTAACCCGTCAGTTTCCGCCGCGGAAGGCGCCTGTGTCTCCATGGCGGCTCAACCTTGTCTTGGAGGCTCTTCAACATGTGCCTTTTGAAGCTATGATTTCTGCTAGCCTTTCTCTACTTCTTGGAAGGTTGTCTTCTAGTGGCGGTAACCTCTTTGAGAAGAGTTTTTGAGTTGGCGGCTCTTTCCTGCTCGCCTCCTTTCCTGGAGTTTTACTCTGATCGAGTAGTGCTTCACACACGGGGCGACTTTCTACCTAAGGTGGTGTCGCATTTTCATGTTAACCAGGATATTGTGTTGCCCTCGCTTTGCCCGGGCCCGAGGAAGGCAAAGGAACGGGCCTTGCACACATTGGATTTGATGCGGGCCTTGAAGTTCTATTTGCCTATGACTCAAGTTTTTCGGAAGTCAGATTTTCTGTTTGTAATTCCTGCAGGTCGCAGGCGTGGTCAACGAGCTTCCATGGACTCTATAGCTCGTTGGTTTCGGTCGGCCATTTTGGAAGCTTACCGACTTAAAGGCGAACCTTGCCCGATTAAGGTTCGAGCTCACTCCACGAGGGCTGTGGCTTCATCGTGGGCCTTTTATCAAGGCTTCAGCAGCTCAGCTCTGCCGAGCGGCGACCTGGCGTTCTGTCCACACATTTACAAAGTTTTATAAGGTGGACGTTAGTGCTTCCGCTGATGCGGCCTTAGGACGAAGGGTCCTGCAGGCAGCGGTAGTTTAAAGTTCTAGTTAACTTGTATTTGGCGCCTGTTGCGCTTTTATCTAGGTTGTTGGGTTTCTGCCTTTTATTGGTTTTTTCCCACCCTTATTTTTGAACTGCTTTGGGACGTCCCATCAGTAATGAATACTGTGGCTCTCTTCCTTCCCTCTGCAGCTGAAAGACGGATTTTGGTAAGAACTTACCTGTAAAATCCTTTTCAGCGAAGGAAGGAAGAGAGACACAGCTCCCTCCCATGGCAGAAGTGTGTTGTTGTGTTTACAGATGCGGCGTGACCCTTCTCTGATAGTGTTTATCTGGGCTGAGGTCGACGCGCTACGGCTCTGTTCCAGCATTACCAGCTCATCGCAGTGGTCAGGTCCAGTGAGTAGTACCTGGAACTGTGTGATTTTTTGCCAAATGTATGCATAACCTGTACTATTGTGTTTTTCTCTGAAGTCCTTCAGAAGGGGTTATGTTGCTCCGCTGGTGATCTTGCTCTTCCTTAAGCTTGGGTACGACTGAAGAAAGCTGAGTAGGAGGAGCCCGAGCTGGAGGGGCCGGTCAACACTCTTTTTAATCTGAGGTGTCAATCCTATCTGGGCTCCGCCTACCCATCAGTAATGAATACTGTGTCTCTCTTCCTTCCTTCGCTGAAAAGGATTTTACAGGTAAGTTCTTACCAAAATCCGTCTTTTGAGGCCTCAATGATGTTCAAATCAGGGGACTGTGAGGGCCATTGTAAAACCTTCAGCTTGTGCTGTTTGAGGTTGTCTATTGTGGATTGTGACGTGTGTTTAGGATCATTCTCCATTTCTAGAAGCCATCCTCTTCCTCTTTTCCACTTCTGCATGTTTACAGATAGTGCATCAAGAATTTGTTGAATTTTCATTGAATCCATTCTTCTCTCTACCTGTGAAATGTTCCCCGTGCCATTGGCTGCAACACAACCCCAAAGCATGATGGATCCATCCACATGCTTAATGGTTGGCGAGATATTCTTTTCCTGACATTCTGTACCCTTTTTTTCTCCGCACATATCTTTAATCATTGTGGCTAGAGTTGAGCGATACTTTCCGATATCCAAAAGTATCGGAATCGGAATGGTATCGCCGATACCATTAAAATATCGGCGATACCCGATACCGATACCGGAAGTCCCATGTAAGTCTATGGGAACAAAATATCGTAACTAAAAAAACCCCATTCTTTCCTTGTAAACACTAAATATACACACATAGAATACATATATATATATATATATATATATATATATATATAACATGTCTTTGTGACATATATATATACATACAGTGCCTACAAGTAGTATTCAACCCCCTGCAGATTTAGCTGGTTTGATAAGATGCAAATAAGTTAGAGCCTTCAAACTGCAAACGAGAGTAGGATTTATTAACAGAAGCATAAATCTTACAAAACAAAAAGTTATGTTGCTCAGTTGAATTTTAATAAATTTTAAACATAAAAGTGTGGGTCAATTATTATACAACCCCTATGTTTAATATTTCGTGGAATAACCCTTGTTTGCAATTACAGCTAATAATCGTCTTTTATAAGACCTGATCAGGCCGGCACAGGTCTGTGGAGTTATCTTGGCCCACTCCTCCATGCAGATCTTCTCCAAGTTATCTAGGTTCTTTTGGTGTCTCATGTGGACTTTAATCTTGAGCTCCTTCCACAAGTTTTCAATTGGGTTAAGGTCAGGAGACTGACTAGGCCACTCCAACACCTTGACTTTTTCCCTCTTGAACCAGGCCTTGGTTTTCTTGGCTGTGTGCTTTGGGTCGTTGTCTTGTTGGAAGATGAAATTACGACCCATCTTAAGATCCTTGATGGAGGAGCAGAGGTTCTTGGCCAAAATCTCCAGGTAGGCCGTGCTATCCATCCTCCCATGGATGCGGACCAGATGGCCAGGCCCCTTGGCTGAGAAACAGCCCCACAGCATGATGCTGCCACCACCATGCTTGACTGTAGGGATGGTATTCTTGGGGTCGTATGCAGTGCCATCCAGTCTCCAAACGTCACGTGTGTGGTTGGCACCAAAGATCTCGATCTTGGTCTCATCAGACCATAGAACCTTGAACCAGTCTGTCTCAGAGTCCTCCAAGTGATCATGAGCAAACTGTAGACGAGCCTTGACATGACGCTTTGAAAGTAAAGGTACCTTACGGGCTCGTCTGGAACGGAGACCATTGCGGTGGAGTACGTTACTTATGGTATTGACTGAAACCAATGTCCCCACTGCCATGAGATCTTCCCGGAGCTCCTTCCTTGTTGTCCTTGGGTTAGCCTTGACTCTTCGGACAAGCCTGGCCTCGGCACGGGAGGAAACTTTCAAAGGCTGTCCAGGCCGTGGAAGGCTAACAGTAGTTCCATAAGCCTTTCACTTACTGATGATGCTCCCAACAGTGGAGACAGGTAGGGCCAACTCCTTGGAAAGGGTTTTGTACCCCTTACCAGCCTTGTGACCCTCCACGATCTTGTCTCTGATGGCCTTGGAATGCTCCTTGTCTTTCCCATGTTGACCATGTATGAGTGCTGTTCACAAGTTTGGGGAGGGTCTTAAATAGTCAGAAAAGGCTGGCAAAAGAGATCATTAATCCACACATGTGAAGCTCATTATTCTTGGTGCCTGAAATACTTCTTAATACTTTAGGGGGACCAAACAGAATTCTTGTGGTTTGAGGGGTTGAATAATAAATGACACTCTGAATTAACTTTTAACGTTTTTAAAAAAAAAAAAAAAAAATTAAAACAAAAATTTTTGCTGCAGTGCATTTCCCACTTCCAGGCTGATCTACAGTACAAATGTCACAATGCCAAGTTAATTCCGCATGTGTCAACCAGCTAAATCTGCAGGGTGTTGAATACTACTTGTAGGCACTGTATATGTATAGTTTATACACTTCTACATAGTAAAATATCCTCTAATTCAATTGCCGGGTAAAGCCGGCTTCTGTGAAAAGACAGAAGCACCCGACATGAAATGACACTTGGTGTACATAGGGTTAACCATGTCTTTTCATGTCGTTTGCTATCTGATTTGCACAAACAATTAAATCAGTCTATGTGTGCAAAATTTCACACCTGTAGGGGTTAATTAAAGGTGTAAATTCGTTGTAAAAAAAACGGACTTTTTTGCTACGAATTTACACCTTTAATTAACCCCTACAGGTGTGAAATTTTGCACACATAGACTGATTTAATTGTTTGTGCAAATTAGATAGCAAAGGACATGAAAAGACATGGTTAACCCTATGTACACCAAGTGTCATTTCATGTCGGGTCACCCCGACATGAAATGACACTTGGTGTACATAGGGTTAACCATGTCTTTTCATGTCCTTTGCTATCTAATTTGCACAAACAATTAAATCAGTCTATGTGTGCAAAATTTCACACCTGTAGGGGTTAATTAAAGGTGTAAATTCGTTGTAAAAAAAACGGACTTTTTTGCTACGAATTTACACCTTTAATTAACCCCTACAGGTGTGAAATTTTGCACACATAGACTGATGTAATTGTTTGTGCAAATCAGATAGCAAAGGACATGGTTAACCCTATGTACACCAAGTGTTATTTCATGTCGGGTTCTGCATTTTCACAAAAGCCGGCAATTGAATTAGCGGCTATTATACTATGTAGAAGTGTATGAACTACAAATATAAATATATATATATGTGTCACAAATTCAATGACATGTATATATATATATGAGGTGTAAAATTGCTGAAAAAAAATGCGTGGGCTCCCGCCCTATTTTCGCAACCAGACAGACAAAGCCAGTGAGTGGGGGCAGATAATAATAGCCCAGAGAGGGACCATTATTTTTGGCCCCCCCCGGCTACTAACATCTGCCCCCAGACACCCCAGGAAAGACAAATCTATAATTAGATTCGCCCTTTCTGGCACTTTGCCCGTCTATTCCCATTGCCCTGTAGCGGTGGCGAATGGGTTAATATGGGGTTAAAGCCACCTTGCTATTGAAAGGTGACCTTAAGCCAGGTTAATAATTGAGAGCTGTCAATTAGACAACTATCAATTATTAATCCTATTGCATGAAATAAAAATAAAACACACACTTTAATTTAAAATCATTTTAATGAAATAAAGACACATGTTTTTGACCATCTTTTATTTTACTGCAAAAACCATTTCCTGTAATAAAAATAAAATAAAAAAGCAAAATTATTCTTACCTATCCCATGCACAGTCAGGTCCCACGGTGTAATCCTTCAGAAAGGGTTAATGTTTACTGCAGGGACCGCAGCTAATGCTGCAGCCTCACAGTAAACCCCCAAATGAATGAGTTCCTCTCCTGGCTGACAGGAGAGTAAAGGCTGGGTGTCACATAACGATACACCAGCGATCCCGACAACGATATGCACTTGTCAGGATCGCTGGTGTATCGCTACATGATCGCTGCTGAGCTGCCAAACAGGCAGCTCAGGCAGCGATCTGGGACAGCGACACTGCGGGTAACATCGCTTAAGGGCCCGTCTCACATAGCGATATCGCTACCGAGATCGCTGCTGAGTCACTAGTTTTGTGACGCAGCAGCGAGCTCACCAGCGATATCGCTGTGTGTGACATTCAGCGACGATCAGCCCCCCTGCCGGGTATCGCTGATCGTCGCAGAAATGTCAGGACCTTTTTTTGATCGCTGGTTTCCCTCTGACAGGCACGCATCGCTGCGTGTGACAGGCGGGAGACCAGCGATCCGCTGGTAACCAAGGTACACAGCGGGTTTCCAGGCACCGCGCAGCGCTTGGAAACCCGCTGTGTACCTTGGATACCAGCTCCCTGCATCAGGGCGCTGGTATCCAAGGTACACAGCGGGTTTCTAGGCACAGCCCCGCGCCTGGAAACCCGCTGTGTACCTTGGTTACCAGCGGATCGCTGGTCTCCCGCCTGTCACACGCAGCGATGCGTGCCTGTCAGCGGGAAACCAGCATCAAGGTCCTGACATTCAGCGACGATCAGCGAACCCGCAGGGGGCTGATCGTCGCTGAATTTTCACAACAGCGATATCGCTGGTGAGCTCGCTGCTGCGTCACAATATGACTCAGCAGCGATCTCGGTAGCGGATATCGCTATGTGAGACGGGCCCTTAAGTGGAAAGCTTAATTGATTGCTTTCCACTTTCACTTCAGGTCAGCCAGGGACACAATCAGTGACGTCAGAGGGAACTGATTAACAAAAATAGGGGTTCCCTTCGAAAAAAAAATGGCGTGGGGTCCCCCCTATTTTTGTTAACCAGCCAGATGAAGCAGACCGCTGAGGCCTGGATTTTCAGGCTGTTAAGGAGCCAAGATCCATGGACCTTGCCAGCCTGATAATACCAGGCCACAGCAGTCTGCATATCTTGGCTGATTAACAAAAATAGGGGATCCCCTCGAAAAAAATTGGCGTGGGGTCCCCCCTATTTTTGTTAACCAGCCAGATGAAGCAGACCGCTGAGGCCTGAATTTTCAGGCTGTTAAGGAGCCAAGATCCATGGACCTTGCCAGCCTGATAATACCAGGCCACAGCAGTCTGCATATCTTGGCTGATTAACAAAAATAGGGGATCCCCTCGAAAAAAATTGGCGTGGGGTCCCCCCTATTTTTGTTAACCAGCCAGATGAAGCAGACCGCTGAGGCCTGGATTTTCAGGCTGTTAAGGAGCCAAGATCCATGGACCTTGCCAGCCTGATAATACCAGGCCACAGCAGTCTGCATATCTTGGCTGATTAACAAAAATAGGGGATCCCCTCGAAAAAAATTGGCGTGGGGTCCCCCCTATTTTTGTTAACCAGCCAGATGAAGCAGACCGCTGAGGCCTGGTTTTTCAGGCTGGTAAGGATCCAATATCCATGGACCTTGCCAGCCTGATAATACCAGGCCACAGCAGTCTGCTTAGCTTGGCTGGTTAACAAAAATAGGGGATCCCCTCGAAAAAAAAACGGCGTGGGGATCCCCCCTATTTTTGTTAACCAGCCAAGTAAAATGCAGACTGCTGCGGCCTGGTATTAAAAGACTGTCAAGGCCCATGGATTTTGGCCCTCAACAGCCTGATAATACCAGGCTACAGCAGCCCCACATTTGGCGCATCAAAAGATGTGCCAATTGTGGCACTTTACCCGGCTCTTCCCACTTGCCCTGTAGCGGTGGCAAGCGGGGTAATAAGGGGTTAATGTCACCGTTGATTGCACGGTGACAATAAGCCCGGTTAATAATGGAGAGGCGTCAATAAGACACCGATCCATTATTAATCCCAAAGTTTTTAAATGTTTAAAAAAAAGACACAGCAAGAAAAAAGTCTTTTAATGAAATAAGAGACAACACAGTTTTCATTAATTTTATTATACTCTCATTCCTGCGACGCCATCGATCTCCTGTAAAAAAAGAAAAAAAACAAACCAACAGTATACCACCTGTCCGACGCAGTCCATAACGACAGTCCCACGACGATCCAGCTCTGCTACATCGCAATGACAGGCAGAGCCTGTCATCGCAACGCAGCACAGCTGATTACCTGCTTCCCCGGCGGTGACGTCATCGGACTGACTGCTTTACGGCCGGGATTACCCAGCAGTCACTGCAGTTATTGCGAGAAACTGCATGTGACCGCCGGGGAAAGAAGATTGCGGCCATGAAGCAGTCCAGCCCGTGACCGCCGGAGATCTTCTGCCAGGTAAGTGCCGCTGACTCCTGACAGACCCGACCGACGGACACTGACAGTGACAGTGACAATCCCGATTCCGGTATCCGATATGACGAAAATATCGGAACTCGGAATCGGAATTCCGATACAGCCAATATCGGCCGATACCCGATATTTGCAGTATCGGAATGCTCAACCCTAATTGTGGCCAAAGAGTTTTATTTTAACCTCATCGGTCCACAGGACTTGTTTCCAAAATGCATCAGGCTTGCTTAGATGTTCTTTTTTTTATACTTCTGATGCTGAATTTTATGGTAAGGACGCAGGAGAGGTTTTCTTCTGATGACTCCTCCATGAAGGCCATATTTGTGCAGATGCCTCTGAACAGCAGAACAATGTACCACAACTCGAGAGTCTGCTAAATATTTCTGATGGTATTTTGCTGTCATGCAGGAGTTCTGATTTGCCTTTCTAGCAATCCTACGAGCATCTCTCACTGAAATGTTGCTTGGTCTTCCAGACCTTATCTTGACCTCCACTGTTCCTGTTAACTGCCATTTCCTAAGTACATTTTAAACAGAGGAAAGGGTAACTTGAAAACGCTTTGCTATCTTATAGCCTTCTCCTGCTTTGTGGGCCTCCACCATTTTCTTTTTCAGAGTGCTCGGCAGCTGCTTAGAAGAACCCATGGCTGCTGTTATTTGGCACAAGGTTAGAGGAGCCTGGGTTTTTATAAAGTTGGAAATTTGCATCACCTGGCCTTTCCTAACGATCATGGTGAACAAGTCATAACCCTAACAGGCTAATTAAGGCCTGAAACCGTGGTCAAAGTCATGTGAGAACACAAATCTCCAAGGGTGCCCAAACTTTTCCATTGACCCATTTTCCTTTTTGTATCTTTTTCAAATGTAATAAATGACTATATTTACCTAAAATACAAAAGACTAAAATTTTTAAAATGACATATATATATATATATATATATATATATATATATATATTATATATACACAGTGGGGGAAATAAGTATGTGATCCCTTGCTGATTTTGTAAGTTTTCCCACTGACAAAGACATGAACAGTCTATAATTTTAAGGGTAGGTTAATTTTAACGCTGAGAGATAGAATATCAAAAATAAAATCCAGAAAATCACATTGTATAAATTTATTTGCATTTTGCAGTGAGAAATAAGTATTTGATCCCCTTCCAACCATTAAGAGTTCTGTCTCCTACAGATCAGTTAGACTCCTAATCAACTTGTTACCTGCATTAAAGACAGCTGTCTTACATAGTCACCTTTTATAAATGACTCCTGTCCACAGACTCAATTAATCAGTCAGACTCTAACCTCTACAACATGGGCAAGACCAAAGAGCTTTAGAAGGATGTCAGGGACAAGATCATAGACCTGCACAAAGCTGGAATGGACTACAAAACCATAAGTAAGACGCTGGGTGAGAAGGAGACAACTGTTGGTGCAATAGTAAGAAAATGGAAGAAATACAAAATGACTGTCAATCGACATCGATCTGGGGCACCATGCAAAATCTCACCTCATGGGGTATCCTTGATCATGAGGAAGGTGAGAGATCAGCCTAAAACTACACGGGGGGGACTTGTTAAAGATCTCAAGGCAGCTGGGATGACAGTCACCAAGAAAACCATTGGTAACACATTACGCCGTAAAGGTTTACAATCCTGCAGTGCCGCAAGGTCCCCTGCTCAAGAAGGCACATATGCAGCCCGTCTGAAGTTTCCCAATGACACCGGGATGATTCTGTGAGTGATTGGGAGAAGGTGCTGTGGTCAGATCAGACAAAAATTGAGGTCTTCGGCATTAACTCAACTTGTTTGGAGGAAGAGAAATGCTGCCTATGACCCAAAGATCACCATCCCCTCTGTCAAGCATGGAGGTGGAAACATTATGTTTTGGGGGTGTTTCTCTGCTAAGGACACAGGAATACTTCACCGCATCAATGGGAGAATGGATGGAGCCATGTACCGTAAAATCCTGAGTGACAACCTCCTTCCCTCCGCCAGGACATTAAAAATGAGTCATGGCTGGGTCTTCCAGCAAGACAATGACCCAAAACATACAGCCAAAGCAACAAAGAAGTGGCACAAAAAGAAGCACATTAAGGACATGGAGTGGCCTAGCCGGTCTCCAGACCTTAATCCCATAGAAAACTTATGGAGGAGGTGAAGCTCCGAGTTACCAAGTGACAGCCCCAAAATCTTAATGATTTATAGATGATCTGCAAAGAGGAGTGGAGCAAAATTCCTCCTGACATCAAACCTCATCATCAACTGCAAGAAATGTCTGACTGCTGTGCTGCCAACAAGGGTTTTGCCAGAGGGATCAAATACTTATTTCTCACTGCAAAATGCAAATACATTTATATAATTTATACAATGTGATTTTCTGGATTTTATTTTTGATATTCTATCTCTCAAGGTTAAAAATAACCTACCCTTAAAATTATAGACTGTTCATGTCTTTGTCAGTGGGCAGACTTACAAAATCAGCAAGGGATCAAATACTTATTTCCCCCACTGCATATATATATGTATTTTTTGCCTAAAATACAAAAGAAATATGTCATCTTTAACTTTAGTCCTTTTAGAGATCATTTCATCTTCAACTTCCTTAACTGTTCACAATAACAGTAATTCTGACCAGGGGTGCCCAAACTTAGAAATGCCACTGTATTACCAAAAAATGTTAAAACCGGATCCAAAGCCTATTAAAGATGTTGTCCGAAATTGGCAGATATCTTGCAGAGTTTGGACATTCCCTTTAAGGATAGTCCATCAATATTATCGTCCAGGACAGCCCCTTTAAGGTGGAGGTAAATGATAATCTATAAATTAATGGCCTGTGTGTTTCCCTTTGATCTGCAGATACTGAGCCTCCAGGATGTGTGGTATATGGGCACTGTTTGGCAGTGATGAATGCCTTTCGGTGCAGTGTCTCAGTGCCATGAAAATCGCACATCGAGGTCCTGACGCGTTTCGGTTTGAGAATGTGAACGGATTCACCAACTGCTGCTTTGGTTTCCACCGCCTGGCGATTGTGGACCAGTTATATGGCATGCAGCCTCTGCGGGTGAAGAAGTTCCCGTACCTATGGCTGTGTTACAACGGGGAGATTTACAATTACAAGCAGGTGAGAGCAAAGCTAAAGAGACAAACATCCGCTGCCCTGATACTGCCGAACTGGGCCGACTGCCACTCAGTAGTCTAAGCCAGGCATCGGAGACACATAATGGTGGCATTCTGGTTATCATCATTACTCTGACTGCCTGCATATACATAGCACGAAAAGTTACAAACAGATGCAGTGTAAAGCATGGGGGAGGAACGGTGCAAAATCTATCTTGCTACAGTCATGGCCAAAAGTGTTGGCAGCCTTGAAATTGTTCAAGAAAATGAAGTATTACTTCCACAAAATTTTTGCAGTTGCACATGTTTTGTTATACACGTTTATTTCCTTTGTGTGTATGGTAACAACACAAAAAAATAGAGAAATAAAGGCAAATTGGACATAATTTCACACGAAACCACAAAATGGTCGGATAAAATTGTTGGCACCCTCAACTTAACATTTGGTTGCACACCTTTGGAATAAATAACTGCAATCAGTCGCTTCCTATAACCACTGTGAGGGGTTGACAAGCTTAGCTGCTTCTTCAGGTAGACACAGGAACGCTTTGCTAGTGAAACACCTGATGTTTTATGATAGTCAGCATAGCAGGGTTCAGGAAAACCAAAAGCAGAGCCTTCCTGGCTTACCAGAAAACAAAACAAATAAAGTACGACAGAGTCCTTTCTCAGCAGTTTTCACCTACAGACGCCTGGCAATGTCCTCCACTCCTCCTGGAGCCACATGGGAGTGCTTCCTCTCCCAATCCACCACCCAGACTGTCTCTCAGGTCCAGGTTTTTAATCAGGACCATGTGATGATCACGTGATCGTGACTTCACCGCAGGTCTTGCTAGTACACATGCCGGTATCTGCTCTGCAGGAGGGGATACGGTGAGCACCCTTCCTTCCACTCTATGGGTGCTCACTTAAAGCCAGCCCATGTATAATTTTAAATTTACCCTCTCAGCACGTGGCGTGCTGGAGGCAAAAATATCCTGTTTTTTACATCACTGACGGCAGTATGCGCAGTGACACATATCTCCACTCCACTGTCGGATCACCAACAAGCTTCTTACACCTCTCAACTGGAACTTTGTTTTTTTTTTTTGCAAACTGCTCCAGAGCTCTCATATTTGAAGGCTTCTTCTCCCAACAGCAATTTTAAGATCTCTTCACAGGTGATCCATGGGATTTAGATCCGGACTCATTGCTGCCACTTCAGAACTCTCCAGCGCTTTCTTTCTATTCATTTCTGGGGGCTTTTTGAAGTATGTTTGGGGTCATTGTCCTGCTGGAAGACCCATGACCTAGGACGCAAACCCAGCTTTCTGATAATGGGCACTACATTGCGACCCAAAATCCTTTGGTATCTTCATATTTCATGATGCCTTGCACACAGTCAAGGCACACAGTGCCAGAGGCAGCGAAACAACCCCAAAACATCTCCGAACCTCCACCTTATTTGACTGTAGGCGCTGTGTTCTTTTCTTTGTAGGCCTCATTCCGTTTTTGGTAAACCAAAAAGCTCTATCTTGGTCTCCTCTATCCAAAAGACACTTTCCCAGAAGGATTTTGGCTTACTCATGTACATTTTGACCTACAAAAGAAAGTGAGCAAAAACCCTGCTGTAACTAAGTAAATAAAAAAGCAAAAGTGCATTTAAATACCACAGAGTTTTCAGTAATACTGTTTTTGATCAAAAATAGCATAAAAGCCATCCCACCACGTCAAGGTAACTCTGACGGGACGGTCCTACACAGTCTAATAATTTTGTAGGTTTTCATGTTTTATGGCCAATGTGAACATGCTTCTATGTGGTGCATGTGTACCAACTCTAGTTAAGCTCATTTTTTGTGGGTTTTTTCTCATGTACATTTTGGCAAACTGTAGTCTAGCTTTTTTATATCTCTGTGTCAGCAGTGATGTCCTCCTGGGTCTCCTGCCATAGCATTCATTTCATGGAAATGTCAACAGATAATTCACGCTGACACTGATGCACCCTGAGCCTGCATGACAGCTTGAAGTTCTTTGAAAGCTGATTGGGGCTTATCCTCCATTCGGACTACCCTGCGTTGCAACTTTTCATCAATTTTTCTCTGCTGTCCACGTTCAGGGAGATTAGCTACAGCGTCATGGGTTGTAAACTTCTTGATTATATTGGGCACTGTGGAACATCAAGATGTCTGGAGATGGACTTGTAACCATGAGATATAACAAAATATGTGTAATTGCAATAATTTTCTGGGAGAAATACTCAATTGTGTGAAACAATTTCAAGGGTGCCAACACTTTCAGCCACGAATCTGTCTATCTAATCTATTGCTTGGTTTTCCCCAGCTAGAGAAGCATCTGGGCTTCGAGTACCAGACGATGGTGGACGGTGAGGTGATTCTCCATCTCTACAGTAAATATGGCATTGAACAGACGGCGGCGCTACTGGACGGTGTTTTCGCTTTCATCCTTTTGGACACAGCCAATAAGAAAGTCTTTATCGGAAGAGACTCTTATGGAGTCCGGCCGCTGTTTAAGTTGCTCACTGACGATGGCTTTTTGGCAGTTTGCTCAGAAGCTAAAGGTATTGTATGAGTGACCCATGAAGCTTAAAGGGATTGTCCACTTTTCCTGTTTAAATTTGAAAGTGGTCAATTTCCCTGCAGCACTCCCGCAGGAGAAATGATGCATTACACATTATAGCATATTGGTTTTGCCCGGAGTGCCCTTTAATGGACCCATAATTGTGTATAATTATCATGTTGTTTTCTACAGGCCTTATTGACCTAAAACATTCAATGACCTCAAGTCCAAAGATTGATCCATTCCCGCCCGGTCACTGTGAAGTTTTCGATCTCAAACTCAGCGGAAAAGTGGCGTCGGTGGAATTGATAAAGTTCCGCAATTTCAAGGATGAACCTCAGCACACGGAGTACGACTCTCTAGGAAAACTGCAAGCAGGTAACGTGAGTGCAAGATCAGACTACGCAGGGTTTGTTTGTAGTCTGTTACCATGGAGACACATAGTTGTGCACAGGAGCTGTTTGCATAGCAGTAGGAGTTTTTCCGATCAAAACAATTTGTAAAGTTTCTTCATTTGAGATGCAGAAGTGGTTGCAATACTTTACATACCCTTAAAGTAGTTATGTAAGAAAAACATGGCTACTTTTTTCCAGAAACAGCACCACTCCTCACCACAGGTTATACCTGGCATTGCAGCTCGGCTTCATTGAAGTGACTGGGCTGAGCTGCACCTGTGGATGAATTCGACGCTGTTTTTGGAAGAAAGTAGCCATATTTTTCTACATTTGGACAACCTCTTTTAAGGTTGATTTTGCGTAAAGACCCCTGAAAAACAAACTGATTCTGATTTCATTTTTTCCCCTTTTTCTCTCAGGCATGGATCGTAAAACAGTTAAAAGAAACATCTGCCTCCTGTTTGAGAATGCAGTCAGGAAGCGGTTAATGGCGCACAGGAGGATCGGCTGCCTGCTGTCAGGTATGGGGGTCTGGGGCAATATATTTTCCTCTGCTCCCTTCTTCTGGTGTGCGGGGAGGAGATCTCAGGTCCTCATACACATTTATCTCATGTGGTCAGCGGTTCTGGATCAGGCAAGAGTTCATTCATTATGTCATTATATGTCTCCTGATTCTAGACACATCATAACGAGGAAAGGACGGGCGCAATTCTGTCCTAGGATAGTAACATAGACGGGTGTGAAATACTATGCGCCCCCTTCTGCAGCTGTAGTCTAATTTTTTTTTTACAATTGTTTATTAATTTTACATATTTAAAGAAAAATAGAACATTTTGCAACAGGTCTTATACTACATACTTCCCCTGTACATATGACTACAGGTCAGCAGTCTCATAATCATCATAGACCGGATTTAAATGGCTGATAGCATCCCTATATACAGTAGATAACAACAGAGAGCCACTGGTCACAATAGCCCGATGTCACAGCTCACCTCCTCCTGTACAATGACTGATAACACCTCTATAAACAATGGGTAACATGAGATCGCATTGTTCACTATAGATGATTTCCCAGCTCACCTCCTCCTCCTGTACAATGACTGATAACACTGCTATGTACAACAGATAACACAGGATCCACCATTCACAATAGGTGATATCACAGCTCACCTCCTCTCCTCCTCTACAATGACTTGATGCTGTGGCCAGTAGCTCCCAGTTCTGCAATCAGTGTAAAGTATTATAGACAAAAAAACCTGACTGGCACATCCAGACTAATGTGAACTAGGTGCAAACCAAGGGAAGCTACCCCCATGTAAAACATACAAAAAAAGCTGCACTCAAGCATACTAAAGCATGACAATAGGAATACATGAAATTTAGAATAGCAATATGGCTTTGGAATATAAGGAAAAATTTGAGACGCTTAGTATAAACATTTGGCCAAACATTTTAAAGCCCACCAAGCATCGTCAAGGTGGTCTCAATACTGGTGAGTCCCTGACCTAATGTGAACATACCTCTATTAGGCTGATATCTGAATTTCTGGGTGAATATGCACCTCTGTCAGAATGCCTGCATTTATGGGTAAAGTAGGGACCTGGTGTAATTAAAATCACCACCTGGTGGGGGCGGAGTGCTCGGTCAGCAAGCAACATTCAAAGACAAAAAACCTGACTGGCACTTCCAGACTAATGTGAACTAGGTGCAAACCAAGGGAAGCTACCCCCATGTAAAACACCAGGTGGTGATTTTAATTACACCAGGTCCCTACTTTACCCATAAATGCAGGCATTGCTGACAGAGGTGCATATTCACCCAGAAATTCAGATATCAGCCTAATAGAGGTATGTTCACATTAGGTCAGGGACTCACCAGTATTGAGACCACCTTGACGATGGTTGGTGGGCTTTAAAATGTTTGGCCAAATGTTTATACTAAGCGTCTCAAATTTTTCCTTATATTCCAAAGCCATATTGCTATTCTAAATTTCATGTATTCCATATTGTCATGCTTTAGTATGCTTGAGTGCAGCCTTTTTTTGTATATAAGTGTAAAGTATTATGGAATGTAATTGCTGTTCTGCGATGTGTAACGATGTCCGAGGCAGTAGCCATGGGCGAGGGATTCGATTTCTGCACCCCGCACTGTACAGAAAAACAAGGTCCATTTCTAGTATGTATGTGTGATACTGTTGATACCGTGGACATTTCCCAGCTCCTCTGGTCAGCTGCACTTGGCGTGACCATAATTTCCTTTTACCCCACGAACAGGAAACCACAACAGTTCATAAAAACAAACTCATCTTTACTAGGAGTTGTTAAAACACACAGCAAATAGCAGGAATTGTTGACATCGTTCCTTAGATGATAAAACAGTGACATGTCTCCAGCACTCATCTTCAGGACACAGTTGTTGAAATTTTGCAAAACAGAGTTATGTAACTCTAAGTTTCCTAACTAAAATGACACTTTAGCCGAGTCTTTCTGTGATCACTCTCTTCAGTCAACTTTTAAGGAACAAAGAAAATGAAGTGCCCATGACTAACTTTTTTATTGTCTGTGCCCAAAGCCTTGCTGACTCATCTGATCTCGGACCTGCATCTCTCAAGACTTGGTCGACACTTTCCTATTCCTGGTTGCCCTTAAGGAGTTCAACAAAGTTGTTGACCATACGATCCCTTTCACAAATTTCCTGCCAAGAGTATTCTGCTGCCACAAATGGAGTTCTTGGTTGTTCCCTTTCCTGTTTTCACTGCTGTCTACACACACACACACACACACACACACACACACACACACACACACACACACACCGGTAAAGTTCACCTCCTTCTCACCAATATAAGTCTGCCCTACAGTTAACCCTGTCTTCAAAATTAACAGGAACTGCAGCCACGGAGAATAGCTTTTGAATAGCTTACAGAGTAAAATACATGTATAAATACACTTAAACCACAGGGATCTCAGAGAAATGGAATGTCCCCACCACCCTCACCTTCCCCACACTTTAATTATGGCCGTTCTCGATCATACAGGACCTAAAAGAACAGTTAGTACATGCCTAAAAATTCTACAATAATAAGGACTGAAGTCTTGACCTCGACGTCTTCTCCTCACTGGACACCCGACCCTTCTCGATTAATGGTCCTGGAAAGATAGACAACACAGTTCACAGTCTTAGAGACTCACTAGAACTGATCTTTCTTGGTAAAGACCCCGGAAGCATTAAAGTGTCCATGTCTATATTTAACAAAAGCCGGTAGGCCACCACAGCAACATCCTGTCCTGTCCAAGGCCATAGTCCTCAAGCTTTCTGATCTGGATGGAACATCAGGTTGTCTGTCTCCCCTACCCCCAACAACAGTCCTTAAGACTTGGGCAGAGTTCCTCAGGGGCAATGTCCCACATTTCCCGTTTCCTAACGCCTTTAGGGACTCCAACAAAGCTGCTGACCATATGTTCCCTTTCCCAACACGCCTGCTTAAAGTATTCCACTGACACAAATGAGGTTCTTCTTAGTTGTTCCCTTTCCTACTTTCACTGCTGTCTTCTCCACACGTACGCACACGCATTCACACACACTCTGTTAAAGTTCGCCTGAACCAGAGTGTGTCCTTCCTTCCTTGCCAAAACTAGATTCTCAAACGAACTTCCTATTCATGTCACTAACCAAAGATTTCCAATCCTCCTCCCCAATATGGGCAAGCCTACAGTTAACCCTGTCTTCCCGACTAACAGGAACTGCAGCCACAGGATAACTTTTGAATACCCTACAGTAAAATACATTTAAATCACAGGAATTTCAGAGGAGTGGAACGCCATATTCACCACCCTCACAGATACACTGAGCAATTGAAAGATCATAAGTTGATCTGAAGCTAAAATAAAAGTTTCATAAACTTTTTTCACTGTATATCAGTGACCGGACGAATATGTCAATCTTTAAATCTGTAAAGGAGTGACATACTTTTTGGAAGATCGTGATCTTTGCAAGATAGGTGACCTATGTAAGTGTCAGGGTCCTGTACTTGGAAATTGGGTCATTTTTGCTGCCGTTAGGACAAAGTTGGCACCACAGGTCAGCATGGTGCTGATCATTTATTGTATTCCCAGGTGGCCTGGACTCCAGTTTGGTTGCTGCCACTCTGCTCAAACTGATGAGAGAAAGTAACTTACCTTACCCCCTGCAGACATTTGCAATTGGAATGGATGATAGCCCTGATTTACTGGCTGCAAGAAAGGTAACACAACTATAATAATAATAATAATAAATAATAATAATCTTTATTTATATAGCGCCATCATATTCCACAGCGCTTTACAGTTTAACAGTTTCAGAACACAAGTCATAAGTAACAACGTTAACAATACAATAATTAAAGCAAAATAAGACGACCCTGCTCGTGAGAGCTTACAATCTACAATGAGGTGGGGGAGATACAAATACAGGTGTTTATATACAATGGTGCATTTACAATGATGGTCCAGCCATCTTGAGGGAGTGAGGGATGGATGGAGATAGTGAATGGGCTACACACACACACTTACACATAGAATGACTTTGATTAGTGAATGTGATAGGCCGCTCTGAACAAATGTGTTTTGAGGTAGCGCCTGAAACCATGCAAATTGTGGATAGTCCTAATTTCTGGGGTAGAGCATTCCAGAGGATTGGCGCAGCGCGGGAGAAGTCTTGGGAGTCGGGAGTGGGAGGTACGGATTAGTGCACAGGTTAGTCGAAAGTCGTTTGCAGAGCGCAGCAGTCGGTTAGGCCGATCGATAGAAATGAGGGAGGAGATGTAGGGAGGTGCTGCACTGTGGAGAGCTTTGTGGGTGAGAACAAGTACTTTGAATTGGATCCTATAATAAATGGGCAGCCAGTGTAAGGACTGGCGAAGAGCGGACGCGTCCGAGTACTGATTAGCCAGATGGATTACCCTGGCTGCTGCATTAAGGATGGACTGGAGAGGGGATAGTCGAGTAATGGGGAGGCTAAGTAATAGAGCGTTGCAGTAGTCCAGGCGGGAGTGGATCAATGCTACAGTGAGGGTTTTTGTTGTTTCCATGGTGAGAAAAGGGCGGATTCTAGAGATGTTCTTTAGGTGTAGGCGGCAAGAGCGGGCAAGAGATTGTATATGGGAGGTGAAGGAGAGATTGGTGTCAAACATAACACCCAGACAGCGAGCCTGCTGCCGGGGTGTTATTATGGTGCCGCCCACGGAGAGGGATATGTCAAATTTAGGGAGGTTAGTAGACGGCGGGAGCAGAAGAAGTTCAGTTTTGGTGAGGTTGAGTTTCAGATAGAGAGCGGACATGATGTTGGAGACTGCGGACAGACAGTCGGTGGCGTTCTGTAGTACAGCGGGGGTAAGGTCGGGGGATGACGTGTATATTGTGTGTCATCAGCATAAAGATGGTACTGAAAGCCAAATCTGCTGATGGTCTGTCCAATTGGGGCCGTGTAGAGAGAGAAGAGAAGAGGGCCAAGGACTGAGCCCTGGGGTACACCGACAGTGAGAGGAAGAGAAGATGACGTGGAGCCAGAGAAAGAAACGCTGAAGGAGCGGTCAGAAAGATAGGAGGAGAACCAGGAGAGAACAGTGTCCTTAATACCTACTGACTGGAGCCTGGACAGTAGGAGACGGTGGTCAACCGTGTCGAAAGCTGCAGAAAGGTCGAGAAGAATGAGCAAAGAGTGGTCACCGTTACGTTTTGCTGTAAGAAGGTCATTGGTCACTTTGATGAGTGCAGTTTCTATACTACCAGGATATTATTACCATAAACACCATAAATAATACCATCATATAGTTCATAGGTAACACTGCAATTAATTTCCTAAATAATACTGCCATAGGGTACACAGGTAATACTGCAATTAATTTCCATAATTATACCTCCACATGATGCACAAGTAAAACAGCAATTCATTTTCTAATCATTAACATTGCCATATGGTGCACTAGTAATGCAGTCACAAGTTCAGCATTTTCAATGGAATCTGCACCTGTTCACATGTTGCAGAAGAAAATGAAAATGAAAGCATGGAGCGGATATTAAATCTGCAGCATGCTCATTCTTGGACCGACTTTCGTTGTTGATTTCACCCCGTACAATGCTCTGTATTGGAGTAGGGTGAAATCTGCAGTTAAATCCATAACGAAATCTGCAAGTAACACGTGGATTCTACACGCAGATTCATTGTGGATTTGTAACCAACTCTGCAGCAGCGATTTCCTGCAATGTGTGAACATGGCATTATGCTGAAATTATAGGCCCAAACAATACCAACCTTCATGGCTGAGTGGTTTTATTTTGCTCCTGAGTGGCCCTAGGCAGATGCTTGATTTGCCAACCCCCTAAGACCTAACCCTGTTTGGGTCCCATTGACACATGTAGTCACTAGACAGCTACAGTACTTACCTGGATAACCTCGCTAAGAAAGGACTACACAGAAGTTCCAACAAACAGGCTCTCCATGCATGTGCTGTGACTGTGGCACAGCCATGACACATGCAGCAGCAGCGCCGATCAGCTGTTCAGCTGGTGCGATCCAGGAAGCCGGGTTCAAATTCGCTCATTTCTAGTTGTGAGATTTGCTAGGTCCTTTAGAGTTCAGTGAGATCCCCACCTTACAAGTTATCTGTCTGTGGAGGTTCTAGTTGATAAATATTGTCGTCATGTTTCTTATCATGATTTTATCTGTCTATAGAGATGAAACATGGCCTGGATAGCACCATCTATTGGACCGTTAGTAAGTTAGAGAGTTTAGAATGGCCTCTCAGTGATGTTAGTGAATGGGTTATGTACATCCCTTCACTGTGATGTAAAAAATATATCTCCCCTAAATATGGGATCAATGCAAACCCCAATATTCATCACTAACCACTAGTTCCAAAATGTCTGAGAAGATTCATTGATCAGAGGAAGCCCTATCCCTGAGAATGGTACTTTTCCACCTCCACGTAAACAGATCTCAGATTTGTTGTATTCTTCTCAGCAAACCTTCTGCTGTAATTATCTGGTCACTGCAGGAGGCACTTCAATGGAGATGGAAGTGTCAGCTCTCTTTCTCTTGCATAGTTATAATTAGTATTTCTCAGCACAGCTGTAATTCCATATGTTTAATGTGGAGTTCTACTTCAATGGAGGTTGAAGTGTTAGTTCTTTCTCTCTTCCCATATGTTCAATGTGAGGGGACATGTCCCCTCCCTGGAGAGGTCTGTATTGACTTTAATTTTCTCTACAACAGGGTACATTAGTGGACATTGGGGCTTAGTGCTGACATAGGTGAAACAAGACACCTGTGCAGATATAGGGAAATATATGTCCTATATCATCTACATATCTGGAGGGTCTCTGATTCAGAGAGTTGGGTGCTGACACTAGAAGTGCATTGTGGCTGCACTGTATAGAGTTTGGTACATGGCAGTTATATAGGGCACCCAGTGGTTTGTGGTGACAGTGTATAGGCACACATGTGCTGGTACATGGCAGTGTATAGTGCACCCTATGTCTGGTATATGGCAGTGTATAGTGCACACTGTGTCTGTACATGACAGTGTATAGTGCACACTGTGTCTGATATATGACAGTGTATAGTGCACACTGTGTCTGGTATATGCAGTGTAAGTGCACTGTGTCTGGTACATGGCAGTGATAGTGCACACTGTTTCTGGTATATGGCAGTGTATAGTGCCAACTGTGTCTGGTATATGGCAGTGTATAGTGCACACTGTGTCTGGTACAAGGCAGTGTATAGTGCACAAAGTGTCTGGTATATGGCAGTGTATAGTGCACACTGTGTCTGTGTATGGCAGTGTATAGTGCACACTGTGTCTGGTACATGGCAGTGTATAGTGCACACTGTGTCTGGTACATGGCAGTGTATAGTGCACACTGTGTCTGGTATATGGCAGTGAAATAGTGCACACTGTGTCTGTATATGGCAGTTTATAGTGCACACTGTGTCTGGTACATGGCAGTGTATAGTGCACACTGTGTCTGGTATATGGCAGTGTATAGTGCACACTGTGTCTGGTGTATGGCAGTGTATAGTGCACACTGTGTCTGGTACATGGCAGTGTATAGTGCACACTGTGTCTGGTATATGGCAGTGTATAGTGCACACTGTGTCTGTGTATGGCAGTGTATAGTGCACACTGTGTCTGGTACATGGCAGTGTATAGTGCACACTGTGTCTGGTATATGGCAGTGTATAGTGCACACTGTGTCTGGTATATGGCAGTGTATAGTGCACACTGTTGGTACATGGCAGTGTATAGTGCACACTGTGTCTGGTATATGGCAGTGTATAGTGCACACTGTGTCTGGTACATGGCAGTGTATAGTGCACACTGTGTCTGGTACATGGCAGTGTATAGTGCACACTGTGTCTGGTACTGGCAGTGTATAGTGCACACTGTGTCTGGTACATGGCAGTGTATAGTGCACACTGTGTCTGGTACATGGCAGTGTATAGTGCACACTGTGTCTGGTACATGGCAGTGTATAGTGCACACTGTGTCTGGTATATGGCAGTGTATAGTGCACACTGTGACTGGTACATGGCAGTGTATAGTGCACACTGTGACTGGTACATGGCAGTGTATAGTGCACACTGTGTCTGGTATATGGCAGTGTATAGTGCACACTGTCTGGTACATGGCGTGTAAGTGCACACTGTGTCTGGTATATGGCAGTGTATAGTGCACACTGTGTCTGGTATATGGCAGTGTATAGTGCACACTGTGTCTGGTATATGGCAGTGTATAGTGCACACTGTGTCTGGTAATGGCAGTGTATAGTGCACACTGTGTCTGGTATATGGCAGTGTATAGTGCACACTGTGTCTGGTGTATGGCAGTGTATAGTGCACACTGTGTCTGGTACATGGCAGTGTATAGTGCACACGTGCGGAATGATCACTGTGTCTGGTATATGGCAGTGTATAGTGCACACTGTGTCTGGTGTATGGCAGTGTATAGTGCACACTTGTCTGGTACATGGCAGTGTATAGTGCACACTGTGTCTGGTATATGGCAGTGTATAGTGCACACTGTGTCTGGTATATGGCAGTGTATAGTGCACACTGTCTGGTACATGGCAGTGTATAGTGCACACTGTGTCTGGTATATGGCAGTGTATAGTGCACACTGTGTCTGGTACATGGCAGTGTATAGTGCACACTGTGTCTGGTACATGGCAGTGTATAGTGCACACTGTGTCTGGTACATGGCAGTGTATAGTGCACACTGTGTCTGGTACATGGCAGTGTATAGTGCACACTGTGTCTGGTACATGGCAGTGTATAGTGCACACTGTGTCTGGTACATGGCAGTGTATAGTGCACACTGGTCTGGTACATGGCAGTGTATAGTGCACACTGTGTGGTACATGGCAGTGTATAGTGCACACTGTGCTGGTACATGGCAGTGTATAGTGCACACTGTGTCTGGTAATGGCAGTGTATAGTGCACACTGTCTGGTACATGGCGTGTATAGTGCACACTGTGTCTGGTATATGGCAGTGTATAGTGCACACTGTGTTGGTATATGGCAGTGTATAGTGCACACTGTGTCTGGTACATGGCAGTGTATAGTGCACACTGTGTCTGGTATATGGCAGTGTATAGTGCACACTGTGTCTGGTATATGGCAGTGTAGTGCACACTGTGTCTGGTATGGCAGTGTATAGTGACACTGTGTCTGGTATAGGCAGTGTATAGTGCACACTGTGTCTGGTATATGGCAGTGTATAGTGCACACTGTGTCTGGTATATGGCAGTGTATAGTGCACACTGTGTCTGGTATATGGCAGTGTATAGTGCACACTGTGTCTGGTGTATGGCAGTGTATAGTGCACACTGTGTCTGGTACATGGCAGTGTATAGTGCACACTGTGTCTGGTAATGGCAGTGTATAGTGCACACTGTGTCTGGTATATGGCAGTGTATAGTGCACACTGTCTGGTACATGGCAGTGTATAGTGCACACTGTGTCTGGTAATGGCAGTGTATAGTGCACACTGTGTCTGGTAATGGCAGTGTATAGTGCACACTGTGGGTACATGGCGTGTATAGTGCACACTGTGTCTGGTAATGGCAGTGTATAGTGCACACTGGTCTGGTATATGGCAGTGTATAGTGCACACTGTGACTGGTAATGGCAGTGTATAGTGCACACTGTGACTGGTACATGCAGTGTATAGTGCACACTGTGTCTGGTATATGGCAGTGTATAGTGCACACTGTCTGGTACATGGCGGTGTATAGTGCACACTGTGTCTGGTAATGGCAGTGTATAGTGCACACTGTGTCTGGTATTGTAACGAATGGAAGCGGAGGCAGAGGTGGTGAAGTTCACATTCGTTTTTATTTTTTAATGTGGAACCTCGAGACCGCGGTCCGGGGGGCTCCGAAGGGGGCGTAACTAGTGAGCCCCGGGTACCCGTAGTAAGGCCCCTCGAACAGGACCAGAATGGAATACCCGGAGGACACAGGTGCTACCTCCAGTTAGACCCGGACACGTGGCAGCTGTCCCAGAGGGACCAAAAGGGTAACAGGTATTTACAGAGTCCGTGGAGGGTTCTTGACGGAGAAGGGTAAGGTCCTGGTCCAGAACGGATGGTAGTAGGCTGGCACCAGTGACCTTGTCACGGTCCACGGGTACGGATGGCTGATGGCGGAACGGGATGACACTTGCGCCAGTAATAGCCGAGATTGTCCATGTTAGCCAGATACGGGTTAGCAATGATCTGAGGAGACAAACAGTATCAGCGAAGCACAGAGACTGCAGATGCAGCGCAGACAGATCAGGAACAGAACCGGATGTAGCAATGATAAAACACGTTGCTCCGGCACTCCCCTAATGGTGGAGTGACCAGATATAGTACTGAGTGCGCAGCCATTGGTTAATTAGCTATTTCAAAAAATGCACGCTGCCCCTTTAAGAGAGACGGTGGGCGGCCTCGCGTCCTAAGCAGACTATCTGGAGGCCTGCCAGCAGCGTGCCAGGAAGTGGAGGAGGACACAGGATGCCGAGGAGCAGATGGGACAGGAGACCCCAGCCCGCGTGCAGACTGCTGCAGAGGGACAGCTAGAGGAACAGGTGAGTGAGCAGAACGGAGTGCAGAGCCAGCGCTGGGACCGCATGTAACAGTATCCCCCTCTTTACTCCCCCTCTTTTTCAAGCCTGCGTGAAATCTTTTAAGAAGAAGAGGAGCCTGGATGTTCTCTTTAGGCTCCCAAGATCTCTCCTCAGGACCAAAACCTTTCCAGTCCACCAGGTAATAGATCCTACCTCTTACTCTCTTAGAGGCCAAGATATGTTTTACCTCAAAAACATCATCCTCAGAGACCGGATCAGGAGTGGTACCCGGGTCCTTAAAGAAGGAGCTCAACACTACTGGTTTGAGGAGGGAAACATGAAAGGAGTTAGGTACTCGTAGAGAATTAGGCAATTTCAGTTTGTAAGAGACCGGGTTGATTTGTCTCAAGACTTCAAAGGGACCAATGAAACGGGGACCCAATTTGTACGATGGTAACTTCAGACGGATGTACTTGGAGGAGAGCCATACCTTGTCTCCTGGACGAAAGATGGGAGCCTCCAAACGTCTTTTGTCCGCATGCGTTTTCATACGTTGAGAAGCTTTCTCCAAAGCCGACCTGGTCTCTCTCCAAATGTCCGAGAAATTCTTAGACAAGGTATCGACTGCCGGAACATCAGACAATCCCGAGACAGGAAGAGGAATTCCGGGTTGCAGTCCAAACACAATCTGAAAGGGAGACTTTCCAGAAGATTCACTTACTTGGTTGTTGTAGGAGAATTCCGCCCAGGGCAGTAATTCTACCCAGTCATTATGATGAGCGTTGACGAAGTGACGCAGGTATCCAGCCAGGATTTGATTGATCCTCTCCACTTGCCCATTAGACTGGGGATGATATGCAGAAGAAAAATCTAGTTAAATTTTTACCATTTTACAGAGTCCTCTCCAGAACTTAGAGGTGAACTGGACGCCCCTGTCGGATACGATGTGGAGAGGAAATCCATGTAGACGGAAGATGTGCTGAATGAAGTGAGTGGCCAGTTCTGGAGCAGACGGGAGGCCAGATAGCGGAACGAAGTGGGCCATTTTAGAGAAGCGGTCCACCACAACCCATACCACTGAGCAGCCAGAAGAAATGGGAAGATCCGTGATGAAATCCATCGCGATGTGCTGCCAGGGAGCGGACGGAATCGGAAGAGGCAGAAGCCTGCCGCTGGTAGATGTTTAACAGTTTTGTTACGGGCACATGAAGGACAGGCTGCGACGAACTCCTGGATATCCTTGCCCATGGTAGGCCACCAGTAATAACGGGAGATGAGTTGCTGCGTCTTTCTCTGACCAGCATGGCCAGCCAACTTAGAAGAATGACCCCAGCGCAGAACACGACTACGATCAGAGGCGGACACGAAAGTCTTCCCAGGAGGAAGCCGGGCCAGATCAGTGGAGGCAACAGAGACTAACTTAGAAGGTTCAATAATGTGCTGAGGTTCCTCCTCCAGTTCAGGAGGCAAGAAGGCTCTAGAGAGTGCGTCTGCCTTGATGTTCTTGTCAGCTGGACAGAAATGAAGTACAAAATTGAAACGGGCAAAAAATAATGCCCAACGGGCCTGACGGGGATTCAGTCTTAAAGCAGATTGGAGATAGGCAAGGTTTTTATGGTCGGTGAATATGATTACCTGGTGATGAGCTCCTTCAAGAAGATGTCTCCATTCTTGCAGAGCCAATTTGATGGCCAACAGTTCGCGATCACCGACAGAGTAGTTCCTTTCTGCAGGAGAAAAAACCTTGGAAAAAAAAACACACGAGATCATCCGCCCGGTAGACGACTTCTGGGTCAGAACTGCTCCTGCACCTATGGAAGAAGCGTCAACTTCAAGAAAAAATTGCTCACTTGAATTAGGACGATGGAGAACGGGTGCGGAAGCGAAGGCTTTTTTGAGAGAAACAAAGGCCTCTTCTGCCTCGGAGGACCATTCCTTAGAGTTTACACCTTTCCGGGTTAAGGCTGTGATTGGAGCCACTCGGGTGGAAAAGTGTGGAATAAATTGCCGATAGTAATTGGCGAACCCGAGGAACCTTTGTATGGCTTTTAGCCCAGACGGACGAGGCCAGTTGAGAACTGCAGACAACTTCTCCGGATCCATGTTTAATCCTGTGGAAGATACAATGTACCCAAGGAAAGGCAAAGAAGACTGCTCAAAGAGGCATTTCTCATATTTGGCATATAGCCTGTTCTCTCTCAGTCTTTGTAAGACCAGGCGTACTTGCCTCCGGTGTGACGTCAAGTCAGCAGAAAAAACAAAATATCGTCCAGGTAAACCACGACACTAGTATAGAGCAAGTCCCTGAAAATGTCATTAACAAATTCCTGAAAAACCGCAGGTGCATTGCTTAGGCCGAATGGCATTACCAGGTATTCATAGTGGCCGTCACGGGTGTTGAAGGCTGTTTTCCATTGTCCCCCTCTCTGACTCGAATCAGGTTGTAGGCCCCTCTGAGGTCCAATTTGGTGAAGATCTTGGCCCCTCAGAGACGATCAAACAGCTCTGAAATAAGAGGTAATGGATACCTGTTTTTTACCGTGATTTGATTTAGACCCCGATAGTCAATGCAGGGCCGCAAGGATCCATCCTTTTTCTTCACAAAGAAGAATCCAGCTCCTGCCGGTGACGATGACTTTCGGATAAATCCTCTAGCCAGATTCTCTTGGATGTAGTCCGACATGGCCTGAGTCTCTGCCTGTGAAAGGGGATAAACTCTCCCGCGAGGAGGAGATGCTCCAGGAAGAAGCTCTATCTGACAGTCATACGACCTGTGTGGAGGTAGTCTCTCAGCCTCCTTTTTCCCAAAGACGTCAGAGAAGGACCAATAGACGGAAGGCAACCCTGGCAGGGTATCAGGCTGGACTGGAGGCGAAACAGGTTGAATCCGGGTTAAGCAACGATTCATGCAGGTATCTCCCCAATGCAGAACTTCTCCAGTTTTCCAATTAAGGACTGGTTCATGCATCTGGAGCCAAGGTAAACCTAAAAGCATGGGATGGGATAAACCGGGATATACATAAAATCGCATTCGTTCAGTATGCATTAGACCTACCCGGAGTTCCACCAACTCGGTTTGAAACTGGACGGGCTCGGTCAGTGGTTTGCCATCCACGGCGGACACCTGTAACGGATCAGGAAGACGCTGGACTGGTAAGTGGTAATGATCCACAACCGCCTGCTGGATGAAGTTCCCTGCAGCTCCAGAATCCAGTAGACAATGTTCGGAGAATTTTATTGCTCCATAGGACACGGAGACTGAGATGTGTAAAGAGGGAGAGGACTGTTCTCTACCTTGGTTGGCCCCTCCTACCGGACCTAGGCACTGGAGTTTCCCGACTTTTTAGGACAGAAATGGATCAAATGTTCAGAACTACCGCAGTAGTAACAACTTCCCTCCTTGCGACGTGCCTCCCGGCGGCGGGTGGCCAAACTTACATGGTCCACCTCCATGGCCTTGGAGGCGGAGGGCGAAGTACCTGTTTTGTACAAACTAGAGTCCAGGTGATAGGACCTTTTGTCCCGCTTGATCTCCATGGAGCGCTCCTGAAAACGCAGGTCAATTTGGGTTGCCAAGGATATTAGCTCTTCCAAGAGGGTAGGTCTGTCCCGTCCCGCCAGCTCATCCTTGATTCTTCCGGATAGGCCTTCCCAGAAGTTAGCAACCAGGGCCTCATTGTTCCACGATAATTCAGACGAGAGGGTGCGGAATTTAACATCATACTGAGCTACCGTGAGAGTACCTTGGCGCAGGCGGAGCAGAGCTGAGGCAGTCGAAGTGGTGCGACCAGGTTCGAAAGTCCTGCGAAAAGCCTCTAGGAAAGATTGAAGATCGTTAACCAGCGGATCCCCTCTCTTCCCATAGCGGGTTTAGCCAGGCGAGGGCCTCTCCTCCCAGGTGTGACATGATGAAGCCCACCTTGGCTCGGTCAGAAGCAAACATATGCCCCAAGATTTCGAAGTGTAGAGTGCACTGATTGAGGAAACCCCGACACAGAGTAGGGTCACCCTGGAAACGGGTAGGAGCCGCCAGACAGGGACCTTGACTTGCCATGGGAACTGGTACCTGATTATTGATAGAAGAGTCAGGTGCAGACGAGGACCCTAAGGAATCCATGCGGGTAGACAAGCTGCGTAGATAAGTCGTGATCTTGTCCTGTTGAACTCCCAAACGGGTCACCTCCTGGCACAGATCCGTGGTCGGAGATCTCTGGGATCCAGCGGGTTCCATGGCCGGAGCAATCTGTAGCGAATGGAAGCGGAGGCAGAGGTGGTGAAGTTCACATTCGTTTTTATTTTTTAATGTGGAACCTCGAGACCGCGGTCCGGGGGGCTCCGAAGGGGGCGTAACTAGTGAGCCCCGGGTACCCGTAGTAAGGCCCCTCGAACAGGACCAGAATGGAATACCCGGAGGACACAGGTGCTACCTCCAGTTAGACCCCGGACACGTGGCAGCTGTCCCAGAGGGACCAAAAGGGTAACAGGTATTTACAGAGTCCGTGGAGGGTTCTTGACGGAGAAGGGTAAGGTCCTGGTCCAGAACGGATGGTAGTAGGCTGGCTCCAGTGACCTTGTCACGGTCCACGGGTACGGATGGCTGATGGCGGAACAGGATGACACTTGCGCCAGTAATAGCCGAGATTGTCCATGTTAGCCAGATACGGGTTAGCAATGATCTGAGGAGACAAACAGTATCAGCGAAGCACAGAGACTGCAGACGCAGCGCAGACAGATCAGGAACAGAACCGGATGTAGCAATGATAGAACACGTTGCTCCGGCACTCCCCTAATGGTGGAGTGACCAGATATAGTACTGAGTGCGCAGCCATTGGTTAATTAGCTATTTCAAAAAATGCACGCTGCCCCTTCAAGAGAGACGGTGGGCGCGGCCTCGCATCCTAAGCAGACTATCTGGAGGCCTGCCAGCAGCGTGCCAGGAAGTGGAGGAGGACACAGGACGCCGAGGAGCAGATGGGACAGGAGACCCCAGCCCGCGCGCAGACTGCTGCAGAGGGACAGCTAGAGGAACAGGTGAGTGAGCAGAACGGAGTGCAGAGCCAGCGCTGGGACCGAGTGTAACAGGTATATGGCGGTGTATAGTGCACACTGTGTCTGGTATATGGCGGTGTATAGTGCACACTGGTCTGGTACATGGCAGTGTATAGTGCACACTGTGACTGGTACATGGCAGTGTATAGTGCACACTGTGTCTGTGTATGGCAGTGTATAGTGCGTTGGTCAGGCGTGATGTGCCACTGTGACGTACATGGCAGTAAGTGCACACTGTGTTGGTACATGCATGTATAGTGCACACTGTGTCTGGTACATGGATATATAGAGCACACTGTGACTGGCGCTGTGTGTGTGCACCCACTGCCATACATAAACAATACAACTGTGACATTGGAAAGTCCATTGGGCACGTGACATAATCATTAATACTAACCACATATTGACATCACCCAATGCCATGCGTCTGTGCCAACAGGAGTCTTAATTCCCGAAATGGAAAATCACTCTCATCATTAGAAATGTTTGTGGTTGTAGGCGATGTTGGATTGGTGATTAGTTATGCCGATCGATGCAGATCTGTCAAATTCATATCTGCTAGATATATGTCATACGATACTGATACCATCACTATCGTCCTCCCAGGTCGCTAATCATATTGGAAGTGAACATCATGAAATAATTTTTGCTGCTGAGGAGGGAATACAGGCGGTGGATGAGGTCATCTTCACTCTGGAGACCTATGATATCACAACTGTGAGAGCGTCTGTAGGTAAGAAATAGTCTTCATTAAGGTCAGCCATACACGCCCCGTGGCTACCTGCAGCCACCACTAGAGGGAGCTCACAAGATTACTGTATGCAGTTTTATCATTGAGTTCAATAGGAGCTCTCTCTAGTGGTGGCTGAAGGCAGAAAAGGTTGTATCAACAAAACTTTGTCCATAGAAAGGTTTCTTAAAATTATCCATAAAAGTGGTCGAGCGCTAAAACTTTAGTAAAGACTGATTTTTTTTCCTGCTATAAAAAAAAGCCGCTTCCCTTTCACTCTCCATTAAAAACTGACCTCTTACCCTTAGGTCCATGACGTCATCTCCTTTCTTTGATCTATAAATATAAACATTTTTTTCTTCTATTGAGCAAAACCAAATATTGTAACCTTTCGCTACAAAACACCTTTTTTTTATTTCAGGCTCAAAAATTAAAAATATAATTTTTAATTTTTTTCTGTAATCCCACAAGTGGTGAGTGTTAATATAGCATATCAAGGAGAAAATCCATCTTCTTTTATCTTTTCTTTATATTTTTTTTCTTTGATATAAACAAAATAATTGAGATCTCTGGGGCCAATATAGAAAAAAAGAATCTAAATGAATAAAAAAAAATAATAAAAGAATTACAAATCTATAAAAATAACTAAAAAAAACCCCAAGTAAATAAATTAAAAATAGTTAAATAAAAACAAGTAAATAAATAAATACAATATTTAAATAAATAAATAAAATAAGTAAATAATAAATGAAAATGTATATAAAAAATAAAATAAGAAAAAAATAAGTAAGAAAATAAATAATTTAATACCAATCTTTGTTTCAGAGTTATTTTTTTTTAAAGAATAGGACATGAGGCATATCAAGGATACACAGCTAGGGAGGTCCCGCTGATCCCACCACTGTTAACACTTTGTCAAGACAACTTAACTTTTCTGCCTCCAATCATCAGGACAATTACACAATTGGCTGATGAGTGATGGACGCGGCCGTGCCTGCTTCCACAACTAGGCTGGTTATTGGGAAACTCACAGTGAATGTATGGTATATACAGCTCTTGCAAAAATTAAGAGACCACTGCACAGTTTTTATAAAATCCGCTTCTCTCCATGTCTGACAGCCATTCCATTCCAGTGTCAGTTGAATTCCGACCAGAGTTCACCTCATTCTACTTAATGTGCTTCTGATTAGGTGATCAGCTGAACCAAATCTTATTTAACGAAGGAAAGTATAAAAACCCTGCTGTGGTGTTCACAATCCTCCTGCAATAGGACAAGCTGGAGGCAAAACAAGTGCTAGTAATATCCCAAAAGTAATAGGAATGAAAAAATAACTTTTAACCATGCCAAAGGAGTTGAAAAGAAAAGTCTTGAGTGAGGAAAGCAAGGGCTCAATTCTGGCTTTACTAGCAGAGGAATACAGTGAGCGTCATGTTGCCTTCATCCTTAAAATTTTTAAGACGGCAGTCCATTACAACAAGGTGAAGCAGCAGACATTGGGGACAACAAAGCTACAGACCGGCAGAGGACGAAAACGACTCTCCACTGACCGGGATGATTGTCATCTTATTTGAATGTCACTCAGCAACCGCAGGATGACATCAAGTGACCTATAAAAGGACTGGTAAATGGCAGCTGGGGTGAAGTGTGCTGCAAGAACAGTTCGTAACAGGCTCCTAGAGGCAGGGCTCAAGTCATGTAAAGCTAGAAAAAAGCCTTTCATCATTGAGAAGCAAAGGAGAGCCAGGCCAAAGACCTTAAGGATTGGACCATAGAGGACTGGAGTAAGGTAATCTTCTCTGATGAGTCTAATTTTCAGCTTTGCCCAACACCTGGTCATCTAATGGTTAGACTGAGGCCTGGAGAGACGTACAAGCCACAGTGTCTTGCACCCACTTTGAAATTTGGTGGAGGATCGATGATGATCTGGGGATGCTTCAGCAAGGCTGGAATTGGGCAGGTTAATCTTTGCGAAGGACGTATGAATCAAGCCGCATACAAGGTTATCCTGGAAAACAGTTGATTCCTTCTGCTCAGGGAATGTTCCCCAACTCTGAGGACTGTTTTTTCCAGCAGGACAATGCGCCATGCCACACAGCTAGGTCAATCAATGTGTGGATGAAGGACTACCACATCAAATCCCTGTCATGGCCGCCCAATCTCCAGACCTGAACCCCATTGAAAACCTCTGGAATGTAATCAAGAGGAAGATGGATAGTCACAAGCCATCAAACAAAGAAGAACTGCGTACATTTCTGTACCAGGAGTGACATAAGGTCACCCAAAAGCAGTGTGACAGACTGGTGGAAAGCATGCCAAGACGCATGAAAGCTGTGATTAAAAATCATGGTTATTCCACAAAATATTGATTTTTGAACACTTCCTGAGTTAAAACATGAGTATTATTGTTTCTAAATGATTATGAACTTGTTTTCTTAGCATTATTTGAGGTCTGCATGCACTGCATTTTTTTTTGTTATTTTGACCAGTTCTCATTTTCTGAAAATAAATGCAAAATTTATTGCTTGGAAATTCGGAGACACGTTGTCAGTAGTTTATAGAATAAAAGAGCAATTTACATTTTACTCAAAAATATACCTATACAGAGAAAAATCAGACAAACTGAAAATTTTGCAGTGGTCTCTTAATTTTTGCCAGAGTTGTATACCTCCGATTCCAATGCATGGAATATATGTATTTACCCCGATACTTTCACTGCCAGCTCCACAATAACAAAAGAACTGCTAACTGCCACCACCAATCATTATTTATATAGGCCAATTGGACGCCCATTACAGGCAGCGCATGGCTTCAGGGGAGTGGTTTACAGAGCAAGAGGAACAGAGCTATTACATTTATATATTTAATCCAGGAAGATAGGCAGTGTGTATAAAAATATATACAAAGATGATACAGAATGGGAACAAACAGTACGGTATATACAATTATATCAAAGATCACAGCCGGAGCAGTTATGCTGAACCCACTGCGCCGTTATCTTTTTGTCACGAATAGCCCTCTACTGTTCCCTTTCGTGAGGACAGTTACTCAATTGACCAATGATTAACGGAGGAGGATGTAGGCTGTTTCTACTATCAGGAAAGCACAGTGAGCGTATTGTATATACACAACCGATTCCAACACATGGAATATGTATATACCTCTGTACGGTCTCTTCCAACTCCACAATAACCCGAGAATGATTATTGGCTGTCACCACCAATTGTCTGTACTGGCCAATTGGATGCATTGCATATGACTTTCAGAAGTGTGGTTTACAAAACAAAAGGAGCTATTGTATTAAATTTTATATTTAATCCAAAATGATAGGCAGTGTTTATAAAAAATCTATACAAAAGATTTGACAAAGGTGAGAAAACAATACAGCATATAAAAATACATAAAATAAAAAGGATTAACAAAAGAAACTTACTTAATGCTGCTCACAGAGATGGCTCAGAGCTTAGCAAAGGAGAGCACTTCGGTTGGGAAACGTCCGGTGAAACGTGGATCATACCTACACAGATATGCATCTCCCTGCGTTGGACTCAGATCATACTTTGCCTTGTCTTTTTATTAGGTCTGTAGGGATTTTATTTTTTCTCTATGACAGACCATTGCACAAGATGAGGTGTAACCAGAATGGTACCAGTCAGCGAGCTGCAGAACTACAACTCTCAGCATTCAACGATAGCTCTTTTGCACAAGAATATTACTGAGTATATTTGATATTAATAATATTTTTTATATATAATTTTCAGCAATGTATTTGATTTCCAAGTACATAAGAAAAAAGACGAACAGCGTGGTGATATTTTCCGGGGAAGGCTCCGACGAGCTCACCCAGGGCTACATCTACTTCCACAAGGTTGGTAATCCTCCTATTTGGGTGGGAATAATGTTGTCTCATCAAGAGAATTTTTTATAAATTTTCATCACAACAGTTTTGTTTTGCAAATTGCCTCTAAGAGATAAGAGTTGAGCCGGCATGGCGAAACATTGATTAGGTTTGTGCAGAGAATTGATGGCGGGTACATAGGGGAAGACCCTCGGGGTGTTGTTAGGTATCCAGCGCAATCCATGTCGAGACCCGCAGACACTTTACTTCATAACTCCAGGCCTGGTATTCGCTGCTGATGCGGTTCTGCTTTATATGGAATTTTTTTACAGGCCCCTTCTGAGGAAGAGGCGGCAGAAGACAGCGAGCGCTTACTACGAGAGCTGTACTTGTTCGACGTGCTTCGCGCTGACAGGACTACGGCCGCACATGGGTGAGCATCATATTTTTGGAAGAAATTTTTTTTTTCTTTTACTTAAAAGCAAGTATTTTGGGTCTAAAATTATTTTTGTATTTGAGTTTCATTTTAAAATTTTTGTGTTGTTTGATTTTTGGCTGCATAATGAGTTAACTGAAAATCCATCATTGAGCTTATTTTAATGGAAAGTTTTTAACTCTTATCTTTTTTTTTTTCTCACAACTGATTACACTTGTGCTTCACAAAGCTATTTGAAAATAGCTTAATCACCAGTAAGGAAACTTCCGTGTCTGCAGCACATTAATATTATGCAGCACTTTGGTATTATGAAGTATTTTAATTAGTATTATGCAGCACATTGTTATTATGCAGCACATTATTATGAAGCACATTGTTATTATGCAGCACATTAATATTATGCAGCACATTGTTATTATGCAGCACATTATTATGCATCACATTGTTATTATGCAGCACATTACTATTATGCAGCACATTTTGCATACACATTATTTGTAATTTTTTCGTGACAGCCTTGAACTTCGCGTGCCTTTCCTGGATCACCGCTTTACTGCATACTACCTCTCTCTGCCCCCCGAGCTGCGGGTACCTAAGGTGCGGTATTGTGCTTTTTTCTGTACATTATACTCGTTACTCTCAGATACTGCCACATTCTGACTATAGTTTATTATTCTGCACAGAATGGCGTCGAAAAATACCTCCTGAGAGAAGCCTTCGAGAGCTCCGACCTCATCCCAAAAGACATTCTGTGGAGACCCAAGGAAGCGTTCAGCGATGGATTGTGCTCCACGAAGAAGTCCTGGTTTTCCATTTTGCAGGACCATATAGAACAGCAGGTACAGGGGTCTGAGATAAATTAGGAAGCTGCAGGGAGAACACGTATACATGTGACTCTGCCGGACCTCCCCTATGTATATATAGGAAGGGGGAGGCCAAGACAGGCAGCAGTGTTACTAGGAAGGGGGAGGCCAAGACAGGCAGCAGTGTTATACCAGTGCTGGCTGGTATGACGAATGACTTAGCTTAGCTTAGGCTGCTGCGCTCTACTGCCATGTGACTTTAATATTCATGGCCTACCCTTAATCTTTGCCATCAATATTCAATCAGAGGGGGTCTGACTCCTGGCACCTCTCAGATCAGCAGTCTACTAATTGTTCACAACTCATAGTAATAGTACCAGTTCTTGAGGTGTTTTTCCCCATTCATCCACCAGGGGAGGTGTTGTACTGTTCTTTCACTAGTTTTGTCAGGTTTTCTTTTAGCATTATAACCACTATCATTTGTGCATCATTTATACAGTGACTCAGATGTGAATGTTCCTTATGACAAAAGTGCTTGAAATAATCTCTCTAAAAAAAAAGTCTTTAGTTACATGGATGTGCAATAAAAAATTATATTGTATTATCGTGTTTGCCAGAAAAATCAATATAATAGTCCTTGTGGTCGACTGGCTCACGTGGCTGCTCAGAGAGGTAGACACAGTAATGTTTCTCGTTTGAATCTTTTACTGGTTTATTAATAAAGGTACAGCATAAACCAGTGCAAAGTTCAGCAAAATAAACACGGCCTTTCTGACATAACGGGAAAGCAAAGGATAACATATTGCACAGTCTATGTAGCGTTGGGGATCTGCCAGCTCAGGGAAAACAACAGTGTTCAGCTCTATTTACCACAAACACTGCTCTGGAGCTCTCGTCTCCAGGCACACCAAGCACTGAATGATCCAGAAGGCTGACTATTTACCTTCTAGACCCCTACCCTGGGATGGAGATATGGTGAACAGCCTCCCACCCACTCTTCAGATGTTCACAAAAATACTCAGCCCTTAACTTGGCCGATTAACCCCTCTCAGCACTTAGTGTGCTGAATCATTTTCTCCAAGTTCATATCACTGAAGCTAACATCTTCAGTGACACATTTCTCCCCTCCAGGAATTTATCAGAGATCTTCTTGCAGCCTGAAGAACCTCTGTGCTCTGAAAGCTTGCAAATATAATTTTTCTGGTAAGCCAATAAAAGTATGTGACATTGGTTACATGGAAGAACGCATTGGGAAACTTTGGGGGAATAATGTTCTTTACTATTCAAGATCACGCTGTACGTCTTACCAATACTTCTCCCCATCAGTAAGTTACTTCTGTAGGAGCTGAGAATTTTAATAAGTGGTTGTGTTATCATGAGATTCTACATAATTTCAGCAATATAAAGATACCTTCTTCATAGATATCTTATGCGAAAAAAAACAATGGACTCTAATTACACTTAACTACTATAATACTGCACATGTATATGCTACAAGAATATAATACTGCCCCTGTATACAAGAATATAACTACTATAATACTGCCCCTATGTACAATAATATAATTACTATAATACTGCCCCTATGTACAAGAATATAACTACAATAATACTGCTCCTATGTACAAAAATATAACTACTATAATACTGCTCCTATGTACAAGAATATAACTACTATAATACTGCCCCTATGTACAAGAATATAACTACTATAATACTGCTCCTATGTACAAGAATATAACTACTATAATATGCTCCTATGTACAATAATATAACTACTATAATACTGCTCCTATGTACAAGAATATAACTACTATAATACTGCTCCTATGTACAAGAATAAACTACTATAATACTGCTCCTACGTACAAGAATATAACTACTATAATACTGCCCCTATGTACCAGAATATAACTACTATAATACTGAACCTGTGTACAAGAATATAACTACTATAATACTGCTCCTATATACAAGAATATAACTACTATAATACTGCCCCTATGTACAAGAATATAACTACTATAATACTGCCCCTATGTACAAGAATATAACTACTATAATACTGCTCCTATATACAAGAATATAACTACTATAATACTGCTCCTATGTACAAGAATATAACTACTATAATACTGCCCTATGTACAAGAATATAACTACTATAATACTGCTCCTATTACAATAATATAACTACTAAATACTGCCCTATGTACAAGAATATAACTACTATAATACTGCTCCTATGTACAAGAATATAACTACTATAATACTGCCCCTATGTACAAGAATATAACTACTATAATACTGCTCCTATATACAAGAATATAACTACTATAATACTGCCCTATGTACAAGAATATAACTACTAAATACTGCCCTATGTACAAGAATATAACTACTATAATACTGCTCCTATATACAAGAATATAACTACTATAATACTGCTCCTATATACAAGAATTTAACTAACCATAATACTGCTCCTATGTACAAGAATATAACTACTATAATACTGCTCCTATATACAATAATATAACTACTATAATACTGCCCCTATGTACAAGAATATAACTACTATAATACTGCTCCTATGTACAAGAATATAACTACTATAATACTGCCCCTATGTACAAGAATATAACTACTATAATACTGCTCCTATGTACAAGAATATAACTACTATAATACTGCTCCTATATACAATAATATAACTACTATAATACTGCCCCTATGTACAAGAATATAACTACTATAATACTGCTCCTATGTACAAGAATATAACTACTATAATACTGCCCCTATATACAAGAATATAACTACTATAATACTGCCCCTATGTACAAGAATATAACTACTATAATACTGCTCCTATGTACAAGAATATAACTACTATAATACTGCTCCTATATACAAGAATATAACTACTATAATACTGCTCCTATGTACAAGAATATAACTACTATAATACTGCTCCTATGTACAAGAATATAACTACTATAATACTGCCCCTATGTACAAGAATATAACTACTATAATACTGCTCCTATGTACAAGAATATAACTACTATAATACTGCCCCTAGTACAAGAATATAACTACTATAATACTGCTCCTATGTACAAGAATATAACTACTATAATACTGCCCTATGTACAAGAATATAACTACTATAATACTGCTCCCTATGTACAAGAATATAACTACTATAATACTGCCCTATGTACAAGAATATAACTACTATAATACTGCTCCTATGTACAAGAATATAACTACTATAATACTGCCCTATGTACAAGAATATAACTACTATAATACTGCTCCTATGTACAAGAATATAACTACTATAATACTGCTCCTATGTACAAGAATTTAACTACTATAATACTGCCCCTATGTACAAGAATATAACTACTATAATACTGCTCCTATGTACAAGAATATAACTACTATAATACTGCCCCCTATGTATAAGAATATAACTACTATAATACTGCTCCTATGTACAGGAATATAACTACTATAATACTGCCCCTATGTACAAGAATATAACTACTATAATACTGCCCTATGTACAAGAATATAACTACTATAATACTGCTCCCTATGTACAAGAATATAACTACTATAATACTGCCCTATGTACAAGAATATAACTACTATAATACTGCCCTTGTAAGAATATAACTACTATAATACTGCTCCTATGTACAAGAATATAACTACTATAATACTGCTCCTATGTACAGGAATATAACTACTATAATACTATCCCTATGTACAAGAATATAACTACTATAATACTGCCCCCTATGTATAAGAATATAACTACTATAATACTGCTCCTATGTACAGGAATATAACTATTAAAATATTTTGATATTTAAAAAGTGAGAGGAATAGAAAAGCCTCAATCAAAGGTGGATTACAATTTTGTTTGTACTACATTTAATATAGTCTAGAGGTAGATACTTGCTGCAATTATGAGTATTTTCCTTTGTTATTATCGGTACAATTTAACCCCTTTCCAACATGATCAGTATATGTACGACGCTGCAGAAGCTGCGTTCCCACAAACCACCGTACACATACTTTCTCACGATCGTGATAATGTAAATAGTAAAAAAAAAAGATATTAAAAATATAAAAAAAATCACAAAATAAAGAACAAATAAAAAAAAAAGAAAAAATATTAATCCAATACATTTTTTTTGTATAAAACCAAAAATAAACAATAAAAAGTAAACATATTTGTGTCCGGAACGGCCCAAACTATAAAACTGCCCCACTAGTTAATCCCTTCAATGAACACCGTAAAAAAAAAAATAAATAAAAAACAAGGCAAAGACAATGCTTTATAATCATACCGCTGAACAAAAAGTGGATTAAAGCGAGATAAAAAAGACGAATGTAAATAAAAATGGTATAACTGAAAATGTCATCTTGTCATGCAATAAACAAGCTGCCACACAGCTTTGTCAGCTGTAAAGTAAACAAGTTATAGCTCTCACAATAAAGCAATGGAAAAATAATTATTTTTTCTATAAAATCGTTTTTATTGTGTGAAAGCGCCAAAACGTAAAAAAATGTATAAATGTGGTCTCACTGTAATCGTACTGACCCAAAGAATAAAGCTCTCTTACCAATTTTACCACACGCGGAATGACATAAAACAACAATTCCTGAATTGCCTCCCAAAAATCGGAATAGAAGGCAATCAAAAAATGTAATTTGCCTGAAAACGATAGTAATAAAAACATCACGTCGTCCTGTAAAAAAAAAGCCCTGACATAAAACCAAAATATGGAAGAATTATAGGTATCCAAATCTGGCGATGCAAAATCTTATTTTTACAATAAAAAGCGTCTTTTAATGTGTGAACGCTGCCAAACATAAAAAAACTGATATAAATGGTATCGCTGTAATCGCACCAACACAAAGAATAAAGTCACCTAATCACTTATACTGCACGACGAACAGCGTAAAAAATAAAACAAATTCTTCACCTGCTGTGGATTTTTTTATTTTTCTCCCGAAGATGTAAGGCTCGTGTGGAGACACAGGGGTCAGGGGGTACTCTAGTCCACTAGCCCGAAACCGCTCCTCCTTTTACTGTGGGCGTAATACTACTCAGACAACACAGGGTGAGGGTAAAACAATGTGGCAATACTTTATTGAACCACAAAAAAGGCAAATAACACATAGAACAGTCCCAGTAAAATACCCAAGATGGTGCAAAATTACAGAGTCTCACCCTTCTGCTGACTCGCCGGGATTAAGATGAATGCAGTTGCGGCTTCCAGTGCTGACTACCCCCACATGTGGCACGCACAGAGAAGAGGTAGCTACAAGCTTAGGAAGCTAACCTAGAGCAGTAAGGTATGTGGCCAGGTGACCTGATCGTCCCAACCTCGATTCTTCAAGACGTCTCTGAGGGTTCAGCAATAGTCAATAGAGCAGATCTTTGTTCTTCCAGCTGAGGCTGTGGTCCCCTAAGCTGACATCCTGTAGAGCAGGGTGGGGAATCTTTTTTCTGCCAAGGGCCATTTGGATATTTATACCGTACAAACTCCGCCCACAAAGTACATCCTGACTCTGGCACTGGTGTTGCATGCCCTTCAGTGTTCAGTAGTGAACACTGTGTGTGTGTGCTCACAGATCAAGAAGATATTAATGAGCTGTAGGCAATCAAAATACAGCTCACTGCCAAAGCACTGCGGTCCCTGAGAATATGCCCAGGGGCCAGATAAAAGGTCATCGAGGGCCGTAAATGGCCCTGGGGCCTGAGGTTCCCCACCCCTGCTGTAGAGTCACTTGGAACAGAGGCAAAGTCTTTTTATATAGTTCACAACTGTCCTTCAAGCCATAATTCACAGGTCAAGGGGAAGGGGTGATAAGGTTAACCCGCATTGTTTGATTATATTTATAGTTTATCCTTCAATGTTTACAAGTCAACAAACTGCATGGCTTAGTATAATGTGTAGTCAACACATTAGAAAACATCAATGTTCAGTGACCTTACATTCCTGTTTTCCAAAGATAACAGTACAATAAACTGTAGGAGCTGGTATAAGAGGTAAATAACAACCATTTATCACTTTACAAATATCAATTCAACGTACAAGATGAGTCAATAATTCAGACAATAGTCTTTGATTTTGGACTACGGAATATATATCTGGCATAATTAAGAAGAAATGCTGTGTCGTCACGGCTCGACTCACATTTATCCTGGTCACTACGCTGAGCGCTTACACTGGGATTTCCGTGTAAATCTCTGAAATACGTGATTCAGGCGGAACTACTGGCAGAAAATTTCCTATAATGAAGCAGATGGAGAAACCGAATGATGTCTGGCCTATGATCCACAGTGTCCGTATTTTTAGGCGTGCATAAAAGTGCCGTCAGCCACAGTTTGTGCACTTTTGAAAAGAAGGACACGACTTAACAGAGACCAGATGGAGTCCAGACTAACTCTGCTGCCTCATATAGTGAGTGCATTCTCTTGGTGTTTTATCTGAATCACATCACTCGAAGATTTAGATGGAAACCCCGATGTAAGTGCTCAGCGTAGAGTGCCAGATAAATGTGATCCCAAACGTTATGTAAAATGTTCCCAATAAAAGCTTCAACTCAGTTCACAAAAAAGCATGTCCTCACTCAGGTCTGTCATCTGTCAATGGAAATATAGGGCGATTCCACGTTACTGGTAGTACAAAGGTTGTGGAAAAGCGCTAGGACTCCTTCCCCTCCAAAAGAAATTCAGCAAATTCTGCGCTCCAAAATCCAAATGCTCCCTCCATTCTGAGCCCCACAGTGTGCCTAGACCAATGACAGCCTGCCTAATTTACATATGCGTGTCTCCAGAAGCATGAGCTGGGCGCTACCAGGTACTGGGCACTACAGTGCATTATTTATTTATTACTAGAAATAGGGCCGATGCTATCGCATCGGGAGTGTGGTGAAATTAGACGTCACCGCTATTCCCCATGCAGGCACAGTAACAGCCGCATTGTTACCGCGCATGCGCGGGTAGAACGCGCAATTGTGGCTGTTACTGCGCATGTGCGGGAATAGCGGTGACGTGAATGTCAATTGCGCATTAACACGAACTGCGCCTGCGCAAGTGACACTGCCGCGGTGCCCTATGGGATTCGGGGACAGCAGCCAGAAGTCCCAACTGGGGAATATATATAAGATTATGCTTTTGCTTATATAGCGCTATCTTATTTCGCAGCGCTGTACACACATTATCATCACTGTCCCCAGTGGGGCTCACAATCTTCATTCCCTCTCAGTATATCTTTGGAGTACTGGTGATTATAAGTTACTGGGAGTTACAATGGCAGTTTGCAATTTTCACTCAGCAACATCCACTGCTGCTTGTTTCTGGAAAACACCTATGGTGTCAAAATTGTCACATCCCCTGTAGATAAATTCCCAAAAGTGGTATAATTTCCAAAATGGAGTCGCTTAGGGGCGATTCTGCTCTTCTAGCACTTGGGACTCTGTATATGGAGTCTGCAAACTATTTTAGGAAAATCTGTGCTCCAGGAGGCAAAAAGCTGAGTCTCTCCTTGTGGCTAAGCAGTACTCTACAGCCTCATATAGGGTGTTGCCACGTTCAGCAGAAATTGTGGGACAAATTATTGTGCCATTTTTACCCATTTCCCAGTGTGAAAATGTAAAATCTGGGGCTAAAACAAAATTTTGGTGATAAAAATGTAATTATTTTTTCTTCACTGCCCAATGGTATACAATGCTGTCATCTGTGGTGTCAATATGACCACTGCACCCCAGATGAATTCATTCAGAGGTGTAGTTTGTAAAATGAGGTCACTTTTAGGGGGTTCTGCTGTACTGGCAGCGCAGGGGCTCTGCCAATGTGACATGGCCCCCTCAAACCAGTCCAGCAAAATTTGAACTCCAATATGGCGCTTCTTCCCTTCTGAGCTTTGCACTGTGCCTCAAAAGTAGTTTTACACCTCATATGAGATATGTGTCTCAGGAATTGTACACAATTTGGTCCATTTCATGCACCTTGTCAAAATAAATTGGCAAACAAATTTTGTGGGAAATACTTTTTTTCAGTTTCACAGTCACTTTGTAATTGTGATGGGTTCAAGGCTTCCTCATGTCAGATAAATTGCTGAAGGTAGTCCAAAATGGGCATGGGTTCTGTTTAGAATCAGGGCATGACACCAGACCATTCCATCAAGTCTTGTTCAAGTCACTTCTGTTCTGAGCCTGCGGATCAAAATATCAGGACTGTGTATCAGGATTTGCACATATTGGTATTTCTCTGTACCCTTGTGAAATAAAATTGGCTAAGAATTTGTGAAATGTTTTTTTTCAGTTTCATGTCAAGTTATAAACTTCTGTGGAAAATTTGGAGGTTCAAGGTGCTCCACCACACATTTAGATAAGTTCCTTGAAAGGTCTGGTTTCCAAAATGGGGTCACTTGTGGGGGGTTTCCACTTTTTAGGCACATCAGGAGCTTTCCAAACGTGACTTGGCATCTGCTAATGATTCCAGCAAATTTTACATTCAAGAAGTCAAATGGCGCTCCTTCCCTTCGTGCCCTGCCATATGCCCAAATAGTAGTTTTACCCAACATATGGGGTATTGGCATGCTCAGGAGAAATTGCACGACAAATTTTGGGATCCATTTTTTTCCCGTTACCATTGTGAAAATAAAAAAATTAGGGTCTAAAGTAAAATTTTTAAGTTAAGTGTTCAATTTTTTTCCTTCCACATTCCATTAATTCCTGTGAAACAACTGAAGGGTTAATAAACTTCTTGAATGTGGTTTTGGGCACTTGAGGGGTGCAGCTTTTAGAATGGAAATTTGGAAATTTTCTGTCACATTGACCCCTCAAAGTGACTTCAAAAGTGATGTGGTCCCTAAACACAATGTTTTTTTTTTTTCAATTTTGTTTTAAAAATGAGAACTCGATGGTCAACTTTTAACCCTTATAACTTCCTAACAAAAAAAATTGTTACAAAAATTGTGCTGATGTAAAGTAGACATGTGGGAAATGTTATTTATTAACTATTTTGTGTGACATGACTCTCTATTTAAGGCAAATTAAAGTTTGAAAATTGCAAAATTTTAAAAATGTTCTCCAAATATCCAAGTTTTTCACAAATAAATGCAAGTCACATCTAATAAATTTTACCACTATCATGAAGTACAATATGTCACAAAAACCCATCTCAGATCAGTGGGATGCGTTGAAACGTTCCAGAGTTATAACCTCATAAAGTGACATTGGTCAGAATAGAAAAAATTGTCCCGGTCATGAAGGTGAAAACAGGCTTTGGGGTGATGGGGTTAAAGGACAAGCTCCGCTCTGCTACATGGTTATGTCCATGGTTCTGAAATATTATACTAGAATATGAACATTACAGTTTGGCCTTATGACCCTAGATATTCCTTCGAACTAACGCTCAGATAAAACAGAACTGGAGGCTATCCATTATTTTTTTTCTTTTAATGAAATCTGTCTGCAAGTTTTTGCTGTGTAATCTGACAGCATCATTGATGTAGAGGCAGAGACCCTGATTCTAGCAATGTGCAGCAGTTGTGATACAATCTCTGTTTACTATTTTACAGATCTAGCAGAGCTGAGAATGCTGAGCCTTGTATAACCCTGCCCACAGCACTGATTGCCAGTTTTCTGTGTACACTGCATAGGCAGAAAGCTACTAATCAGTGCTGTGGGTGGATCAGGAGGCATGAGATACCTAGTTCTGTAGTGATAATCTCCTGCTGATAAAACACTACAATAATTGTATTGAAACAGAAACACACAGCCAAGTAAGTGACACATCACTGGAACCAGGATCCCAGCCCCTACATCATTATGCTCTAAGACAGCAAAAAATCTGCCAATATAATCACTTTAAAGTGTATTTCATCCTTAAACTTTCTAGCAGACTCCCCCTGTAGGAACGATTTACAGATTAAGCAGAGTTGAATTTGTTCTGCACTCCTTGCATTACATTAAGTCTCATTCCCTTATAACACACTTAGCTCTGCTACGTCCGCCTGTCCGCCTCCCAGCCCACCAGAGCTGTGGTCACAAGTTATTTTCTGGGTCATGCTGCGCCGTTCTTACATTCGTGGGAGCTGATGGAACCTCGGCTCGATACATTATTGCAGGACTGAATGGCCATTGTTTCTTCATCTCCAGGTCGATGACACAATGCTGGAGAAATCTGCCGAAAAGTTCCCCTTTAATTCTCCCAAGACAAAGGAAGGTTACTTCTACCGTCAGATCTTTGAGAAGTATTACCCGGGGCGAGCTGACTGGCTGACTCACTACTGGATGCCTCGATGGATCCACGCCACCGACCCGTCTGCCCGAACACTCACACACTATAAATCTGATGCCTAAAGTTCATCCAGCCTTGAGGAAGAAACAATTATTTCCCACTTTACGTAAATTCTCTTTCTTTTTTTATGACGACAGTTTTACAATAAAAACCAAGTGGAGAAGGATTACACGTAAATGTTCCCGAGAATGATGGCCAATTTTACTCTGACACTTCACCCTCTGGAGGACGTAATGCATTCACCTCCACCTCCTGATTGACGGATCCTGTTATTAGAGGGAATGTTACAGGTTGTTGTCTGGGGGTCCCCACACTGTGAATCACACACAGACCTGTCAGCTGGCTGGAGATGCGGAAACATTAAGGCACATCATTCTATAAATGTAGCGCATACAGATAGCCCCTACGGACCAGTATAGATGGCGGGGAACTTTGCTAAGATGTCCTCCTTACCCATAGTTGGACAAGCCGTGCTCCTCTCTTCATAGTCACGGTGCAGCCTTACAAGGTTGAATGGGACAAGCAAGTATGGGCCAAACCAATACATAATATAAAGCCTGACCTCGAGGGCGCTATGGACCAGTAGAATGAGGAACCCTAGCCAGGTGGCCAACTTCCACATATTTGTAGCCAGGGCTTCATAATATAATAATAATTTTATTTCTGTAACACCAGCATATTCCGCAGCACTTTACATTTTTGGAGGGGACTTATACAGACAAAGACATTCAGAATAACACATAACTGAACAGATACCAAAAGAAGTGAGGGTCCTGCTTCTCGCAAGCTTATGAGGAAATAGGGGACACACGAAAGGTGGATGGTAAAAAGTCCTTGTATTGTAAGGTCTAGCCATCAATCTAATAAATAGGTTATTCACATAATGCTGCATGAACAGATTGCCAGGCACTATGTGTACAAGTACAGACACAGAGGGTTATTAAGTGCATGGAGGGTGTGAGAACAGATACTACGAGGGTCATCATTTTGTATGGGCCAAACGGGAAAAGTTAGATAAGTGAGGTGGGGCGATAGGCCAGTCTAAAGAAATGCGCTTTTAGGCCACTCTTAAAACTGTTCGTATTGGGAATTAATCAAATTGTCCTTGATAGTGCATTCCAAAGAACTGGCGTAGCACATGAGAAGTCTTAGAGATGGGAGTGGGAGGTTCTGATTATTGAGGATGCTAACCTCAGGTCATTAGCAGAACATAGGGCACGGGTAGGGTTGTAAACTGAGATGAGGGAGGAGATGTAGGGTGGTGCTGAACCGTGGAGCGCTTTGTGGGTGAGAGTGATACGTTTATTTTGAACTCTGGAGTGGATGGGTAACCAGTGTAATGACTGGCACAGGGTAGAGGCATCGGTGTAGTGGTTGGAAAAGAATATGATCCTGGCTGCTGCATTCAGGATGGATTGGAGAGGGGAGAGTTTAGTAAGAGGGAGACTGATTAGTAGAGAGTTGCAATAGTCCAGATGAAAATGAATAAGAGCAACAGTAAGCGTTTTTGCTGAGTCAAAGGTAAGAAATGGTTGAATTCTAGAGCAGTTTTTGAGGTGTAAGTGACATGAGCAAATGAGAGATTGGATGTGGGAGGTGAAGGAAAGATATGAGTCAAGTATGACCACAAAACAGCCGGCATGCTACAGGGGTGCAATGGTAGAACCACACATGAAAATTGCATTATTGGGTTTAGGAAGGTTAGTGCAAGGAGGAAACACAAGGAGTTCAGTTTTTGACAGGTTCAGTTTCAGATAGAGTGAGGACACAATGATAGAGATGACGGGAAGACAATCACTGGAATATAATAGTAATGCAGGGGTGATGTCAGGAGACGATGTGTGCCATCAGCATAGAGATGATACTGAACACCGAATCTACTGATTTTTTTGTCCAGTAGGACAAGATGAGGGGGCCTAGGATAGATCCTTGAGAAACCCAACAGTAAGGAGAAAAGGAGCCAGCAAAAGATACAGTGAAGGAGCGGTCAGAGATAGGAGAACCAGGAGAGAGCGGTATATTAGATACCGATAGAACGGAGCATAGTGAGGAGGAGCTGGTGATCCACAGTGTCGAATGATGCAAGAGATCCAGGGGAATCAGCATGGGCAATTAGATTTAGCTGTTAGTAGATTATTAGATCTAGGGAGAACAATGCATGATATTAGGGGATTGTGAGAAAATTTCCTGTCGAATATGGTTAATTTTTTTCTTTTAAGCAATTGGCCAGATCGTCAGCGCTGTGATCCGTGGTTGGTGCCTGCCCTCTTGGATTGAGGAGAGAGTGAAAAGTGTCAAAGTTGTTTAGGATTCTTGATTAGTGAGGTGATGAGGGTGTTGAAGTAGGTTTGTTTGGAGAGGTGAAGTGTAGAATTGTATGTTTAAGCATAGACTTACAATGGTTGAAATCTTTAGCCAGATTCGATTTTCTCCACAAATGTTCGGTTCACCTGGAGCACCGCTTTAGGACATGTGTTTGCAGCGTGTGACAGGGTTGTCGCCATCTGTGCCAAGTTGTTTTATGTGTAAGAAGTGCACCTTCATCCAGGGCATTTTGCAGTGTTTCATGGTAATGTTCCAGTGTACAGTCAGGACGGGAGAGGAAAGAGATTACGGTCAGTGATAACTATATTCATAAGTTTGCGTGTTAATAGCCCGTATCTATTTATATAATCGTGGTATCCTGTCTGTCTGTCCAGGAAATCCTGCGTCGCTGATTGGTCCTGCCGCGGCCAATCAGCGACGCAGGGCTAACTCTGCCAATGTGGTCATGTGATTCACCAACTGCCCATGATGAACTGAACATGTTTTGTCAGTTACAGTGTCTGATGTACTTCTGTCACGTTTACTGAACACGGGTAATACACAGTGACATGAGGTAATACACAGGTGACAGGTAATACATAAGTAACATAAGGTAATACACAGTAAAATGAGGTAATATACAGTAATATGAGGTAATACACAGTAATATGAGGTAATACACAGGTAACGAGGTAATATGAGGTCATATACGGTAACATGAGGTAATACACAGTGATATGAGGTAATACACAGTGACATGAGGTAATACAGGTAAAATGAGGTAATATACAGTAATATGTGGTAATATACAGTAACATGAGGTAATACACAGTAAAATGAGGTAATATACAGTAACATGAGGTAATACACAGTAATATGAGGTAATACACAGGTAATATGAGGTAATATATGGTAACATGAGGTAATACACAGTAATATGAGGTAATACACAGTGATATGAGGTAGTACACAGTAACATCTAATATATATAATCGTCTTATCCCGTCTGTCTGTCTGTCCAGGAAATCCTGCGGGATTTCAGAAAAAAGATGGCGGCCATTAGCGGCTAATCTGCCGCACGTAGGTCAGCGGCGATGCAGCCGGGAGATTTCAACCAGGCAACGCCACCGCTATCGGGAGATCAGCGGCGCTAACCGTGGGTCATCTCCAGTACATACTCACCTTTGGTCCCTGCATCCCTGTCCCGACATGTCTGCTTCTATCCTGTGCGGTGCGGTCACGTAGTACCACTCATTAAGGTCATGAATATGGACGCGACTTCACTCCCATAAGCGTGGCGTCCATAAACATGAGATTAATGAGTGGTACCACGTGACCACATCACAAAGGAAGAAGCTGACGCGCCGGGATAGAGATGCAGGGACGTGCAGCGACGGAGCGAGGAGGGTAAGTATGATGGGGGAGGATGGAGGAGACCAGCGGAGGGTGCGAGTGGAGCCATGTAGACAGGGTGTGAGCGGAGCCATGTAAACAGGGTGCGAGCGGAGCCATGTATATAGAATTGGAGGGTGGGAGCGGAGCCATGTATATAGGATGGGCGGGTGAGAGCGGAGCCATGTATATAGGATAGGAGGGTGGATGTTATGTTACGGTAGCTGAGGAGTGCAGGTAAAAAAGGAAATACACCAGAGCAGTTGGAATCTATGGGATTGCAGTACCCTGACTAACCACCACAACTAGAGGCAGCCGTGGAGCGTTCCTACGATGGTCCTAGACGCCTCGTCACAGCCTGAGAAACTAACTACACCTAAAGATAGAAAGAGGAAAGCTATCTGCCCCGGAGCAGAACCCCAAAGACAATAGAAAGCCCCCAAACATGTAATGGCGGTTAGACAAGAGGAAATACTGACACAGAAAGAAAATAGTATGAGCAAACGCTGGGGCCCAAACTATCTAAATAGAAAGGACAGGAAGGGTACTTACTGCAATCTCAGAAAACCTGAAAAAACACCAACTCTACTAATTTCAAAATCACCTGAGATCACACGACCTCTACCACCTAAATTAGTTCTCTGGTGTAACAAAAACAGCAGCCACTGAAAAAACTGGAAAAAGCAAAACTACAAAACACAGTGGCTGGACTAAACTGAGAGGGCAAAAGCCCCCGGAGGGGACCCAGAAGGCCCCCACAGAAGTGCAGGACAAAATGCAAAAATATAGCAAAAACACAAAAGAAGAAATTGTCTTATCTGATAGCAGGAGATGCAGACACGACACAGCAGGCTACAAGGGAAACTGGAAAGAAGGATTCAGACCAGAACAATTGATCACCGGCAACCCTGATGGGAAAATGATTCCCTTAAATAAGACCAATCAGTAACACCTGATTCCCAATCCTCACTAGTACCGCTTGTAACCACCAGAGGGAGCCTCTGCTCAGAACTCATCTCAAACCCATTCACAACAGTACCCCCCCCTTGAGGAGGGGTCACCGAACCCTCATTTGAGCAACCAGGTCGGTCAGGATGAGTTCTATGATACGCACGGATAAGTCTCCTAGCATGGATGTCCGAAGCAAACACCCAAGAATTATCTTCCTGACCATAACCTCTCCATTTAACCAAATACTGGAGTCTTCGTCTAGAAAAACGAGAATCCAATATTTTCTCAACCACATACTCCAGATTGCCCTCAACCAAAACAGGGTCAGGAGGCAAAGCAGCAGGAACCACTGGCTCAACAAACCTCTTCAACAAGGACTTGTGGAACACGTTATGGATCTTAAATGTCCCTGGAAGAAGCAAACGAAAAGAAACAGGATTAATAATCTCCATGATCTTATAAGGTCCAATGAACCTAGGCTTAAATTTAGGAGATGCTACTCTCATAGGAATATTCTTTGAGGACAACCAGACCAAGTCCCCCACTTTAAACCGAGGACCATCAGTCCTATGCCGGTTAGCAAACCGCTGGGCCTTCTCCTGAGAGAGGGACAACCTCTCCACTACCTGGTCCCAAATCTGCTGCATACGCTCAACAACAGAGTCAACACCTGGACAGACAGAAGCCTCCGTCTGTCCTGAAGAAAATCGAGGGTGAAACCCAGAATTACAGAAAAACGGAGACATCAAAGTGGCAGAGCTAGCCCTATTATTAAGAGCAAACTCAGCCAAAGGCAAAAAAGAGACCCAGTCATCCTGATCAGCAGACACAAAGCATCTTAGATAAGTCTCCAATGTCTGGTTTGTTCTCTCAGTTTGACCATTGGTCTGAGGATGAAATGCCGAGGAGAAAGACAATTGAACACCCAGTTTAGAACAAAAAGTCCTCCAAAATCTGGAAACAAACTGGACTCCTCTGTCAGACACAATGTTCTCAGGAATGCCGTGTAAACGAACCACGTGCTGAAGGAACAACGGCACCAATTCAGAGGAGGAAGGCAACTTAGGTAATGGCACAAGATGTATCATTTTGGAAAACCTATCACAAATTACCCAGATGGTGGTCATTCTCTGAGAAACAGGAAGATCGGAAATGAAATCCATAGAGATATGGGTCCATGGTCTCTTGGGCACAGGCAATGGCATCAACAAACCACTAGAGCGAGAGCAAGGCTTGGAGCGAGAGCAAGTCCCGCAGGACTGCACAAATTCCCTGACATCGCGAGACAAGGTAGGCCACCAAAAGGACCGACTAACCAAGTCTCTGGTACCAAAAATTCCGGGATGCCCAGCCAATGCGGAACAATGAATCTCAGACATCACACTCTTTTCCATTGGTCCGGGACAAACAATTTTCCAACAGGGCAGCGCTCGGGCCTATCCTCCTGACACCCCTCCAGAGCAAGTCTCAAATTGGGCGAGATGGCGGAAAGAACTACACCCTCCTTCAAAATAACAGAGGGATCAGATAGCTCAGGAGAGTCCGCAAGGAAACTCCTCGAGAGGGCATCCGCCTTAACATTCTTAGTGCCAGGAAGAAAGGAAACCACAAAATTAAAACGTGTGAAAAACAAGGCCCACCTGGCCTGTCTAGGATTGAGTCGCTTGGCAGATTCCAGATAGACCAGATTCTTATGGTCCGTAAGGACCACCACCTGATGTTTGGCTCCCTCCAGCCAATGTCTCCACTCTTCAAAAGCCCACTTCATGGCCAATAACTCCCGATTACCCACGTCATAATTACGTTCAGTATGAGAAAATTTTCGAGAGAAAAAGGCACAAGGGTTACTTTTAGAGGTCTCTGGATCTTTTTGGGACAAAACGGCACCTGCCCCAATTTCAGAGGCATCAACCTCCACCTGAAATGGCAGAGAAACATCAGGCTGCCGTAGAACAGGAGCAGAAGTGAATCTCTGCTTAAGTTCCTGAAACGCAGAGACTGCCTCAGGAGGCCAATTCACCACATCAGAACCCTTTCTGGTCAAATCAGTTAATGGTTTAACAATAACAGAGAAATTACAAATAAATTTACGATAAAAATTGGCAAAACCCAAAAATCTCTGAAGAGCCTTTAATGAAGTAGGTTGGACCCAATCACAGATGGCCTGAACCTTGACCGGGTCCATTTCAATAACAGATGGGGACAAAATGAATCCCAGAAATGAGATCTTCTGTACGCCAAAAAGACACTTTGATCCCTTCACATACAGAGCATTCTCTCTCAAAATCTGGAATACAGTTCGAACATGTTTCACATGAGAGTCCCAGTCATTAGAAAAAATCAAGATATCATCCAAATAAACAATCAGAAACTTGTCCACAAAATCCCTGAAAATGTCATTCATGAAGGACTGGAAGACGGAAGGAGCATTAGTGAGCCCAAAGGGCATCACAAGGTACTCAAAATGCCCTTCAGGGGTGTTAAATGCCGTCTTCCATTCATCCCCGTGCTTAATGCGAATAAGGTTATACGCCCCCCTGAGGTCAAGCTTGGTAAACCAAGTAGCGTTTTTCACCCTGGAAAACAGGTCAGAAATCAAGGGTAACGGGTATTGATATTTCACAGTAATATTGTTCAAGAGACGATAATCAATACACGGCCTTAATGAACCATCTTTTTTGGCCACAAAGAAAAAACCGGCACCTAAGGGTGAAGAGGATGGTCTGATATGACCCTTCTCCAATGATTCCTTGATATAAGACCGCATAGCGTCATGTTCAGGTACAGACAAGTTAAAAAGGCGACCTTTAGGGAATTTACTACCTGGCACTAATTCAATAGCGCAGTCATAGCTCCTATGGGGAGGTAAGGATGCAGATTTACTTTCGCTAAACACATCAGAAAAATCAAACAAAAAGTCAGGAACATCCTCAGCCTGGGGGAGGCAGAAAAAACAGGAGTGTTGGTATTAACACATTGGCAGCCCCAACTGGTTACAGACACAGATTTCCAATCCAAAACAGGATTATGAGACTGTAACCAAGGGAAACCCAGCAGGATAATGTCATGCAGATTATATAGAACCAAAAATTTGCAGCACTCCTGGTGATCAGGTTCAACCCTCATTATCACCTGAGTAGAAAACTGGGGTTTATTCTCAGCCAAAGGGGTAGAATCGATCCCCAGTAGGGGAATAGACTTCTGTAGGGGTATCAAGGAAATCCACAACGTTTAGCAAAATCATAATCCATCAGGTTAATAGCTGCTCCAGAATCAACGAAAGCCTGAGCAGAAAATGAGGACAGAGAGCATATCAGAGTGACAGTTAATAAAAACTTAGTCTGAACACTACCCAAGACAACTGAGCGTGCAAAACGTCTTCCCCGCTTAGGGCAGACTGAAATAGCATGAGAGGCATCACCACAGTAGAAACATAACCCATTGCGCTTTCGAAACTCATGACGCTGTGCCCCAGACACCACTCCATCACACTGCATGGGCTCAGCAGCTGGCTCACAAGGCAACACCACTCCACGCATACTTCTCCACTCACGCAAACGTCTGTCAATTTGAATCGCTAATGACATAGAATCATTGAGACCAGAGGGGACAGGGAATCCCACCATAACATTCTTTACATTATCCGACAGACCCTTCCGGAAAAGGGCCGCCAAAGCGTCGTCATTCCATTTGGTCAGGACTGCCCACCTACGGAATCTCTGACAGTATAACTCAGCGTCATCAAGCCCCTGATTTAATGCCAACAAGGCTTTTTCAGCTTGATCAGTGACATTAGGCTCATCGTACAATAACCCCAAAGCCTGAAAAAATGCATCAACATCACTCAAAACAGGATCCCCAGGTGTCAGGGAAAAAGCCCAATCCTGAGGATCGCCGCGCAGGAGAGAGATGACAATTTGAACCTGCTGCGCTGCGTTTCCTGAGGACTTAGATTTTAAGGCAAGAAACAATTTACAATTATTTTTGAAATTCTGAAACTTAGCTCGATCCCCTAAAAACAAATCTGGCATGGGGATCCTAGGTTCCACAACAGGCAACCTAGCAAGATATGCAGCAATACTCCGAACCTCAGTGGCAAGCTGATCCACACGGCCAGACAACTGTGCAAACTCCATTGGGAGAAAAGATCCTCCCCAGCACCCAGAGATACAGAGGAAAAAAAAAAAAATGCAACAAACAGAAAAATATCTCTGACAACTTTTCTTCCTTCAAAATATTTTTTCCCTTCTGTGAGTACCATACAATTTTTATGGCCGGTGATACTGTTATGTTACGGTAGCTGAGGAGTGCAGGTAAAAAAGGAAATACACCAGAGCAGTTGGAATCTATGGGATTGCAGTACCCTGACTAACCACCACAACTAGAGGCAGCCATGGAGCGTTCCTACGATGGTCCTAGACGCCTCGTCACAGCCTGAGAAACTAACTACACCTAAAGATAGAAATAGGAAAGCTATCTGCCCCGGAGCAGAACCCCAAAGATAATAGAAAGCCCCCAAACATGTAATGGCGGTTAGACAAGAGGAAATACTGACACAGAAAGAAAATAGTATGAGCAAACGCTGGGGCCCAAACTATCTAAATAGAAAAGGACAGGAAGGGTACTTACTGCAATCTCAGAAAACCCTGAAAAAACACCAACTCTACTAATTTCAAAATCACCTGAGATCACACGACCTCTACCACCTAAATTAGTTCTCTGGTGTAACAAAAACAGCAGCCACTGAAAAAACTGGAAAAAGCAAAACTACAAAACACAGTGGCTGGACTAAACTGAGAGGGCAAAAGCCCCCGGAGGGGACCCAGAAGGCCCCCACAGAAGTGCAGGACAAAATGCAAAAATATAGCAAAAACACAAAAGAAGAAATTGTCTTATCTGATAGCAGGAGATGCAGACACCACACAGCAGGCTACAAGGGAAACTGGAAAGAAGGATTCAGACCAGAACAATTGATCACCGGCAACCCTGATGGGAAAATGATTCCCTTAAATAAGACCAATCAGTAACACCTGATTCCCAATCCTCACTAGTACCGCTTGTAACCACCAGAGGGAGCCTCTGCTCAGAACTCATCTCAAACCCATTCACAACAGGTGGAGCGGAGACATGTATATAGGATGGGAGGGTGGAAGCAGAGCCATGTATATAGGATGGGAGGGTGGGAGCGGAGCCATGTATATAGGATGGGAGGGTGGGAGCGGAGCCATGTATACAGGATGGGAGGGTGGGAGCGGAGCCATGTGTATAGAATGGGAGCGGAGCCATGTATATAGAATGGGAGGGTGGGAGCAGAGCCATGTATACAGGATGGGAGGGTGGGAGTAGAGCCGTGTATATAGGATGGGAGGGTGGAGCGGAGCCGTGTATACAGGATGGGAGGGTGGGAGCAGAGCCATGTATGTAGGAAGGGAGGGTGGGAGCGGAGCCGTGTATACAGGATGGGAGGGTGGGAGCGGAGCCATGTATATAGGATGGGAGGGTGGGAGCGGAACCATGTATACAGGATGGGAGGGTGGGAGCGGAGCCATGCATACAGGATGGGAGGGTGGGAGCGGAGCCATGTATATAGGGTTGGAGGGTGGGAGCGGAGCCACGCATATAGGATGGGAGGGAGCGGAGCCACGCATATAGGATGGGAGGGTGGGAGCGGAGCCACGCATATAGGATGGGAGGGAGCGGAGCCATATATATAGGATGGGAGGTGGGAGCAGAGCCATGTATACAGGATGGGAGGGTGGGAGCGGAGCCATGCGTACAAGGATGGGAGGGTGGAGCGGAGCCATGCGTACAAGGATGGGAGGGTGGAGAGGAGCCATGCGTACAAGGATGGGAGGGTGGAGCGGAGCCATGCGTACAAGGAGGGGAGGAGGGAAAGGAGCCATGCATACAGGATGGGACAGGGGAGCCATGCATACAAGCATGGGAGGGAGGAGTGGAGCCATGCATACAAGGATGGGAGGGGGAGCCATGCATACAAGGATGGGAGGGGGGAGCCATGCATACACGGGTGGGAGCGGAGCCATGCATACAAGGATGGGAGGGTGGGAGCGGAGCCATGCATAAATAAACTACATACATATTTGTCACGCTGTCTCTGCGTACCGGAGGTTAGGGGCCTAAGCTGACCCTAAGCTGGGGCCCTGACTAATCCCTCTACCTGGAGGTACTGTTAAAGGTACAGAGGTCCAGGCCGCCAGCATAATCCCTACCTCCTGAGGATCCCTGAACCTCAGTGATCTAGTCCTGAGAAGGACCCCGATCACAACAACAGGGAACGGGATAATATAAGCCCACACACAGTACTAGACGAACGAGACAGTACAAGGGGAAAATCAACAACCACCTTGCATACAAAACTACACCACAACAACAGAGGGAACACCAACGGGTAAGGAGATAAATGATAAAGCGAGGAAGGGAAAAAACCACACACAAAGTACACTTCACTCCAAACTCCAAAATACCACAAGCCGCTCTGTTTGTCTGCCAGGAATGCTTTCACCGACACTTCCCTAGCAGACTGGCAGGTATTTGAAGGAATCCCATTACTGCAACATTAATTGCAGCTGGGTGAGGCTGGCCTTGTCTAGCACAGAGAGAGGGAGAATTAACTCCATCACTGCCGAAAAAACACCCAGCACCAGAAACCTCAGCTGTGAGAAGTCAGGCTGTGCAATCGCGACGATTTTCATAGCGACACACCCGTGACAGTACCCCCCCTTCTACGAGGGGCCTCCGGACCCTCAGGGCCAGGTTTATCTGGGTGAGTAGTGTGGAAGGCCCGAATTAATCGGTCTGCGTTAATATCCGACGCAGCAACCCACGTCCTCTCCTCAGGACCATACCCCCTCCAATGAACCAGGTACTGAAGGGACCGGCGATTCAGACGTGAATCGATGATTTTCGACACCTGAAACTCCAAGTTACCATTGACCACCACAGGAGGAGGAGGTAAAGGTGATGGTATCACCGGCGCCACATACCTCTTAAGCAACGATCTGTGGAACACATTGTGAATTATAAATGTAGGGGGGAGGTCAAGACAGAATGCCACCGGATTAATTATAGAACTGATCTTGTATGGCCCGATGAACCTGGGACCCAGTTTCCAGGAGGGAACCTTAAGTTTTATATTCTTGGTAGACAACCATACCCGATCGTTCACACTTAGGTCCGGACCAGACACTCTCCTCCTATCAGCCATACGTTTGTATCGGTTCCCCATAGTACTCAGATTATTCAGCACTCCTCTCCACACTGAAGCAAGTGACGACGAAAATCGTTCCTCCTCAGGAACCGCAGAAGAGCCCCCCCTATTGAAAGTACAAAACTGGTGGTGAAAACCATATGCCCCAAAAAACGGGGACTTACCAGTGGACTCGCTCCGCCTATTATTAAGAGCAAACTCCGCCAGAGGCAAGAAAGAAGCCCAGTCCTCCTGGTTCTCTGACACAAAACACAGGAGATATGTCTCCAAGCTCTGGTTCAGACGCTCTGTCTGACCATTGGTCTGCGGATGAAAAGCCGATGAAAATGACAACTGCATCCCCGCCGTGTACAAAATGCCTTCCAGAATTTGGACACAAACTGAGATCCCCGATCTGACACCACATCGGAGGGTACCCCGTGAAGCCTCACAATCTCCCCAATGAACACCTGCGCAAGAGTCTTAGCATTAGGAAGAGCAGGAAGAGCGATAAAATGTGCCATCTTGCTGAACCTGTCCACTACAACGAGTATGACTGTTTTACCCGAAGATGGCGGGAGGTCCGTAATGATGTCCATAGACAGATGAGTCCACGGACGCTCCGGGATCTTCAAAGGTAAAAGGGCCCCAGACGGACGGGTATGTGGGTCTTAGAGCGCGCACAAACCCCACAGGACGCGACAAAAGTTACCACCTCCCTATGTAAGTTAGGCCACCAAAACCGACGCGAGAGGAGATCCTCAGTTGCTTTACTCCCTGGGTGTCCTGCCAAAGCTGAATTATGATGTGCCTCAATCACCTTTTGTCGCAACTGATTTGGAACAAACAGTCTCCCTGGAGGTTCTACAGGGGCGTCCCCCTGAGCCTCCAATGCCTCCTCCTCAAGCTCAGAGCATACTGCCGACACCACCACCCCCTCCTGAAGGATAGGAACCGGGTCCTCCGTATTCCCGGCCCCAGGGAAACTACGAGATAAGGCATCCGCCTTTACATTTTTTGACCCAGGACGATATGTGACGACAAAATTAAACCAGGTAAAAAATAATGACCACCTAGCTTGTCTGGGATTCAGACGTTTTGCAGACTCCAGATATAGCAGGTTCTTGTGATCGGTGATAACAGTGACCGGATGGACTGCCCCCTCCAAAAAATGGCGCCACTCCTCAAAAGCCAACTTAATGGCCAAGAGTTCCCTATTTCCTCTCAGCGGACGACAGTTTTTTAGAGAAAAATGCGCACGGATGCCACTTACCAGGGGACAAACCTTGTGACAATACTGCTCCCACCCCTACCTCGGAAGCGTCTACCTCTACAATGAACGGCTGTGACGCATCAGGTTGAATGAGTATGGGTGCCGAGGCAAAGCATTTTTTCAAGGAGGAGAATGCTTGACAAGCCTTGTCAGACCACCTAGAAAAATCCGTCCCCTTTTTTGTCATGTCTGTGAGAGGTTTAACCATGGACTAGAAATTACGAATACATTTCCGGTAGTAGTTAGCAAACCCCAGGAAACGTTGTAATGCCTTAAGATCCTCTGGCAGATCCCACTCAAGAACTGCCCGTACCTTCCCAGGGTCCATACGAAAACAGGACGCTGAAACCAGAAAGCCTAAAAACTGGAGTTCCTGTACGGCGAACACACACTTTTCCCATTTGGCGTACAGTTTATTATCCCGCAAGATCTGTAACACCTGCCTAACATGCTCCTGATGAGACACAAGATCCGGCGAGTAAATTAAGATATCATCCAGATATATGACCACAAACTGTCCCACCAGGTGGCGAAAAATGTCATTTACAAAGTGTTGGAACACCGCCGGGGCATTAGTCAGACCGAATGGCATGACAAGGTTCTCATAATGCCCCCCCGGAGTGTTAAACGCCGTCTTCCACTCATCCCCCTCCTTCATCCTAATCAGATTGTACTCCCCCCTGAGATCCAACTTAGAGAACCATTTGGCGCCCACGATCTGATTGAAGAGATCGGGAATAAGTGGAGCGGATACGGATCTCGGACCGTAATCCGATTAAGTTCACGGAAATCCAGGCAAGGGCGTAGGCCTCCATCTTTCTTCTTCACAAAGAAGAACCCCGCGGCCACCGGGGAAGATGAAGGTCTAATATGCCCCTTAGCCAGACTTTCAGCAATATAATCCTTCATGGCCTGCCTCTCAGGACCAGATAGGTTATACAACCTAGATTTAGGTAACTTGGCCTCGGAGCAGTTTTACAGAACAGTCATACACGCGATGAAGAGGTAGTTCCTGACACCCTTTCTCCGAGAATACATCCTCAAAGTCCGCCAGAAATGGAGGTAAGACCCTAGGAGTGACCGCACCGATGACCATATACATGTAGTTTTTTATACAGAATTCACTCCATTGGCTTATCTTTCTGGATTGCCAATTAATAACTGGGTTATGCTTAGTTAACCAAGGAAGGCCCAACACTATAGGAGTGGGAAGACCCTCCAACACGTAACAAGACAACAGTTCTTTATGTATCGCCCCCACTTGAAGTTTTACGTTATGCACAGCTTGCAAAAAACTTCCCTGACCGAGGAGGCCTGGCGTCGATCGAGAATATGGGGATGGGTTTAGCCAACACACTCAATCGCATACCTTGAACCCGGGCAAACCGAGCGTCCACCAGATTAGCCCCGGCCCCACTATCCAGAAGAACAGATATCCTCTTGACGCGCACATACTACCAGGGCTTATGGGGTACTCGGCACCGAGCCCATGGAAGTCTATGGGGAATGTCACTGGCAGCACAGCTCGGTCCGTTGCCCTGGGCGCTCATTCAATGGGGGATATTTACAGAGGATTTTAGAAATAGTTTGTGACGCCACCTGTGGTTTCTGATCAAATAGACCAGCGCTGCAGGGTGAATCTTCTGAGGGGATGTTATTAGGCAGCTAGATGTTAAGTCCCCCACAGGTGGGACTGTTCCCTCAAAGTCTATGATGGTGCAGGGTGCAGATAATAACGCAGTCACACACAAGTCAGTCTCTTTCCATACCTTTACTGTAGATGGTTGCAGGTATGTCCCGGGAAGCTGGTTAGGGTGGAGAATGCACATTCAGGTAATCGCTGAGCAGTTTTGAGGCCTCCTTTACCCTTGAAATGTATGTGAGTCCTAACTTGCATAAAGTCAAGTTTAACTCCAGATGCAACAGCTACGCCCGGCTGACATTGTGGTAGAGCCTTTTCTGTCTCTGATGCTCAGATGTTGGCAAGAACAAAGTCCTTCTAAGCTTGGCCTTGCTAAAAGTCCTTGTTCTCCCTGACTCCAGTTACGTATCAACACTTAGGGCTACCCTCTGCGACTTGAAGTCCAGCAGGGCCTCCGGATTTTCTATCACTAGCCGTGAAGTACTAGCAATGCTTCGGACCCGGTGTCCGGTTAAATTGAGTGAAGGTGATCTGTCACCGAAAACACTCTTCCTTCTTTCTCCACTCGCCTGTCGCCCTGCTCTCACCCTTAACATAAGCACGGGTAGCAGTAGGTGTAGTAGTCAGCTTTTCTTCCAAGCTCACTGACCTGCTCTCAGCTAACTCGATGTTCTGCAAGCTGTAGTCCCCTTCCTTCTTTCCCTTCAAAAACTCTGTCCAGAGCAGCTCACAGGACGTTCCGTCAGACTGTATACATGCTGTAGCTCCGAGAGTCACTTTCCACTTTCCAGAGAACACAGGCAGCTTGTTCTGAGATAACAGATTCAGTTGTAGCTCTTGACGCGCACACCAGTGGTGGTACCAGGGCTATGGTGTACTCGGAACCGAGCCCATGGAAGTCTATGGGGAATGTCACTGGCAGCAGAGCTCGGTCCGTGGCCCTGGCGGTCATGCAATGGGGGAATATTTACAGGGGATTTTAGAATAATAGTTCGTGACGCCACCTGTGGTTTCTGATCAATAAGACCAGCGCTGCAGGGTAGATCTCTGAGGGGATGTTAATGGCAGCTAGATGTTAAGTCCCCCACAGGTGGGACTGTTCCCTCGAAGTCTATGGTGGTGCAGGTGTGTAGCCCTGGTACACAATACCAGGGGGATGAGTGGAGAGGTAACAGTTAAGGTCTCTTCATGACATCATGTACACTTCTGACACACCCAGCAGGGGTGTGGAAGGGAGTGATTTAGTCAGTCAGTGTCCGGACTTCAGAGTGAGAAGTCAGTTTCCTGTCCTTGGACAGAGTAGACGTGTCCAGTTTAAGTCTATCATCAGTTCAGAAAGTGGAGTCTGGTGTAGGTGTCTGTATACACCTTAGTCTAGTCAGAGCTGTGCCCCACTGGAAGAAAGACTGAACTATCTATTAAGAGACAAGCAAGGCGAAGGGCAAAGTGGAAGGAAGGTAATTGGAAAAGTGCTTTTGACTTGGAAAAGTCCTGCACGTTGCAACCGGTTACTGGGGACCGAAGAATCACTATTGTACAGCATAGTGAAGAGAAAACCAGGAATCTACCGGACCCTAGGTCGCGGCAGACAAGCCCCTTTATAGTCAGAACGTAGCTGGAGTCAGGGGGTGTGAAGACTTTGAGTTGTGCACGACAAGAAAAGGATTCAGCTCCCTCGCAGGAAGGCTTCTAACACAAATTTGACTGGGCAGAACAGCTAAAGACTAGCTGGAATCATAGAGAGGATTACGCTTCAGGCTGGTCGTACTCAGCTTCATTGGAAAGTAAAGGAGGCCCCTAACTTGCTTATCTGTTGCCTCAAAGCTCATCCTCCATCAACCCCATCAGCCTCCCTGGGACCTGCCTTATCATCCTGCAAGTAAAGGTATGGAAAGACGTTGACCGTGTGAGACTGAGTTATTATTGCATGCCTGCACAATCCCTACCTAACTACCGACCTGAGGGAAGAGTCCCACCTGTAGGGGACCCGACATCTAGCTGCATCACCATCCCCTCAGAGATCTATAGCAGCGCTGGTACAAATTACCAGAATACTACAGGTGGCGTCACGAACTGTATATAAACCTATCCCCTGTAAATATATCCCCAACATACGCCAGACCGCCAGGGCCACAGACCGAGCCACAGCTACCTGTGACAAATCCCCATAGACTTCTACGGGCTCGGCTCTGAGTACCCCATTGCCCTGGTAACCCACAATTGTGGTGGCGGGTCGACACAAAAACTTGGCGTCACGAACAGGATCCGAAACTTGCAGCATTGCGAGCCCTGTGTGCCTGTGGAGTGTTTTGATGAAAAAGACTGTTGCTATTGTTTGGCGCTAAAATCCGCCATTTTGCCGCCATATTCGCGCCCTCAGGCGCTGGAGAAGAAGGTGGGCGGACCTGAAAAAGCGCGCAAAGTCTTGGACACGCCCCCAACCTGCACCCCAAACCGCATCGCAAACTGCATAGCAATCTGCATCGCAAACCGCATCGCAAACTGCATAGCAATCTGCATCGCAAACCGCATAGCGAACTGCATAGCAATCTGCATCGCAAACCGCATAGCGAACTGCATAGCAATCTGCATCGCAAACCGCATCGCAATCCGCATAGCAAACTGCATCACAATCTGCATTGCAATCCGCATAGCAAATTGCATCGCAAAATAGAGCGGCAGGTCCTGCAACAGGAAGTGAACGCTCTGACATCAGAGCGCCTGCGACGAAGGTCCTGTTCCCACTGCGGTGCCTGTGAAGTAGCAGCATCTGAAACCGGTAGGCTCCGTTTAACCAAGGGGGCGCTAAGATGTCACAACAACCGGCTGACAGTGCGGCCCCGGTCGGAGTCCCCAATCCCGCACCGTCTGGTATTGTAGTGCCAGATGGGGGCGCAGGCCCTGCACCCAGTCCGGTAGTCCCGATCATGCCACTAACGCTCCCATATATGCCTGGGGCGAAATGGCTTCCCCAATACAGCGGTGAGCCAGGCACATTAGCAGGCTTCAAGCGGAAGTTATGCAGCATCCTAGAAATGTACTCCATGCCTGAGAGACAAAAAGCTGCTGTGCTAATAGGGCAGCTAACTGGCGCTGCTGAGAGGGAAGTGGAGACTTGGGATACTGTTGATCAGGAGTCGGTACCTGCGATCTTCCTTAAGCTACATGCCATATTTGAAGACCGCACAGAAACGGATCTCCGGATGGCCTTCTATCACTGTTCACAACAGCCAGGTGACAGCATCCGGGACTATGCTTGCCGACTACAGGGAGCCCTGAGAGCCCTCAAGCAAATTAACAATTTAAATGCTATCGACGAGAATAGAATGCTGAAAGAACAATTTATACAGGGATTGAGATCCCCAGAGGAACGCAGAACTGTAAATTGGTGGTCCTTAGATCATCCGGATGCTACCTTTGATGCCCTAAAGGACATGGCAATAAAAGGGCTGCGGCCCCTGGGCAAACCTGAGGTGGCCACCCAACATCATCAGGGTGAAGTCACTCTGGAACCGGCAGTAACCCCCTGTTCCCCGCTAGTGGCAGAAACCAAAACGCAGGTGACACCTCCTAGTGAATTGGACTGTCTGCGCTCAGAGGTGCGCCAGCTGACTAAAAATCTGGCCGCTGTGATGAGTGCCCTACAGCTGCGGAAAGAAGAGGAAGGGAAGATCTTGTTAGCTGACTGCCCAGAGGACGTTCCGTGGATGCACCGGAGAAGAAAGAAGACGTCGCCCCCCCGGAGGAGGACAACGCCACCCCCAGGAGCAACCTCTGATCAACACCCTTCTCGTCAAGAGATCATCTGTTACCGCTGCAACCGGAAAGGTCATCTGTCTACACAGTGTCCTTTAAACGGGCAGAACCTGGGTCCAAGGGCCAACACCCAGGAGAATACCCGTCAGGCCCCCCTAGACTGGAACCGCAGGTATGTGGGCGGGCGACCCTACCTGTCTATTATTCTAGATGGTATTGCTGTTCCAGCATTGTTAGACACTGGGTCCCAGGTGACCCTAATACCTGATGCTCTATATACCAAGTACTGGTCAATGGACAGTCTTAAACCTCCGAGCCTTGACTTTACTGTGTATGCTTCGAATGGTCTTCCTGTAGAAGTACTCGGAACAAAATGTGTAGATGTAAAGGTGGGCAGAGAGGAGTTGAAAGACCAAGGGCTTCTGGTAGTAAAGACTGTAAATGAGGAGAACGGTTTAAATATCATTTTGGGTACTAACATTATCGGTAATTGTTTGGGAGAAGTTGTGTTCTTACTCCAACAGCTCGCTGAGATTGCCCGACCAAGGCAGAAAGGAGTAATCCAAAGAGAGATCCGGGCCCTGGTGTGTCAGCAGCAAGCGAAGCTTACCGACGGCGAAATTGGTAATGTACGGGTCACTGACTCAGATCCTATTGTGATACCCCCAATGAGTGAAATGATCATTTGGTGCAGGGCAGCCATAGGTCTGAGAGGACAGAATTACCAAGCTGTAGTAGAACCCCACCATTCAGAACATAGACCTACACTTATGACTGCTAGAGGAGTAGTAGAGGTGGTGAATGGAAGAGTACCTGTACGGCTTCTCAATTGGGAGATGATGAGGTAATTTACCCCGTTATGCAACCATTGCTAAACTTCATGCTGTTGATAATAATTCTATTCTCCCGGCTGAGTCCTTAGACTCCTGTCAAATAGCGGAGGACAATGACCCAGCAACCCAGGTGGCGGAGTGGTGTCAGCAACTCCATGTTGGGACGGACACCACTCCCGCTCACCAGAAGCAAGGGGTATTACGGGTGGTGCAAGAGTACGCCCAAGTGTTTAGCAAAAATCCACTTGATTTTGGGACAATTAAGGGAGTACAACATCATATCCCTACAGGCAGTCATCCTCCCATCAAAGAGCGGTATAGGCCCATACCTCCAGCTCATTATCAGAAGGCTAAAGAAATGTTGAATGATATGAAGAAAGCTGGGGTGATAAGGGATAGTTGTAGTCCCTGGGCAGCCCCTCTAGTTCTGGTTAAAAAGAAAGATGGTAGTATGAGAATGTGTGTGGATTACAGGCAGGTGAACCGCATAACACACAAGGATGCATACCCGTTACCACGTATAGAGGAATCATTAGCTGCTCTGAAAACGGCTAACTACTTTTCTACCCTCGATCTGACTAGTGGTTACTGGCAAGTGGCTGTGGCTGAGGAGGATCGTGAGAAAACGGCTTTCACCACCCCAATGGGGCTCTGTGAGTTCGACAGAATGCCGTTTGGGCTCAGCAGTGCCCCAGGAACATTTCAGAGAGTGATGGAAAACTGTCTGGGACATCTCAATTTTGAAACCGTGCTGCTATACCTAGACGACGTCATCGTGTATTCCAAGACATATGAGGACCATCTGAAGCACCTGGCAGAAGTATTCGAGTCCCTGTCCAGGTACGGGATGAAATTAAAACCCTCAAAATGCCATCTACTCAAGCAGAAGGTACAATACTTGGGGCACATCGTCAGTTCGGAAGGAGTAGCGCCGGACCCAGAGAAAGTCACTGCCATCCAGAAGTGGCCGGAGCCGAAGAACCTTAAGGAAGTGCGACAGTTCCTGGGACTAACGGGTTACTATAGGAGATTCGTGAAAGATTACACGAAGAAGGCAGCTCCTTTACAGGACCTCCTGGTAGGACAATCCTTAAAGAGCAGAAACCCTCCCTTTAATTGGGGTAAAGAACAGGCTGAAGCATTCCAAAAGATGAAAGAGATCCTGACAGGTGATGAGATCTTAACCTATCCTGATTACAGCCAACCGTTCCTGTTGTACACCGACGCCAGTAATGAAGGGTTGGGAGCCGTTCTCAGTCAGAAGCAGAATGGACAAGAAAAAGTCATCGCATATGCTAGCAGAAAACTCAGGCCAACTGAAAGGAATCCGGAAAATTATAGCAGCTTCAAGCTAGAGTTTCTGGCGCTGGTCTGGGCCATCACTGAAAGATTTAAGCACTATCTGGCCTCCAATAAGTTCACGGCGTACACAGACAACAACCCGTTAACGCACCTGGAAACCGCCAAGCTGGGTGCCATGGAGCAGCGATGGATGGCTCGGTTGTCCAATTACCAGTTTACTATCAAGTACCGGGCAGGTCGAAAGAATGCTAATGCTGATGCGTTGTCCCGAATGCCGCATGACTCTGACACGGAAGAAGAATCGGACGACCTGGAAGAAATTGAGCTACCCGCGTTCCATCGAAATGGGGTAGTCCACGAGCATCAAGTCCACAGAAAGCAGAATGGTGCAACATTAAATCCTTTACCCCATCACAGCTGGAAAGAGACTCAGGACAGTGATCCAGTGGTCAGCCGCATCAAGGAGTTGTTAAGACAGGAAGGCTCCTCTCTGGAAAAGGATGCACCTATGTCAGCCAAGCTCCTGTGGAACGAGAAAAGCAGGTTGTTCCTATACCGTGAGAAGTTGTGCAGAAGATACGTCAACCCCAGAACCCATGAAATGGTCTGGCAAATCGTGGTCCCCAAGGCAGACGTCCCAATGGTGTTGGAAGCGTACCACGATCAAGCAGGACACTTTGGCTGGAGGAAGCTGGAGACCCTGTTGAGATGCCGGTTCTACTGGGTAGGGATGCGCAGCTCTGTTGAGAGGTGGTGTCGGAACTGTGGACCCTGTGGTCTCAGAAGAAAGGACTACGGTAGCCAAAAGGCCCCCCTGCAACCTATCCGGACGACTCGTCCTCTGGAGATTGTGGCCCTGGACCACGTCAAACTGTCGCCGAGTAGATCTGGATACTCATACGCCTTGACCATGGTGGACCATTACTCCAGATTTCTGGTAGTCGTTCCAGTGAAAGACCAGACCGCAGTGACGGCCGCGAAGACCTTTCAAGCAAGCTTCTGCAGACCGCATGGGTATCCCGAGCAAGTCTTAACCGATCAGGGACCTGCTTTCGAAGCTGATTTATTCAAGGAATTCTGTCATATGTACGGGTGCAAGAAAATAAGAACAACACCATATCACCCTCAAACCAACGGTCTTTGTGAAAAGATGAACCATATTGTCCTTGACTTGTTGAGATCCATACCGTTGGAAGACAGGAATCGATGGCCGGATTTACTACCTGATTTGGTTGATTTGTACAACCATATACCTGTAAGCTCAACTAACTGCACTCCAGCCTATCTTATGAGAGCAAGGCCCGGAAAACTACCAATGGATTAGAACTTGGAGTGGTAGAACCGGAGGCAGACGATGCCGTGGAGAACTGGGACGTCAATCGGCAAGAGCAATACAGAAGAGTACAAATCTGTGTAGAGGAAAGTCTCAATAAGGCACGGGAGAAACAGGAAGATGTTTACAACCGAAATGCTCCTGCCAAGCCTCTGATGCCTGGAGAGGAAGTATTAAAAAGAAAAAGAAAGATGCACAAACTGGATAATCAGTGGGAGCAAGAACCCTACGTCATACAAGATTCTAAATACGACAACAGAAAAGTTTGTGTCGTCAGTAAAGACGGAGGAAGAACAACAACCACTGTGTCCAGAGATCATTTGAAGTTGTGTCCAGAACACTTAAAGAGTTGTGAAAAGAACCCTGTCCTCAATCAAGGAGAAAGAAAGGAAGAGGTCCTACACACAGACCTGGGAGATTTTCCTGCGGATTGGCCCCGACTGGGAGATGCTGTGATAATTCCAGTGTTGCAGTTTTATCAGCCACAAGAGGAAGTTTTACCTCCAGTTGTGCCTGTGGTGCCAGTTGAACCCGTTCAGGAGTTACCCATTCCAGCAACACCTCAACCTGTAGAACCTCAAGATGGATCATCTGAAGCAGCGCCCCATACTATGGGATCCCCTGGTGAAGCTGACTCACACCGCCCAGCCATCAGTACGCTTGCCAGATCCATAGAAAGGTTAAGGCAGTTCTATAGTTTGCCGTTACGCAGTGCAGACAGATCGCAACTTGTTATACCTGAAACTACACCACGTAGATCAGAGAGAATCACAAAAGGGAAATTACCCATTAGATATCAGCAGTGATTATAACGAATTTATGTGAACATTGTAAAAGTCTATATATATAAATGTGTTTTTTCTCTATTATGTCTTCGTTTAACAATGGACTCAGAGGCTGAGGACTGAGCCAGCCCAAAAACTGTATCCTGTACATAGTTGCACTAAAGTGCCTTCTTAATGGTTTCACATGAACCCTTGACTCACCTCTGAACCAAAAACCCGTGTGGTGTGGCACTGAGTGAGGTCTGCATTTGGATGTCCTGCAGCCCACCCAGGACCCACGTTGAAGGTTTGGTGCGGGTCCTTCACAAGTATCTTGTATATATATTTATTAAATGCTACTTGATACTTTTGTATTTCTATATGTAAAATGTTATTGTTCGTAACGTTCAAGGTGTTCTCACCTCCCGGATGGGAAGATGTTATTGTTTTAATGTTTATTGTATGAACAAAAATGTCTCTTTATATTTTACAGCCCGGGAGTGCTGTCGTTTACCATGGGGGAATGTGTAGCCCTGGTACACAATACCAGGGGGATGAGTGGAGAGGTAACAGTTAAGGTCTCTTCATGACATCATGTACACTTCTGACACACCCAGCAGGGGTGTGGAAGGGAGTGATTTAGTCAGTCAGTGTCCGGACTTCAGAGTGAGAAGTCAGTTTCCTGTCCTTGGACAGAGTAGACGTGTCCAGTTTAAGTCTATCATCAGTTCAGAAAGTGGAGTCTGGTGTAGGTGTCTGTATACACCTTAGTCTAGTCAGAGCTGTGCCCCACTGGAAGAAAGACTGAACTATCTATTAAGAGACAAGCAAGGCGAAGGGCAAAGTGGAAGGAAGGTAATTGGAAAAGTGCTTTTGACTTGGAAAAGTCCTGCACGTTGCAACCGGTTACTGGGGACCGAAGAATCACTATTGTACAGCATAGTGAAGAGAAAACCAGGAATCTACCGGACCCTAGGTCGCGGCAGACAAGCCCCTTTATAGTCAGAACGTAGCTGGAGTCAGGGGGTGTGAAGACTTTGAGTTGTGCACGACAAGAAAAGGATTCAGCTCCCTCGCAGGAAGGCTTCTAACACAAATTTGACTGGGCAGAACAGCTAAAGACTAGCTGGAATCATAGAGAGGATTACGCTTCAGGCTGGTCGTACTCAGCTTCATTGGAAAGTAAAGGAGGCCCCTAACTTGCTTATCTGTTGCCTCAAAGCTCATCCTCCATCAACCCCATCAGCCTCCCTGGGACCTGCCTTATCATCCTGCAAGTAAAGGTATGGAAAGACGTTGACCGTGTGAGACTGAGTTATTATTGCATGCCTGCACAATCCCTACCTAACTACCGACCTGAGGGAAGAGTCCCACCTGTAGGGGACCCGACATCTAGCTGCATCACCATCCCCTCAGAGATCTATAGCAGCGCTGGTACAAATTACCAGAATACTACAGGTGGCGTCACGAACTGTATATAAACCTATCCCCTGTAAATATATCCCCAACATACGCCAGACCGCCAGGGCCACAGACCGAGCCACAGCTACCTGTGACAAATCCCCATAGACTTCTACGGGCTCGGCTCTGAGTACCCCATTGCCCTGGTAACCCACAATTGTGGTGGCGGGTCGACACACAGGGTGCAGGCAAATAAGCAGTCACACACAATTCAGTCTCTTTCCATACCTTTACTGATGGTTTCTGGCAGGTATATCCCGGGTAGCTGGTCAGGTTGGAGAATGCACATTCAGGCAATTGCTGAGCAGGTTAAGGGCCTCCTTTCTCCTTGAAGTGTATGTGAGTCCTAACTTGCATGAAGTCAAGTTTAACTCTTTCTTTAGCAGCTACGCCCGGCCGACATTGTGGTAGAGCCTTTTCTGTCACACTTGTGCCGTTGAAAGAACTAAGCCTATCGGGCCGGCCAAGCCAGGCTCCTGTTCTCCCTGACTCCAGTTACGTATCAGCGCTTAGGGCTACCTTCTGCGACTTGAAGTCCAGCAAGGATTCCGGTTTTCTATCACTAGCTGTGAAGTACTAGTGTGTAGCCCAGCTACGCAGGCACACATAAAAGTCCAGGAGAGTGCACTAGAAGGTAACAGCAACGCTTGATATGCATTCACTGTCACTCACACTTTCAGACACGCCTATCTGAGATATAAGGGGGAGTGACACGTGGCAGGAGTGATTAGTCTGGAGGGAGAGTAGGAGAGAGGAGTGAGTTCAGTCAGTTAACTCCGGGAGGCTCAGGAGTGAGTCATCCCTTGGATAGTTTCCTGTCTGAGATAGTCAGATAGTTATCTCCGGGAGGCTTAGGAGTGAGTCATCCCCTGGATAGTTATCTGTCTGAGATAAGATCAGTCTGAGTGGAGCTTAGTGTTCAGTGGAGTTCAGCCTGTTAGCTTCTGTCTCAAGGACAGAGCAGCCATTCAGTCTCGGTCCTGTGTGGACTTTGGAGGAAACTGAGAGCTGTGCAGCGAGCTCTGGATGAAGCTGACATTATTCCACAACTGCCACAAGTGCTTATGTTAAAAGCGGGAAGCAGGGCAAGGGCACAGTGGAGAAGATAGAAAAGTGCTACGGGTATTGGATTACTTGCACTAAATTGCCGGACACCGGGGTCCGAAGTGTTGCTACTGTTTCAGGCATAGTAACAAGAAACCCGGAGGCATCTGGACTACAGGTCGCAGAGAGCAGCCCTCAGTGTCAATACGTAACCGGAGTCAGGTGGAACAGGGACTTTGAGTCAAGTGCACGACAAAAGTAAGGACCTAGTTTCATCACTTAGAAGGCTCCACCACAACGTTGGCCGGGCAGTACAGCTATAGAGAAAGCTGGAGATTCAGAATTAACTTCGCTTCAGGCAAGTTGGATTCACATACACATTGGAAGTTAAGGAGGCCTCTAACCTGCTCAGCTGTTACCGGAAAGTGCACTCTTCACCCCGACCAGCTCCCCGGGATCTGCTTGAACTACCATCAGTAAAAGGTATGAAAAGGAACTACCTTGTGTGTGACTGAATTCTTACTACCCTTGCATCATCATCACCATAGACCTCCAGGGACACGTCTCACCTGTGGGAGACTTACTATAAGCTGCCCCATAACATCCCCTGTGAAGACCCTTACAGCAGCGCTGGTACAAATTACCAGAAACCACAGGTGGCGTCACGAACTATCCTATTAATCTCCTGTAAATATTCCCCCATCGCACGACCGCCAGGGCCACGGACCGAGCCACCGCTACCAGTGACAACTCCCATAGATTTCCATGGGCTCGGCTCCGAGTACCCCATAGCCCTGGTATCCACAATTGTGGTGCGTGGTCGCAACAACTAATTTTGGCGTCACGAACAGGATACGAAAGCTTGCAATTGTGAGTCCTGTGTGCCTATTGAACTGTTTATTTCATGAAAAAGACTGTTTGCTGCATTTGGCGCCAAATACCGCCATTTTACCGCCAAGTTGGCGCCCTGAGGCGCTGGTGAAGAAGGTGGGCGTGCATTCGTGGGCGTGTACCCCCCTGAGGTGCGAAAGATATGGCCGCCCTCTCCAAATGTTACTACAATGTGCGGTCCTGCCCCACTGCTAAAGAAATCCGCCTCCTCTTCATCCTCTATCCGAAGAGGAGGAGACGCAAATCCCGCCTCCACGGAAAGGACCAGAATGTTCCTGTTGGATATCACAGTGGTACCTGGGACGAGATGGCGGAAGGACAGGAGGATCTGAGCCGAGGACCGGATGATTTCCTACCTGTGCCGGAGCTGTCCCCAGATAGGGACACCGACCCCGCCATGATGGAGCTGCGGAAGGAGAACGAGGAGCTGAGAAAGAAGCTCCAGAGTCGTGCTAAACTGCAGGAGACGGAGAGGCACTGGCGTGCCCAAACTCAGCGGCTGCTGTGGGACGCAGTGTTCTCTCCTACAAGCCAAGCGCCGTCTCCTGAATTCCTGAAATCGCTGCTGGAGAAGGCTGAGGGACGACCGGAGGCGACCACCGAAAGAGCTGTACCTGATCCCACCGATGGAGCGGTGGAGGCGAAGGAGGCTGAGGAGGTCCTGCCCGTTCCGGAGTGCCAGCCCGGCCAGGAGGCCGCAGCGGATTACCGTTCCCCGGTAAGGACACCGGAGGGTTCCTGTCCATCGTTGCCGGAAGTCGACTGGGACGAGATGGAGCGTATTGATGACATCACGTATGCCGTCCAGTGGGAAAGAGAGATGCAGTGTCGTGAAGAGGAGCAGCGACGCCGGCAGGAGGAAGAGCGGGAGGTGCAGCGGAACCGACAACGGCAGTATGAGCAGTTGGTCGCTGACAAGGAGATGGTCCGCAACGACAAAGGTACCCGAAGGGAACCGCGGCGGCAGGGGTGGTGGTAGAATTCCAGCTCCGCAAGGGCTGGGGTTTCATCCGGGAACCAGGACTCTGTCCTGGGGTATTTGTGAGCCGCCGGGACGTAGAGTCCCACCTGCCCATCGGTCATCCGGGAAGGGACCTAGTAAACGGGGACATAGTGAGCTATACACGGCACTGGGGTTTAAAGGGCTGGTATGCCCTCAATGTGTCCGTCGTCAGTGACCCCGTCCCCGACGCCGGTAACGTCAACACTACCGAAGCGTCCCCGTCTCGAGCGCCCACAGCACCAGGCCGTACTCCAGCATCGCCCCCTGCAGGCTCATCGCAATCTATGTCGCAATCGGCATCGCCTCCTGCTTACTCAACGCAAACCAAGTCGCAATCTGTACAGCAGCCCAGGTCTCAGCCAGCGCTGCCGCCTAAACCGCAAACTGCGAACCAAATTAGTATCGCAAAAAGTTGTGGCACCTGTAGCGACGCAATCGGCGTCCCACAAAGAGGAAGCACCCGGCGATGCCCCTAGCGGTTCGCACAAGGACTGTAGCAACCCAGACATTGATAGCAGGTCACGACCTGTTTGTAATGCGCTCTAAAGAGCATCGCGTCGTTCCAGCCCCAGGAGTGGAAGACGTCATTGAAAGTTTGCAAAAGTGAAGACCGGTAGGACCCAGACAGGGGTTTACCGCATTCTAGAAATTGTAAAAAGTTTTAAAGAAATAATTGCCATTTTTGCACTTTATTACTGTGTATGTATAGTGTTTACATATTGAGTAGAATACCCGGCTGGGTACAAGGAAAGGAATTTTGAAAAGTTAAAGAATAAATGTTTACATAATGTGCATGGTATGCATAGTATACCCTGGTTGGGTCCAGTAAAAGTTAAATTATAGTGTGGATTTCTAAAATGAATATATGTCTTTTATTATGTCATGGACTGCGAGGCTGTGGACTGAGCCAGCCCAAGAACTGATCTTTGTAAATAGTTGCGCTACGGTGCATCATCTTGGTTTTACATAAAGCCACTACAATTAACTACCTCAGAAGAAAAAACCCGTTGGTGGGGCCCAGAAGAGGTCTGCAATAAAGTCCTGCAGCCCACCCAGGACCCATGTGGGAGGTTTTTGGTGCGGGTCCTCCACAAGAATACTGCCTATACTGTGAATATTTAAAAAAAATGTTTTGATACTTTTGTATTATTCTTCCTTGTACATATTGTAACGTTTAAGAAATCCTCACCTCCCGGATGGATGAGTTTGAATTGTTATGTTATTGCAAAACAAAAATTTCTTTTTGTCTTTTACAGCCCGGGAGTGCTGTGTTTTACCAAGGGGGGATGTGTAGCCCAGCTACGCAGGCACACATAAAAGTCCAGGAGAGTGCACTAGAAGGTAACAGCAACGCTTGATATGCATTCACTGTCACTCACACTTTCAGACACGCCTATCTGAGATATAAGGGGAGTGACACGTGGCAGGAGTGATTAGTCTGGAGGGAGAGTAGGAGAGAGGAGTGAGTTCATCATGCTGAGGCTCAGATGTCATCCTGGATAGTTCCTTCTGGATAGTCAGATAGTAGCTCGAGCTAGAGTGAGTCACCTGGATATACTGTCTGAGATAGATCTCTGAGAGCTAGGTACTGCCTAACATCCCGCAGATCTCTAGCGTGCATATATGGATCGCTAGCGATCGTTCTAGCAAATGCGGCCAATTAGCGAATATAAGACGCTATCGCGTAGCGATCTTTACGACTTTAGCGTAAAAGTCCGCTAATCGCTAAGAAAGGCCACAAGCGATAAGATACTACCACGGAGCGCCGCGATGATAGCCCGACATTCAGGCGAGCGACAAGCGACTCGTGCTGAAGCGCGCACTGAACATACGTACGGACGCTAAATAGTACTTTTAGGATCTGTAGCGAATGTTAGTTGCACCTTAGTGTTCAGTGGAGTTCAGCCTGTTAGCTTCTGTCTCAAGGACAGAGCAGCCATTCAGTCTCGGTCCTGTGTGGACTTTGGAGGAAACTGAGAGCTGTGCAGCGAGCTCTGGATGAAGCTGACATTATTCCACAACTGCCACAAGTGCTTATGTTAAAAGCGGGAAGCAGGGCGAAGGGCACAGTGGAGAAGATAGAAAAGTGCTACGGGTATTGGATTACTTGCACTAAATTGCCGGACACCGGAGTCCGAAGTGTTGCTACTGTTTCAGGCATAGTAACAAGAAACCCGGAGGCATCTGGACTACAGGTCGCAGAGAGCAGCCCTCAGTGTCAATACGTAACCGGAGTCAGGTGGAACAGGGACTTTGAGTCAAGTGCACGACAAAAGTAAGGACCTAGTTTCATCACTTAGAAGGCTCCACCACAACGTTGGCCGGGCAGTACAGCTATAGAGAAAGCTGGAGATTCAGAATTAACTTGCTTCAGGCAAGTTGGATTCACATACACATTGGAAGTTAAGGAGGCCTCTAACCTGCTCAGCTGTTACCGGAAAGTGCACTCTTCACCCCGACCAGCTCCCCGGGATCTGCTTGAACTACCATCAGTAAAAGGTATGAAAAGGAACTACCTTGTGTGTGACTGAATTCTTACTACCCTTGCATCATCATCACCATAGACTTCCAGGGACACGTCTCACCTGTGGGAGACTTACTATCAAGCTGCCCCATAACATCCCCTGTGAAGACCCTTACAGCAGCGCTGGTACAAATTACCAGAAACCACAGGTGGCGTCACGAACTATCCTATTAATCCCCTGTAAATATTCCCCCATCGCACGACCGCCAGGGCCACGGACCGAGCCACCGCTACCAGTGACAACTCCCATAGATTTCCATGGGCTCGGCTCCGAGTACCCCATAGCCCTGGTATCCACAATTGTGGTGCGTGGTCGCAACACTAGCAATGCTTCGGACCCGGTGTCCGGTTAAACTGAGTGAAGGTGATCTGTCACCGAAGTCACTCTTCCTTCTTTCTCCACTCGCCTGTCGCCCTGCTCTCGCCCTTAACATAAGCACAGGTAGCAGTGAGTGTAGTTGTCAGTTCTCCCTCCAGGGCTCACTGACCTGTTCTCTGTTTGCTCGTTGTTGTAACTGCTGTAGTTCCCCTCTTTCTTTCCTTTCTTGGACTCTGTCCAGAGCAGCTCACAGGATGCTTCGTCAGACTGTATAAACGCTGTAGCTCTGAGAGTTGCTTTCCACTTTCTTAGGAACACAGGCAGCTTGTTCTGAGTAACAGCTTCAGATTCAGATATAGTTCTGACTAGGCTAGCGTAAGTCCGTCTACTCGTACCAGCCTCCACTTCTGCATAAGATGAACTATCTGAGCTCTGTCAGGAATCAGTCTTCACTCCTCTCCCTCCAAGACTGAACTCTCCTCTCCTTCCGTCTGTCTCTGACTGAAACAGAAACTAAACTCAACTTCTCTGTCCAAAGACAGGAACTTGAATGACTCACTATTGCTACGTCACACTACTAAATAGTCTAAAATGCCTCTAGTGGCAGTGTTGGGAAGTGTGTGATGTGAATGAATATCAGGCTTCACAATTACCTTATCTGTGCATTTTCCAGGAAACGTGTACCAAGCGCAGCTGGGCCACACACTCTGACTAGGCTAGAGTAATTTCCTTTCTACTCGTACTAGCCTCCACTTCAGTTCAAGTGAGCTACACAAGCTCTGTCAGGAATCAGTCTTCTCTCCTCTCCCTCCTCTGTCTTGTCTGACAGGAAATCTCCACACATCTGTCTCTCCAGCTCCAACTGAGCTCTGACAGGAAACAACACTGGCTACTGCTACGTAAGCACACTCTTAAATAGTCTAAGATTCCCTCTGGTGGTCGTGTTGGGAAGTGTGTGTTGTGAATGAATATCAGGTTTCACAATTACCTTTTCTGTGCATCCTCCTGGAGACATGTGTACCAAGTAGGGTTGAGCATTCCGATACTGCAAATATCGGGTATCGGCCGATATTGGCTGTATCGGAATTCCGATTCCGAGTTCCGATATTTTCGTCATATCGGATACCGGAATCGGGATGTCACTGTCACTGTCAGTGTCCGTCTGTCGGGTCTGTCAGGAGTCAGCGGCACTTACCTGGCAGAAGATCTCCGGCGGTCACGTCCTGGACTGCTTCATGGCCGACATCCTCTTCTCCCCGGCGGTCACATGCAGTTTCTCGCGATAACTGCAGTGACTGCTGGGTAATCCCGGCCGTAAAGCAGTCAGTCCGATGACGTCACCGCCGGGGAAGCAGGTAATCAGCTGTGCTGCGTTGCAATGACAGGCTCTGCCTGTCATTGCGATGTAGCAGAGCTGGATCGTCGTGGGACTGTCGTTATGGACTGCGTCGGACAGGTGGTATACTGTTGGTTTGTTTTTTTTCTTTTTTTACAGGAGATCGATGGCGTCGCAGGAATGAGAGTATAATAAAATTAATGAAAACTGTGTTGTCTCTTTTATTTCATTAAAAGACTTTTTTCTTGCTGTGTCTTTTTTTTACACATTTAAAAACTTTGGGATTAATAATGGATCGGTGTCTTATTGACTCCTCTCCATTATTAACCGGGCTTATTGTCACCGTGCAATCAACGGTGACATTAACCCCTTATTACCCCACTTGCCACCGCTACAGGGCAGTGGGAAGAGCCGGGTAAAGTGCCACAATTGGCACATCTTTTGATGCGCCAAATGTGGGGCTGCTGTAGCCTGGTATTATCAGGCTGTTGAGGGCCAAAATCCATGGGCCTTGACAGTCTTTTAATACCAGGCCGCAGCAGTCTGCATTTTACTTGGCTGGTTAACAAAAATAGGGGGACCCCTACGCCGTTTTTTTTTCGAGGGGATCCCCTATTTTTGTTAACCAGCCAAGCTAAGCAGACTGCTGTGGCCTGGTATTATCAGGCTTGCAAGGTCCATGGATATTGGATCCTTACCAGCCTGAAAAACCAGGCCTCAGCGGTCTGCTTCATCTGGCTGGTTAACAAAAATAGGGGGGACCCCACGCCAATTTTTTTCGAGGGGATCCCCTATTTTTGTTAATCAGCCAAGATATGCAGACTGCTGTGGCCTGGTATTATCAGGCTGGCAAGGTCCATGGATCTTGGCTCCTTAACAGCCTGAAAATCCAGGCCTCAGCGGTCTGCTTCATCTGGCTGGTTAACAAAAATAGGGGGGACCCCACGCCATTTTTTTCTAGAAGGGAACCCCTATTTTTGTTAACCAGTTCCCTCTGACGTCACTGATGGTGTCCCTGGCTGACCTGAAGTGAAAGTGGAAAGCAATCAATTAAGCTTTCCACTTCCTCTCCTGTCAGCCAGGAGAGGAACTCATTAATTTGGGGGTTTACTGTGAGGCTGCAGCATTAGCTGCGGTCCCTGCAGTAAACATTAACCCTTTCTGAAGGATTACACCGTGGGACCTGACTGTGCATCGGATTGGTAAGAATAATTTTGCTTTATTATTTTATTTTTATTACAGGAAATGGTTTTAGCAGGTAAATAAAATATGGTCAAAAACTGTGTGATTATTTCATTAAACTTCTTTTTTATTAAAGTGTGTGTGTTTGATTTTTCTTTCATACAATAGGATTAATAATTGATAGTTGTCTAATTGACAGCTCTCAATTATTAACCTGGCTTAAAGTGACCTTTCAATTGCAAGGTCATTTTAACCCCTTATTAACCCATTCGCCACCGCTACAGGGCAATGGGAATAGACGGGCAAAGTGCCAGAAAGGGCAAATCTAATTAGAGATTTGCCCTTTCTGGGGTGTCTGGGGGCAGATGTTAAGTAGCCGGGGGGGGCCAAAAAAAATGGTCCCTCTCTGGGCTATTATTATCTGCCCCCACTCACTGGCTTTGTCTGTCTGGTTGCGAAAATAGGGCGGGAGCCCACGCATTTTTTTTCAGCAATTTTACACCTCATATATATATATACATGTCATTGAATTTGTGACACATATATATATATATTTATATTTATAGTTCATACACTTCTACATAGTATAATAGCCGCTAATTCAATTGCCGGCTTTTGTGAAAATGCAGAACCCGACATGAAATGACACTTGGTGTACATAGGGTTAACCATGTCTTTTCATGTCGTTTGCTATCTGATTTGCACAAACAATTACATGAGTGGCTGTGTGCAAAATTTCACACCTGTAGGGGTTAAAGGTGTAAATTCGTAGCAAAAAAGTCCGTTTTTTTTACAACAAATTTACACCTTTAATTAACCCCTACAGGTGTGAAATTTTGCACACAGCCACTCATGTAATTCTTTGTGCAAATCAGATAGCAAACGACATGAAAAGACATGGTTAACCCTATGTACACCAAGTGTCATTTCATGTCGGGTGCTTCTGTCTTTTCACAGAAGCCGACTTTACCCGGCAATTAAATCAGAGGATATTTTACTATGTAGAAGTGTATAAACTATACATATATGTATATATATATGTCACAATGACATGTATATATATATATATGTATTCTATGTGTGTATATTTAGTGTTTACAAGGAAAGAAAGAGGTTTTTTTAGTTGCGATATTTTGTTCCCATAGACTTACAGGGGACTTCCGGTATCGGTATCGGGTATCGCCGATATTTTAATGGTATCGGCGATACCATTCCGATTCCGATACTTTTGGATATCGGAAAGTATCGCTCAACTCTAGTACCAAGCGCAGCTGGGCCACACACTCTCAGTTCTCGTACCCACCACCACCTCCGCCGTACGAGAAACTGAGACGAACTTAGGGACGAAATACTTACTCCCAGATTGCCGTCCACCACACAACCTGGGATCAATAGTTTTCCGCGACTTCTCACTCTGCAAAGGACGGGATGGACACCCCCCAATAAAATGTCCCTTTTTCCCACAGAAGAAACAACTTCCTGTTTTGTGGCGCCCCGCCGGTCCCCTCCCCCGAAATGATGTCCCTCCTAATTGCATAGGCTCCTCTGGACTGACCAGGGGAACCTCCATATAAGGGACCCTTGAGGAAGGTGGAGTCATCACAGGGGGCGAGTTACCCCGCACCTCTCCCGAAGCCGTCTGTCAATACGAATAGCAAGGGCCATAGCGGCTTCCAGTGACGCGGGAGGGTCATACTGTGCCAAAACATCCTTTAATTTGTCAGATAAACCTTGACAAAACTGGCTCCTAAGAGCCGGGTCATTCCACTGGGTGTCCGTGGCCCACCTACGGAACTCCGAACAGAATTCCTCCGCCGGACAATCTCCCTGCTGGATCCTACGTAACTTAGATTCAGCAAGGGAGATCCGATCCGAATCATCATATACAAGACCCAGAGCTGCAAAAAACCTATCCACTGACTGGAGAGCCGGGGAGCCTGGGGGAAGGGAGAACGCCCATGATTGTTGGTCCCCTTGTAGGAGCGAGATGACAATTCCCACCCTTTGCTCATCACTCCCCGATGACTGTGGCCGCAGCCAAAAGTACAATTTACTTGCCTCCCGGAAAACAAAAAACTTGTCCCGCCCCCCAGTGAACCTGTCAGGGAGAGCTACTTTAGGTTCTGGTCCGGCTTGCTCCGGGGGGTACAAAACCTTGGACTTAACGTCCGCCAGCTCTATGGACAAACTCTGCAACTGCCGAGCAAGACTGGCTACTGGATCCATGGTAGCTGGAGAGAATCTTTTGTCGGTCGGTGAAAATGTCACGCTGTCTCTGCGTACCGGAGGTTAGGGGCCTAAGCTGACCCTAAGCTGGGGCCCTGACTAATCCCTCTACCTGGAGGTACTGTTAAAGGTACAGAGGTCCAGGCCGCCAGCGTAATCCCTACCTCCTGAGGATCCCTGAACCTCAGTGATCTAGTCCTGAGAAGGACCCCGATCACAACAACAGGGAACGGGATAATATAAGCGCACACACAGTACTAGACGAACGAGACAGTACAAGGGGAAAATCAACAACCACCTTGCTAACAAAACTACACCACAACAACAGAGGGAACACCAACGGGTAAGGAGATAAATGATAAAGCGAGGAAGGGAAAAAAAACACACACAAAGTACACTTCACTCCAAACTCCAAAATACCACAAGCCACTCTGTTTGTCTGCCAGGAATGCTTTCACCGACACTTCCCTAGCAGACTGGCAGGTATTTGAAGGAATCCCATTACTGCAACATTAATTGCAGCTGGGCGAGGCTGGCCTTGTCTAGCACAGAGAGAGGGAGAATTAACTCCCTCACTGCCGAAAAACACCCAGCACCAGAAACTCAGCTGTGAGAAGTCAGGCTGTGCAATCGCGACGATCTTCGTAGCGACACACCCGTGACAATATTCTATAATACCCGATGCGCTAGAATCGGGCCACCATCTAGTATATATATATATATATACATACATGTCTTTGTGACACATATATATATATATATATTTATAGTTCATACATTTCTACATAGCATAATAGCCGCTAATTCAATTGCCGGCTTCAGTAAAATCATTACAGAACCAGACATGAAATGACACATGGTTTACATACAGTAAACCATTTCACTTCATGTAGTTTGATATATGGTTGTGATTAACAATTATATGAGTGTGTGTATGCAAAATTTCGGACGTGTAGGTGTTAATTTAATGTGTAAATTTGTTGTAAAAAATGTGTGGGCTCCTGCTGTATTTTCTCCGCCAGACAGGGAAAGCTAGTGAATAGTCAGTGAGGCTGCGCAGAGTCCCTGGCTGACCTGAAGTGAACTGATAGCGTGGGAAAAAATCAATTAAGGTTCCCACACTAATCAGCTCATCTCCGGTCAGCCGGGGCGCCTGCGCAGACATGAATTCATTCATTCTGCAGTGGTTTACAGCAGGGCTGGTAGCATTAGCATCGGTCTCTGCTGTAAACCTGTTAACTCCTTCAGATGGATTGCAGTGGGGGACCTGACTGAACGGTGGAGAGGTATGGATATTGTTGCTTTTTTATTTTTTTTATTACAGGAGAACAATGGATTCAGATGGATAGCAGTGTAATAAAAATTGGTCAAAAACTTTGTGTATTTATTTTATTAAAATAATTTTTAATTAATGTGTGTGTGTGTTTTTTAACCATTTAATACAATAGGATTAATAATGGATAGTTGCCTAATTGACACCTCTCCATTATTAACCCGGATTTATGTCACCTTTCAATAGCAAGGTGACATTAACCCATAATTAACCCATGAGCCACAGCTAAAGGCAATGGGAATAGAGAGGCTAAGCACCAGAAAAGGCTCATCTAATAATAGATGTGCCTTTTCTGGGGTGGCTGAGGCCAGATGTTAGTAGCCAGGGGGGCCAAAAACAATAGTCCCTCTCAAGGCTATTAATATCTGTCCTCACTCACTGGCTTTCCCTGTCTGGCGAGAGAAAATACCGCTGGAGCCCACGCATTTTTTACAATAAATTTACACATCAAATTAACACCTACACGTCCGAAATTTTGCACACATACACTCATGTAATTGTTAATCAAAACCATACATCAAACTACATGAAATGACATGGTTTACTGTATGTAAACCATGTGTCATTTCATGTCGGTTTCTGTAATGATTTTACAGAAGCCAGCAATTGAATTAGCGGTTATTCTGCTATGTAGAAGTGTATGAACTATATATATACAGGTCCTTCTCAAAAAATTAGCATATAGTGCTAAATTTAATTATTTTCCATAATGTAATGATTACAATTAAACTTTCATATATTTTAGATTCATTACACACCAACTGAAATTTTTCAGGTCTTTTATTGTTTTAATACTGATGATTTTGGCATACAGCTCATGAAAACCCAAAAATCCTGTCTCAAAAAATTAGCATATTTCATCCGTCCAATAAAATAAAAGTGTTTAAAACAAAATAAAAAAAAAACATCAAATAATAATGTTCAGTTATGCACTCAATACTTGGTCGGGAATCCTTTTGCAGAAATGACTGCTTCAATGCGGCGTGGCATGGAGGCAATCAGCCTGTGGCACTGCTGAGGTGTTATGGAGGCCCAGGATGCTTCGATAGCGGCCTTAAGCTCATCCAGAGTGTTGGGTCTTGCGTCTCTCAACTTTCTCTTCACAATATCCCACAGATTCTCTATGGGGTTCAGGTCAGGAGAGTTGGCAGGCCAATTGAGCACAGTAATACTATGGTCAGTAAACCATTTACCAGTGGTTTTGGCACTGTGAGCAGGTGCCAGGTTGTGCTGAAAAATGAAATCTTCATCTCCATAAAGCATTTCAGCCGATGGAAGCATGAAGTGCTCCAAAATCTCCTGATAGCTAGCTGCATTGACCCTGCCCTTGATGAAACACAGTTGACCAACACCAGCAGCTGACATGGCACCCCACACCATCACTGACTGTGGGTACTTGACACTGGACTTCAGGCATTTTGGCATTTCCTTCTCCCCAGTCTTCCTCCAGACTCTGGCACCTTGATTTCCGAATGACATGCAAAATTTGCTTTCATCAGAAAAAAGTACTTGGGACCACTTAGCAACAGTCCAGTGCTGCTTCTCTGTAGCCCAGGTCAGGCGCTTCTGCCGCTGTTTATGGTTCAAAAGTGGCTTTACCTGGGGAATGCGGCACCTGTAGCCCATTTCCTGCACACGCCTGTGCACGGTGGCTCTGGATGTTTCTACACCAGACTCAGTCCACTGCTTCCTCAGGTCCCCCAAGGTCTGGAATCGGTCCTTCTCCACAATCTTCCTCAGGGTCCGGTCACCTCTTCTCGTTGTACAGCGTTTTCTGCCAAATTGTTTCCTTCCAACAGACTTCCCATTGAGGTGCCTTGATACAGCACTCTGGGAACAGCCTAATTGTTCAGAAATTTCTTTCTGGGTCTTACCCTCTTGCTTGAGGGTGTCAATGATGGCCTTCTGGACATCAGTCAGGTCGGCAGTCTTACCCATGATGGCGGTTTTGAGTAATGAACCAGGCAGGGAGTTTTTAAAAGCCTCAGGAATCTTTTGCATGTGTTTAGAGTTAATTAGTTGATTCAGAAGATTAGGGTAATAGCTTGTTTAGAGAACCTTTTCTTGATATGCTAATTTTTTGAGACAGGATTTTTGGGTTTTCATGAGCTGTATGCCAAAATCATCAGTATTAAAACAATAAAAGACCTGAAAAATTTCAGTTGGTGTGTAATGAATGTAAAATATATGAAAGTTTAATTGTAATCATTACATTATGGAAAATAATTAAATTTAGCACTATATGCTAATTTTTTGAGAAGGACCTGTATATATATATATATGTATTCTATGTGTATATATCTATTCTTTCTTTTGTGATTTAAAACCTGTCATTATATGTCTGTTTTGCAAGCCGGCGAGAAAATCTCGCTGTACGGGTGCCATACGGATGTCACACGGATGCTTAGATGCGAGTAAATTGCATCCTCGCATTGCCCACTAATGACATACGGATCCTACTGTTCAGGGAAGATTTGTGCGATTCTCGTCCGTAAAATACGGTCCGTATTTTTATACGTTGTGTGTGACTCCAGCCTAACTCTCAGATACTGCCACATTGTCACTATAGTTTATTATTCTGCACAGAATGGTGTCGAAAAATACCTCCTGAGAGAAGCCTTCGAGAGCTCCGACCTCATCCCAAAAGACATTCTGTGGAGACCCAAGGAAGCGTTCAGCGATGGATTGTGCTCCACGAAAAAGTCTTGGTTTTCTATTTTGCAGGACCATTTAGAACAGCAGGTACAGGGGTCTGAGATAAATTGGGAAGCTGCGGGGGGAACACGTATACATGTGACTCTGCCGGACCACCCATATGTATATATAGGAAGGGGGAGGCCAAGACAGACAGCAGTGTTATTACATCAGGGTTGTACATGATGTTTCTCCAGTGCTGGCTGGTATGACAATTGACTCCAGCTGAGCTGCATTGTCTGTTGGGAGTCTGTGGTAGACTGAAATCTATCTACTGTCTCACAAGAATCTCAGGCTTCTGAGCTTTCCTGCCATGTGACTTTAATATTCATGGCCTACCCTTAATCTATTCTATGCCATCATTATTTAATTACAGGGGGTCTGACTCCTGACACCTCTCACATCAACTGTGTACTGAATGTTAACAAGTCATAATGTCAGTGTATACAGTCATGGCCAAAAGTTTTGAGAATGACACAAATATTAATTTTTACAAAGTCTACTGCTTCACTTTTTCTAATGGCAATTTGCATATACTCCAGAATGTTATAAAGAGTGATCAGCTTAACAGCAATTACTTGCAAAGTCAATATTTGGCTAGAAAATGAACTTTATCCCCCAAAACACATTTCAACATCATTGCAGCCCTGCCTTAAAAGGACCAGCTAACCTCTTTTCAGTGATTACTCCATTAACACAGGTGTGGGTGTTGATGAGGACATGGCTGGAGATCAATCTGTCATGATTAAGTAAGAATGACACCACTGGACACTTAAAAAGGAGGCTGGTGCTTGGCATCATTGTTTCTCTTCTGTTAACCATGGTTATCTCTAAAGAAACACGTGCAGTCATCATTGCAATGCACAAAAATGGCCTAACAGGGAAGAGTATCGCAGCTAGAAAGATTGCACCTCAGTCAACAATCTATCGCATCATCAAGAACTTCAAGGAGAGAGGTTCCATTGTTGCCAAAAAGGCTTCAGGGCGCCCAAGAAAGACCAGCAAGCGCCAGGACCGTCTCTTAAAAGTGTTTCATCTGCGGGATCGGGCTACCAGCAGTGCAGAGCTTGCTCAGGAATGGCAGCAGGCAGGTGTGAGTGCATCTGCACGCACTGTGAGGCGGAGACTCTTGGAGCAAGGCCTGGTCTCAAGGAGGGCAGCAAAGAAGCCACTTCTCTCCAGAAAAAACATCATGGACAGACTGATATTCTGCAAAAGGTACAGGCAGTGGACTGCTGAGGACTGGGGTAAAGTTATTTTCTCTGATGAATCCCCTTTTCAATTGTTTGGGACATCAGGAAAACGCCTCATTCGGAGAAGACAAGGTGAGCGCTACCACCAGTCTTGTCTCATGCCAACTGTTAAGCATCCTGAAACCATTCATGTGTGGGGTTGCTTCTCAGCCAAGGGAATCGGCTCTCTCACAGTCTTGCCTAAAAACACAGCCATGAATAAAGAATGGTACCAGAATGTCCTCCAAGAGCAACTTCTCCCAACCCTCCAAGAGCAGTTTGGCGATCAACAATGCCTTTTCCAGCATGATGGAGCAGCTTGCCATAAAGCAAAGGTGATAACTAAATGGCTCAGGGAACAAAACATAGAGATTTTGGGTCCATGGACCTGGAAACTCCGCAGATCTTAATCCCATTGAGAACTTGTGGTCAATCATCAAGAGACGGGTGGACAAACAAAAACCTAAAAATTCTGACAAAATGAAAGCATTGATTGTGCAAGAATGGACTGCTATCAGTCAGGATTTGGTCCAGAAGTTGATTGAGAGCATGCCAGGGAGAATTGTAGAGGTCCTGAAGAAGAAGGGTCAACAAATATTGACTTGCTGCATTAACTCATTCTAACTGTCAATATAAGCTTTTGTTACTCATATGTTTGCAATTATTATATTTCTGTCTGTGATAAAAACATCTGTCAAACACACATAAAAACCAGAGGGCAGCAGATCATGTGAAAATATAATATTTGTGTCATTCTCAAAACTTTTGGCCATGACTGTAGTCTCTGAAGTTTGAATGCATGAGATTTTAAGGTGTATTTCTCTATTCATCCACCAGGGGGAGGTGTTGTACTGTTCTTTCACTAGTTTTCTTAGGTTTGTGCTTAATGTTATAGCCACTATTATTCTGCATCATTTATATAGTGATTCAGATGTGAACGTCCCTTCTGACAAAAGCGCCTGAAATAGTTTAAAAAAAAATCTTTGCTTACATGGATGTGCAATTATACAATTATAAAAGTACCGTAAATACTCGAGTATAAGCTGACCCGAGTATAAGCCGATGCACCTAATTTTGTCAAAGAAAACTAGGTAAGCTTATTGACTCGAGTATAAGCCGGGTATGCATTGTCCCCTCATCGCTGTTCTGCAAGGCGTGGCTCACCCGTCCTGTCCTCATATGTGTGGCTCCCCCTGTTGTATGCATGGCTCAGCTCCCCTGCATGTTGTATGCATGGCTCACCCTTCCACAGTCGTTGTATGCATGGCTCGGCTCCCCCGGTCGTTGTATGCATGGCTCAGCTCCCCTGGCTGTTGTATGCATGGCTCACCCTCCCCCGGTCGTTGTATGCATGGCTTGTCTTCCCCCGTCATTGTATGCATGGCTCGGCTCCCCTGATCGTTGTATGAATGGCTCACCCTCGCCTGGTCGTTGTATGCATGGCACACCCTCCCCCGGTCGATGTATGCATGGCTCGGCTCCCCTGATCGTTGTATGAATGGCTCACCCTCGCCTGGTCGTTGTATGCATGGCTCACCCTCCCCAGTCGTTGTATGCATGGCTCACCCTCCCCCAGTAGTTGTATGCATGGCTCGGCTATCCCGGTCATTGTATGCATGGCTCAGCTCCCCTGGCTGTTGTATGCATGGCTCACCCTCCCCCGGTTGTATGCATGGCTCAGGCTTCCCCGGTCATTGTATGCATGGCTCACCCTCCCCCAGTCGTTGTATACATGGCTCGGCTCCCCCGGTCGCTGTATGCATGGTGTCACGACGTATAACAGATATATTCTATGATAGTAACATATATCTAATGTGACAACATTCTATATTTCATATAATAGAAAATATCAACATGTATACATAGTATCTGCCAGCAATGTCTTACCTGACATAATATCCTATGTATTGTGGGTCTATACTGTGTACGTGTCACGCTGTCTCTGGATAGAGATGGACCGGGGTCTATGCTGACCCTGAACTGGGGTCCTGACTAGTCCCTCTACCTGGAGGTACTGTTAATGGTACAGAGGTCCAGGCCGCCAGGTAACCCTGTCTCCTGTAGATCCCTGACCACTGTAATCTAGTCCTGAGAAGGACCCTGATTACCACCACAGGGAATGGGCAGGTCACAGCTTACACACAGTCTAAGACAAACGAGATAGACAGGGGGTAAAGAAAACAATGCCTTGCATACAAAACTTCCACTACAGAGGAACACAAAAGGTTAAGGAGATAAACAATAAGCGAGGAGAGGATAAACCACAACAGGCACTCTTAGCTTAAGTCTTCTCAGAAACGATCCGCTCTGCTGGTCTGAATGAATGCTTTCACCGACAACTTCCCCAGCAGACCAGCAGGTATATGAAGGAAGCTAATTAACAAAACATCAATCGCAGCTGGGCGAGGCTGGTCAGTCCAGCACCGAGAGAGAAAGAATTAACTCCCTCAGTGCCGAAAAACACCCAGCACCAGAAACTCAGCTGTGCGAAGTCAGGGTGTGCAATCGCGACGATCTTCGCCGCGACACACCCGTGACAGTACCCCCCCTTCTACGAGGGGCCTCTGGACCCTCAGGGCCTGGTCTATCTGGGTGAGTAGTGTGGAAGGCCCGAACCAATCGGTCTGCGTTAATATCCGACGCAGAAACCCACATCCTCTCCTCAGGACCATACCCCCTCCAATGAACAAGGTACTGAAGGGACCGGCGATTCAGACGTGAGTCAATGATCTTCGATACCTGAAACTCCAAATTACCATTGACCACCACAGGAGGAGGAGGTAGAGGTGACGGGTATAACTGGTGCCACGTACCTCTTAAGCAACGATTTGTGGAACACATTGTGGATTTTAAACGTAGGAGGGAGGTCAAGACGGAAAGCCACCGGATTAATTATTGAACTGATCCTGTATGGCCCGATGAATCTGGGACCGAGTTTACAGGAGGGAACCTTAAGTTTTATATTCTTGGTAGACAACCATACCAGATCGTTCACACTTAGGTCCAGACCAGACACTCTCCTCCTATCAGCCATACGTTTGTATCGGTTCCCCATAGTGCTCAGATTATTAAGCACTCCTCTCCACACTGAAGCAAGTGACGACGAAAATCGTTCCTCCTCAGGAACCCCAGAAGAGCCCCCCCCATTGAAAGTACAAAACTGGGGGTGAAAACCATATGCCCCAAAAAACGGGGACTTACCAGTGGACTCGCTCCGCCTATTGTTAAGAGCGAACTCTGCCAGAGGCAAGAAAGAAGACCAGTCCTCCTGGTTCTCTGAGACAAAATACCGGAGATATGTCTCTAAGCTCTGATTCAGACGCTCTGTCTGACCATTGGTCTGCGGATGAAAAGCCGAAGAAAATGACAACTGCATCCCCCGACGAGAACAAAATGCCTTCCAGAATTTGGACACAAACTGAGACCCCCGATCGACACCACATCGAAGGCAACCCGTGAAGTCTCACAATCTCCCCAATGAACACCTGCGCCAGATTTTTAGCATTAGGAAGAGCAGGAAGAGCAATAAAATGTGCCATTTTGCTGAACCTGTCAACTACAACTAGTATGACAGTTTTACCTGAAGACGGAGGGAGGTCCGTAATGAAGTCCATAGACAGATGGGTCCATGGACGCTCCGGGATTTTCAACGGTAAAAGGGCCCCAGACGGACGGGTATGTGGGGTCTTAGAGCGCGCACATACCCCACAGGACGCGACAAAAGTTACCACCTCTTTATTTAAGTTAGGCCACCAAAACCGGCAAGAAAGGAGATCTACAGTTGCTTTACTCCCTGGGTGTCCTGCCAAAGCAGAATTATGATGTGCCTCGATAACCTTTTGTCTTAACTGATCTGGAACAAACAGTTTCCCTGGAGGTCCTACAGGGGCGTCCCCCTGAGCCTCCAATACCTCCTCCTCAAGCTCAGAGCATACAGCCGACACCACAACTCCCTCCTGAAGAATAGGAACCGGTCATCCGTCTTCCCGGCCCCCGGGAAACTACGAGATAAGGCATCAGCCTTTACATTTTTTGACCCAGGACGATATGTGACGACAAAATTAAACCTGGTAAAAAACAACGACCATCTAGCTTGTCTGGAATTCAGACGTTTTGCAGACTCTAAATACAGCAGGTTCTTGTGATCAGTAATGACGGTGACCGGGTGGACTGCCCCCTCCAAAAAGTGACGCCACTCTTCAAAAGCCAACTTAATGGCCAAGAGTTCCCTATTGCCGACATCATAATTCCTCTCGGCGGACGACAATTTTTTAGAGAAGAAAGCGCACGGATGCCATTTACCAGGGGACGGACCTTGAGATAATACCGCACCCACCCCTACGTCAGTCGCGTCTACCTCCACAATGAACGGTTGTGATGCATCAGGTTGGATGAGTATGGGTGCTGAAGCAAAACATTTTTTCAAGGAGGAAAATGCTTGACAAGCTTTGTCAGACCACCTAGAAAAATCCGTCCCTTTTTTTGTCATGTCAGTGAGAGGTTTGACAACGGATGAGAAATTACGAATAAATTTCCGGTAGTAGTTAGCAAACCCCAGGAAACGCTGCAGTGCTTTAAGATCCTCTGGCCGATCCCATTCAAGCACAGCCTTCACTTTCCCAGGGTCCATACGGAAACCGGAGGCTGACACCAAGAATCCTAAAAACTGAAGTTCTTGTACGGCGAATACACACTTCTCCCATTTGGCGTACAGTTTATTGTCTCGCAAGATCTGCAACACCTGTCTCACATGCTCCTGATGAGACACAAGATCCGGCGAGTAAATTAAGATGTCATCTAGATAAATGACAACAAACTGTCCCACTAGGTGGCGAAAGATGTCATTAACAAAATGTTGAAACACCGCCGGGGCAGTAGTCAGACCGAAAGGCATGACAAGGTTCTCATAATGTCCCTCCGGAGTGTTAAACGCCGTCTTCCACTCATCCCCCTCCTTTATCCTAATCAGATTATACGCCCCCCTGAGATCCAACTTAGAGAACCATTTGGCGCCCACAATCTGATTGAAGAGATCAGGAATAAGTGGGAGCGGATACGGATCTCGGACCGTAATCCGATTAAGCTCACGGAAATCCAGGCAAGGGCGTAGGCCTCCATATTTTTTCTTCACAAAGAAGAACCCCGCGGCCACTGGGGAAGATGAAGGTCTAATATGCCCCTTGGCCAGACTTTCCGAAATATAATCCTTCATAGCTTGCCTCTCAGGACCAGAAAGGTTATATAACCTAGATTTTGGTAACTTAGCATCAGGAAGCAATTTTATAGCACAGTCATACGCGCAATGAGGAGGTAATTCTTGACACCCTTCCTCTGAAAACACATCCTCAAAGTCCTCCAGAAAAGGAGGTAAGGTTCTAGGCACGACCGCACCGATGACCGTGTTCATGCAGTTACTATTGCAAAATTCACCCCACTGGCTTATCTCTCTGGATTGCCAATTAATAACTGGGTTATGTTTAGTTAACCAAGGAAGTCCCAACACAATAGGAGTGGGAAGGCCCTCCAACACATAACAAGACAATAGTTCTTTATGTATTGCCCCCACTCGAAGGTCTATGTTATGCACGGCTTGCACAAAGCTACCTTGACCGAGAGGCCTGGCGTCAATAGAGAATATAGGGATAGGTTTGGCCAATACACTCAGTTGCATACCTTGCACCTGGGCAAACCGAGCATCCACCAGATTAGCCGCGGCCCCACTATCCAGAAGAACAGAAATCCTCTCAGTTCTCGTACCTACCACCACCTCCGCTGGTACGAGAAACTGAGACGGACTTGGGGACGAAATACATACTCCCAGATTGTCTTCCACCACACACCTGGGATCAACAGTTTTCCAGCGACTCCTTGCTCAGCAAAGTACGGGATGGACACCCCCCAACAAAATGTCCCTTTCTCCCGCAGATGTAACACTTTCCTGTCTTGCGGCGCACCGCCGATCCCCTCCCTCGAAACGATTTCCCTCCTAACTGCATAGGCTCCTCAGAACAAACCAGGGAACCTCAATATAAGTAGAGAAGGTGGAGTCATCACAGGGGAAGGAGTTACCTCGCACCTCTCCCGAAGCCGTCTATCAATGCGAATAGCAAGGGCCATAGCGGCCTCCAGTGACGGGGGAGAATCATACTGAGCCACATCTTTTAATTTGTCAGATAATCCTTGACAAAACTGGCTCCTAAGAGCTGGGTCATTCCACTGAGTATCTGTGGCCCATCTACGAAACTCAGAAGAAAATTCCTCCGCCGGACGATCTCCCTGCTGTATCTTACGTAACTTCATTTCAGCAAGGGAGACCCGATCCGGGTCATCATATACCAGACCCAGGGCAGTAAAAAATCGATCTACTGACTGGAGAGCCGGGGAGTCCTGGAGGAAGAGAGAACGCCCAGGATTGAGGGTCCCCTTGTAAGAGCGAGATGACAATTCCCACCCTCTGATCTTCACTCCCCGAAGACCGAGGCCGTAGCCGAAAATATAATTTACATGCCTCCCGGAAGGTAAAAAATTTGTCCCGCCCACCAGTGAACCTGTCCGGGAGAGCTACTTTAGGTTCAGATCTGGTTTGCTCCCAGGGGTACAAAACCTTGGACTTAACGTCCGTCAGCTCCATGGACAAACTCTGCAACTGCTGAGCTAACTGGGCTACTGGATCCATGGTAGCTGGGGAGAAACTTTTAGTGTGGTCGGTGAAAATGTCACGACGTATAACAGATATATTCTATGATAGTAACATATATCTAATGTGACAACATTCTATATTTCATATAATAGAAAATATCAACATGTATACATAGTATCTGCCAGCAATGTCTTACCTGACATAATATCCTATGTATTGTGGGTCTATACTGTGTACTGTCACGCTGTCTCTGGATAGAGATGGACCGGGGTCTATGCTGACCCTGAACTGGGGTCCTGACTAGTCCCTCTACCTGGAGGTACTGTTAATGGTACAGAGGTCCAGGCCGCCAGCGTAACCCTGTCTCCTGTAGATCCCTGACCACTGTAATCTAGTCCTGAGAAGGACCCTGATTACCACCACAGGGAATGGGCAGGTCACAGCTTACACACAGTCTAAGACAAACGATAGACAAGGGGTAAAGAAAACACTGCCTTGCATACAAAACTTCCACTACAGAGGAACACAAAAGGTTAAGGAGATAAACAATAAGCGAGGAGAGGATAAACCACAACAGGCACTCTTAGCTTAAGTCTTCTCAGAAACGATCCGCTCTGCTGGTCTGAATGAATGCTTTCACCGACAACTTCCCCAGCAGACCAGCAGGTATATGAAGGAAGCTAATTAACAAAACATCAATCGCAGCTGGGCGAGGCTGGTCAGTCCAGCACCGAGAGAGAAAGAATTAACTCCCTCAGTGCCGAAAAACACCCAGCACCAGAAACTCAGCTGTGCGAAGTCAGGGTGTGCAATCGCGACGATCTTCGCCGCGACACACCCGTGACACATAAGTATTCAAGCAGCTGACAGCACTCGGGAGTTAGCACGGATGCACGTTCAGGCGTTCAAGGATCCAAATGAACAACAGTCCAACGAAAAATAGGAACAGCATCCAATCCAGGTGAAGTATAACAAGTCTTTATTCAGCCACCATAAAATACGACGTATTTTGATAAAGGCCTGAAAATGGCCGAAACGTCGTATTTTATGGTGGCTGAATAAAGACTTGTTATACTTCACCTGGATTGGATGCTGTTCCTATTTTTTCGGTACACCCGTGACACATGGCTCCCCCTCCCCCAGTCATTGTATGCATGGCTCACCCTCCCCCGGTCGTTGTATGCATGGCTCGGCTCCCCCGATCGTTGTATGAATGGCTCACCCTCCCCCAGTCATTGTATGCATGGCTCACCCTCCCCCAGTCGTTGTATGCATGGCTCGGCTCCCCCGGTCGTTGTATGCATGGTTCAGCTCCCCTGACTGTTGTATGCATGGCTCACCCTCCCTCGGTCGTTGTATGCATGGCTTGGCTTCCCCGGTCATTGTATGCACTGCTCACCCTCCCCCAGTCATTGTATACATGGCTCGGCTCCCCCGGTCGCTGTATGCATATCTCACCCTCCCCCAGTCGTTGTATGCATGGCTCACCCTCCCCCAGTTGTTGTATGCATGGCTCACCCTCACCCGGTCGTTGTATGCATGGCTCTGCTCCCCCGATCGTTGTATGATTGGCTCCCCCTCCCCCGGTCGTTGTTTGCATGGCTCGGCTCCACCTGTCATTATATGCATGGCTCACCCTCCCCCAGTCGTCGTATGCATGGCTCACCCTCCCCCGGTCATTGCATGCATGGCTCACCCTCCCCCGTCCTACTCACCCTCCTTGCGCCGTCCCTGCGTCTCTGTTGTTCAGGCACGGCAGCTCTCCTGTGCTCAGCGGTCACGTTGTACCGTTCATTAAAGTAATTAATATGCGCTCAACACCTATGGGAGTGGATACGCGTGCATATTCATTACCTTAATGAGTGGTACCACATGACCGCTCAGCACAGGAAGAGCTGCCGGAGCAGGGACGGAGATGCAGGGACGGCGTGAGGAGGGTGAGTATGATGTCCTCTGGAAGCTGGCGGCTGCAGCTGCTGCTGTCACTGTGCCACAGCCGCCGACTCCTCCCGCTGCTCTGCCATTCCCCCACCCCGCCGGCTTTCTGGACAATGACTCGTGTATAAGCCGAGGGGGTGTTTTCAGCAGAAAAAATGTGCTGAAGATCTCGGCTTATACACGAGTATATACGGTATTCTATGAGTGATACCTTTACTGGCTAACCAGAAAAAAACATACTTGCAAGCTTTCAGAGCACAGAGGCTTCTTATCTAACCTGAAGAAGAAGCCTCTGTGCTCTGACATCTTACAAATATAATTTTTCTTGTTAGCCAAATAAAGGTATCACTGCTAAAATACTTTTATAATTTATTATATAAAAGTATGTGACATTGGTTATATGAAAAAACACTTTGGGAAGCTTTGGGGAATAATGTTCTTTACTATTCCAGCTCACCCTGTAATTCTTACCAATACTTCTCCCCATCAGTAAGTTACTTCTGTAGGAACAGAGAATTTTAATAAATGGTTGTGTTATCATGAGATTCTACACAATTTCAGCAATATAAAGATATCTTCTTCATAGATACCTTATGTGAGAAAAAACAGTGGACTCTAATTATACATAACTACTATAATACTGCACATATATACACTGCAAGAATATAACTACTATAATACTGTCCCTATATACAAGAATATAACTACTATAATACTGCTCCTATGTACAAGAATATAGCTACTATAATACTGCACATATATACACTACAAGAATATAACTACTATAATACTGCACATATATACACTACAAGAATATAACTACTATAATACTGTCCCTATATACAAGAATATAACTACTATAATACTGCTCCTATGTACAAGAATATAACTACTATAATACTGCCCCTATATACAAGACTACAACTACTATAATACTGCTCCTATGTACACGAATATAACTACTATAATACTGCCCCTATATACAAGAATATAACTACTATAATACTGCTCCTATGTACAAGAATATAACTACTATAATACTGCCCCTATATACAAGACTACAACTACTATAATACTGCTCCTATGTGCAGGAATATAACTACTATAATACTGCTCCTATGTGCAGGAATATAACTACTATAATACTGCTCCTATGTGCAGGAATATAACTGCTCCTTATGTATAAGAATATAGACACGTGGTCAAAATGGTCAACCATGGAAGCATATTTGAAAAGCAATGTCTGACTTTCATTTGTTCATTTACATAGATTTTGATTTATTATTACTTTTGTCAGATTCAAGTTATTTCTGTCACCATTGTGGGTTTTTCTGTCATTAAATGAGGGGTGACAACAATTTTGACCACGTGTGTAACTACTATAATACTGCTCCTAAACACTGAGACCCCTGACCTCTAGAGCATGGTACATTCAAGTGGGGTGATCTCTCAAATGCCCATAGTGCTCGGAAAAGCTCCCGCAGAATAGGACCAGGTCTAGAATGACAACAGAAATGTGCAGCAAGTGAAACACTGGATCCAGGCCAATATTTGGCCTCGGCCTGAGGAGCGGTCAATGCTGTCCTCGGAGGGGGAAAAACTGTGGCGTCAATGGGATAAACTGAGAGTCATTCAGGCCTTTTGTGTCGTAAGATCTACTTACGGTCGGAGTTACAACATCGCCATCAGGTTGTGATTCCCATGCCGTTAGGTTCAGTAGCTGCTCGAGAGGCCCATGAGAATACAGAGAATAATATACTGCCCGGATCTGGGAAAGATGGTAATTGAAGTGTGCTAAAAATGTTGAACATGTGGGTTGAGCAAGAGTCTGGAACAGCAAACTCATCACTGATCATTTCACTAAATACACAGTGGTGGTCCTACCAGAGACCAGACGGCAGAATCAGCCGCTGAGTGACGTCACTTCATTCTAGTGTTTGGGTGTCCACAGCGGATTCCGTCTGATCAGGGAGCGTGTTTCCAGGGCGCCTTAACGAATGAACTTTATCGCCTGTATAGTATTCAGCAGCCTAGGATGACGCCCTATCATCTGCAAGGCAACGGTGCCCATTGGTGACCATTTCAACCGCACCCTCCTGCTAATGCTGTAGACCGTGGAAAATGGTCAAAAAGTGTGTGCTGGCCTGAGTATCTCCCTGAACTGATGTGGGCCTATAATAATCGGGTGCACAGCACGACAGGGTGCTTGCCCCACATGCTGATGTTCGGGAAGGCAGGTAGGAAGATGGAAGACCTATACATGCCTGATCCCATGGCTGATCCTCCTCAGACCACTACCTCATGGGCCCATTAGCGCTGGCGGTGCGCAGAGTGATGGGTGATTGGTTAAGACAGGTGACACATCATGACCAGATACCGGTACAGAGGGAAGTGTTTGCTCCTGAGGAAAGAGTGTTAGTCTGAGTCAAAAAGCAGTCTGGCAAGTTAGATGACCAATGAGAGGCAGTACAGTATGTGGTGAAAAGGAGAGTTGTGCCCAATATCCCTGTCTATGAGATGGGACCGTAGGGGCGACGAGGAATCTCCATCGCAACATGCTGTGTCTGTGCCATTTTGAAGAACCAGCAGTCGTTGAGGCAACACCTATGCCCAGGTGAGCAGACCCGCCCACAGAAGTTAATTGGTGGGGTGCACCCGCTTGCTTGCAGACTGAGGCCCATCTGTTGTAATATTGCTTACGAGGGAGACTATTTCACAACCTGTGGTTCCCCCCCAGAGACGATATACAGGAAGAGAGGACTTTATTCTGTCTGTGTCTTTATTTACCATGTAACTATAGGATTAGTAATGGAGAGGTGTCTTATAGACGCCTCTCCATTACTAATCCGTGGGCTTGATGTCACTGAACAATACAAAGGTGACATCAAACCCACAAATATGAACCCCACTGGCCACTAATACAGGGCAAATGGGATGAGCTGGGCAAAGCGCCACAAGTGGTGCATCTAATAGGTGCGCCTTTTGTGGGCGGCTGTGGGCTGTTATTTTTAGGCTTGGGGGGTCAATATCCATGGCCCCTTACCAGCCTGAGAATACCAGCCCCCAGCTGTCTACTTTAGCAAGGCTGGTTTTCAAACATAGGGGGGGGACCTGATAGCGTTTTTAAATTTATTTATTTTTTTAAAGTAAATAAATAAATAATAGCGGTTCCCCTCTATTCCTAATAACCAGCCGTGCTGAAGTTGACAGCTGAGAGCTGCAGCCCACAGTTGTCAGTTTTGCCTGACTGGTTATCAAAAATACAGGTGAATCCATGCTGGATTTTTCATTTATTTATATCACAGACAGCTGCTGATGAATACTCCTATCAGCCGCCGCCTGTTTTCACTGTTATTAGCGGCAGCAGATGTAGGCTGATGGATGTAGTAGTCGTATCAGCTGCTGCCTGTTCTCACTGTTATCAGTTGAATATAACTCTCATCATTCTCCCCTGCTCGCGCTGATCGCCAGCAGAGCAAGGGAGAATGATGAGAGCCATCTTCAGCACGTGGCGCTGGGGAACAGTGCTAACAGTACCGCTGCTTCCCTGGCGCCGGTACATGTGGTACTGATGCAGCACACGGTTGCCACACGTATGTCACAAGTATGACACACACAGACACGGATATCTCCGGTACTGGTTTTTCCAATACTGAAAATATCAGGTTGTGTGAAACCGACCTAAACCACAGTTAGCGGCCACATGTTTGGCATTATTGTAATGGAGAGAAGGCATTTAGTTTGCCAGTGCGTATCGACAGAAACACAAGCTGGGCAGAATGTTTGGGGGCGCTACAATGTATGGAGGCTCTACACTGTTTAGGGACACAATGTATGTTCACTAGACTCGCAGATTTGCAATTCTCCAGAAAAAAAGCCTGGCGTGGATGTTACAAAATAGTCACTGGAAACGTAGATTAATTCATTGAGAGGTGCGGATTTGTACAATGCAGTCACTTTTGGGGGTTTTCTGCTGTTCTGGCAATTTTAGGGCTCCGCAAATGTCGTCTGCAAACTATTCTAGCAAAATCTGTGCTCCAAAAGCCAAATAGCGCTCACTTATTCTCAGCCTGATGTGTGGCCTAACAGTTATTTCTAACAACATATGGGGAAAATTGCACAAGAAATTGTGGGGTCTAGTTTCACCTATTAACCCTTGTTTTTCTGACAAACTTGTACTAATACAAAAATAACATTTTTACCTCTAAAATGTCATATTTCCAAATCTCAATGTTATAAAATTCTGTGTGGCACCTATCAGTTCAAAATACTCACTACACTCCTAGATGAATTCCTTGAGGGGTCTAGTTTCCAAAATGGGATCACTTGTGGGGGTTTCTGCTGTTTCCACGTGTCAGGGGCTCTTCACATGTGTCACGGCATTCACAATAAATCCCAGGCAAATAGGGTCTTTCCTTTCCTAGCCCTGCCATGTGCCCAAGCAGAAGTTTTTGACCACATATGGGGTATAGTCACGTTTCGGGAAAAATTGTGCAACAAATTATGTGGTTCCGTTTTCTCCTATTATCCATTATGAAAATTACAAATTTGGGGTTAAAACAACATTTTTGTGAAAAAAAATGAAAATTTTTAATATGATGACCTAATGTTATCAAATTTTGTGTAGTACCTGTGGGTTCAAAATGTCCACTATAACCCTAGGTGAAATCCTTGAGGGGTGTAATTTCCAAAATGGGGTAATTTGTAGGGGTTTTTCACTGGTTAGGCACATCAGGGGCTCTCCAAATGCAACATGACTATTACATGAAAGTAAAATGATGCTCCTTCCCTTCCAAAGCCTGCTGTGTGTGCGCCCAAATAGTAGTATTCACCCACATATGGGGTATCGTCGTATTCAGGAGAAATTGTACAACAAATTTTCTCCTGATACCCTTGTGAAAATAACAGATTTGGAGCTAAAGTAACATTTTTGTGAAAAAAAAGTGAAATATTCATTTTTTCCTTCCACCTTGCTTCAGTTCCTGTGAAGCATCGGAAGGGTTAATGAACTTCTTGAATGTGATTTTGAGGGGTGCAGTTTTTAGGTATTTTCTGTCATATAGCCCCCTCTAGAGTCACTTCAAGTGTGATGTGGTCCCTAAAAAATTTGGCTTTGTAAATTTTGTTGGAAAAATGAGAAATTTCTGGTCAACTTTTAACCTTTCTAACTTTTTAACAAAAAAATTTTTTTAAAATTGTGCTGATGTAAAGTAGACATGTGGGAAATGTTATTTATTAACTATTTTGTGTGACTTGATTTAAGGGCATAAGAATTAACAATTTGAAAATTGCAAAATTTTTGAAATTTTTGCAAAATTTCGATATATTCACTAATAAACGCAAGTTATATCGAAGAAATGTTACCACCATCATGAAGTACAATATGTCACCAGAAAACAATATCAGAATTTACGGGATTCGTGGAAGCGTTCCAGAGTTATTACCTCATAAAGTGACAGTGGTTGGAATTATAAAATTTGGCCTGGTCATGAAGGTCAAAAATGGCTTGGTCACTAAGGGGTTAAAATCCAGAGGGATGGAAAAACCCCAAACAAAGGCGGATTACAATTTTTAGTATAGTCTAGCGTTACATACCTGCAGCGATTTTGATTATTTTCCTTTGTTGTTATCGGTACACTTTAAAGGACAAGCTCCGCTCTGCTACAGCTCTATCTCGGCTTGACGCTGTCCATGGTTCTGAAATAATATTGTGGTAGAATATGAAAAGGTTTGGCTTTAAAACCCTATATATCCCTTTGAACCAATAGTGTAGCTACCAGAGAGGCAAAGGGGGCGGTCGCCCGGGGCCCGGTCACAGAGGGGCCCACCTGGAGCTACGCTACCCATAAACCAGCATGCATGCCTCTATAGGTAAGCTCCGTGGTAAGCTCCATGGTAGTGCAGGGGGACACAATCTACCTCCACTACTGCCGTCTGTTCTTTACACCAAGGGGCGGGCTGTTCTGGGGGGGTGCAGAGGAGCTTATGCCCCCCAGGACGCTGGGTCCTGGCACTGTACCTGTGACATCTGCCTCCAGTATACTGCAGACACCCAGTCAGGACGCACGGCGCTGCTTCTTCTGTCCAGAGAAGAGCAGGACAGGACACAGTGGTGCTTTAAGTAACAGTTCAGACTTCTGCCGGTATCGGCAGGAGGTGTCTGTACTGTGCAGCGAAGAGGTGGCAGGACGCTGCGCCCCTGTTGAGGCACAGTAGATATATTGCGACTGCTTGAACCTTTACACAGATCGGGTCACTGTCGCCCGAGCATCACCCGATCTGTAAAAGACTTCAAAGCAGCTGCCATAAATCTCATGGTGCTCTCAGTTAGATACTAACAAGACTGGTCAGTAATGTGCACTGATAGATGTCACCAGGCTACAGGACACCACAGGTGAGGATGTATGTCTCTTTCTCATAATATATATATATGTATATATACAGTACAGACCAAAAGTTTGGACACACCTTCTCATTTAAAGTTTTTTCTGTATTTTCATGACTATGAAAATTGTACATTCACACTGAAGGCATCAAAACTATGAATTAACACGTGGAATTATACATTACACTTTACAAAAAAGTGTGAAACAACTGAAAATATGTCTTATATTCTAGGTTCTTCAAAGTAGCCACCTTTTGCTTTGATGACTGCTTTGCACACTCTTGGCATTCTCTTGATGAGCTTCAAGAGGTAGTCACCGGGAATGGTTTTCACTTCACAGTTGTGCCCTGTCAGGGTTAATAAGTGTGATTTCTGGCCTTATAAATGGGGTTGGGACCATCAGTTGTGTTGTGCAGAAGTCTGGTGGATACACAGCTGATAGTCCTACTGAATAGACTGTTAGAATTTGTATTATGGCAAGAAAAAAGCAGCTAAGTAAAGAAAAACGAGTGGCCATCATTACTTTAAGAAATGAAGGTCAGTCAGTCTGAAAAATTGGGAAAACTTTGAAAGTGTCCCCAAGTGCAGTTGCAAAAACCATCAAGCGCTACAAAGAAACTGGCTCACATGAGGACCGCCCCAGGAAAGGAAGACCAAGAGTCACCTCTGCTTCTGAGGATAAGTTTATCCGAGTCACCAGCCTCAGAAATCGCAGGTTTACAGCAGCTCAGATTAGAGACCAGGTCAATGCCACACAGAGTTCTAGCAGCAGACACATCTCTACAACAACTGTTAAGAGTAGACTTTGTGCAGCAGGCCTTCATGGTAAAATAGCTGCTAGGAAACCACTGCTAAGGACAGGCAACAAGCAGAAGAGACTTGTTTGGGCTAAAGAACACAAGGAATGGACATTAGACCAGTGGAAATCTGTGCTTTGGTCTGATGAGTCCAAATTTGAGATCTTTGGTTCCAACCACCGTGTCTTTGTGTGACGCAGAAAAGGTGAACGGATGGATTCTACATGCCTGGTTCCCACCGTGAAGCATAGAGGAGGTGGTGTGATGGTGTGGGGGTGCTTTGCTGGTGACGCTGTTCGGGATTTATTCAAAATTGAAGGCATACTGAACCAGCATGGCTACCACAGCATCGTGCAGCAGCATGCTATTCCATCCGGTTTGCGTTTAGTTGGACCATCATTTATTTTTCAACAGGACAATGACCCCAAACACACCTCCAGGCTGTGTAAGGGCTTTTTGACCAAGAAGGAGAGTGATGGGGTGCTACGCCAGATGACCTGGCCTCCACAGTCACCAGACCTGAACCCAATCGAGATGTTTGGGGTGAGCTGGACCGCAGAGTGAAGGCAAAAGGGCCAACAAGTGCTAAGCATCTCTGGGAACTCCTTCAAGATTGTTGGAAGACCATTCCCGGTGACTACCTCTTGAAGCTCATCAAGAGAATGCCAAGAGTGTGCAAAGCAGTCATCAAAGCAAAAGGTGGCTACTTTGAAGAACCTAGAATATAAGACATATTTTCAGTTGTTTCACACTTTTTTGTAAAGTGTAATGTATAATTCCACATGTGTTAATTCATAGTTTTGATGCCTTCAGTGTGATTCTACAATTTTCATAGTCATGAAAATACAGAAAAATCTTTAAATGAGAAGGTGTGTCCAAACTTTTGGTCTGTACTGTATATACATACAGCACTGTAGCCGGGGTCAGAGTCCTATCAGACCAGTGTCTGTATGATCTCATATCAGTAAATCCAAGATGGTTAACACGAAAACCTCATTAGAAAACCTTTTGTTAAAAAAAAGTTGAGCATGAATATATATGATAAATAGCCAGATAGAAAAAAATGGAAACAGCAAATCAGTGTGTATAAAAAATCATATATGGGTGCAGGCCCCCGAACATATACTCAGTCTAGACAACAAGACCCCAAAGGGGAAGAAGGGAAAAGGAGAGGAACAGATGAGCCAGGGGGTGCACTTTCTTCTTTAGATTGGTAGTATTCTACCTCCCCCTCTTTCTTTCTGATTCCCTCCTTTTTTCCGCTTCCCTCTTTGGGGACTTGTCCAGACAAGAGTATTTCTTGTAGGGTCACCTGGATGCATTCAGGAGCTATACCCATATTCTGGCCTCTATGGACACCTGCGAACTGTTTCTATTTTCTTCTATTTAGCTCTTTGTCATAAATATCAGGGCTGTGCAAGTAGCAGCCCACACAAAGGGACAAAGACCAGAACCCAAGGCATGGGAGCTAGTGCGGGTTCCATTATGCAATGTGGGAGCTAATGCTGGGGTCAATTTACACCATGGAAGCTAATGCTTGGTCATTACTCGTATACATCATGGGAGTTAATGCGGGGGTCATTGTTCACCGTGGGAGCTAATGCTTGGTCATTACTCGTATACATCATGGGAGTTAATGCGGGGGTCATTGTTCACCGTGGGAGCTAATGCTTGGTCATTACTCGTATACATCATGGGAGTTAATGCGGGGGTCAGTGTTCACCGTGGGAGCTAATGCTTGGTCATTACTCGTATACATCATGGGAGTTAATGCGGGGGTCAGTGTTCACCGTGGGAGCTAATGCTTGGTCATTACTCGTATACATCATGGGAGTTAATGCGGGGGTCAGTGTTCACCGTGGGAGCTAATGCTTGGTCATTACTCGTATACATCATGGGAGTTAATGCGGGGGTCATTGTTCACCGTGGGAGCTAATGCTTGGTCATTACTCGTATACATCATGGGAGTTAATGCGGGGGTCAGTGTTCACCGTGGGAGCTAATGCTTGGTCATTACTCGTATACATCATGGGAGTTAATGCGGGGGTCATTGTTCACCGTGGGAGCTAATGCTTGGTCATTACTCGTATACATCATGGGAGTTAATGCGGGGGTCAGTGTTCACCGTGGGAGCTAATGCTTGGTCATTACTCGTATACATCATGGGAGTTAATGCGGGGGTCAGTGTTCACCGTGGGAGCTAATGCTTGGTCATTACTCGTATACATCATGGGAGTTAATGCGGGGGTCAGTGTTCACCGTGGGAGCTAATGCTTGGTCATTACTCGTATACATCATGGGAGCTAATGCGGGGGCAGTGTTCACCTGGGAGCTAATGCTTGGTCATTACCGTATACATCATGGGAGTTAATGCGGGGGTCATTGTTCACCGTGGGAGCTAATGCTTGGTCATTACTCGTATACATCATGGGAGTTAATGCGGGGGTCATTGTTCACGTGGAGCTAATGCTTGGTCATTATACAGCATGGGAGCTAATTATTGGATCATTACACACTGTGGGAGATAATGTGGGGGCCATTATACAGCATGGGAGCTAATCCTCTGGTCATTATACAGCGTGGGAGCTAATGCAGGGGTCATTATACAGCATGGAAGATAATGTGGGGAACCTTATACAGCGTGGGAGCTAATGCCGGGGGCTCTTATACAGCATGGACGATAATGCTCGGGCCATTATACAGCGTGGGAGCTAATCCTCGGGTCATTATACAGTGTGGGAGATAATGCAGGGGCCATTATACAGCGTGGGAGCTAATCCTCGGGTCATTATACAGCGTGGGAGCTAATACAGGGGTCATTATACAGCATGGAAGATAATGTGGGGAACCTTATACACCGTGGGAGCTAATGCCGGGGGCTCTTATACAGCATGGACGATAATGCTCGGGCCATTATACAGCGTGGGAGCTAATCCTCGGGTCATTATACAGTGTGGGAGATAATGCAGGGGCCATTATACAGCGTGGGAGCTAATCCTCGGGTCATTATACAGCGTGGGAGCTAATGCAGGGGTCATTATACAGCATGGAAGATAATGTGGGGAACCTTATACAGCGTGGGAGCTAATGCCGGGGGCTCTTATACAGCATGGACGATAATGCTCGGGCCATTATACAACGTGGGAGCTAATCCTCGGGTCATTATACAGTGTGGGAGCTGATGAAAGAGCCATTATACAGCATTGGAGGTAACATGGGGAACATTATACAGCGTGGGAGCTAATGCTTGAGTCATTATACAGCGTGGGAGCTAATGCTGGGGCATTATATAGTGTGGGAACTTATGCAAGGTCCATTATACAGCATGGAAGCTAATGCTTGGGTATTATACAGCGTGTGAGCTAATCCTCGGGTCATTATACAGTGTGGCAGCTAATGCAAGGGCCATTATACAGAATTGGAGGTAATGTGGGGAACATTATACAGCGTGGGAGCTAATGCTCGGGTTGTTATACAGAGTGGGAGCTAATACGGGGCTATTATACAGTGTGGGAACTAATGCAAGGGCCATTATACAGGTTGAAGGCTACTGTCAGGCCATCATACAGTGAGGGGTCTATATACAGTGTGGGAGACATTTTAGACATTTTATGATGTAAGGGGCACAGTGGTGACATTATTATGTGCAGCAGTATAAGGAGCATTGCTATTGTACCACACAACAGGTGCAGTAATAGGGACACATGCGGCAGTAGCTGCTCAGTATTGGGCTACAGGCAGGATAACGAGTTTGTGCAGGTTGGGAATAGATGGGGATGGGGCTGGAAATGTGAGAAGTCAGATGTGTCTGTTATAATCTCTGCAGATGAGTCCTGGCTGGAGAAGTTGTCATGTCGGTCTGGGCCAGATGGAGAAGACGGGAAAAGTGAATGATTCCATAAGAAAGAACATCAGCTGTAAGTCGCCATCTATAACTGTGCTGTGATCACTTGTATTTTCGGTAGGACTGGTATCTACCACTATATGGTCACCATATGGTGGTAATGTCAGTGTTGGTCTTTGTGGAGATTTTTTTTGTCAGTTACAGCAGGATCATCTGCTGAGGTTCCTCTATACCAGTGATGGCTAACCTTGGCACTCCAGCTGTTGTAAAACTACAACTCCCAGCATGCCCTTGCAACCTGCAGCAGTTGAGGCATGCTGGGAATTGTAGTTCTCCAACAGCTGGAGTGCCAAGGTTCGCCATCACTGCCCTATACCCATGATCAGAGTGCGCCACCGTAATTGTAATTAGGGGTTAGTGGCCCACTCAGATGTCTCTCTCCCCCTGAGCTGAGCCACTAGCTACGCCTCTGCTTTGAACTGATACACAGATGAATCAGAAATGAATGTTAGCCATCATTTCTTTCCTTTAAAAGGAATCTGTCAGCGGGTTTTTGCTGCCTCATCTGAGAACAGCCTGATTTAGAGGCATTGACCCTGATTCCAATGGCGTGTCACTTAGTTTACTGAGTGCAGCAGTTGTGATACAATACCTGTTTTCTCTACTGCAGATCTACAGTATAAGGTCTCAGAATGCTGAGCTGTGTATTTAATGTTTTCTGTTATAAGAAATGATGCTGCGATAGCTTAGTTCGGCCACTAGAGGTCACCTTTGAACAAGAGAAGAAAGCTCTGGAAACAGGAAGTGGTAAATTCAGAGGATAAGCCCTGCCTGAGAGACTCAGAAAGATCGAGAGCCTGAAGTGATTCAAATTGGACGGTGTGATCCAGAGGGAGCGGCTCCAGTGAGTAAACCGAGATGTGTGACAGGTCGCTGACTGTTTAGTTAGTTAGGGAGAGTTAGATAGAAGTCGCAGCATATTCAAGAACACTCCTATTACTGAGACTACCCATAGACTGATGGAGATTGTGTGAGCTCCTGTATAGCGAGGCTCTGATAAAAACGTGAATGCCATAGAAGAGCTATGTGAAATACTACTGGGACTGATCTGAATCTTCACCTGCACTTGTATCAGAGGATTTGGTGACCTAGAAAGCTGATTAAATCCAGTGGCCGGACGTCAGAATAATAAGTCCAGTTGTTTGTTCAGTACATTCTGTCAGGGCGTCCGCTCTGAGCGCTCGCAAAGAGGACAGTGCACTGTGTACATATTGTGTTGGTTTAAGTGATTTGCTGAGTAAATATAACAGGATTTTGGTTGCTTACCGTAAAATCTGTTTCTCGGAGCCTTCATTGGGGGACACAGGAAACCATGGGTGTATGCTGCTGCCACTAGGAGGCGTGACACTATGCACAAAAAAAGTTAGCTCCTCCTCCGCAGTGTACACCCCACTGACAGGAACTAGGGAATTCAGTTTTAGCTTAATGTCAGTAGGAGGTGGACACTGGTCTTTCATTAGACCCTTGGCAGCAGCATACACCCATGGTTTCCTGTGTCCCCCAATTAAGGCGATAGAGAAATATATATTTCAAGGGGAAAACAGGGTACCTGGAATCTATTGTAATGAAGGCGGGTGTAAGATTATATACCAGAGAGGACCACGTGTCTTGGTTGTGGTAGAACCCCATATAGGCCCTGTACCGGATAAGGGAGGGAGTGGCATAGTCTTGGGGTAGTCTTTCTCCTGTCCGTGAAGCTGGCACTTGGGATCTCTCAGACTGCATAATGTGTAATGTGTGGTTAGTGGATGTTGTGGCCCATATTTTGTTGAGAAGTAAAATCCTGTTATCTGTTTCACAAGTTATAAAGAGAAGCTAGTTCGGTATCAAATCGTGGTCAGAGTCGTTCATAGCAGCGCCGCATCCCATTCTCAAACAACGACGGGTGTACTGGTCGTTACATCTACAACCCCGCCCACACCACCGATTGGTAGCTTTCTGTGTACACTGTGTATAGGAACAAAGCTGCTAATCAGTGCTGGGCTCGGGGTTAGACCAAGAGGCACAAGACACCTAATCCTGAAGTGATAATCTCCTGCTGATAAAACACTGATTGTATTGAAACCGAAACGTAGACTAGTAAGTGACAAATCACTAGAATCAGGATCTCTGCCCCTACATCATGCTGCTTTCAGATAGCAAAAAAATCTGCTGACAGATTCTCTTTAAAGGGCTATTTTGGCCGTAAATGTACTAGTCAGACGCCCCCTGCAGGATGAGCTGTTTCTATATGTGCGTAGATTTCAATGTAGCGGCAGCAACTGTCCATTGAACCTCGAGTGGTTTGGCGGGGGGGAATCAGGGTCCTGCACTTTAACAATTGGTTCTCACTAATGTTTAAATGATATTGCAACTCATCATACAAATTAACAACCAATTCCAGTTACAGATGAAGCAGAGTCGAATTTGTTCTGCACTCTTTGCATACCTCCCAACTTTTGAAGAACAGAAAGAGGGATAAATCATGCAGCACGCCCCTGACCACCCCCATTTATTATTTCTTTTTACCCTGGCAGGAGGAGTTGTCAGAGGGGCGCTGGCAGTGAGGGACATTCAGCAGACGCTCGAGATTGCAGGGCGTAGACCCTAATCCGGGACTGTCTGCTGTATCCGGGACAGCTGGGACTAGAGATGAGCGGATCAATTCACAGGTCTCTGGTCCAGCGTCCAGGTCAGTGATACCTGGCAGCTGGACAGGGGCTGCGGATGTCTTACCAACCGGCGTCCCTGGCTGGCCCGACGTCATCTGTGCATCCTGCTCATCTCTAGTTGGGACCTGGGGATTATCTTTTATTCCTTCATTCACAGTCAAAACCGCCAGAACATTCTCATCTTTATGCAGCTTCACTATACGACGTCTGGTGCCTGTAAGGCCGTGTTCACACGTAGCATAAATACTGTGTTTTTTTGTTTTCTGTAGAATCTGCACCAAACTACACATAACAATCTTCTCCCCCTTATTTGATGCATTTTTGGTGCAAATGTGAAGCTGCGTTTTTAATGTGTTTTTTTTATAGTACAGAAAACTTTTGATCCTGCACTTAAGGAAAGTATCTGCAGTTTTTTGCATATTTTTTTTAGGCTCCACGTAGAAGACGAGAGAAAAAAAAAGTACCCAAACAGCACCGTTCAACAGTGTCTTTACACCGTAGGGGGCACAATTTTCATGAAATCACATCCGCTTTGCTTAAACAGTTGAATAGCAGAATTTCTGTGCAAGAAAATTAGCGGAAAAAAACGCAGCAATTATCCTACATGTGAACTCGGTCTAAATGTCTAAGCAAAGTGAATGTGATTGCGTGAAATCTCCGCCCTATATGCGTCTAAAGATGCTGCTGTACTCTGCGGTTTTGGTGCTTTTTTTCCTCTAAGGCTGGGGTCAGACATGTGAGAAACTCGCACGAGTCTCGTGACGCGCACCACACTGAGGTGGTACCAGGGCTATGGGGTACTCGGCACCGAGCCCATGAAAGTCTATGGGGTTTGTCACTGGCAGCAGGACTCGGTCCGTGGCCCTGGGCGCTCATACAATGGGGGATATTTACAGGGGAATTGTAGATTAGATAGTTCGTGACGCCACCTGTGGTATCTGATCAATTGGACCAGCGCTGCTATATGGATCTTCACAGGGGATGTTATGGGGCAGCTAGATGGTAGGTCTCCCACAGGTGAGACTGGTCCCTGGAAGTCTATGGTGGTGATGCAGGGTGTAGTAAATGAAACAGTCTCACACAATGCAGCTTCTTTCCATACCTTTACTTGTAGGTGTTTCAGGCAGGTCCCGGGAAGCTGGTCGGGGTGGAGAATGCACATTCGGGATAACCGCTGAGCAGGTTAGAGGCCTCCTTTACTTCATATGTATGTGAGTCCAAACTTGCATGAAGCGAAGTTAACTCTGCAATCTCCAGCTTTCTCAATAGCTGCAACGCCCGGCCGACATTGTGGTAGAGCCTTCTAGTTGGTGAGAACAGAGTCCTTACTTTTGTCGTGCACTGACTCAAAGTCCTTGTTCTACCTGACTCCGTTTACGTATCAGCGCTTAGGGCTACCTTCTGCGACTTGTAGTCCAGAAAGCCTCCGGTTATCTTGTTACTAGGCGTGAAGCGCTAGCAACGCTTCGGACCCCGGTGTCCGGTGAATTAGTGCAGGTAATCCGGTACCTGTTGCACTAGCATCTATCTTCTCCACTGTGCCCTTCGCCCTGCTCTCGCTCTTAACATAAGCACTTGTAGCTTTGATGGAAATGTCAGCTTTCTCCAGAGCTCACTGAACAGCTCTCAGTATCCTCCAAGTCCAGACTGGACTGACACTGAACTCCTCTCCCTCCTTAACAGAACTGATCTGTCCGCAGACAGGAAACAGACTGAACTGATCTGTCCGAAGACAGGAAACAGACTGAACACTGACTGCTACGTGTCACTACCTTTTATACCCCTGATGGGTGTGTCTGAAAGTGTGAGTGACGTGAATGGATATCAAGCTTTTGCGGTTACCTTCCTGTGCATTTTCCTGGATTATGTGTGCCTGACATAGCTGGGCCACACATCCCCCCTTGGTTAAACACAGCACTCCCGGGCTGTAAAAGAGAAAAAGAAAAACATTTTTGTTTTTGCATACAACATCAACATTTTTAACTCATCCCATCCGGGAGGTGAGGAATCTTTAACGTTACAATTTGTACATTAGAAAAATACAAAAGTATCAAAGCATCAAAACATTTCCATAAATACTAGATAATATTCTTGTGGAGGACCCGCACCAAAAACCTCCCACGTGGGTCCTGGGTGGGCTGCAGGACTTCATTGCTGCAGACCTCACTCTAGGCCACACCATACGGGTTTTTCTTCAGAGGTAGTAAGATTTTGTGTAAAACCAAGATAAGGCACCGTAGTGCAAACTATTTACATTAAAGTTTTTGGGCTGGCACAGTCCACAGCCACGCAGTCCTTTGCATGGTTAAAACACATTTCAAGTAATCACATTATACTTTAACTCTTATTAAAGTGCAAAATCTTCTTTGTAAAACTTTATACAATAACCATCAACCTGTTAACTTTCATTATTTAATTATTTTACCCAGCCGGGTATTCTACTTTAAGTTATGTAAACATCATACATATTATTAAACATGAAATATTGTGCAATTCTGTCAAACTTCTTCATCAACTTTTTACAATTCTTCAGTTGCAGTAAACCCTGTCTGGGTCATACTAAACTAGTTTAATAGGACTACTCTTGATAACGAATAGGTAATCTTCCTTTAGTGATACGTTCTGACCTACGTGGGGTAGCGTCAGGTATAGTAGTCTCTAGCCTATCCGCTCTGTGTACCGGCGAACTATAGATACGACTCCACCTCTCTAGGGACCTGGCAAGCATGCTAGCGACTGGGCGATGCGGTACTGCTTCACCAGGGGATTCCACTCCTTGTGGCGCTGCTTCTTGTGGTTCCGCTTCTTGGGGTTCTTCTGGTTGAGGTTCCGTTGGAACAGGTCCCTCTGGAACTGGCTCTACTGGCACAATTGGTATGACTGGATGTAGAGACTCCTCTTGCGGTTGATAAAACTGCAGCACAGGAATGATTACAGCTTCTCCCATTCTGGGCCAATCCGCAGGTAAATCTCCCAAATCCGTATGTATGACCGCTTCATCACTCTCTTCCTGATGGACAACAGGTTCTTCTTCGCGAAGCTTTAGTGGGCCCGGACACAACTTTAGATGATCTCTAGACACAGTTGCAGTCGTTTTTCCTCCATCCTTGCTAATGGTACAGGTCTTTCTGTGTAGCCCAGCTTTGTAAGGCACACATAAAATCCTGGAGTCTGCACAGAAAGGTAACAGTTAAAGCTTTACATCATTCATTCACACTTTAGACACACCCACCAGGGGTATAAAGTACTGTCACGCAGCCTGCGTAGGAGAGAGTTCCTGTCTCAGGACAGTGCAGAGAGTTGAGTTCCTGTTAGAGCTCTGTGTGAGTTGAGTGCCAGAGTAGCTCATCTGACAAAGAAGTGGAGGCTAGTACGGGTGAGGCAGTTCATCCTAGCCTAGTCAGAGCTACCTCTTAACCAGTCTGGACTTGGAGGATACTAAGAGCTGCTCATTGAGCTCAAGGAAAAACTGACTTACTACTTCCACGCTGCAGTGCTATGTTAAGAGCAGAAGCAGGGCGAAGGGCACAGTGGAGAAGACAGTGCCTTAGGTAGTGAATTACCTGCACTAATTATCCGGTCACTGGGGATCGAGGAGTTGCTATTGTTTCAGGCATAGTAACGAGAAAACCAGAGTCTCGCTGGACTATAAGTCGCAGGAGCAAGCCCTTAGTGTCGGTACGTAACCGGAGTCAGGGGAACAAGGACTTTGAGTTAAGCGCTTGACAAAAGTAAGGACTTAGTTTCACCATTTAGAAGGCTCCGTCACAAAGTCGGCCGGGCAGTACAGCTATAGAGTTAGCTGGAGTAATCGGAGTTAACTACGCTTTATGCAAGTTGGACTCATCTACATTTTGGAAGTTAAGGAGGCCTCTAACCTGCTCAGCTGTTACCTGGATGTGCATTCTCCACCCCGACCAGCTCCCCGGGACCTGCCTAAACATCTGACAAGTAAAAGGTATGGAAAGACGCTGGATGGTGTGAGACTGATTCATTTATCTGCACCCTACATCATTGTAACCATAGACTTTGAGGGACCAGTCCCACCTGTGGGGGACCCGTCATCTAGCTGCCACAACATCCCCTCAGAGATCTACCGCAGCGCTGGTCTTAGTGATCAGAAAACTACAGGTGGCGTCACGAACTGTTTCTAATCCCCTGTAAATATCCCCTATCGCCAGACCGCCAGGGCCACGGACCGAGCCACCGCTACCAGTGACAAATCCCATAGACTCCCATGGGCTCGGCTCCGAGTACCCCATTGCCCTGGTAACCCACAATTGTGGTGGCGGGTCAACACAACTTGGCGTCACGAACAGGATTCGAGAGCTTGCAGTTGCGAGTCCTGTGTGCCTACTGAACTGTTTTTGAGAAAAGACTGTCTGCTATTTTTGGCGCCAAAATACCGCCATTTTGCCGCCAGGTTCGCGCCCTCAGGCGCTGGAGAAAAAGGTGGGCGTGCATTAGTGGGCGTGTAACCCCCCTGTGGCGCGAAGATAATGGCCGTCCTCTCAAAGTGCTATTGTAATATGCGATCCTGTCCCACTGCAAAAGAAATCCGCCTCCTTTTCACCTTCTCTGCGAAGAGGAGGAGACGCAAACCCCGCCCCCATGGAAGGAGCCAGCATGTTCATGTGGAATATCAGAGACGGACCTGGGACGAGATGGAGGCCGGACCGGAGCGATTGTGCAAGGAAGCGGTGGAAGGCAGGCCCCGTTCCCCAGCCAAGCTGCTATCAGAACCGGAGCCCCCATTAGTCCGGGACCTTCAGCAGACCTTGCAGGAGGTTAAAGAAGAAAATGCGGAGCTAAGAAGACAGCTCCGGCGACAGACCGACATGGACGGGTCTGAGGGACGCTGGTGTGCCCAGACACAGCGGCAGCTGTGGGACGCAGTGTTCGCTCATACTGGTATCCTGCTGCAAAAGGCTAGGAAGCAACCGGAGGTTATCCCCGAAAGTACCGAACCTGATCCCACCGATGGAGCGGTGGAGGCGAAGGAGGTTGAGGAGGTCCGGCCTGTTCCGGAACGCCCGCCCGGTCAGGAGGCCGCAGCAGACGATTGTTCCCCGGTAAGGACACCTGAGGGATCCTGTCCGTCGTTGCCGGAGGTCGATTGGGACGCGATGGAGCGTCTTGATGATGTCGCATATGCCGTAAAGTGGGAGAGTGTGTGGCAGCAACGTCAGGAGGAACAGCAACGCCGACAGGAGGAAGAACAGGAGGTTCAGCGTAACCGACAGCGGCAGCATGCAGAGCTCATCGCGGATAAGGAAAGTGTCCGCCGGGAGAAAGGTACTCTAAGGGAACCGCGGCGGCAGGGGTGTGTGACAGAGTTCCAGCTCCGGAAGGGCTGGGGCTTCATTAGAGAACCGGGCCTCTACCCAGGGGTCTTCGTTAGTCGAAGGGATGTAGAATCCCACCTGCCCATCGGCCATCCCGGAGGGACCTGATCAACGGGGATATAGTCACCTATACACGGCACTGGGGTATGAAGGGATGGTATGCCCTAAATGTCGCAGTCGTCAGAGACCCCGACGCTGGTAACGTCAACACTGCCAGTGTGTCACCGTCTCAAACTCCTGCAGCACCAGGCCTTGTCCCGGCACCGCCCTCAGAACGTTCACCACAATTTGAATCGCCGCCCGCATATTCATCCCTGCCAATACCTGGTACCAAACCGCACTCAGCACCGATCGCGACGCAATCAGCGTCCTATAAAGAAGAAACACCCGGAGTGCCCCTAGTGGTTCGCACAAGTACTGTGGCAACCCAAACCCTGATAGCAGGTCACGACCTGTTTGTCATGAACAGTAAAGGGCATCGCATTGTTCCAGCCCCCGGGATGGAAAATCTAATTGAAGTCAACAGAAAGTGAAGACCGGTAGGACCCAGACAGGGGTTTACCGCATCTAAGAATTGAAATGTATAAAGTTGAGAATTTTGCAGATTTGCACTTTATTGATAAGTCTAAGAATGTTTACATGAATACCAAATGTATAATGATGAGAAATATCTGTGTTTTCTATAGTGATTAGAATACCCGGCTGGGTACCAGAAAAGAAAGTTAAGGAAAATGATGTTTACCTATTTTGCATAAGTATTGCATAAGTATACCCTGGTTGGGTAAAGTAGAAGTTAAAATAAGTAGAGTATATATATGTGATATTACTTGAAATGTGTCTTTTTCTCATTCATGGACTGAGAGGCTGAGGACTATGCCAGCCCAGAACTGATCCTTGTAAATAGTTGCACTACGGTGCCTTATCTTGGTTTTACGTGAAACCATTACTATTTATCTACCTCAGAAGAAAAACCCGTCTGGTGTGGCACTGAGTGAGGTCTGCATTCAGAAGTCCTGCAGCCCACCCAGGACCCACGTGGGAGGTTTTAGTGCGGGTCCTCCACAAGAATATTGTCAAGTATCTTATATATATGAGTATGTTTTGATACTTTTGATACTTTTGTATTTTCTTACTGTACAAAATGTAACGTTCAAGATTTCGTACCTCCCGGATGGGATGAGTTTCATGTTATTGTTTAAATGCAAAACAGAATGTCTTTCTTTTTATATTTTACAGCCCGGAGGTGCTGTGTTTTACCAAGGGGGGATGTGTAGCCCAGCTTTGTAAGGCACACATAAAATCCTGGAGTCTGCACAGAAAGGTAACAGTTAAAGCTTTACATCATTCATTCACACTTTAGACACACCCACCAGGGGTATAAAGTAGTGTCACGCAGCCTACGTAGGAGAGAGTTCCTGTCTCAGGACAGTGCAGAGAGTTGAGTTCCTGTTAGAGCTCTGTGTGAGTTGAGTACCAGAGTAGCTCATCTGACAAAGAAGTGGAGGCTAGTACGGGTGAGGCAGTTCATCCTAGCCTAGTCAGAGCTACCTCTTAACCAGTCTGGACTTGGAGGATACTAAGAGCTGCTCATTGAGCTCAAGGAAAAACTGACTTACTACTTCCACGCTGCAGTGCTATGTTAAGAGCAGAAGCAGGGCGAAGGGCACAGTGGAGAAGACAGAGCAGTGCCTTAGGTAGTGAATTACCTGCACTAATTATCCGGTCACTGGGGATCGAGGAGTTGCTATTGTTTCAGGCATAGTAACGAGAAAACCAGAGTCTCGCTGGACTATAAGTCGCAGGAGCAAGCCCTTAGTGTCGGTACGTAACCGGAGTCAGGGGAACAAGGACTTTGAGTTAAGCGCTTGACAAAAGTAAGGACTTAGTTTCACCATTTAGAAGGCTCCGTCACAAAGTCGGCCGGGCAGTACAGCTATAGAGTTAGCTGGAGTAATCGGAGTTAACTACGCTTTATGCAAGTTGGACTCATCTACATTTTGGAAGTTAAGGAGGCCTCTAACCTGCTCAGCTGTTACCTGGACGTGCATTCTCCACCCCGACCAGCTCCCCGGGACCTGCCTAAACATCTGACAAGTAAAGGTATGGAAAGACGCTGGATGGTGTGAGACTGATTCATTTATCTGCACCCTACATCATTGTAACCATAGACTTTGAAGGACCAGTCCCACCTGTGGGGGACCCGTCATCTAGCTGCCACAACATCCCCTCAGAGATCTACCGCAGCGCTGGTCTTAGTGATCAGAAAACTACAGGTGGCGTCACAAACTGTTTCTAATCCCCTGTAAATATCCCCTATCGCCAGACCGCCAGGGCCACGGACCGAGCCACCGCTACCAGTGACAAATCCCATAGACTCCCATGGGCTCGGCTCCGAGTACCCCATTGCCCTGGTAACCCACAATTGTGGTGGCGGGTCGACACATTTCTGTTATCAAATTTGGAATTTTGCACGACATATGGCTCCTGTTCCCACTGATCATCCAATTTGTGCATTCTTCTTTTTCTTTTTAGAACGATTTCTCCAGGCATAAAAGGCGTAGCGGGAGCATTTCTGTTGTAGTTCTTCTCTTGCCTTTCTCTTACTTTATTGAGACTGTCTTCTACGCAGGCTTGTACTCTCCTGTACTGTTCCTGTCGATTCGTGTCCCAATCTTCAGCATTGTCATCAGCCTCTGGTTCTACCACACCAAGTTCCAAATCCATTGGCAGCCTTCCTGGTCTTGCTCTCATAAGGTAGGCTGGAGTGCAGTTGGTGGAACTTACTGGTATGTGGTTGTACAAGTCGACCAGGTCAGGTAGCAAGTCTGGCCACCGATTTCTTTCTTCCAGTGGTACAGATTTCAGTAAGTCGATGACAATGTGATTCATCTTTTCACAAAGGCCATTGGTCTGAGGGTGGTACGGTGTTGTTCTGATCTTCTTACACTCATACAGTTGACAGAATTCCTTAAACAGTTCAGCTTCGAATGCAGGACCTCGATCAGTCAGCACCTGCTCCGGATATCCGTGTGGTCTGCAGAAACTTGCTTGGAAGGTTTTTGCTGCTGTCTCTGCTGTCATATCTTTGACAGAGGCGACCACCAGAAATTTGGAATAGTGATCCACCATGGTCAGGGCGTAGGTGTATCCCGACCTGCTTGGTGACAACTTGACATGGTCCAACGCTACGATCTTCAAGGGACGAGTCGTCTGGATAGGCTGCAGGGGTGCTCTCTGACTATGGTAATCTTTTCGTCTGAGGCCACAGGGTCCACAGTTCCGGCACCACTTCTCGATGGAGCTGCGCATTCCTACCCAGTAGAACCGACACCTCAACAGGGTCTCCAGCTTTTTCCAGCCAAAGTGTCCCGCTTGATCGTGGTAGGCTTCTAACACCATTTGGATGTCTGCCCTGGGGACCACTATCTGCCAAACCATCTCATGGGTCCTTGGGTCGACGTATCTCCTGCACAACTTCTCACGATAGATGAACAACCGGCTTCTCTCGTTCCACAGGAGCTTTGCTGGTATAGGTGCATCTTTCTCCAAGGAGGAACCTTCCTGTCTTATTAGCTCCTTGATACGGCTGACCACTGGATCGCTGTCCTGAGTCTCCTTCCAGCTGTGATGAGGTAAAGGGTTTAACATTTCACCACACCGCGTTCTGTAGGCTCGTTGCTCATGGATCATCCCATTTCTGTGGAACGCAGGTAGCTCAATCTCTTCCAGGTCGTCCGTTTCTTCTTCCGTGTCGGATTCATGCGGCATTCTGGACAAGGCGTCCGCGTTGGCATTTTTACGGCCTGCCCTGTATTTGATGGTAAATTGATAGTTTGACAGCCGAGCCATCCAACGTTGCTCCATGGCTCCCAGCTTGGCTGTTTCAAGATGCGTCAAGGGGTTATTGTCTGTATACGCAGTGAACTTGTTGGAGGCAAGGTAATGCTTGAATCTTTCCGTAATGGCCCAGACCAACGCCAGGAACTCCAACTTGAAGCTGCTATAGTTTTCCGGGTTCCTCTCAGTTGGCCTGAGCTTTCTGCTGGCATATGCGATGACTTTTTCTTGGCCATTCTGCTTCTGACTGAGGACCGCTCCCAATCCCTCGTTACTGGCATCGGTGTACAGCAGGAACGGTTGGCTGTAATCTGGGTAGGCTAAGATTTCATCGCCTGTCAGAATCTCTTTCATCTCTTTGAATGCCTCAGCTTGTTCTTTACCCCAATTGAATGGAGGGTTTCTGCTCTTGAGAGGTTGTCCTACTAGGAGGTCCTGTAAAGGCGCCGCTTTCTTGGTGTAATCTTTTACAAACCTCCTGTAGTACCCTGTTAGTCCCAGGAACTGACGCACCTCCTTGAGATTCTTCGGCTACGGCCATTTCTGGATGGCTGTGACCTTCTCGGGGTCCGGCGCTACTCCTTCGGAACTGACAATATGTCCCAAGTACTGTACCTTCCGTTTGAGCAGATGGCACTTTGAGGGCTTCAGTTTCATCCCATACTTGGACAGTGACTCGAATACCTCTGCCAGGTGCTTCAGATGATCTTCATAGGTCTTGGAGTACACAATTACGTCGTCCAGGTACAGCAACACGGTTTCAAAGTTGAGATGTCCCAGGCAGCTCTCCATCACTCTCTGGAAGGTTCCTGGGGCACTGCTGAGGCCAAACGGCATTCTGTCAAACTCGAAGAGTCCCATTGGGGTGGTGAAAGCAGTTTTCTCCCGATCCTCCTCAGCCACAGCTACTTGCCAGTACCCACTAGTAAGGTCGAGGGTAGAAAAGTAGTTAGCCGTTTTCAAAGCAGCTAAGGATTCCTCTATGCGTGGTAATGGGTATGCATCTTTATGTGTTATGCGATTTACTTGTCTGTAATCTACACACATTCGCATGCTACCATCCTTTTTCTTAACTAGAACTAGAGGTGCTGCCCAGGGGCTACAACTATCCCTTATCACCCTGGCTTCCTTCATGTCACGCAAGATTTCCTTAGCTTTCTGATAGTGGGCTGGAGGTATAGGCCTGTACCGCTCTTTGATGGGAGGATGACTGCCTGTAGGGATATGATGCTGTACTCCCTTAATTGTCCCAAAGTCAAGTGGGTGTTTGCTAAATACTTGTGCGTATCTTGTACCACCCGTAGTACCCCCTGTTTCTGGTGGACGGAAGTGGTGTCTGCCCCTATATGAAGCTGCTGACACCAATCCGCTACCGGGGTTGCCGGATCATTATCCTCCGCTGGTTGGCGGGAGGCTAAGGACTCGGTTGTGAGGATAGAATTGTTATCTACGGCGTGTAATTTAGCAACTGTGGCATAACGTGGTAAATTTACTTCATCGTCTCCCCAGTTGAGAAGTCGTACTGGTACTCTCCCAATTATTACTTCCACTACCCCTCTAGCAGTCATGAGTGTAGGTCTGTGCTCTGAATGATGGGGCTCTACTACTGCTTGGTAGTTCTGTCCTCTCAGACCTATTGCTGCTCTACACCATATAAGCATTTCACTCATTGGGGGTATCACAATGGGGTTCGAGTCTGTGACCCGTACATTACCAATTTCACCATCTGTAAGCTTCGCTTGCTGCTGGCACATCAGGGCCCGGATCTCCCTCTGGATCACTCCCTTTTGCTTTGGCTTGGAAATTTCAGCGAGCTGTTGGAGCAAAAACACAACTTCTCCCAGACAGTTACTGATAATGTTAGTACCTAATATCACATTTAAGCCATTTTCCTCATTTACAGTCCTTACTACTAGAAGTCCCTGATCCTTCAGCTCCACTCTGCCCACTTTTACGTCCACATTTTTGGCTCCGAGTACTTCAACAGGGAGACCATTAGTGGCGTACACTGTAAAGTCGGGGCTCGGGGGCTGGAGACTGTCCATTGACCAAAATTTATTATAAAGGACATCAGGTATGATGGTCACCTGAGATCCAGTGTCCAGCAGTGCAGGGATTGCAATCCCGTCCAGAATTATGGACAGGTAGGGCCGTCCTCCCACAAATCTGCGGTTCCAGTCTAAGGGGCCTGATGAGTCTACTCCTGGGTGTTGGCCCTCTGACCCAGGATATGCTCGTTTAAAGGACATTGCTGAGCCATATGACCTTTTTGGTTGCAGCGGTAGCAGATGATCTCTCGGCGAGGATGGTGTTGATCAGGAGTCGCTCCTGGGGGTGGCGTGGTCCTCCTCCGGTGAGGCGACGTCCTCCGTTTCCTCCGGTTCATCCAAGGGACATCCTCCGGACAGTCGGCTAGTAGGATCTTTCCTCCTTCTTCTTTCCGCAGTTGCAGGGCATTCATTACAGTGGCCAGGTTCTTAGTCAGCTGGCGCACTTCTGAGCGCAGACATTCCAACTCACTAGGGGGCGCCACCTGCGTTTTAGCTTCTGCCACCTGCGGGGAAAAGGTGGTTACTGCCGGCTTTAGAGTGGCTTCACCCGGGTGATACTGATTTGCCACCTCAGGCTTTTCCAAGGGTCGCAGTCCTTTTATTGCCATGTCCTTTAGGACATCAAAAGTGGCATCTGGATGATCCAAGGACCACCAGTTTACAGTCCTGCCTTCCGCTGGAGACCTCAGTCCCCGTACGAATTGTTCTTTCAACATTTTGCTTTCATCAATGGCACTTGTAGGGTTAGCCTGTTTGAGAGCTCGCAGGGCCCCCTGTAGTCGGCAGGCGTAGTCCCTAATACTGTCACCTGGTCTCTGGAAGCACTGATAAAATGCCATCTGGAGATCCGTTTCTGTGCGGTCCTCAAAGATGGCCTGTAGCTTTAAGAGAATCGCAGGTACCGACTCCTGGTCTGCAGTGGTCCAAGTCTCTACTTCTCTCTCAGCCGCACCAGCTAACTGTCCTATTACCACAGCAGCTTTTTGCTTTTCAGTCATGGAGTACATGTCCAGGATGCTACATATTTTCCGTTTAAACCCTGGCAGGGTGTCGGGCTCGCCGCTGTATGAGGGAGCCACTTCGCTCCAGGCATGTATGGGAGCGTTAGCGGCATGAGTGGGACCACCGGACCAGGTGAGGGGCCCGCACCTCCATCCTGCACTACAACGCCAAGCGGTGGGCTATTGGGGCCACCGGCGGGGGCCGCTCCGTCTGCCGGTTGCTGCGACATGTTGGTGCCCCCCTGGTTAATCGGAGCCTACCTCTTTCAAAGGCTGCAGCGTCGCAGGCACAGCGGTGGAGACAGGACCTTTGTCGCTGGCGCTCTGATGTCAGAGCGGTCACTTCCGCTCTCACAGGACCTGCCGCCGCGTCAGAGCTGGGGGCGTGTCCAGACAACAGCGCGCTCTCTCAGGTACGCCACCCTTCTTCACCAGCGCCTCAGGGCGCGAATATGCGGTGAAAATGGCGGTGGATGGCGCCAAAAATAGTAAACAGCAATACAGTCTTTTTCACACAACAGTTCAATAGGCAACACAGGACTCACAATTTTGCAAGCTTCGCATCCTGTTCGTGACGCCAGAAATGACGCGCACCACACTGAGGTGGTAAACCAGGGCTATGGGTACTCGGCACCGAGCCCATGAAAGTCTATGGGGTTTGTCACTGGCAGCAGGACTCGGTCCGTGGCCCTGGGCGCTCATACAATGGGGGATATTTACAGGGGAATTGTAGATTAGATAGTTCGTGACGCCACCTGTGGTATCTGATCAATTGGACCAGCGCTGCTATATGGATCTTCACAGGGGATGTTATGGGGCAGCTAGATGGTGGGTCTCCCACAG
>JARQOD010000006.1:10817666-10866024 GCA_033576555.1 Oophaga sylvatica | reverse complement strand
AAACACCCCCTGGTGGGGGGGGGATTTGCTGGGTTTCAGAAGGGGTTTTAACTTTTCAATGAAAAAAAAACCCCTGACGGGCCCCTCCAGACTAATGTAAAATTGGTGCAAACCAAGGGAAGCTACCCCCATGTAAAAAAATAAAAAAAAAAGGTTGCACCCCCAAGCATTTATAAAGCATGAAATAGGGGAAATACATGAAATTTAGTTTTGCAATATGGTTTTGGGAATTTAAGGAAAAAATTTGGGGCGCTTATAAAAACCATTTCCCCCCAAACTTTTTTAAAGCCCCCCAACCCAATCGTAAAGGTTTGGTCTCAAAACTGGTGAGCCCCTTTGCCTTTTTGTGAACTTTCCTCTATTGGTGTTTATCTGAAAAATTTTGGGTAAATATGCACCTCGGTCACCCAATTCCCTGCTTTTTTGGGGGAAAAGAGGGACCGGGGTTTTAAATTAAAAAACACCCCTGGGGGGGGCGGGGTGCTCGGCCCCGCAAGCTTAATTTTTTGAAAAAAAAAACCTGACGGGGAACCCCGGGCTAAATGTAAAACTAGGTGCAAACCAAAGGGAAGCTTCCCCCAGGGTAAAAAATAAAAAAAAAGGTGCACTCAAGCATACTAAAGCATGACAAATATGGAAATACTTGAAATTTTAGTTTTGGGAAAATTTTGGTTTGGGAAATTAAAAGGGAAAAAATTTTGGGGAAGCTTAGTTTTTAAACTTTTGGGCCCAAACATTTTAAAGCCCCATCCATGGGTAAAAGGTGGTCTCAATACTGGTGAGTCCCTGACCTAATGTGAACATACCTCTATTAGGCTGATATCTGAATTTCTGGGTGAATATGCACCTCTGTCAGCAATGCCTGCATTTATGGGTAAAGTAGGGACCTGGTGTAATTAAAATCACCACCTGGTGGGGGCGGAGTGCTCGGTCAGCAAGCTAACATTCAATAGACAAAAAAACCTGACTGGCACATCCAGACTAATGTGAACTAGGTGCAAACCAAGGGAAGCTACCCCCATGTAAAACATACAAAAAAAGGCTGCACTCAAGCATACTAAAGCATGACAATATGGAATACATGAAATTTAGAATAGCAATATGGCTTTGGAATATAAGGAAAAATTTGAGACGCTTAGTATAAACATTTGGCCAAACATTTTAAAGCCCACCAACCATCGTCAAGGTGGTCTCAATACTGGTGAGTCCCTGACCTAATGTGAACATACCTCTATTAGGCTGATATCTGAATTTCTGGGTGAATATGCACCTCTGTCAGCAATGCCTGCATTTATGGGTAAAGTAGGGACCTGGTGTAATTAAAATCACCACCTGGTGGGGGCGGAGTGCTCGGTCAGCAAGCTAACATTCAATAGACAAAAAAACCTGACTGGCACATCCAGACTAATGTGAACTAGGTGCAAACCAAGGGAAGCTTTTTTACCCATAAATGCAGGCATTGCTGACAGAGGTGCATATTCACCCAGAAATTCAGATATCAGCCTAATAGAGGTATGTTCACATTAGGTCAGGGACTCACCAGTATTGAGACCACCTTGACGATGGTTGGTGGGCTTTAAAATGTTTGGCCAAATGTTTATACTAAGCGTCTCAAATTTTTCCTTATATTCCAAAGCCATATTGCTATTCTAAATTTCATGTATTCCATATTGTCATGCTTTAGTATGCTTGAGTGCAGCCTTTTTTTGTATGTTTTACATGGGGGTAGCTTCCCTTGGTTTGCACCTAGTTCACATTAGTCTGGATGTGCCAGTCAGGTTTTTTTGTCTATTGAATGTCTTCTACACAGGCTTGTACTCTCTTGTACTGTTCTTGTCGATTTTTGTCCCAATCTTCAGCGTTGTTATCAGCCTCTGGTTCTACCACACCGAGTTCTAAGTCCATAGGCAGCCTTCCCGGTCTTGCTCTCATAAGGTAGGCTGGAGTGCAGTTGGTGGAACTTACTGGTATATGGTTGTACAAGTCAACCAGGTCAGGTAACAAGTCTGGCCACCGATTTCTTCCTTCCAGTGGTACAGTTTTCAGTAAGTCGAGGACAATGTGATTCATTTTTTTCACAAAGGCCGTTGGTCTGAGGGTGGTATGGTGTTGTTCTGATCTTTTTACATCCATACAATTGACAAAATTCCTGAAACAATTCAGCTTCGAATGCAGGACCTCGATCAGTCAGCACCTGCTCCGGATATCCGTGTGGTCTGCAGAAACTTGCTTGGAAGGTTCTTGCTGCTGTCTCTGCTGTCAGATCTTTGACAGGGGCGACCACCAGAAACCTGGAATAGTGATCCACCATGGTCAGGGCATATGTGTATCCTGACCTGCTTGGGGACAACTTGACGTGATCCAATGCCACGATCTCCAAGGGACGAGTCGTCCGGATAGGCTGCAAGGGTGCCTTCTGGCTACTGTAGTCTTTTCGCCTGAGGCCACAGGGTCCACAGTTCCGGCACCACTTCTCGATGGAGCTGCGCATCCCTACCCAGTAGAACCGGCACCTCAACAGGGTCTCCAGCTTTCTCCAGCCGAAGTGTCCTGCTTGATCGTGGTATGCTTCCAGCACCATTTGGATGTCTGCTCTCGGGACCACTATTTGCCAAACCATCTCATGGGTCCTTGGGTCGACGTATCTCCTGCACAATTTCTCACGGTAAATGAATAACCGGCTTCTCTCATTCCACAGGAGCTTTGCTGGCATGGATGCATCTTTCTCCAAGGAGGAACCTTCCTGTTTTATCAACTCCTTGATACGGCTCACCACGGGATCGCTGTCCTGAGTCTCTTTCCAGCTGTGATGAGGTAAAGGGTTCAACATCTCACCACACCGCTTCCTGTAGACTCGTTGCTCTTGGACCATCCCATTTCGGTGGAACGCAGGTAACTCAATTTCTTCCAGATCGTCCAACTCTTCCTCCGTGTCAGATTCATGTGGCATTCTGGACAAGGCGTCCGCGTTAGCATTTTTACGGCCCGCTCTGTACTTGATGGTAAACTGGTAGTTCGATAACCGAGCCATCCAACGTTGCTCCATGGCTCCCAGCTTGGCGGTTTCCAGATGCGTCAAGGGGTTGTTGTCTGTAAACGCAGTGAACTTGTTGGAGGCAAGGTAATGTTTAAATCTTTCAGTAATGGCCCAGACCAGCGCCAGAAACTCCAGTTTGAAGCTACTATAGTTTTCCGGATTCCTCTCAGTTGGCCTGAGTTTTCTGCTGGCATACGCGATGACTTTTTCTTGGCCGTTCTGCTTCTGACTGAGGACAGCTCCTAATCCCTCGTTACTGGCATCTGTGTATAGCAGGAACGGTTGGCTGTAATCTGGGTAGGCTAAGATTTCATCGCCTGTCAGAATCTCTTTCATCCCTTTGAATGCCTCAGCTTGTTCTTTTCCCCAATTGAATGGAAGGTTTCTGCCCTTAAGAGGTTGTCCGACCAGGAGGTCCTGTAAAGGCGCCGCCTTCTTAGTGTAATCTTTCACGAACCTCCTGTAGTAACCTGTTAATCCCAGGAACTGACGCACCTCCTTTAGATTCTTCGGCTCCGGCCATTTCTGAATAGCTGTGACCTTCTCGGGGTCCGGCGCGACTCCTTCGGAACTGACAATGTGTCCCAAGTACTGTACCTTCCGTTTGAGCAGGTGGCATTTAGAGGGCTTTAATTTCATCCCAAACTTGGACAATGACTCAAATACCTCCGCCAGGTGCTTCAGATGATCTTCATATGTCTTAGAGTACACAATTACGTCGTCCAAGTACAGCAGCACAGTTTCGAAGTTGAGATGTCCCAGACAGCTCTCCATCACCCTCTGGAATGTTCCTGGGGCACTGCTGAGACCAAACGGCATCCTATCGAACTCGCAGAGTCCCATTGGGGTGGTGAAAGCAGTTTTCTCCCGATCCTCCTCAGCCACAGCTACTTGCCAGTATCCACTAGTAAGGTCGAGGGTAGAAAAGTAGTTAGCCGTTTTCAGAGCAGCTAAGGATTCCTCTATGCGTGGTAATGGGTAAGCATCTTTATGTGTTATACGATTTACTTGCCTATAGTCGACACACATTCGCATGCTACCATCCTTCTTCTTAACTAGCACTAGAGGTGCCGCCCAGGGGCTACAACTATCCCTTATCACCCCGGCTTTCTTCATGTCATGCAGCATTTCCTTAGCTTTCTGATAGTGGGCTGGAGGTATAGGCCTGTACCGCTCTTTGATGGGAGGATGACTGCCTGTAGGGATATGATGCTATACTCCCTTAATGGTCCCAAAATCAAGTGGGTGCTTGCTAAATACTTGTGCGTACTCTTGTACTACCCATAGTACCCCCTGTTTCTGGTGGACGGTAGTGGTGTCGGTCCCAATATGAAGCTGCTGACACCAGTCCGCTACCGGGGTTGCCGGATCATTATCCTCCGCTGGTTGGCAGGAGGCTAAGGACTCGGTTGTGAGGATAGAATTGTTATCTACGGCATATAATTTAGCAACTGTAGCATAACGTGGCAAATTTACTTCATCGTCCCCCCAGTTGAGAAGCCGTACTGGTACTCTCCCATTTATTACTTCCACTACCCCTCTAGCAGTTAAGAGTGTAGGTCTGTGCTCTGAATGATGGGGTTCTACTACTGCTTGGTAGTTCTGTCCCCTCAGACCCATGGCTGCTCTGCACCATATTAACATTTCACTCATTGGGGTTATTACAATGGGGTTCGGGTCTGTTACCCGTACATTACCGATTTCACCATCTGTAAGCTTCGCTTGCTGCTGGCACATCAGGGCCCGGATCTCCCTCTGGATCACTCCCTTCTGCTTTGGCTTGGCAACTTCAGCGAGCTGTTGGAGCAAAAACACAACTTCTCCCAGACAGTTACTGATAATGTTAGTACCTAGTATCACATTTAGACCATTTTCCTCATTTACAGTCCTGACTACTAGGAGTCCCTGATCCTTTAGCTCCACCCTGACCACTTTTACGTCCACGTTTTTGGCTCCAATTACTTCAACAGGGAGACCATTGGTGCCGTACACTGTCAAGTCAGGGCTCGGGGGCTGGAGGCTGTCCATGGACCAAAATTTATTGTAAAGGACGTCAGGTATGATGGTCACCTGAGATCCCGTGTCCAGCAGTGCAGGGATTGCAATCCCGTCCAGAATCATGGACAGGTAGGGCCGTCCACCCACGAACCTGCGGTTCCAGTCTAAGGGGCCTGATGAATCTACTCCTGGGTGTTGGCCCTCTGACCCAGGATCGGCTCGTTTAAAGGACATTGCTGAGCCATATGACCTTTTTGATTGCAGCGGTAGCAGACGATCTCCCGGCGAGGATGGTGTTGCTCCGGAGTCGCTCCTGGGGGTGGCGTGGTCCTCCTCTGGTGTGGCGACGTCCTCCATTTCTTCCGGTTCATCCAAAGGACGTCCTCCGGACAGTCGGCTAGTTGGATTTTTCCTTCCTCTTTCTGCAGCTGCAGGGCCTCCATTACAGTGGCCAAGTTCTTAGTCAGCTGGCGCACTTCTGAGCGCAGACATTCCAATTCACTAGGGGGCGCCACCTGCATTGTAGCTTCTGCCACCTGCGGGGAAAAGGTGGGTACTGCCGGCTTTAGAGTGGCTTCACCCGGGTGATACTGATTTGCCACCTCAGGCTTTTCCAGGGGTCGCAGTCCCTTTATTGCCATGTCCTTTAGAGCATCAAAGGTGGCATCTGGATGATCTAAGGACCACCAGTTTACAGTCCTGCCTTCCTCTGGAGACCTCAGTCCCGCACGAATTGCTCTTTTAACATTTGGCTCTCATCAATGGGACTTGTGGGGTTAGCCTGTTTGAGAGCTCGCAGGGCCCCTGTAGTCGGCAGGCGTAGTCCCTAATACTGTCACCCGGTTTCTGGAAGCACTGATAAAATGCCATCCGGAGATCCGTTTCTGTGTGGTCCTCGAAGATGGCCTGTAGCTTTAAGAGTATCGCTGGTACCGACTCCTGGTCTGCAATGGGCCAAGTCTCTACTTCTCTCTCAGCCGCACCAGCTAACTGTCCTATTACCACAGCAGCTTTTTGCTTCTCAGTCATGGAGTACATATCTAAGATGCTACATATTTTCCGTTTAAATCCGGGCAGGGTGCCTGGCTCGCCGCTGTATTGAGGGAGCCACTTCGCTCCTGGCATGTATGGGAGCGCTAGGGGCATAAGCGGGACCACCGGACCAGGTGAGGGGCCCGCACCTCCATCCTGCACTACAACGCCAAGCGGTGGGTTATTGGGGCCTCCGGCGGGGGCCGCTCCGTCTGCTGGTTGCTGCAACATATTGGTACCCCCTTGGTTAATCTGAGCCTACCTCTTTTGCAGGCTGCAGCGTCGCAGGCACAGCGGTGGAGACAGGACCTTCGTAGCAGGCACAGCGGTGGAGACAGGACCTTCGTAGCAGGCACAGCGGTGGAGACAGGACCTTCGTCGCTGGACTGTGATGTCAGAGCGTTTACTTCCTGTTTCACAGGACCTGCCGCCGCGTCAGAGCTGGGGGCGGAGCCAGGCAACAGCGCGCTTTGCAGGTACGCCCCCCTTCTTCACCAGCGCCTGAGGGCGCGAATATCGCGGTAAAGATGGCGGTATTTGGCGCCAACACAGCACACAGTCTTTTCTGCACAAACAGTTCAATATAGGCACACAGGACTCACAATTGCAAGTTTTCGCATCCTGTTCGTGACGCCAAGTTGTTTGACTCGCACCACAATTGTGGATACCAGGACTATGGGGTACTCGGAGCCGAGCCCATCGATTTCCATGGGAGATGTCACTGGTAGCGGTGGCTCGGTCCGTGGCCCTGGCAGTCAATGCGATGGGGGAATATTTACAGGGGATTATTAGGATAGTTTGTGACGCCACCTGTGGTTTCTGGTAATTTGTACCAGCGCTGCTGTAAGGGTCTTCACAGGGGATGTTATGGGGCAGCTTGGTAGTAAGTCTCCCACAGGTGAGACGTGTCCCTGGAAGTCTATGGGGGTTATGATGCAGGGTGTAGTAAGAATTCAGCCAAACACAATGCAGCTTCTTTTCATACCTTTTACTGATGGTGGTTCAAGCAGATCCCGGGGAGCTGGTCGGGGTGAAGAGTGCACTTTCCGGTAACAGCTGAGCAGGTTAGAGGCCTCCTTAACTTCCAATACTTGTGAATCCAACTTGCCTGAAGCGAAGTTAATTCTGAATCTCCAGCTTTCTCTATAGCTGTACTGCCAGGCCAATATTGTGGTGGAGCCTTCTGAGTGGTGAAAACTAAGTCTATATTGCTGATCAGGCTAGACCCGTTATCCCTGTCTCCGGTTACGTATTGACACTTAGGGCTGCTCTCTGCGACCTGTAGTCCAGATGCCTCCGGTTTTCTTGTTACTATGCCTGAAACAGTAGCAACACTCCGGACTCCGGTGTCCGGCAATCTAGTGCAGGCAATCAAATACCTGGAGCACTTCTCTAACTTCTCCACTGTGCCCTTCGCCCTGCTCTAGCTCTTAGCATAAACACTTGGAGCTTCGTTGGTAATGTCAGCTTTCTCCTAGAGCTCGCTGAGTAGCTCTCAGTATCCTCCTAGCTTCGACTTCTGCTGAGGTACTGATTAAGGGTAGCTCTGACTAGGCTAGGATAATCCACTTCACCCGTACTAGCCTCCACTTGCTTGTCAGGTGAGCTACGCTAACTCTGCGAGGATCCAGTCTTTTCTCCTCTCCTTCCAAGTCCAGACTTCACTGGCACTGATCTGCACTGTCCGAAGACAGGAAACTGACTCTACTGTCCTGAGACAGGAAGCTTGACTGAGCTCTGCTAAATGTCACCACCTCCTATACCCCTGGTGGGTGTGTCTAGAAGTGTGAGTGAAGTGCATATCAAGCTTTGCTGTTACCTTCCAGTGCACTCTCCTGGATTTTTATGTGTGCCTGCGTAGCTGGGCTACACACATCCTCTATATACTACACCACACGGGACACATCCTCTAAATACTGAACCACTCAGAGAGCTGACAGATCCTCTATATACATCCTGCACCATATGTACTGGTTTTGCATGTTTCCTATATGGATTTAGATACAGACATTACACTTTGTGCGTTTTCATGTCTCGGTGATATCATTATTTACTTGTGGTGTTCCTTTATCTTCTGCCTCCTATCAGTTACCCCACCATATCGCCACCTATGACTGAATACAATTTAATAGAGTTGTAACAATAGAGAATAGATTAAAATATCTAACATAATCACGTAAAATGGAAAGATTCATTTTCCTTCACATTGCTAAAGAAGAAACCTTTGCAGGAACAAAGTGACATAGTAACAATGCCAGCTGACAACGCCACCAATCAGATCTTAATGACTACTACTTATCTTACATGGCGGCAATTTAATGGCAAATTGTACTATATGTACTTGGTTAATGAGGCAAGTGACAGGTGTAAGGAGGAGACGCTGGATGGGGCGGACTGGTAACAGGTCTTAAATGCAGTAGATTAAGGATTAATGAAGGGAGCAGCGCTCGGTCTGTGTGGTCTATTACAGTAGCAGTAATGGACTCATGTACACAGATGTAGCAGAGCTAAGCCTGTCACTAAACACTGATCCATGGCGGCTGTAAGATCTCAATGAGATCGTCTACAAGGTTCCTCCCGCTCTTTACCTATGAAGAAAAGTTCTGAACCACGAGCGTCATGATCTCTGCTCTTTTGATCAGAAATATTCTCATTTTATAATAGGACTCTTCTAACCTGCTAGGTTTCAGTGATTTAGTAGAGGAGTTACTAAAGGTTTCTTCATTCATTCATTTTGTCTTTTTCTTTCTTTCTATAAATCATGTATTTCTAACTTTCATTATAATTTATTTATTTTTCTTTCTTTAAACATCTATCTATATATATATATATATATATATATATATATATATATATATATATAACAGTACAGACCAAAAGTTTGGACACACCTTCTCATTCAAAGATTTTTCTGTATTTTCATGACTATGAAAATTGTAGAATCACACTGAAGGCATCAAAACTATGAATTAACACATGTGGAATTATACACTTAACAAAAAAGTGTGAAACAACTGAAAATATGTCTTATATTCTAGGTTCTTCAAAGTAGCCACCTTTTCCTTTGATGACTGCTTTGCACACTCTTGGCATTCTCTTGATGAGCTTCAAGAGGTAGTCACCGGAATTGTGTGGCCCAGCTATGTCAGGCACACATAATCCAGGAGAATGCACAGGAAGGTAATCGAAAAGCTTGATATCCATTCACGTCACTCACACTTTCAGACACACCCATTAGGGGTATAAAAGGTAGTGACACGTAGCAATAGTCGTTCAGTCTGTGCAGGAGGAGACGAGTGGGCACATTCAGTGTTCAGAGTTCAGTCTGTTTCCTGTCACAGGACAGTTGAGATCATTGAGTCAGCTTCCTGTCTTAGTACAGTGTAGTTCAGTGTCAGTCCAGTCTGGACTTGGAGGATACTGAGAGCTGTCCAGTGAGCTCTGGAGAAAGCTGGCATTCACATCAAAGCTACAAATGCTTATGTTAAGAGCGAGAGCAGGGCGAAGGGCACATTGGAGAAGATAGATGCTAGTGCACCAGGTACCAGATTACCTGCACTAATTCACCGGACATCGGGGTCCGAAGCGTTGCTAGCGCTTCACGCCTAGTAACAAGATAACCGGAGGCTTTCTGGACTACAGGTCGCAGAAGGTAGCCCTAAGCGCTGATACGTAAACGGAGTCAGGGGGAACAAGGACCTTGAGTGGGACGCTACAAAAGTAGGGACTTAGTTCTCTCAACTTCTGATAATCAGAGACATAGAAGGCTCCACCACAATGTCGGCCGGGCGTTGCAGCTATTGAGTAAGCTGGAGATTGCAGAGTTAACTTCGCTTCATGCAAGTTTGGACTCACATATATATGAAGTAAAGGAGGCCTCTAACCTGCTCAGCGGTGATCCTGAATGTGCATTCTCCACCCCGACCAGCTCCCCGGGACCTGCCTGAAACACCTACAAGTAAAGGTATGAAAAGAAGCTGCATTGTGTGTGACTGAATTATTACCTACACCCTGCATCATCATAGACTTCCAGGGACCCGTCTCACCTGTGGGAGACTTACCATCTAGCTGCCCCATAACATCCCCTGTGAAGATCCATATAGCAGCGCTGGTCCACTTGATCAGATACCACGGGTGGCGTCACGAACTATAACTACAATCCCTGTAAATATACCCCATTGCATGACCGCCAGGGCCACGGACCGAGCTCTGCTGCCAGTGACATTCCCCATAGAAATCAATGGGCTCGGTGCCGAGTACCCCATAGCCCTGGTATCCACACATGTGGTGCGAGTCAGAATGGTTTTCACTTCACAGGTGTGCCCTGTCAGGTTTAATAAGTGGGATTTCTGGCCTTATAAATGGGGTTGGGACCATCAGTTGTGTTGTGCAGAAGTCTGGTGGATACACAGCTGATAGTCCTACTGAATAGACTGTTAGAATTTGTATTATGGCAAGAAAAAAGCAGCTAAGTAAAGAAAAACAAGTGGCCATCATTACTTTAAGAAATGAAGGTCAGTCAGTCCGAAAAATTGGGAAAACTTTGAAAGTGTCCCCAAGTGCAGTTGCAAAAACCATCAAGCGCTACAAAGAAACTGGCTCACATGAGGACCGCCCCAGGAAAGGAAGACCAAGAGTCACCGTTTATCCGAGTCACCAGCCTCAGAAATCGCAGGTTTACAGCAGCTCAGATTAGAGACCAGGTCAATGCCACACAGAGTTCTAGCAGCAGACACATCTCTACAACAACTGTTAAGAGGAGACTTTGTGCAGCAGGCCTTCATGGTAAAATAGCTGCTTGGAAACCACTGCTAAGGACAGGCAACTAGCAGAAGAGACTTGTTTGGGCTAAAGAACACAAGGAATGGACATTAGACCAGAGGAAATCTGTGCTTTGGTCTGATGAGTCCAAATTTGAGATCATAGAATCATAGAATAGTAGAGTTGGAAGGGACCTCCTGGGCCATCTGGTCCAACCCCCTGCTCAAAGCAGGATTCTCTAAATCATCCCAGACAGATGTCTGTCCAGCCTCTGTTTAAAGACTTCCATTGAAGGAGAACTCACCACCTCTCGTGGCAGCCTGTTCCACTCAGTGATCACCCTAACTGTCAAAAAGCTTTTTCTAATATCTAATCTGTGTCTCCTCCCATTCAGTTTCATCCCATTGCTTCTAGTCTTTCCTTGTGCAAATGAGAATAAAGATGATCCTTCTACAATGTGACAGCCCTTGAGATATTTGTAGACAGCTATTAAGTCTCCTCTCAGTCTTCTTTTTTGCAAGCTAAACATTCCCAAATCCTGCAAGAGGAGTAGAGGGTAATAATGACCTCACGTGATCTAGACTGTATGCTTCTGTTGATACATCCTAGAATTGCATTTGCCTTTTTTGCTGCTGCATCACACTGTTGACTCATGTTCAGTCTGTGATCTATTAGTATACCCAAGTCTTTTTCACATTTGCTGTTACTTAGCCCTATTCCTCCCATTTTGTATATGTTTTTTCATTTTTATTGCCCAGATGAAGTACTTTGCATTTTTCCCTGTTAAAATCCATTCTGTTAGTTGCTGCCCACTGCTCCAGTTTATTTATATCTTTTTGAATCATCTCTCTCTCTTCTCTAGTATTAGCTACCCCTCCTAGCTTTGTGTCATCAGCAAATTTGATCAGTTTACCCTCAATTCCTTCATCTAAATCATTGATAAAGATGTTGAACAATACAGGGCCCAAAACAGAGCCCTGTGGTACCCCACTTGATACATTCTTCCAACTGGACCGCTGCAAAAAATGATACCTGCATTTTTTCAGTGTTTTTTTTTCACCATCCATTCAAGTCAATGGCTGAAAAACGCTGAAAGACGTGATTTGCTCTATGTGAAAAAAACATGCAAAGCACAAAATACTAATGAAAAAAAAACAATGTGTGTGTATGAGATTTCTGAAATCTCATAGGCTGTGCTGGTACTGTAAAACGCAGCTGAAAATTAGCATTGAAAAAACGCAGCAAAATCGCCCAGTGTGAACTTAGCATAAGGGCTCATTCAAACGGCAGTTTTTCATGCATAGAACATGTACTCATTATATTCTATGGGACTGTTCACATGTCCTTATATTTTTGCGAACAGACTGGTGGTCACCAAATCATAGAGACATGTCTGATTTTTATCCGCGTCACGGATCAAATTCGTCAATGCAAGTCAATGAACCCGTGAAAAAATTCGGACAGCACATGGGTGCCATCCATGTGCCAGCTGTCTATGGTCTGTTTTTCACAGACTCTATGATAGGAAAGGCCTGAAAAAATCTCCATCAGTTTTTTATTTATTTTTTTAATATGAAAAAAAGTGATGAAAATTTGATCCAAAGCACCGATGACACTCTGTAATCTTCATTATTTTTTCAGGTTGAGATTCCTACACAGATGAAGAATCGTTGAACAGTCCATGTGTGTGATCTCTTCTTTACAGGTGATGAAAAATTAATGCAAAATTTAGGTAAGAGCCCTACGATTCATTATACACTCCTGAAATGGCACAAACACCAAAGTCAACTTCTTTGGCGTTAAGGTTTTTGTGGTTTCTGCAGAAACTTCCACATCTACAGAAGTTTGGATGATATATATACATTTGCTCCCCGCTCCTCCACAGTATCTATGGGACTGATGGAGATTCAGCCATTTTTGATTTTCTAATCACGTGACTTCACCAGGCAATCTTTCTGCCGCAAAGTCACCAATGTGAATGGATCAAGGCAAATTTCAACAAAGCGGTCCAGCGCGCTTCACAGTAAAATCAGAATACAAGTTTATCGCATCCACGATCCTTGGAGCAGGATCCACATCATCCGGAATCATCTTTGTCACATTTCCAGTATTGCAGTAGTCATCCTTTGATGTAGCTGTCAGTCTTGTAGCTATCAGTAGTTCCACAAGCGATCAACCCCAACAATACTGTCACAAGTTTCCCCTAGGAAACCACTGGACGTAGAGCAGCACTGCCGGATCATTAGCTTCAACTGGGGTAATTTTATATTATACTCACAAGAATAAATAAGTTAAAAACATATATAAAAAATGTAGAACACATAGCATACCATATTCTACCCGACCCTGAGTTTCGCCTGTTGGCTTCTTCTTGGGGCAAGCTTAGCAAGAACTGGAAAACATCTTTACTTTTTTTGGCATATAAGCTCAAGCCCTGCTATTTCTAATACTATCTCTGGAACGCTAAACTTAACTACTGAACTCTGCTGTTCTGGTACTGTCCACACATTTGACTCTGCTGCTTCTAGTGTTTCCAGCTCTGCTGATCCACCACCTTTCCGGCACATCCAGCTATTCTGATCTTCATTGCTCCATGTGCCGGCTCTGCTCTTGTCTGTACGGCTCATCCTGACCCACAGTTTAGCGATCCTCTTCACTAGATGAGCCAATAACACCATAAATATAAATATTACGTATATCTACCGCCACAAAACCCGATCTCACTTAGACTCAGTGCACAATGCGATTGTTTACTCATCCGAAAGCAAAGCCTGGAGCTTCTCCCAGATTGTCCTCTTCCATTACCTAGATAGTCATGACCTGTCCTCAGGAGAGATCATCAATATCAGATCCATGGGGGTCCATCACCCGACACACAGATGATCAGTTATTCAACTCTGGTGGCCAAAAGAACATACAAGTGACATGTAAATGTTTGTGCACCTTTGGTCAAAATTACCGTTATTGTGAACAGTTTAGCAAGTTGAAGGTGAAATGATCTGTAAAAGGTCTAAAGTTACAGATTCATTTGTATTGTAATTTTTTACATTTTAAAAATTACAAAAAGGAAAATGGGCTGATGCAAAAGTTTGGGCACCCTGCATGGTTAGTACATAGTAGCACCCGCTTTTGCAAGTATCACAGCTTGGAAACTCTTTTTGCAGCCAGACAAGAGTCTTTCACTTCTTGTTTGAGGGATTTTCATCCATTCTTCCTTGGAGAATTCTTCCCGTTCTGTGAGATTCCTGGGGTGTCTTCCATCTTCTGCTATTTTGAGGTGTAGCCACAGATTTTCAATGATGCTCAGATCAGGGACTGTGAGGGCCATTGTAAACCTTCAGCTCGCACTTTGAGGTTGTCTATGGTGGATTCTGACGTGTGTTTAGGATCATTATCCATTTGTTGAATCCATCCTCTTTCAACTTTATACTTTTTCTATTGAAAGTCCAACATCATGTTCTCCACCCAAGGGCAGTTAAAAAAGTGAACACTCCCCCCCCCCCAAAAAAAAAAAGTCCACCAAACAAACGAGCAATAGTACACAGTCTATTGCAGCCTACTCCCAAAGGGGAAGGGCCCCAATAAACTTTTCCCCATACATCCAGACCAGAAGGCCGCAGGCAGAGTCAGGGTTCATATAACAAACACCCAAGTGCAACATAAACAGGGGGAAATGACCACCAAGGCAGGATTAGACACAATATGTATTTTTATTGAAAGTAAGACATAGAAAATTGCACATATAAAATAAGTAAAATATGATGTTAAAAGGAGGCAAACACCCCACAATACCCAATACCCGGGATTTTATATCCACATTACCAGGCCAATATATAACATAAAAAGTAACAGCCACAAAGTGCCAAAAAAAAAAAAAAATGTGACAAAAAATAATAAATAATAAAGTGCCTAATGGAAACACAATGTGAAAAACAGTATGCTCAAAAATACTGAACCAATTACACAAATTGTGATAAAAAATATGTGTCAGATACTGTTTGTGAATCAAAGCCTGCAACACAAGGAAACTAAATGTGCCATATAATCAAACTGCATATGATACACCAGTGAAAAATAAGGTTCCATCAACCAAAATAAGTGCTGCAGCTCAAAAGAAACTGAATCTAGTGTGTGCTACCATGAAAATATTTTCATGAGAATATTTTCCGAAACGCGCGTCGGGGCGCGTTCTTGGCAGCACTCCCACCCACCTTCGGTGGTCCCCCCCGGGATTTTCCAGGTATATTACGGTTGTTTTATTGCTTTTCATGGTAGCACACACTAGATTCGGTTTCTTTTGAGCTGCAGCACTTATTTTGGTTGATGGAGCCTTATTTTTCACTGGTGTATCATATGCAGTTTGATTATATGGCACATTTAGTTTCCTTGTGTTGCAGGCTTTGATTCACAAACAGTATCTGACACATATTTTTTATCACAATTTGTGTAATTGGTTCAGTATTTTTGAGCATACTGTTTTTCACATTGTGTTTCCATTAGGCACTTTATTATTTATTATTTTTTGTCACTTTTTTTTGCACTTTGTGGCTGTTACTTTTTATGTTATATATTGGCCTGGTAATGTGGATATAAAATCCCGGGTATTGGGTATTGTGGGGTGTTTGCCTCCTTTTAACATCATATTTTACTTATTTTATATGTGCAATTTTCTATGTCTTATTTTCAATAAAAATACATATTGTGTCTAATCCTGCCTTGGTGGTCATTTCCCCCTGTTTATGTTGCACTTGGGTGTTTGTTATATGTAATTGGATGGTTACCCATCCGCACTTTGAGGTGTGATTCCAATGTGAGGTGTATATAGATTTATTTATTTTATATTTTTCTGACACAATCCTTATATATACATTTTTTTTGCACCATATTGCATCATATCTCTTTTGTTTTTAGAGTCAGGGTTCAGTGGCTTCTCCACGCTGAAGAGCTCTGTGCTGTGAGCGAGCTGCTGGCGGACTGCTGTTATCTCCCAGAGAACAAACCGATCAGCTATCAGAAATCAGACCTGTTGGATCCTTCTCACCTGACATCATCTGTTGGAAGAGAGTCAGGAGACCCCCAGATGCTGTGTTCACACAAGGAGTTTTATCAGCATTTTTTTAAATCCTTTTTTAATGCAAATTTTCAGCTGCGTTTTACAGTACCAGCAAAGCCTATGAGATTTCAGAAATCTCACACACACAGCTTGTTTTTTATCAGGATTTTGTGCTTTGCATGTGTTTTTGCATAATGGAGCATGTCACTTCTTTCAGCGTTTGTTATACATTTTTTCACCCTTTGAAAGTTTTGACTGGTGAAAAAAACGCTGAAAATTCGCATATTTTGTGCCAAAAGCTGATTAACTAGAATGAGGGGTTTTTTTTTGTCACTAAACTTTACCAGCATGCACAAGAGACAAATGTAGCATGCCAAAACCGCAAGAAAAAAAATGCACAAAAACAAAAAACGCGGAAAAAAAAGCAACAAAAATGCAACAAAATCTGCATTTTTGCCACAGCTACTTTCCTGCCAAGGGAAAAAAGCTGCAAAAAAAACAGCAAAAACGCCTAGTGTGAACATAGGCATAGACTGTTGGGCAATCCTGACAATATGGGTGGGTTTGGCACCCACCTGATCTGTATGGAGGCTTCAGTCCCCTTATGTTTGAAAAGTGGAGCGTTCTCTGGAATAAAACATCAGATCCCAGATATCAAAGTATGGTTTTATTTAGCTTTCTATGACCTGCATGCCCATAGAGAAGGCTGGGGAGCGACGATCCTACTGACAAGTTCCCTTTAACACTGCCAAAACAAGTGGAAAGTAATCTTTCTTTCTTGCTTTTTCTCTCTTCCTGTCTCTCTCTTCCTCTCTTTTTCTCTCTTTCTGTCTTTCTCTCTCTTTTTCTCTTTCTCTCTGTCTTTCTCGCTCTCTTTCTCTCTCTCTCTTTTCTCTTTGTCACTCTCTCTCTCTTTTTCTCTCTCTGTCTTTCTCTCTCTCTCTCTCCTCTCTCTTCTCTCTTTCTCTGTCTTCTTTTCTCTCTCTCTCTCTTTCTCTCTTTGTCTCTCTCTCTTTCCTCAGTGCAGTGCTATCTCTGGATGGTCATATTTTAATCTTCTGTTTTCTCTCTAAGGGTCTGGGATTCTCTATTGTTAGGGTTTGTGTGCAGGACCGTAAAAATTGGACTATTGCTATCCCTTGTTTTTATTTTAAACTCTTTTTATTGTTTTCAAAGAAAGAAATACAACTCAATATATAGTCATACATTAACCGAAGCAGTACACACGATGCAAACATGGTGGACTGTACAATCCACTTTTTCTAATATACATGAAATAATTTAGAAGAAGCTCCAACTTGTAGACTGTTATTAGAACTCACAGCTATCCCTTGTTTTGATGGTTAGCACATGACCCCATGTTATGTTATGGGGCCATGCACGTCTGATTTTTACTTAGGACTGAATCAGTGTGAAGAAAAAATCGCAGTGTACACGATTTGCCTCCGAGAATCAGATGGCAGTCGCCCATTCTACTCTTTGGATCCATGGAAATATTTGGACCGCACTCAGATGACATCTGAGTGCAGTGTGATCTTAATGGACTGACAATGTAGACGTAGACAAGATGGATAAACTTTTTTTTCTCCAATTCCAAGAAAATCTGATCCGACTGATCAATCTCTGATCAGATTCCGATGGGCATAATCGGACCGATTTTCTATGAAAAGATTATACTGAATTGTACCTGAAAGGAAATGGCGGTGACCAGTGCGCTACACTTATGGGCTCTATGACAATGGGAATTGGGGAGTGGAGATAATCCTCGAGTGTGAAGATAGTCCTCAAAGGTGGAGATAATCCTCAAGGGTGGAGATAGTCCTCCAAGATGGAGATAATTCTCAAGGGTGGAGTTAGTTATCTAAAATGTAGATAATCCTCTAGGGTGTAAATAATCCTCGAAGGTGGAGATAGTAATCCAGGTTACAGATAATGCTCGAGGGTGGAGATAATCCTCGAGGGTGGAGATAATTATCTAAAATGTAGATAATCCTCTAGGGTGTAAATAATCCTTGAAGGTGGAGATAGTAATCCAGGTTACAGATAATCCTCCAGGGTGGAGATAATCCTGTAGAGTGGAGATAATCCTGTAGGGTGGAGATAATCCTGTAGGTGGAGATAATCCTCCAGGGTGGAGATAATTCTGTAGTGTGGAGATAATCCTGTAGGGTGGAGATAATCCTCGAGGGTGAAGATAGTCCTCCAAGATGGAGATAATCCTCGAAGGTGGAGATAGTAATCCAGGTTACAGATAATCCTCAAGGGTGGAGATCATCCTGTAGGGTGGAGATAATTCTGTAGGGTGGAGATAATCCTCCAGGGTGGAGATAATCCTCCAGGGTGGAGATAATCTTCGAGGGTGGAAATAATCCTCGAGGGTCAGTGTCACCCTAAGCACATGAAGGATATAATTTTGCTGAGTGTCCCGATGGTGCAGACCTGCTGATTTTTTTCTTTCCTATCACAGATGTATCTAATGAGAACATAACAATCAGCCCTAAATCTAAAATCTGAGAATTCTCCATGATCCCCGACAGGTAATTTTTTTGGCCAAGGCTCGTGATAACAGCGGATACATTTCTTTAATGGGCTTTTTGGGTTGCAGGATCGGGTCACAGTCGCTGCCTCTCAATTTTGCTGTGAAAGGTCTAAAAAAGAAAATTCTGCAGGAAATTTACCAAATTTAATCAACTTAAATGAATTTATTCCAAACTGAGAGGCTCCGACTTTGTTCATTTTTTTTACACACACCGCAGAGTTACTGTTCACAATGCATCAGGAGGACTGCAAGTCCCAGCATTGTCTGCTTTAGTAAAAAGAGGAGGGGTGTATCCCATTCTCAAAGCGGCTATAAAGTGGTCTCTGTCTCCAGAGGTCCTGACCCGTGTTACACGTTACACAGACAGACTATTGATTTCAATGGAGGAATTTGTGTAATGCCTGATTTCCCCTGTGGTGGCGCTATAGAGGAATTACATAGTTATAGGTGAAACCCAATTAAAGTGGCTTTCTCCTTAAAGGAACAGTACACCTGACAATAACATTGCTTAGGAGATAAACTCCCTCCTCTACTGTCAGCAGGATTTTCTGCTTGCTCTTGAAGATAACAAAGGAGTTAATCTTTTGCTGATCTGTTTTCTTTTGGTGAATTTCTGATGGGATGGAGCTTAGTCAAAGGGTGGAGCTTATCAATATTTTTGTGTCAGAGGGGAGAGGCTCCTGCTGCAGCCAGTTGTCTTACAGTCAGTCACAGCTCTGTGAGGAAGAAGAGGGACGTTGCTGATATCCATCGAGAAGAATTATTTATGTATTTCTCAGTTTCATTTATAATATCAGGCAAAATAAAATCAAAAGAATTGAGATTAAAGGAACTGTCCAAATTCGGGGGGGGATTTTTTTTTTTTACTTAAATGCATGTATAAGGTGAGGGGTTAAAACATGTTTTCAAGTGGGTTTGATTAAAAAATTTGAATAAAAAAAATGAAAAAAGTTTGACTTTTACCGGAGTTTTGTTTTAAACTTTGATGTGATTTTTGATAATAAATCAGCTGAGAGGAGCTCAGAAAAACACAGATAAAAGAGTTACAAATTCTTTCAGAAGGAGCTCACTGAAGGATTCCCAGTTAACTCATTCTGCAGCCAGCAGAAGCTGTAGAAAGGAAATGATGCAAATTTTTTTTTTACTGGAATCCAATTGCAAAAATGTTGTTTTTTTTTTAGCCCTAAATACATGCATTTATGGAAAAAGGAAAAGCCCTCAAAGGTGGACAACCCCTATCAAGGAGGAAGCGCTGGGATATCTTTTTTTTTTTCTTCTCGCAATTTCTATTTAGTTTTGTTAGGTTAGGAGTTATCTCGTTAGTTTTCCTAAATTAAGCTGAATTTATGGGAAAAGAGTGTCCCTGTGCCCCTATGACCAAAGAGTCCATGTTCACCAGAGGAAGGTGCTGTGATCCTAGACTAAAGTGAGTTAACCCAGAGCCAAAATACACAGATGGATCCAGCAATGCAACTTGCTTTCATCATTCCCATTCATTTCTATAGCGGTATCAGGGCATGCTGGGAGTAGTAGTTTCACCATATCTGGAGAATCACCTGTTGGAGATCACTGCCTTACACACTCATTCTCTCTTTTTTTCTGGGTTTTTGAATGATTCGGATCTTGCTTAGTTGCTTAACCAATAACAGCGCCACCCTGGCCATGTCTGGTATTGCATCTTAGACCCTTTCAATTAACACTGCAGTACCAGAAATGGCCTGTGAGCAAAGGTGGCGCTGTTTCCTCCCTTTTTTTTTTTTTTTTACTGATTCTAGGCTATTTTATTTAATGTTGGATATAAATGCTGTTTCCAGATCACAGTTGATACAGTGTAAAGCTTATTATGGATAGTACTACTGCTGGGATCATAACTCCTATCATCCCATTTGGAATATCAATGCAAAGAGTATGTAGATTGGCATCAATATTGATCCCCCTACTGCAGAGAAGCTACTATGTGGCCCCTGGAAAGCAGGGACTCCAGCCCCTTTGCAACGGATTTGCTATCCATTATGAACACCACTAATTTCTGTATGCCCTATCAAGGCAAATTAAAGGGATTATCCATAACAGACTTCCCCTTTAAGTAGAAATGAGCTCTAAATTCCTCTTTTTGATCCCTAAACTCCCAATTTTTTTCCATTTGTGCCCGAATTTGTGATGATTAATCTGTATCGGTAACACTCGTGTCCGCCGCTCGGAGAGAAGAACATTCCTCGAGCTCGATGAATCACCCTCCTCATCATCATTATAAGAATAACCCCCATTAGCATCAATCGGTCGTGACTCTCATCCTCTGAGACACCGTCGCCCCTTTTCTCCGCAGCCATAGGTTTCGATGGCACGCGTAAATTTGGCCATTTTGACGTCACTGGGGCCAACTGGTAAGTTCTTCCAAGGCGTCACTAGTGTGCGGATGATGGGGGTAGTGTCCTCTACGTGAGATCTATGGAGAAAGTCACGGGAAAGCCTCCGAGACTCATTGAATATTGATAAAGGGACGTCACCAGGGCCCCCATATGGCGAGTGGAGTAATTAGATTCGCTCCCTGGTCCTGCCCCTCTCCTCCTATATAAAGTGGAGAACACTTGGGAGAGGACTGTTCCTCTAAGGCAGCGGTGGAGAGCAGTGCAGTAAGTATTCACGCCCTGCCTGGGAAGAAACTTCACCTTCCTGCTGCCTCCTTAAGTGGCTCCTTTTCCTCCAGAGCTGACAGCGCTTGTCTTCTTTTGCAGATTCCACCCCTGGGCGGCTGTTCAGCTCCTCTCTCCCGCTTTGAGTCTCAGCTTTCATCCTACTGTCAGCGAGGGAGAAGCATGAAGATCATCGTAGCCTTCGCTGTCGTCATGCTGGTGTCGGCGCAGGTCTTCGCCGCAGACATCGGACTGGATGAAATCGACTGGCCGTACAGTGACCAAATCCAGGTAGGTGACATCTCATTGGCAATTTTGTACAATTTTTTATTTTTTTTTATATATTTTTTTTCAATTTTTGGATTTCAAAAAGTTTTATTTTCGGAAGTTTCAAAAATATGAAACAGAAATATATATTTCCTGGTCATTTGGGATCAAGGTCATTTTTACATGACACTGATATATTAATGTAGCAGAGTCCAGCTTGTAGTTTAACCATTTTTAGTGATTTGTGCCACATTACAACTCAATACAGCGCATAGACCTGCAGTCCTGTGTAAAAACATCGATCGCTAATTAGGATATCGCCAAATGGCAAACCCAGCTCTGCTACATTATTTAAGACATTCCGCTTTATTACATTCAAAAAACTTAAATCGGTTGCAAGAGTTTTTTCAGCTCTGCCACACTTGCAGTAAATTATTACATTCGGCTCTGCTATACTAAATGCAAACCTGTTGCACTTAATAAACTTGTGATATCGCAGTCGGCTGTGCCAAATGACAAACCCAACTTTAAGACATGAATACTATTGGCTCTGATACGTTCATGAACTCAAAACTACAACGTTTATTATCGCTGCTCTGCTGCATTAATAATCTCAGCTCTGCTACACTAACAAAAGCAGCCCTGTTTGTGATATAACAGGTAACTTTGCCAAGTGACAAACTCAACTTTAAGACATTAATACATTCACCTCTGCTACATTCATGAATTCAAAACTATTACCTTAGGAAACACAACTCTGCTACATTAATGAACGCGAGACTAGTACATTAATAAACTCAGCTCTGCAACAATAATGAACGCGACACTGTTACATTAATAAACTCAGCTCTGCTATGCTAATAACACAGCTCTGCTACATTAATGAACGTGACACTATTACATTAATAAACACAGCTCTGCTACATTAATGAACGCGACACTATTACATTAATAAACTCAGCTCTGCTGCGCTAATAAATTCCACTCCACTTGAAATGCCAAATGACAAACTCCGCTCTTCTGCACATACACATTCAGTTCAGTACCTTAATCACGTCAGCAATGCTACATTTGTAAAATCAAACCTGTTGCAATAACAAAACTCAGCTCCGCTTGCAATATCACCGCGAGAGATGCCAAATGACAAACCCTGCTCTGCTACGTTAATAAACGCATATCTACCATAGTAATCAGCTGAACCCTGCTGCTTTATCAAATTCAGCTCTGCTATACTGACGTTGAAACCTGTTGCACCAATAAACTCAGCTCTGCTCATGCTACCACAATATGCTATGCTGTGCCGAATGACAAACTCAGCTCTTCTACGCTAATAACTCTAGATCTGCTACCTTAGTAATGTCAGTAACGATATATTAATAAGCTACAATGTTTCACGTCATTAAACTCAGCTCTGCTATATTACTACATGCAAACCTGTTACACTGTGATATCACAGTGAGCTGTGCCAGATGACAAACTCAGCTCTCCTACATTACTAACCTTAGCTCTGCTGCCTCAGCTCAACATTTCCACATAAACCAACAAACTCAGCTCTGCTTGTGAGGTATGCCGGATGACTAACTCAGTTTTTCTACTTTTATGTATTTATCTCTGCTACATTAACAAACTGAAATCTGCTACACAAATGAAGTAAGCTCTGCTACACTAATAAACTCTGCTCCGCTTCTAATATCGCAGCAAGGTGTGCCGAATGACAAACTCAGCTCATGATACTATTAATCCTGCTGTATTAATAGCCTTATCCCTGATACATTCATAAACTAAAATCTGCTACAGTAGCAAACTCAGCTCTGCTATATGGGAAAAAGTCAAAACTGCAAGAAGATGCTCGTCCTATGTGCTTCTGTTTGATAATTGTCATTTATAATTGATTATTTCCCTTCTATGCGCCGAGGTAAAGAGCAGCAAGTTACACGGTATTAACACTAGAAAGGAACAATGTCCCCAGAAACTTGTGTTTAATGAAATAAGAAAAATTGAATTTAAAATTCATCACCTGAAGCTGAGATAATTGTGTCATTGTAACCCTAGAATCCCCAGACCAATGTCTCCTCCAAATCAGACAAATCTGCTTGTACAATGCAAATGTAGCAGAGCTGAAATTGTTACTGCGAGGTAATAATCATAGGATTAACTGCAGAACTGTGGAAAATTACATAAAGCGTAATCAGTCACACTAATGGCCTCATTACATGTGACGGCTGCATTACTATTACCTAATGCAAAGATCTATCTATCTATTTATCTATCTATATCTATCTATCTATCTATCTATCTATCTATCTATCTATCTATTTATCTATCTATCTATCTATCTATCTATCTATTATCTGTCTATCTATCTATCTATCTATCTATCTATCTATCTATCTATCATCTATCTATCTATTATCTATCTATCTATCTATCTATCTATCTATCTATTATCTATCTATCTATTATCTATCTATTATCTATCTATCTATCTATCTATCCTGACCCCTTCTTCCTTTTCTCCAGTACATTTGTCCCAGTCTTATTACTAGCCTATATTTTATATATCGTTTAGTTTGACACATGTAGCAGAGCTGAATTTGTCTCTACAACTCTTTCGTACAATCACTTTTATGACTGTTAGAGGTGAGTTCACGTTCAGTCCTAGATTCAGCCCCCGGTGTGGACTCCGGTCCCGATCTGTTCTGTTTGGACTGTTCGGGAATAGTTAAAACGGTCTTTCCGTCCAGATGTAGCAGAGCTGGAATTGCTGTTTCTTTCATTGTAATCCCCAGTTGAATGATCATAAGTTATGTCCCTTTATTTCTATGTAAAACTATTGAGAACACATTGTGCCAACTGACAAACTCCTTTACATCGCACGGCAAAAAGCCCCTCAGCTCTGCCCCAGGTGTGAAGATAATGTCTGTCGTCACAAGTCGTAGGGCCACCGGAGATTATAATCATATATTCATAATATTAAGTAAAGGGCAATTTTCTTCAAGATCTTTAATCACACAAGGACACTTTACCGGACTGAGTCCACGTCTGTGCTCATCACTGCCCCACGTGTGTAATGGGGGGTTCTCACACCATAAAGACGCCCGTATTCCTGCTGCACTAATGTGGGGGAACCAACTGGTCCCAACAAACATCAATATTTGGCTCATAAACCAGAGTCGAAACTCGAAGCTTGTGGGCCCCAATGCAAAGGGCCCCCAGCTAGCACGGTTCTTTAGTAGTATCAGTCTTTTCATACGGCCCAAAGAGACCTTTTGGGTCCCCTTTACTCCAGGTCCTAGATGCAACTGCAGCCTCTGCACCCACTGTAGTTCCACCCCTGATATAAACCCTACATGATTGGGTCTGATTGGCCAATCAGAATTGCCCACCATAACCTCTGCCTACTGGACCCCTGCCGCTGTTACTTGCAGAATCGGCAGGTGGCGGTGAGATTAGGGGTAATCCCAGTGAAAGATACAATTTCCAGTTTTACAGGAATGGCTTTCAATATCTTAAAAATAAATGCTTGGGCTAAAATTAAAAAAAAAAAGCATCAAAAGAGTAAAATAAATAACAGATAAAAACCAGCAATAAAAAAGTAAAGAGCAAAATATAAAACAATCAAAAAAACAACAGTGAAAAATGTCCAAAATTAAAAAACTATGAACAATAGAAAATAAATAAAAAACAAGAAAAATACAACAGAAAATAACAAATAAAAACACTAAAGAAACTGAAAAAAATAGAAAAAACACCTTCTCCAAAAAAATAGCCTATGAAACTAAAATAAATACAATGTAAACAAATAAATGCTAAATAACATAAATAAAATATCAGTAAATACTAAAATAGACAGAATTTTGAATTTTTAGAGAACAGAAGAAAATGACAGTTTAAAATATTAGCAAAAAAAAAGCAACTCATTAACCCTAAAAAGCCCAAAATAAGGTTGTGTTTTTTCTGCCTAAGCTGTTACTGTGTCTGATGACTTGTTTGCAGCTGCTCTTACAGACATTAGGGTTGATTTCCCGCTCGGCTCTTTCCTCATTGGGACTTATTAATTAAATCCATCACTTTCCGGGACGTCAGGAAACACATTTTTGATTTGTGGTCAGTGATCTTGATGGGTCAGCCTTTTATACCATCCACAGCACAGTATTGACCACACTAAGGTCACTTAGATTAGGGATCCATTTGGGATTTAACCGAGTTTAATGACCTGCGGGTGGAGGGGGTCATTTACTTTTGAAAATGATCCCTTTTCTAATATAATCCTTGTGAATGAGATTCATGAAGTCACAATGTCAATAAGACACAATGTCAGGAATGAGAGCAGCTCAGGACCATGGACAGCAGCACCAGGACTATCACAGATGTAGCAGAGGCGACCAGCGCCACTGCCATTATTTCAGATTAGTGATTCCTGAAGTGATTGGCTTTCTCTGTCCGCCCCTTAGACTATGCATGGAGTAGTAATGTACATTCGTGACCATTGCTTCATTCACACAGGAGATCAGGGACCCCTGTTTTGATGGGGGGGGATCTCCACTGATCATACATTTATCACCAATCCTATCAATAGGAGAAATCAGTGCAGAAAAAACATCCTCTCTACTGTTTGCAATTCCCATATTTTTTTAATGTAAGATGCCGTAAAATAAAAAACGTCCGGCAGTGAAATTATAGTTCAGATGTAGCAGAGCTGAGTTTGCCAATGTAATATTGAATTCCTTTGCTAACTGATTACAGGTAAAGCTGAGTGAATAGATAGGATATCACAGAGGAGAAATGGACTAACTCAGCTCCGTTACACTCATGGTAGTGCTACAGCTCTGCTACATCCGTGCATGACACAGAGTACAGACTGTCAGAACACGGAGTATGGAGGAGCTTTCTGTGAAGCCTCTAATGACACATGATGGCTGTGGCAGCACCATGCGCAGTGTGCCGTGATTTACCGAGCGCGGTCTGTATACTGTCCATTAGTACATCCTTCTATCATACCCATCATGTGTCAGTAATGGCTTCATTCACTGCAGACATTATCCAGAGCTGCAATCCCTGGAGGGAAACTTAATGTTCTGAGATGTTTTTGTACATTCTTAATTTCCAGCCCGGAGTGAAATGGTTCCTTATGGAATGTGCTGTTTGGTTGTAAAGTCATATTTGGATGTAGTTTCTTGTGTGAACAGTGATAAGCTGATGATATCACACAACCGGTGCTGCAGATAGTAATCGTGTCACATTATCACAGACACTGAACTGGGTGTTCATCCATTCTTCTGCGTGGGTCTTGATGTTTCTCAATATTCATGAACTCTCTGATTGTATCTAATATGCAAATTGCCTCTTCAAACAAAGAGGACTTGTACTCTATAGCGCCACCTATTGGAAGTAGCGATCCTACAAGTCACAATCAACCCTTTAACGAGTCTTGTAATATGACTTAGGATAAAAGCCAAATCAGATTCTCCATTTGCAGACACGGTGTTTCGGACTGTTGGTCCTCGTCAGTGCAAAGTAGGAGAGATCTGATTTGGCTAGATGAGAGGCTCTGGACTGGGGTCTGGGGGGTAAGGTTACTCCTTGTGGAGAGTGACATACCAGCTCTGGCGTGTCGAGGTAAGGAGGCTTATTCGCCGTGCAATGCTCCTCTGGGAAATTTTAATATGCAAATTGCCTCTTCAAACAAAGAGGACTTGTACTCTATAGCGCCACCTATTGGAAGTAGCGATCCTACAAGTCACAATCAACCCTTTAACGAGTCTTGTAAAAGATTGTATCTATGCACTCTTCATTTCTTTCCTCCTTCCTCACTTTTGACCATTCATTCAGCCACCTCAACCTTACTCTCAAGTCTTCCTTCCTTGCTTCCTTCTATGCTGTATGTCCCCTTCTCTCTTTTCCTTTCTTCCATTATCACCTCTTTCTATCCCTTCATCCCTCCCATTCTTCCTACCACATTTCCTTCTTCCGTTCCTCTATCCTTACATGTCCTTCCTTTCCTTACTTTCACCTATTTATCTGTCTAGTCTAACCATTCTCCTCTATCCCTCATTCCTTCCTTCTTCCCTCTCTTCATCTTGCTGGTGGCTGTCTTCTTCTTTTCCTTTTTACTCCTTTATGCTTCTCAACAGTCATGATCTCCTTCCAACATCTCTACCTGCTGAATTTCCTTCATTACTTCCTTTCCTTTGAACCAACCATCTATTCATATATCCCCCACTGTTTTCTTCCTACCATTCATCCTTACCACTTTGATCCTTCCTTTCAACCATCCATTAGTCTATCCATCCATTCCTCACTCGTCCTTTCCATTCCTTCTTTTGCACCCCTTCCTTCCTGTTACTGGCTGTCCTCTTCTTTTTCCATTAACTCTCCCATGCTTCTGAACAGTCATGATCACCCTCATCCTTCCATCTCTCCTTCCTTCCCTGCATCCATTCGTCCATCCATGCATCATTTCGCTACCTTCCTCCCTTTTCCTTCCTTCAAAAAAGCATCTATTCATCTAACCAATCATTCCTCCCACTTTCTTTATTCCCTCCATCATTATCTTTCACCATCTGTCCATTCCTCTAACCTTTCCTTCCTTCCTTTCTTCTTTCCTTTTTGTTACTAGCTGTCCTCTTCTATTTCCTTTAACTCTCCCATGGTATCTTTCAGTCACTGCATCTACCCAGTCATGCATCACTTCCACATTTAATATTTTTCTTATTTCTTCCTTAAGTATCCATTCATCTAACCATTCATTCCTTCCTTCTTTCCTTCCTTGCTTCTTCCCTTCCTTCCTTCTTTCCTACTTTCATTTTTTCCTTCCTTCCTTTTTTCCTTCCTTCTTTCTTTCATTTCTTGCTTCTTTCCTTCCTCCCTTCTTTCCTTCCATCCTTGCTTCCACCTTCCTTTCTTATTTCTTTCCATTCTTCCTTCTTTCCTCCCTTCTTTCCTTTCATCATTTCTTCCTTCCTGTCTTCTTTATGTTCTACCATCTTTTTTCTTTCCTTTCTTCCTTCCATCTTTCTTTTCTTCCTTCCTTCCTGTCTTTTCTGTTCTACCATCTTTCTTATTTCTTTCCTTCCTTCCTTCTTTCTTTTCTTCCTTTCTTCCTTCCTTCCTGTCTTTTCTGTTCTACCATCTTTCTTCTTTCCTTCCATCCTACTTCTTTCCATTCTTCCTTCTTTCCTCCCTTCTTTCCTTTCTTCCTTTCATCCTTCATTCCTGTCTTCTTTCTGTTCTACCATCTTTCTTCTTTCCTTTCTTCCTTCCTTCTTTTCTTCCTTTCTTCCTTCCTGTCTTTTCTGTTCTACCATCTTTCTTCTTTCTTTCCTTCCTTCCTTCTTTCGCTACTGAAACGCGCCTGGTAATATCTCCTCTCTGGAGGGAACATTTGCTTGAATTCCCTTGGTTGATATTCGGAGGCAGCATTTCTCCACTACTTTCCACAGAATCACACTTGAAGACTTGTCATTTTGTAGCAGAGAAGTTCTTTCTGTGGCAGCCATGATAAGGAGTACAAATACTGCACCAGGTGTAGCCATGTCCGATGGAGACCCACGGATAACAGCAGTGTGACATTATTCTGACAAATGACAAACTCATCTCTGCTTCCTCAGTGAATGTGCTAACCCCTGATTTCAGGACTGTGGGATGTCACAGACCTCCAGCGTCGCCCTCTTCTGGTAGATCATGGTGATGTGACCGATACTTTGAATGTAGATTTCCCCTTTAATGACTGAATTAGATGAGTTTATAATCTACAAGAACTCGCTCATTACAGTAACGGATCCTCCGCTCATTATACCAAGTTATCTGTCCGTAAAATGCACAATTCCGTGTACGGATACTCGCTGCGTCTCCGCCATATTCGCCTGGATGCTCGTAGTCATCTGGATGAATGCAATCTCGCTGATGTATTGAATACATTTTGGATATTAGGGGGGAGGGGTGGAGAATTGGGGGATTGATGTATACAGCACATTACAGCAGGGGAGCCGCCGGCCAGATCCAGGTCGTATCGCTATGACTTCATCTCCATAATCAGATCAAACATCTGATTTCTTTATAAATAAGTTCTGGCTGTGATTAAAACTGGGGGATTTAGTTCTCTGCTGAGAGATCAGCCGAGCCCCGTCGCTTGTGGTTACCTACTTACGTGCACCATGTTACTTCCATCATTTCGCTCTATATAACATGGATCGAGTGCCGCCAGTCTGTATAATGCTCTGTGGGATGATTCAAAGAAACATTCACCAGAAAAGTATAGGCACATCTATCCACTGAATCTGGCTCTCATTTAGCCCCGTCGCCCCCCAGTGTATGACACCCAGCCCGTCGCCCCCCAGTGTATGACACCCAGCCCTGTCGCCCCCCCAGTGTATGACACCCAGCCCCGTCGCCCCCAGTGTATGACACCCAGCCCTGTTCGCCCCCCCCAGTGTATGACACCAGCCCCGTCGCCCCCCAGTGTATGACACCCAGCCCTGTCGCCCCCCCAGTGTATGACACCCAGCCTCATTCCCCCAGTGTATAACACCCAGCTCCATCACCTCCCATGCTTCCCTCCATGCCGTCTTCCATTGCTTCCATGTGACAGAACGGCCGGTGGTGTGGAGCTTATTGATACCTGCGCGGTCCTGTAATAGAACAAGTCCGTCCATGACATTTCTCCCCTCCTGAATCTTCCCCCATCACCTGTGAGTGATATTATTGAGAAGTGGAAGGAGCCGCAGCAACTCAGCCGCGAGGTGGAGACCCCGTAATGTTACAGAGCGGGGGGCCGAGTGCTGAGGAGCAGAGGGTAGAAAAGTTACCAACGCTCTGCTGACCCCATAACTGCAGAATCCAGACCTCTAGTATTACATCAGCACAAACACTGCGCCCCGCCGGGAGCTTCATGGCCGAGCAGCTGCATGCAGCGTACATCACCAAGCACAATGCCGAGCGTCGGATGGAGTGGTGTAAAGCCGCCACCACTGGACTCTGGAGGAGACGTGTTCTGTGCAGTGACGGATCACACTTCTCTGATGGAGGAGTCTGGGTTTGGTGATTCCAGGAGGACGTTACCCCCGGACTGCATTGTGCCCCAGTACAGATGGTGGAGGGGGATAATGCTCTGGGCTTGTTATCAGGGGGCGGCCTCGGACCCTTAGGAAGGGAAATCATAATCTTCAGCACAAGACATTGAGGACAATTGTATCTTCAGCTTTGTGGGAACAGTTTGGGGAAGGTTCCAGCATGACTGCAGTGGAGGAGATCCTAAACCTTCAAGATCTTCAGGTCTCGTCACCACCATCTTCAGTAAATGGGATTGAGCTGTAATACCTGACACAGACCACAAGGGGCGCTGTTTTTAGAAAGAAACAACCCTTTGTCTCATATTAATTGACTCCTTTAATTTTGTTGACAACCTCTAATCAAACATCTGTCGTCCTCTTTAGTTGAGTCCACGTCTCCTATGATTAATGCAATGTATCAGTTGCACGGTTGGCGCTGGCATTCGGCCAGCGGGACTCCAATGACAATGCTAGGCACGCTTCGCGGAGCCTGCCAGGGTCTATTGCTGCCCGCCTGCAGCCCACCAGACTACGCTCAGGTTTTTTCCTAATTACTTTAAATAATCAATGTGAATCAATTGCTTCTCTTCCTGGTAAATGGTGCGAGCGAGTGATATATTGTATAATGCGGAGGATGAAATACATCTCCCTATGAAAGAAAGTCACCTTGGAGGAGACTCGCAATTATCTTAAAAGAGTTGTGCTCAATCCAAATGTGGAGTCTTGTCCATACCCAAGAACTGCAGAAGCCGGACTAAGTATACACCTAGCAGATGGCGCTGATTCAAGGTGCCGGCGAGCAAAAAATCCAAGTAATCCAAGAGAAGATCCAAGAAATAAAATGTTATTTTTGAAAAGTATTTTATTTACAATTAAAAGTGAGATAATGCCCCAAAACATATTTTCCAAACTGTTAAAATAGTAATACATACGAGCGAATTTACTATGTCTGAGACGTATTTTAGTCTCCTTTAAGAGGATCTGTCACTTGTCATACTTATTTTTTAGCTTCTTGTAAAAGCTGCTGTTCTCCTGAATCCGGCGTTGTTTTTCTCTTATTTCTGCGCCTCTCCAGTTCTGAGATATGGCCCCTCTTTCCTGTATGTAATTCTAGCCTTGTTAGCCAAATGGGCATGGAATTCAACTCTTCTTAATGGTCCTATTCTTGAGGAACACACCCACTTGGCTAAAAAAGACTAGATTTCTATACAGGGAAGAGGAGACCATATCTCAGGATTACAGAGAGGCGTAGGAACAAAAGATAAACATTGCCGGATTCAGGACAATAGCGGCATTTACACCAGGTAAAATATTACATATTTATGAGAAGTGACAGGTCCACAAATATAATAGGCAGATCTTCAATGGGTGTGAACAGTTTGTTGCTTTGGCAAAACACAAATTGAACAATCACTCACATTTATTTATTTATTTTTATTTAATGAGTTTTTTTCTATTTTTACCATTTGGCTTTTATTTTTAGTTTAATCTTTGATTTTTTTTGCCTTCAATTTTTATGCATTTTATTACATTTTAAAATAAATATATATATATATATATATATATATATATATATATATATATATATTATATTATATTTTTTTATCATTAGTAGTAGTAGAAGAAGTATAAGTCTTATTATATTATTATCAAAGTAATAATATTGGAGGGATATTGCTTTATTTTTTTTCTTAATATTAATAACATTGTTTCCTAAATTTAGTATTTTATTATGATTAATGTTACATTTATATGACTTTAATTACACATATTACTTGACTGCGATTAATTTTTGAATATTTTTATGTACCGTATATATAAAATTATTCCTTTATATGATACATTATTCAGACTGCTACTTTATTACATTTTATTATATACTATTTTGTACTATTTTTTTTATTTAAAAATATCATAAAATATTAATAAAAAAAAATGGGCATATAAAACCACAACTTTTATTTTTATTGTGTAATACAGGGGGGGAAAAAAGTATTTAGTCAGCCACCAATTGAGTAAGGCCGTACTGTGGGGCCTCAGGCCTTTAAAGGGAGGCCAGCATGACAAAGTTGAGGGGACCATAGGTGGGCGGATATATGGTAGGGCTGGTAAGGATAGGGTTAATTTGCCTCAGGGATGTGAAAGGGTTGGGAGGGGATGGAGTAGGAGGGGAAAGGAGGGGGTAGTATATAAAGGGCAGTCACATGGTTGGAGCAACCATTTTAGGTGCCCCACAGTAAGAAGAGCAATCTCTTACCTGCTAGCATGATGGAGGTCGACCTCATGCTGCAACAGTTGAGAGACGCTGCCAGCTCCAGGGGCTCGGGGTGGCTGCAGGCATCAATTCAGGGCCTACTTCAGGGGGGAGCCGGACATCCTCAGGCTCAGGACGTCGGGCGACGGCCTCGGAGAACTAGGCCTCCGGAGCGCCTTAGCCCTGAGGTAACCCCCAGGGTTCGTCGCCGTGTTAGGAGCCCCTCCAGCTCAAAATTCGCGCGGCAGGCCGGGAGCGCGTGAGCCTGGAGCTGGGAGGAATCCGCATGACAGGCGGTACCCACAGCGGGGGGAGGTGTCGGCCTCCCCTTCTACAGATGCGACAGGCAGAGAGAGGGAGCCGGGATCAGGAGCGGCTGCGGCGCTGGGCTCAGCATCAGGCCCAGCTCGGCGTGGGAGAGAGCGAATGCGGGGGCCTGCTAGTCGGGTGCCCTCTGCTCCGGTGAGCTCAGATGGAATCGCCTGCCCGGCGCCGAGGCCCAGTTCAGCAAGCGCTGCACCAGCAACATCGCGTGCAGGCCCCTCTGCAGCTCGGCGGGGAACAGCAGCTCGTAGGCGAGGAGCAGCAGGACAGGCCAGGGAGAGCAGAGCAGCTGGTGTGTGCAGGAGAGTTAGCCCCTCCCACTCACTGGCTGCTGCAGAAGATAGAGGAGATGACGGCCAGCATCATGCTGGTGTCGTGACCACACGCACCACAATTGTGGGTTACCAGGGCAATGGGGTACTCAGAGCCGAGCCCATGGAAGTCTATGGGGTTGTCACAGGTAGCGGTGGCTCGGTCTGTGGCCCTGGCGGTCAGGTGTATGTTGGGGGAATATATTTACAGGGGATAGATTTATATACAGTTCGTGACGCCACCTGTAGTTCTCTGGTAATTTGTACCAGCGCTGCTGTAGAGCTCTGAGGGGATGGTGAGGCAGCTAGATGTCGGGTCCCCTACAGGTTGGACTCTTCCCTCAGGTCGATGGTTATGGTGGGGTTGTGCAGGCATGCAATTAAATAACTCAGTCTCACACCGTCAGCGTCTTTCCATACCTTTTACTTGTAAGATGGTTAAGCAGGTCCCAAGGAGGCTGAGCCAATGGAGGATGTGTTTTGAGATAGCAGCTGGACAAGTTAGGGGCCTCCGTTACTTTCACAATGATGATGAGTCCAACCAGCATAAAGCGTAGTTCCCTCTATAAACTCCAGCTATTTCAAAGCTGTACTGCCCGGTCAGTTTTGTGGTCGGAGCCTTCCTGTGAGAGAGCTGAGTTCCTATTCTTGCTGATCAGGCTCAAGGTTCTCACTCCCCCTGACCCCAGTTACGTACCGACACTCCAGGGGCTGCTTGCTGTTACCTAAGGTCCAGTAAGCCTCTGGTTTTTCTACCACTATGCATGAAGCTATAGTGATGCTTCGGTCCCCAGTGACCGGTGACAATGTGCAGGACTTCTCCAATCCTATAGCACTCAGAATTCCTACCACTGTGCCTTTCGCCTTGTCCGCGCTTGTAGCATAAGCATTCCTCACTTCCAAAGGTTATATAAGTCAGTCCCTTTCTTAACTTCTTTCTTGAGCTTGTTGACAGAATCTCAGTAATCTTCTAGGCAGGAGCACGTCTCTGTACCTTCACTGTCCTTGGGACAGGAGACTGAAGTATCTGCAACTCCCTCTTCCTTCTCAATAAATTGTCTCAGTCTGTCTGCCAGTGGGGCACAGCTCTGACCAGGCTGAGGTGATCTGGCTCACCTTTACTGGCCTCCACTTTCTGAACTGCACAATGAATCCCTCCTCTGTCCGAAGACAGGAAGCTGACTCCTCAGAGTCACTGACTGAACTGCACTGAACACTCCCTGACGAATGGCTAAATACCCTAAGGGTGTGTCTAAGTGCGTGTTGGAATGAATGTTCATTGAGCATTGAACTGCTATCTCTCCACACATCCTCCAGGGTACTGCGTGTGCCTTCACACCAGGGCTACACATTCCCCCATGGTAAAAGACAGCACTCCCGGGCTGTGAAATACAAAGAGACAATTTTTGTTTATGCATTAAACATTAACATTAACTCGTCCCATCCGGGAGGTAAGGATTTCTTGAACGTTGCAAACAAAACATTAAATATAGAAAAATACAAAATATTAAATATACATTTTCATATACATAGACGACAATATTCTTGTGAAGGACCCGCACCAAACCTTCAACGTGGGTCCTGGGTAGGCTGCAGGACATATGAATGCAGACCTCACTCAGTGCCACACCACACGGGTTTTATTATTCAGAGGTAGTTGTGGTGGTTTTATGTAAAACCAATATTGTGCACCGAAGCGCAACTATTTACAGGATAAGTTCTGGGCTGGCACAGTCCTCAGCCTCTGAGTCCATTATAAGACAAAGACACATATATATATATATATACATCACAATAAAGTGCAAAAACTCTTTACCTCCTTACCCAGCCGGGCATTCATTTTTGGGCAATATATATAAAACATTATATACTCATATCAACAGTGTAAACCATTTTCACTTATATAAAAACTTATATACATCTTCTTTGTTGCGGTAAACCCTGTCTGGGTCCTACCGTTCTTCACATTTCTTTGTTAACTTCGGTTACACTTTCCATCCCGGGGGCTGGAACAATGCGATGGTCCCTAGATCCCATGACTAACAAGTCGTGACCTGCTATCAGAGTCTGGGTCGCCACAGTTCTCGTACGAACCTCTAGGGGCGCAACGGGTGCTTTCGCTTTATGAGACGCTGTTTGCGTTACAGTAATGGCCACTTGCTCTCGTGATGCAGAAATAGTCGCCGTGCGCGTCATCGTGTAAACTGCTAATTGAGATGTGGTCTGGGTCGCAGGTTGCGATGCAGCAGGACAAGATAATGAAGAGTATGCAGATGTTGCTTCCATTTGCGAGGAGCCTGCAGGGGGCGATGCTGGGGCACGGCCTGGTGCTGTTTGAGCTGGAGACGGGGACGCTGCGGTAGTGGTGACGTTACCTGCGTCGGGGACGGGGTCACGGACGATTGTGACATTAAGGGCATACCATCCCTTCATACCCCAGTGTCGTGTATAGGTGACAATGTCTCCATTAACTAGGTCCCTCCCGGGATGACCGATGGGCAGGTGGGATTCTACGTCCCTGCGACTGACAAAGACCCCTGGGTAGAGGCCCGGTTCTCTGATGAAGCCCTAGCCCTTCCGGAGCTGGAACTCTGTCACACACCCCTGCCGCCGCGGTTCCCTCAGAGTACCTTTTTCTCTACGGACACTTTCCTTGTCCGCGATCAGCTCTGCATGCTGCCGCTGTCGGTTGCGCTGAGCTTCCCGCTCTTCTTCCTGCTGGCGTTGCTGTTTCTCCTCGCGACGCTGCCACTCACGTTCCCACTGGGCGGTGTAGGCGACGTCATCCAGGCGCGCCATCTCGTCCCAGTCCACGTCTGGCAATGATGGACAGGACCCCTCCGGTGTCCCTATCGGGGATCGATCATCTGCTGCGGCCTCCTGGCCGGGCGGGCGTTCCGGAACTGGCGGTACCTCCTCAACCTCCTTCGCCTCCACCGCTTCACCGGTGGGATCAGGATCGGTACTTTCGGGGGCAGCCTCCGGTTGCTCCTTTGCCTTGGGCAGCAGAAATTTTGGAAGTTCCAGACGTGAGGGGTCATCGAAGGGAGAGATCACCGCGTCCCACAGCCGCCGCTGCATCAGGGTACGCCGGCGTCTCTCGATCTCTTCAAATCCAGGTTGGTGCTGGACCATCTTTTTCAGTCGTGCATTCTCTTCTTTAATTTCCAGCAATGCTTGCTGCAGGTGCAGGACCACGGATGGTTCCGGTTCCAGTGGCAGCTTGGCTGGGGAGCGGGGCCTGCCTCCCACCGCTTCCCTGCTCGGCTGCACACGTCCTGCTTCCATGATGTTCCAGAACCGTCTTTTCTCTTTTTGAAACGTCCGGTCTCTTCCGTGGAGGCGGGGTTTGCGTCTCCTCCTCTTCGCAGGGAAGGTGAAGAGGAGGCGGACCTCCTTTGCTGTAAGGCAGGATCGCATGTTGTAATAGCACTTTGAGAGGGCAGGCATTCTCTTCGCGCCACAGGGGGGTACACGCCCACGAAGGTACGCCCACCTTCTTCTCCAGCGCCTGAGGGCGCGAATATGGCGACAAAGATGGCGATTTTTGGCGCCAAAAGTGCAAACAGTCCTTTTTCACAAAACCAACTCCATAGGCACACAGGGCTCGCAATTTTGCGAGTTTCGTATCCTGTTCGTGACGCCAAGATGTCGTGACCACACGCACCACAATTGTGGGTTACCAGGGCAATGGGGTATGGGCTCAGCACAGGGAGGGATGTTGGGGGGGAGGCAGGCACCCGGGCTTATGACACTGCTCCAGGAGGGTGGGGGGAGGGGGGAGCCCATAATAACATGCAACAGCCATCTCGCCCTGGGACTTCAGCAGGACAGTATGCGGCACCTAGCTGCATGGATCACGCAGCGGCCACCTGGGGCCGGCTGTATGGGCCCACAGGATCGTCGGCTCCAACGAATGAAGACGGACAGGACGCCGAACGCATACGCCCGGATTCAGGATTGGCGGCTGCTGGGAACACAGCACCCAGGCAGCCAGGTGAGGCACATTCAATGTCACATTCTTTAACGTCACTAGCTTCTAGTGTAATTGGACAGGGGGAAGCGGCTGGGAGGGGAGCTAGTGCCGGTATGGGGGCAGTATTACAGGGTTTAAAGGAGTTAGTTAGATTATGGGAATATGGAAGCGGGCAGGGGGAATCATCGCCTGTATCAGCTTGGGTGGGTAACAGGGGGGATGAGTTGACATCCGGGGTTGTTAGATCAGCAGGTTCTTCCGTTGTGGGGCAGGGAAGCAGGACAGAGAGCCCAAGGATTTCTAGCAATACGGGGTCGGAAAATGCGTTAAGGGGTCAAGAGGTAATGGGGGATACAGCTGAGCAGGATAAGGATGAAACTGTGCGGCTGGATGATTCAGCCAGAGGGGAAGTTTATGTCTGTTTTGAAGGGCCTTTAGGGGCACACTTAAAGCAAGAAGTTAGAGAAAGAATTTGGAAAGGGGAATACGTGGAAATTTTTTCGTTACTTCCGCTGGAGCGCTTTAATTTAGATAGGTTACGAAAGGATGAGACAAAAAAGGATGAGGAAGAGAAGAGGAGGTTTAGATTAATTCCCCGCACATTCGCCAACTGGCTGCAGGCGTTTGCTATATTAGCCAGTGTTATCGGGGAAAAAGCACCAGAGAACTGTTCGCCACTTTTCTGTTACATGGATACAATTGGTGAGGCTTATAGAGTTTATGGTGGGCAGGGTTGGTTAAGATATGATGAACAATTTCGTCAACGGAAGGCAGTTAGGCCTAGTATTCGTTGGGACCATAAAGATATTTCTTTATGGATGAGAGTAACGGCTCCAGCTAGATCAGGGCAGGGGTATCAGCCTTTTCCAGGGGGCACCGGGGGTTCAGGACAGTCAGGACACTCGGTGTCGGTACAAAAGGGACTGTGCTTCTCTTTCAATGAAGGAGCGTGTAAATTTGGAGCAAAGTGTAAATTCAAACACGAATGTTCGTCATGCGGAGGTAATCATGGGTCATCAAGATGTTTTAAATCAGGAAGACAGAAAGTATCAGAGGGTATTGAAAAAAGGGGAGACCCCAATTCGACTGCCAGAGATGGAGCATTTTCTAAATAGTTACCCGGATAAGGAGGCGGGAACGCTAATACGCGAGGGTTTTAAAGAAGGTTTTAAAATTCCCTTTGTAGATGTTGAGGTGAAGTTGTCAACCAAAAATTTGAAATCTGCCATTCAGTTTCCACATGTGGTCACAGAAAAATTATTCAAGGAGGTTGCATTGGGCAGAATGGCGGGACCTTTTGACACCGCTCCTATTGACAATTTAAGGGTTTCTCCTTTAGGGGTGGTGCCAAAAAAGGAGCCAAATAAATTCAGGTTGATACATCACCTTTCATTTCCAAAGGGATTATCGGTTAACGACAGGATTGACCCACAACTGTGTTCTGTCATATACACATCCTTCGATGCGGCGGTAAAGTTAGTCAGGGATTGCGGCAAAGGGGCTCGTTTGGCTAAGACCGATATAGAAGCGGCTTTTCGATTGTTACCAGTTAATCCTGACAGCATGCACTTGTTAGGTTGTTTTTGGGAAGGGGGTTTTTTCGTGGATCGTTGTTTGTCGATGGGATGCTCGCTGTCATGTGCTTATTTCGAAACTTTCAGCACATTTTTAGAATGGACGGTAAAAGAGGTGTCGGGGCTCAGGTCATGTATTCATTACCTAGACGACTTCCTGTTTGTTGGTACGGCGCAGTCTTCTGATTGTTCGATGTTATTGCACACAATGGAGAGTGTGGCTAAAAAATTCGGTGTACCTTTGGCGGCGGAAAAGACCGTAGGCCCAGTGACATCACTGAGTTTTCTAGGTATAGAAATTGACACAGAGTCAATGGAGTGTAGAATCCCAAACGACAAACTGCTAGACATGAGAGCAGAGGTGAAACGAGTTGGGCTTTAAAGAAAGCTACGTTACGGGAGGTCCAATCATTGTTGGGAAAATTAAACTTCGCTTGTCGGATCATGCCGATGGGTCGGGCGTTTGTCGCAGATTGTCTCTGGCAACGGTTGGGATCAGGGCCCCATCGCATTTAATCAGGCTTAGGAGAGAGCTGAAAGATGACTTAAAGGTTTGGGCACTATTCCTTGATTCTTATAATGGAAAATCCATCTGGATTGCGCCAATGGTGCTAGCTGAGACTCTGGTCATTGTATTAAATTTGTCGGATGAGCAAGGTTTTAGTTGTCTTTCCATGATGAGTGGATAGCAGAACAGTGGCCTCGGTGGTGGGTTGAGAAAGGCCTGTCGGTCAATCAAGTATTGCGTGAGTTGTTCCCTATAGTCGTAGCATTAACGTTATGGGGTGAGAGAGTACGGAATAAAAAGATTTGCTTCGGATGTAGGTCGGTGGGGGCATTGAGGGCGATCAATTTGTTATCTTCACCTTATCACGCAGTGGTAAGAGTGTTACGCACTTGGTTTGGATTGGGCTGACTTTTAACCTGTGGGTTATTGCTGAAGAGAGACAGGAGACTGACTACTCTAGTTTTGAAGTTCTTTTTTGTTCACAGTGGGAACGAATTGGAGAGACGGGTCGTCAATCGGATCTCAAGAGGCTGGAATGTCCAGAAGGTTTATGGAATCTTCCCTTGGGGCAGTAAAATTTTTATTATCTAGGTCCTTGGCGTCAGGAACATGGTCTCATTTAGGAGGGCATGGGACAGTTGGGCGGTTTGGAAAGAGAGTTTGGAGGTGGAATTAGAGGACGAGGTTAAATTGTTATTGTTGTTGGGTCACAACTGGGAAGCTGGTTGGTCGGTCCCAAAGATTAATAATTTCTTAGCGGGTTTGGCGTTTGGATTTAAGTGCAGGGTCAACGGGATTTAACTAAGGAGTTTTTGGTTCGGCAATTGGTCAGAGGGTGGCGGAAAGGTTGGAAGGTGTTGGATGGCAGACGCCCGGTTTCTTATGAGATATTATTAATTTTGGGCGAACAACTGAGTGAGGTTTGTTCTTCTCGAAAGGAGGTGACATTATTCAAATTGGCCTTTTCCTTATCATTTTTTGGGGCTTTTCGTCTTGGAGAGCTGATTAGTCCATCTAAAACTCGGAAAGGTGGGCTACTTAGGGGCGATGTGGAGGTGCTTGGAGACAGGGTAAGGTTATTCCTGCGCTCTTCAAAAACGGATATATGTGGAAAAGGTTGTAAGGTGGTACTTTTCGAGGTGCAAGGTTCACCTTTATGCCCAGTGATGTGTATGAAGAATTTCTTAAAAAGGGGAGGCAAAGGCGATGAGCCATTGTTGGTACATGAGGATGGTTCTTTTCTTTCTCGCTTTCAATTTTTGTCAATATTTAAACGTTGCTTAGAAAAAGGTGGGTTAGCGGCAGAGCAGTATAGCGGACATTCATTCCGCATCGGAGCAGCTACAGAGGCAGCAAGGAGAGGTCTTGGGGACGAGACAGTGATGAGGATCGGGCGATGGGGTCAGCAAGATTTCGGTCATATGTGCGTTTATCGTTGGTGTAAATGGTTTATATTTGTATTGGTGTTATTCTGTGTTTCTATTGTTTCTGTTTTCTGTTTTAGGTACGGGCCAACTGCTTACTTGGATCATGGGCCATTCCTTCGTTTTTTGGGCGGCTTTGAGAGCAGACGTTCGTCCGAACGGGAGGCAGCTGGGGGTGATGAGGTCAATAGCGTTGTTGAGGTGGATCGGAAAAAGGGCATGGTATGGAAGCAGTTGGTCCCGGAGTTCCATAAATTTGTTCGGCTTGACAGAGCTCCTGATGTTCTGGTAGTACACTTAGGGGTAATGATCTGGCTAAGCGCACTTGCAGGGAATTAATAGGGACATAAAATTCGACATGCTGAGGCTGTGGTCCATGTTTCCTAAGCTGTTGGTGATTTGGTCAGATATCATTCCCAGGAAGGTCTGGTACGGGGCTAGGTCCGTTCAAGGTGTAAATAGAGCCAGAATCAAATTGAATAGGGCAGTATCCCGATTCATGGTGAGAAACGGAGCGATTGTGGTTCGACATACAGAGTTGGAGTCGGGTGAAGGGGAATTCTGGAGGAAGGATGGCATTCATCTGAATGCAATAGGCCTTGATTTATGGTGCCTAGCAATTCAGGAAGGTATAGAAAAGGGCTTGCAAGTTTGGAGGGACATAAATGTTTAAGGGGTCAGAACATTTATGTTGGTGGCGCGGGGGGGGAGGTCCTCGAGGTTGGTGGTGATAGAAAATGGCGGCTTGGAGGGGGGGGATCGCAAAGGTCCTGGACTCCCCTTGGGTGGATCACGTGATGGAACGGTACGGTTATACCGGCAAGTGGATATGGGAGCCGTGGGCAGTGACGGCAGAGATTGGCCAGGCGAGTTTATTAAGGTCTCCGAGCTGGTGCTTAACGGCTGGAGACAGGATTCGTCCTGGGGCGACAAGTTTTTGGAGATAAATACGAGGAGTTTACGGTTTGGGGCCTCGAGGATCGCCCTTCCCCCAATTGTTGGTAATTATTGTTAAATTGTTTCACAAAATATTAATAAAAGGCTGCTGTGGCCATTTATCCAATAAAGTGTCTGGTGATTAATTTGTGGGAGAGAGTTATGGGTTATGGGCTAAGGACATGTGAGATGGTAGAAGGGAAGGGTTTGTAAACACCGGGATCCCGAATACCCACTTGTCAAGTAAGGCCGTACTGTGGGGCCTCAGGCCTTTAAAGGGAGGCCAGCATGACAAAGTTGAGGGGACCTAGGTGGGCGGATATATGGTAGGGCTGGTAAGGATAGGGTTAATTTGCCTCAGGATGTGAAAGGGTTGGGAGGGGATGGAGTAGGAGGGGAAAAGGAGGGGGTAGTATTAAAGGGCAGTCACATGGTTGGAGCAACCATTTTAGGTGCCCACAGTAAGAAGAGCAATCTCCCACCCACCCACCTTTGTTAATAATTTCATTACTGAAGTGAGGGTACAAAGTTCGAGTGCAGATGAAGGAAATAAATAGGTAATTAAGATAGTAGTTATGGATAAACTGTTTTATTATGTTTGTCATGGCAGCGTGGTGCGGGGGGGGAGGTCCTCGAGGTTGGTGGTGATAGAAAATGGCGGCTTGGAGGGGGGGGGGATCGCCAAGGTCCTGGACGCCCCTTGGGTGGATCACGTGATGGAACGGTACGGTTATACCGGCAAGTGGATATGGGAGCGTGGGCAGTTACGGCAGAGATTGGCCAGGCGAGTTTATTAAGGTCTCCGAGCTGGTGCTTAATGGCTGGAGACAGGATTCATCCTGGGGCGACAAGTTTTTGGAGATAAATACGAGGAGTGTACGGTTTGGGGCCTCGAGGATCGCCCTTCCCCAATTGTTGGTATTATTGTTTAAATTGTTTCACAAATATTAATAAAAAGGCTGCTGTGGCCAATTTATCCAATAAAGTGTTGGTGATTAATTTGTGGGAGAGAGTTGTGGGTTATGGGCTAAGGACATGTGAGATGGTAGAAGGGAAGGGTTTGTAACACCGGGATCCGAATACCCACTTGTCATGCAAGTTCTCCCACTATAAAGATGGAGAGGCCTGTAATTGACATCATAGGTAGAACACCAACTATGAGAGTCACAATGAGAAAACAAATCCAGAAAATCACCTTGTCTGATTTGGTAAGATTTATTTTGCAAATTATGGTGGAAAAATAAGTATTTGGTCATTAGCAAAAGTTCATCTCAATATTTTGTTATATATCCTTTGTTGGCAATGACAGAGGTCAGACGTTTTCTGTAAGTCTTCACACGGTTGGCACACACTGTTGGTGGTATGTTGGCCCATTCCTCTATGCAGATCTACTCTAGAGCAGTGATGTTTTGGGCCTGTGCTGGGCAACACGGACTTTCAAATCCCTCCAAAGGTTTTCTATGGGGTTGAGATCAGGAGACTGGCTAGGCCACTCCGGACCTTCATTATGATTCTTACGAAGCCACTCCTTCGTTGCCCTTGCGGTTGTGCTTGGGATCATTATCATGCTGAAAGACCCACCCACGTTTCATCTTCAATGCCCTTGCTGATGGAAGGAGGTTCGCACTCAAAATTCATGATACATGGCCCCATTCATTCTTTCATGTACACGGATCAGTCGTCCTGGTCCCTTTGCAGAGAAATAGCCCAAAGCATGATGTTGCCACCCCCATGCTTCACAGTAGGTATGGTGATCTTTGGATGCAACTCAGCATTCTGTCTCCTCCAAACACGATGAGTTTTGTTTCTACCCAAACAGTTCTACTTTGGTTTCATCAGACCATATGACATTCTCCCAATACTCTTCTGGATGATCCAAATGCTCTTAGTAATCTTCAGATGGGCCCGGACATGTACTGGCTTAAACAGGGGGACACGTCTGGCACTGCAGGATCTCAGTCCCTGGCGGTGTAGTGTGTGTGGCCCAGCTTCGCAAGGCACACATGTCTCCTGGAAAGTGCACAGGAAGGTAACTGTAAAGCTTGATATTCATTCACGCACACTTCTCAGCATTGCCACTAGAGGCATATCAGACTATTTAGTAGTGTGACGTAGCAATAGTGAGTCTTCTAGTCAGAGCTCAGCCTGAGCTAGACAGATTCATTCAAGTTCCTGTCTTTGGACAGAGAAGATCAGATTAGTCTTGGAGGGAGAGGAGAGAGACTGAACCACTGTAAGCTTTTCAGTGGATATAGCTCTAGGATCGCTGTGGGGGTAGACAGTGTGACACGAAAACAGTTCATTCGACAGCAGTTCTGGTGAAAACTGGCCGCAACAGTTTTATTAAAGTCCACAGCAAACAGATAAAAATAAAGCATAAACAGAAAAACTAGGCTTGTCTAGCCACTAATTACACATAGATCGATTTCCTATTATCGGGTCCAGACTTACCAGTCTGTGCCAAAAACAACACATATGATCAGTAGTTACAGCATTTACCAGCATGTAGTTCACAGAGTCTCCTCCTTGTGTCTGAAGGCCCTTCAGCGTCCAGACTTGGAGAGCTCCACTCCTATTCAGCCGCTATTCGCACAGATTCTCACTGAGACTACTCCTGTGTCCGGGGTACATCTAGCACCAGACTGAGATAGCTCAAACTCCCGGAGACTGCTTCTTGTGCCGGGACACCTTCCTGTGTCCGGACTAAGCCAGCTCCCCACTCTGGAGACTGCTTCTTGTGCCGGGACACCTTCCTGTGTCCAGACTAAGCCAGCTCCCACTCCTGGAGGCTGCTTCTTGTGCCGGGACACTTCCTGTGTCCAGACTAAGCCAGCTCCACTCCTGGAGACTGCTTCTTGTGCCGGGACACCTTCCTGTGTCCAGACTAAGCCAGCTCTCTGACTGTGTTTGCAGACACCTACTTCTGGTCTCCTAATTAACAGCTGAATGGTTTCAGGCCTGAGCTGCAAGTGTGTGCTGAATGTGAGGTGTAGTGACCTTTCTCTACCACTAGGTTTACAAAGCCACACATTTCCCCTTTTACCATACAGCACAGTACCTAGGTTAAATGTTCACCCCTTCAACACTTATTCCTTCACTGTTCACATATCCCTCCCTCTTTTCCAGACCGGAGGGCTGGTCATCCAGACCGGAGGGCTGGTCAACAATCCAACAGAAAACAGTGAATCTGGACCAGTCATGGCCCTCATCAGCTTCATCTTCACCACGTCATTTGTATCTTCACCTGAGTCATAGAACATCAGCTTTCTCTTATCTGAAGCATCCGCACTACCCTGTACCCTCCCAGGCCTATGCTCTCTGCGGGCTGGGTATCCTGCACGGTTTCAATTTGACCTTAGGGCCGGGCTCAGTTTCGATATAGTGCTGGCCAGAGAAGTACGATCGGCACATCGAACACTTCTGTGATTTCCCAGAAACTCATACCTCGTCCCGGTGCACTGACCTGTGTCACCAACTATCCAGAAGGTATAGGGGGTTTTTCACTTTTCTCCAGTCCCCTCCTTCAGGCTCTTCTGGCGGACATCCCAGAAAGCCCTCCGTCAGTCCTACATCTACTTTTCGTCACTTAGCTTCGCCAGGGAACCGGCCAATGTAAAAAACCTCTTAGATGCCATCTTTGCGGGTAAGGTCGCATCGCTTTTTCAGGACTCTCACCCTCCTTTACCATGCCTTCCTCATTTACACTGGTTGCTTTATGTCATCAGTGATTCACTATCACTATCACTTCCCTGTCTGACCCCTTTTTTCAGCACATCTGGCTCACTGTCAGGGCTATACACTTCATTTTCATTCACATCCGTCACTGTGGGTTTAAAAATTCATTTTCATTCCCCGCTCCTGTCAGGGTTATAGAATTTCATTTTCATTCATATCCTTCCCACTGTCAGGGTTTACAATTCATTTTCTTAATCCTATCTGGAACCTTAGTTAACATGCATCCACACATTAATTACATTGGTCCCTAAGTATGTGAATGTGGACAACCCCAGACTTACTTCTTTAGTCAGGTACTAGGAGTGACTAACGACCTCTCCCTGGACTTCGTGCCCTTATACAATGGCTATTTTCCATGGCAGCAGAGGAAACCTCTCCTCGAGCCAGGCTCGGGAAACCTCATTTAGAACAATTTTTCCTTGCCGTCCAAGGTGGGGTTCGCCATGTCACTCCAAAATTTTCACAGGACACGGCAAGTAGGGGAACTCGGTTTTCCTGAGAACCACCTCCTCGTTCTCCCAACATTTACCTGCAAAGGAATTTCATCACTATCCCAGTCATCTTATTATCCTTCATTATCAGACTTGATCAGTTCATTCACTATCTGAATCTTCAGCTCATTATATGGTCATTATTATAGTTCATCATCATCTATAAGTTTAACGGCCCATAGATTGTGTTCCGCCCCTCGGGATGCGCACCTCAATAGGAGCTTACCTGTCCACAGAAAACATTTTTTCCCGAGCCCTCAGATCGGGGAAAAGACCACCCAATATGACGGGGTGCACCGGTTCTTCATCCCCATTACATGAAACCTCCCGGTTTGGGGACCAAAAGTTTCACGGCAGTCTCTGGGTAGTTTGTGTCTCATGGACGTAACCCCACTCAGGTGCTTATCAGGGATGAAGTCCCTATCAATCGGTGTCACTAGGAAGTCCTGGCTCTCTGAGTCCAAGGGGGGCCTGTGTGGGCAGTCTTTTACAACCCGGGGACCGTGTCCGTCTCTTCGGCGCGTGGTCACACACACAGGTCTGCGCAGAGAGAGGGGGACCTGCCAATCACGGCACATGGTCCCCCTCTGTGAAAGCCGGCTGCAATTTCCGACTCTCCAAACACTGTCCACACAATCACCCTCCCATATGTCCCTTCGGGCTGAACCCGCTTTTCAGCATACCCATGTCCCCAACAGCTGGAACGTTTACCGGAGAGTTCAGCGTTGGGAACTCTGAAGTGACGACCTCTCGCGGCTGGTACGGAGACAGTTTTGCTGGCGAAAGGCCTTCCCTCAGGTGCCAGGATTGGCGTCCTGGTGGTCCCTTTCCGACCTCGGCTGTACCTTAGGAGGAATGCTTGGGTGTAGCGGTCCACTATCACCCTTTCTACTCACAATAAGCCTGCTGATGCAGCTCCAAAAGTATTCCAGTCATTTTAAAACCCTGGAAGGGCCGTCACCGCAACCACCCCCGGGTAAGAATCTCGCTTTCGCTTGGCTAGTTTGGCTGTCCTGCTGCTAGGTCGCATAGGCCCTTTGGGGCTCCCATCAGATAGGGTGGCCATCATGGCCCATTCAGATAGGGGCAGTTCTCCTTCTTGCCAGTCTTCAAACTGTGGTAACCTCCACTATCACGAGGTGTATCTTTTTCAGGGCCGTCTTACCGCCTTCTTTACGGGAAATGAGGTGATTTGCAAATTATTTGGGACGATGCGCCACAAGTCCCCTGCAGTGCTGCAACCTGCAAAAACAACGGTTTTCTCCTGTGCGCTGCAGAATGTGCTGGGCCCTGTGCATGCGTGTGGTGCTGCAGGTGCTGCTGCTCCAGCTTGCTGTGCTTTGCTGGGCCCCGTACCGGTACTCAAGAGCTCCTTCATACTGCGGATATCTGTTCCCAAACCCGGCGTTTAGTTCACTTAACTTGCCGCCTTTGTTCAAACAGCCCTCCTGCGTCATCCAGTGTCAGACTTCTCTGTCCAACAACGGCAGTTTCATCAAGACATCACACTCCACAGTTTTTCTACAGAAAAAATTTCAGCTTGCGTGCGACCTTTTTTTTTTTTTCTTTGCAAAGCTTTAGGGTATGTCTCTTTAAAAGGACTGTAAACAGCGTTTTTGCTGACACACTTTTTTTTTTTTTTTTTTCTCTGGCATTTCAACAGATTCACCTTTATTGTGTCTCAAGCCCACCGTGCTGCATGCACATTCCAGCACCATTTGATCAGCCCTGTGTGCCCAGCTTCTCCCAATTGTGCATTTCCAGGGGATATAGCTTAGGATCGCTGTTGGGTAGACAGAGGAAGAAAACATTATTAGACAGCTTCTGGTTGAAAAACTGGCGAACGTTTTATTAAAGCCACGCAAACATAAAATAAAGCATAAACAAAAAAACTAGGGTTGTTAGACAATTACCAATAGATATTTTCCCTATCTATCGGGTCCAGACTCTACGTCTGTGCCAAAAACATATGATCGTAGTTACCGCATTTACCGCATGTAGGTTCACAGAGTTCCTCCCTTTGTTGAAGGGCCCTTTAGCGTCCAGACTTGAGGGCTCCACTCCTATTCAGCCGCATTCCGATTCTCACTGGACTACTCCTGTGTCGGGGAATTGACCCAGTGAGATAGCTCAAACTCCGGAGAGTTTGTGCGGGACACCTTCTTTTGTCCAGACAAGCCAGCTCCCCTTGGGACTGCTTCTTGTGCGGGACCCTTCCTGGTCCAGACTAAGCCGTCCCCTCCTGGAGACTGTTCTTGTGCGGGTATTCCTGTGTCCGACTAAGCCAGCTCCACTCCTGGGATGTTCTTGTGCGGGACCCCTTCCTGTGTCCAGGTAAGCCAGCTCTTGACTGTGTTTGAGACACCTATTTGGTTCTAATTAAAGAAATGGTTTAGGCTGGTGCAAGTGTGTGGAATTGAGGGTAGTGCTTTTTCTACCACTGGTTTACAAGCCA
>JARQOD010000006.1:10703006-10817566 GCA_033576555.1 Oophaga sylvatica | reverse complement strand
CCCTGTAGCTCAGCTCTGATGTCAGTGAAACCTCCCTTCTTCCTTTCTCCTCCTGTGTTCGGTGTATGTCAGCCGTCTTCGTCTAAACTTCATATCTGTTCAACTCTGGTTCAGAAATATCTTATCTGCTATTACTGCAGCTGTTACAGCTACTGCTACTATAATTGTGCATAGCTACAAGAATTCAGCTTGAAATTAAACCTTCTTCTGGAATCTTCATACATGCCTCTGCAGTCGAGTCAAGCTATCTGATGAAATCTCTTTGTGCGAGTACTGGTACATAGAGACGTCCACAAAAATGGTGTCTCAAGAGTCCCATACTCGCACCTTAGTTATGGAGTCTGAATAGTAGAGTTATGTTACATACATATCATATGAGAAAATTCATTGAAAAAATTAATCTATAGAAAAGCCATGATTACGTTAAAAATAAACAACACTAAACATGTAATTGGTGCAGATGGAGAGAAAAAAATTTGGCCCAGGTGTTTTTAAATTAGCAGGAGACTGCAAGAGGGGTTCCACGTATTTTGCTCTCAGTGTTTTGCCTAAAATCATGTGAAAGGTGATTTTTTTCTTAGCTCCTTTCACTTGGTGTTAGCACTGTGTTACAGCCATTGTTGCTGTGGTGCAATGTCTGTGGGGTGTCGTGACCTAGAGCCATGAGGTATGCCAGTTGCTGATGCAGTATCACTTCGGCACTTAACCTTTAAGGTCGGGGACCCATTAAGAGGTTTGCCGTGACATGGCTTCATACAGTCTGATCCGAATGTTAACGAAGAACCTCATGTTCACTTTGGTACATTTTTGTGTTTTGAGTTTTGGATGCGCGATCCACATCTTTTTTTTTTCTCTACAGTTGTATTATTATATCATGGACCTGATTCATCAAGACCGACAAGAGCAGCAGCTTGTTGGAGTCAGACGCTCCTGATTCATGAATCTGACAAGAGGCGTGTGCCTCCACGCGCCACGCCTGAAATCTCACACTCCCCATCCCAGCTCCGACAATTTTGTTAATGCTGGGAGAAACTGGTGTGAAAACAAAAAAAAGTTGCAAACTTTTGGCGCAACTTTGTCATTGCGACTAAACTTTATGATTTTTTAGAGCTTTTAGGCCAGAATTGTGGCCTGATGATGAATCGGGACCTATGACTTTATGGCACTGTTGTTTGGACTCTGTATGGTATGGCGGTATAACAGTATGACTTTCTTCTTAAAACGTAATTGTGACCCCCTATGGAATATACCAAGTGATGTCTAGAGACTGTGGAGATACCAGTCCGGAAGGTGGACTATAGGAAAGAGGGAAGTAGTTTATGTCCATGATGTAGCCAGCTCCTTATAGGGGTCCCAGTAGCGGACCCCTGACCAGGAAGCTGCACCACCACTTCTTGCTCATGCAGTGATCGTCTTCCCTCTGTGATTTCCATCTGTCAGACTGATTCATTTAGAGCCAGTGATGAATTATATTCTACACTGCCGCACAATGGGTTATTCATTAGGGCCATCGAGTAGCTGTCAGCTCAGGGTTTCTTAATTAACTCCTTAAACAAACAAGGATTTTCTGTTCTGACAACTGACCATAAAACATGTACACCCAAAGTCATAGCTCCAATTAACAACCCCGGCACTGCTATAACGTTCTGTTATATAACATGGGAAAAATAATGTGTGAAAAATAAATACAAATGTAACCTTACACCCCATGTTCCATACACGAGCAAACATAGCGTAGAAACAGAATGTGGAGATCTCGGAGAGAGGGGCCCAGCCCTGGTGGTCCCATCCCTTTAGCTGCTGGGCTATTATATTCAGTGCAATACAGGACTCATTCTTAGTAACAGTGTGATTTGGAGATTGCGATGTAAACACCACAAGGTCCTTACAGCCTGGCTGGAATAACCCACCCCTATAATGTGAGCCCATTATAGATTTTGCTATAGAGCCCCCTATACCCAGTGTAGGTTACTGGTTTTAATAATACAAGGCAAAAATGGTGGAAGAATCGCCATCTAGTGCTAAAGGGTCCAAATCACATAAGAATAATCTGTGGATGACCCCTTTAAGGCTCCTCAGCTAGATCTGTATTAGGGATGATTCAGTTAAAGGATCTGTCAGCAGGTTTTTGCTATGTAATCTGAGGACAGCAAGAGATAGAGGCTGAGACTCAGATTTCAGGGATATGTCACTGATTAGGCTGTGTTCAGTTGTTTAATGTTTTATCACCAGGAGATTATCGCTGCCTGGACTGATGCTCACAAGAGCACTGGTCCGACCACGCCCCCTCCTCTGATAAGCAGTTTACTGTCAATAGACAATGGTCACAGAAAGCTATGATATGGGCGGGGTTAGCTTTCTCAGCTCTGCTACATGCTACATCTAAAAACTCTGATTCTGTCACAACTACTGAACCCAGTAATCTAAGTGACAAATCGCTGGAATCAGGGTCTCTGACAATACATGCTCTCAGATGAGGTTTTGTCTTTATTTTCTTTATATTTATAATAATAATATGACTTTATAGAATAAGAATACGGCTGGAGGACAAGGCCTGACCGTAGTAAATACCCTTCTCCCCAATTTCACTTCCTTTAAGACAGACTGAGGAGCTCATACAGTATATACAGTACGACGACTGCGGATAACAGAGAAAGTAGCTGCTGTTCTATTCTGAGCCAACACCGCAAGGAAAAATATATGTAGACGCCTTTTGTAATTTTCCTTCAAAATCTCCAGATCCCTTGACATCTGCCTCAGTGTTTGAGATAATACCCGTAATCTTGTAGAACAAATACTTGGCTGAAAACATCTACTAATACTGCAGGAAACATTTCATTTTCTGATATTAAATGTAAAATCTATTATTTTCCGTCTCTGTACAATAATAGGTTGTTTGTAGTGTTGGCCAAGCTCAGACTTGGGTTATCACGGACACGACTGGGCGCATTATCCCTTTGGCTTCCCTATGGCTGGAAGCGATTAACACCGAAATCTTAAGGTTTAATTGGGATAAATGACAACAGCAAATAAAATCTGCTCCAATATCCGCTTCAGATGATATTTTCTGGGAAATAGACTTTAAAGGGTTATTCCGAACTTCATAAGTTATCATCCATCCACGAGGTAGGACATAACTTGCTGATCATTGTGGGTCCGACAAGTCATTGTCTATGGGACTGTCGGAGACACCTGTCCGCTGTCCTCACCTATCTCAAGCAATCCCATAGGCAATGAATGAAACCTGGTGTGATTGTTCGAGCTAAGCTTCATTCTAATGGGTTATTTCAAAACCTTGTTTTAAGGATTATGGGGGTCCCAGCTGTCAGACCACCAGCAATCAGCTGTCTTGTGTACAGAGGATTAAGAAGGGAAAACCCATTACGGGTAATCTTGTTTCCATGGGCTCTAGAATCATTTCAGAACCTGAGCTCTTTGGAAGATCCTTCGGTTCTCCAATGGGTCTTTCCTACCTTGATGTAGATGGAAAAGCATTAGGATCTGTTCATACATCGGATAAAAGACTTGACAACTCTCCTTTACATCTGGGTGACTCCCAAACAAGTGGAGACCTCCCAGACTCCCCGAATATCCTTGGCCTCATGAAAACTGCCTACAACTCATAAGAGGCACGGGAGATGTTGGCAGGAAGGAAGGAGGAGGTTCGCAGGACTCTGGTCCGATTGCGTGAACAACTAGCATGGCCACTGGACCTACGTTCTGCAAATTATTTTACTCAACTCTTACGGAAGACTCAGACGGCCGTATAACTTGGACGGGAACGCAACGCAATGCTCGGACTGGCCGACAGCTCTCCCGACCCGAGCATGCTTTGCGTTGTGATCCCCATCCGAGATGTACGTCTGTCTGATAGAGATCACTTTGCAGCTCAGCGACTTCAGTGCCGCCCTGAACACTTGTGGCAGAGCTGTGTTTGCCATTCAGACCATCTGACGATAATATCACGATGCATTGTTTTTCCCTAAGATGGCAGATGAACCTACAAAGTTATCCCAGTTTAGTCACTCGCATAGTAAATGGCCAATAAAGCTTGGCTTCGTGACATATACAGGTCCTTCTCAAAAAATTAGCATATAGTACAAAATTTCATTATTTTCCATAATGTAATGATTACAATTAAACTTTCATATATTTTAGATTCATTACACACCAACTGAAATTTGTCAGGTCTTTTATTGTTTTAATACTGATGATTTTGGCATACAACTCCTGATAACCCAAAAAACCTGTCTCAAAAAATTAGCATATCAAGAAAAGGTTCTCTAAACGACCTGTCAGTATTCCGGGTTTTCTAGGTAACTTTGTCAATGATTTTGCCCTTTGTTAAGATGGAGTTTGCTGTTTTCTGTGCCCTACTTCCTGTTCGTTTGTTTAAAACCCGGCTCAGGTGCTGGCTTCACTGCTGGAATATTCTGCTTCTGTTTCCCTGCAACCCAGCTGCTTGTTCCTCACAGATCGTTGTGTGTTTACCAGGGAAGTGCATAATCAGGTTATCTTCAGGTGTTTCTCTGCCACAGCAGTTTCTACCCATGGCTCTGGACTTTCTCTGCATATGTAAGTTGCACAGACTGTGTTGTCACTAAACTGTTGACTTGGGAAATTAACCTTTGTTTCGCTCCATCTGATAAGAACTGCGTTTCTGAACTGTTGCTGTTTAACCCTTTGTGCATTACCTCTGGTGAGAGCTGTTGGAACTATTACTGGAACCTTACTGACTTATGAACTTGTTGTTGGACTTCATTGAATTTAGCCACAACTGAGATTAACTTGTTCCTGGACCTCCCTGTGTTTTCTGCATACCTGGATCTGACTCTTCACACACCAGCAGTGTGTAAATCCAGCCACGTAACTTGTGCATCAGACTTACCTTGTGGTCACATTTGTGTGAGGACTTCGTCGTAAGAACTTTACCACCCTCGCTATAGAGGTTCAAGGACTTATATATCCGGATTCATATAACTGGACTTGTGTATATATATATATATGGACTCATTGCATGTCACTACGGGTTGTTTGAATATTGTTTTTGGGGGTTTTGCTGTTTCACAAATACATTATTTGCATTCAAAGAAACCCGTCTCTGATTGTTCATTGCCCCACGCTATCAGAATCCTCGAGTTCCTACAATAGTATTACAGGATATTCCAGCCTAAAAAAGAGGATTCTGCTGGGGCAATGACGGAGACACGGGCAGACAAACTGTTCACCATAGTTAACTCCTTGCAGCAGGAGGTGTCAGCTGCACTCAATCAAATTAGAGACTTGGAGTCTCGGGTTAACCACAATGCACAGGGGTTTGGTCAGGCTCTCCAAGATCTACGTTCTAGGTTAGGAGTCCTGGAGGCCTTACCTACTGAGCCTACCTCATCCACCAGTATGCCCAAATTGCCTCCATTCCGTTTTAATGGTGACCGAAGTCAATTCCGTGGGTTTGTTAATCAATGTATATTATTTTTTGATGTACATGCCTCTTACTACCGGTCTGATAGATCTAAGGTTCTATGTATTATTATGTTGTTGACATCACGTGCACTGGCTTGGGCAAATCCTATGGTTGAAAGTCATGATACCCGTCTAAATAATTTGGATAATTTTCTGGCAGCCATGGCGCAAATGTTCGACGATCCCAACCGCCGTGCTACCGCTGAATCTGCCTTGCTTTCCTTACGCCAGGGGAAACGGTCAGTCATAGAATATGTTACTGAATTTAAAAGGTTAGTGGTGGACACCCAGTGGGAAAACAATGCTTTGTTACCAATCTTTAGAAAAGGTTTGTCAAATGTAATCAAGGATGAGCTAGCTCGTTCAGAGTCTCCACAGGAGTTTGAATTGTTTATACAGCACTGTGTACGTATTGATACCCGTTTAACTGAACGCAGACAAGAAAAATGGGCCGCTGTAAATCGCATTACTAATTACTCTCTTCCGTCCAGGGAAACCACAGGCAAAAACCCGCGAGAGGCTGAGGAGGTGCCTATGCAGGTGGACTCACTGCAGAGACGTGAGAATAATGAACGCCGCGAACACCGTTTCCGTGAGCGCTTATGTTTCTATTGTGGTCAATCGGACCATTTCCTTATCAATTGTCCTAAATGTCCTAGGCGACCCAACAAAGTGTTGGCGGTAGTAGGAGATTATGATAACACAGACGCTGAGTCTGAAGTTTCAGAAACCAGTCTACATCTAGATGCGGTTTTTCCCCCAATACTGATGCCGACTTCCCCTAAAGATCACGGGGAGAAATATTCACATTGTTCTCTTCCTATACAGATTCAGTGGGAGGAACAGTGGATATCAAGTTCTGCCATGATAGACTCTGGAGCAGGTGGGAATTTCATGGATTCTTCTTTTGCAGAGAAACATGGTATAAAGACACAACTAAGAGCTTCACCAATCACTATGGAAACGGTGGATGGTTCCCCATTAGTTTCTGGACCAGTAGATCGGGAGACAGTGCCTCTGGAGTGTAAGATGGAACCAGACCATCAAGAAACACTTTCATTCATGTTAATATCTTCTCCTCATTTTCCTGTAATTTTAGGAATTCCCTGGTTACGGTCACAAAATCCAATCATCAATTGGGAAACCAAGGAGATAACCTTTCTCCCGAAGTGCAGTTCTACCATCAGTCCAACTGTAGCGGCTCCAGTTACCCAGAACTTGGAAGAGGTGATACAGGTACCTACTCTCCCTCTGATTTATCAGGAATTCTCAGACATTTGTGATAAAAGGAAGGCAGATCAACTTCCCCCACATAGGCCGTATGACTGCCCCATAGAATTGCTTCCTGGAGCAGCGATTCCTTTCGGCCATGTTTACCCGTTGGCGGCTCCGGAATTAAAATCTTTACGAGAGTATATAGATGAGAATTTAGCCAAGGGGTTTATCCGACCATCTTCTTCACCAGCGGGAGCTCCAATATTCTTTGTAAAGAAGAAGGATGGTACTCTAAGACCTTGCATTGACTACCGGGAGTTAAATAAGGTAACCATTCGTAACAGGTACCCGTTGCCCCTAATTCCAGAATTGTTGGAAAGAGTTCGCCAGGCCAAAGTATTTACCAAATTAGATCTTCGTGGGGCATATAATTTACTCCGTATACGGCCCGGAGACGAATGGAAGACAGCTTTTAGATGCCGGTATGGACATTTTGAATATTTGGTGATGCCATTCGGACTCTGTAACGCTCCTGCTGCTTTTCAACATCTAGCCAACGACATTTTCAGGGATTTATTGGACCAATATGTGGTAATTTACCTTGATGACATCTTAATCTTTTCTGACTCCTTACAGGAACATCAGGAACATGTCAAGACCGTACTTAGACGTTTGAGAGATAATCATTTGTACATCAAACTCGAAAAGTGTGAGTTCCATTGTTCTGAAATTCAATTTTTGGGCTATGTTATCTCGCCTCAGGGATTGAATATGGAGTCCAGCAAGATCCAGGCAATCTTGGACTGGCCGGTACCAGGAAACATTAAGGAGGTACAACGATTCATTGGCTTTGCTAACTTTTATAGACGGTTTATCCGAAATTTTTCAGAAATTGTCCGTCCCATCACTCTCCTCACCAAGAAGGGGAAGAAGTTTGAATGGTCTTCGCAAGCTCAGGAAGCCTTTGATCGCCTGAAGGGTTGTTTTACCACAGCTCCAATATTGATGCATCCGGATCCTGCACAGCCTTTTATTGTGGAGGTGGACGCGTCTGACTGTGCATTGGGAGCTATCCTCTCACAACGTACCGGAGACAAAGGTTTGCTGCACCCGTGTGCCTTCTTCTCTCGTAGGTTATCTTCTGCAGAACTGAACTATGATGTGGCAGATAAGGAACTTTTGGCAATTATTTCTGCCTTTAAGGAATGGAGACACCATTTGCAGGGGCAACTCAGCAGGTAGTAGTACTCACGGATCATCGCAATTTGGAATTCCTTAAGTCTGCCAGGTGTCTTTCTCCTCGACAAGCTAGGTGGAGTTTGTTCTTGAACCAGTTTAATTTTATTATTTCGTACCGCCCAGGTTCACGTAATGGGAAAGCTGACGCATTATCCCGAATCCATACCGTGGATTCCGTGCCTGGGACCCCGTCGAAGACCATCTTGTCGGAGGCCAATTTCGTTGGAGTGCTCCGGAACCGGGACTTGTGGCAGGAGATCAAGCTGGCCTATGACGGTGACGTATTTCTTGCAGCTCCACCTGACAATGTGAATCTTGTCCTTCGGAATGGTGTGTGGCTTAGAGATCGATGTATTTATGTCCCAGAGGCTGTAAGACTTCGAGTTCTCAGATTGGTCCACGACTCTAAATTGGCTGGTCATAGGGGGGTACAGAAGACGCAGGAATTGTTAACTCGTTTTTTTTGGTGGCCTACCTGCTTGAAGGATGTGAATGACTATGTCCGCTCTTGTGAAGTTTGTGCCCGGTACAAGGTTCCTCGTGTTTCACCTACTGGTCTTCTTAAACCGCTACCTGTACCGTCTCGCCCTTGGGGGTCTATTTCGATGGACTTTATTGTGGAGTTACCCACCTCTGGTGGTAAAAATACTATTTTGGTGGTAGTAGATCGTTTAACGAAAGCTGCTCATTTCATTCCGTGCGCTGGTCTTCCCTCAGCTACAGAGACAGTAGATCTAGTTATCCAGAACATTTTCCGGCTACATGGGGTACCAGATGACATCATTTCTGACCGGGGAATACAATTTACCTCTAGATTTTGGAAAGGATTTTGTTCTGCGCTCCACATTAATGTTTGCTTGTCTTCTGCATACCATCCTCAGACCAACGGGCAGACCGAACGGACAAATCAAACCTTGGAGCAATATCTACGCTGTTACGTCAGTCATTTGCAGGACGATTGGCTGAAGCTACTTCCTCTAGCGGAATTTTCGTACAACAACTCCCAAAGCAGTTCCACGAAGGTAACGCCTTTTTTTGCCAACCTGGGTTATCATCCAAATATTTTGCCTAGGTCTCCGGTTACGATTTCGGTACCAGCGGTTGAAGACAGAGTGACGGCGTTGCAACGTAATCTTGAAGTTTTGAAGGACTCCCTGACCACAGCACAGGAGCGTTACAAAAAGTCGGCCGATAGATTCCGGAAACCAGCACCTATGTATAAGGTAGGAGACTCAGTTTGGTTGTCCACCAAGAATCTAAAATTGGGTGTTCCTTCGCAGAAACTGGGACAGAAATTCATCGGTCCATTCAAGATCACGGGGATTGTGAGCTCTGTTGCCTGTCGGTTGAAGCTACCACGGACTTTAAAGGTACACCCAGTATTTCATGTTTCCTTATTAAAACCAGTCTCTCCTAACACATTTCAGGGACGTATCGTACCTCCCCCTCCACCAGTGTTGGTTGATGGCGAAGAACAATTCGTGGTACAGGAGATTGTTAATTCGAGACTTCATAGAAACCGGCTTCAGTATCTAGTTAGATGGCAAGGTTACTCTCCTGAAGATGATTCTTGGGAACCAGTAAGTAACATCAATGCGCCTCTGAAGATTGCTCAGTTTCATCGGAGATACCCGGACAGGCCTGGTCCAGGACCGTCCGGAGGCCGTCTTTAGGGGGGGAGTAATGTCAGTATTCCGGGTTTTCTAGGTAACTTTGTCAATGATTTTGCCCTTTGTTAAGATGGAGTTTGCTGTTTTCTGTGCCCTACTTCCTGTTCGTTTGTTTAAAACCCGGCTCAGGTGCTGGCTTCACTGCTGGAATATTCTGCTTCTGTTTCCCTGCAACCCAGCTGCTTGTTCCTCACAGATCGTTGTGTGTTTACCAGGGAAGTGCATAATCAGGTTATCTTCAGGTGTTTCTCTGCCACAGCAGTTTCTACCCATGGCTCTGGACTTTCTCTGCATATGTAAGTTGCACAGACTGTGTTGTCACTAAACTGTTGACTTGGGAAATTAACCTTTGTTTCGCTCCATCTGATAAGAACTGCGTTTCTGAACTGTTGCTGTTTAACCCTTTGTGCATTACCTCTGGTGAGAGCTGTTGGAACTATTACTGGAACCTTACTGACTTATGAACTTGTTGTTGGACTTCATTGAATTTAGCCACAACTGAGATTAACTTGTTCCTGGACCTCCCTGTGTTTTCTGCATACCTGGATCTGACTCTTCACACACCAGCAGTGTGTAAATCCAGCCACGTAACTTGTGCATCAGACTTACCTTGTGGTCACATTTGTGTGAGGACTTCGTCGTAAGAACTTTACCACCCTCGCTATAGAGGTTCAAGGACTTATATATCCGGATTCATATAACTGGACTTGTGTATATATATATATATGGACTCATTGCATGTCACTACGGGTTGTTTGAATATTGTTTTTGGGGGTTTTGCTGTTTCACAAATACATTATTTGCATTCAAAGAAACCCGTCTCTGATTGTTCATTGCCCCACGCTATCAGAATCCTCGAGTTCCTACAATAGTATTACACGACCTATTACCCTAATCTTCTGAATCAACTAATTAACTCTAAACACATGCAAAAGATTCCTGAGGCTTTTAAAAACTCCCTGCCTGGTTCATTACTCAAAACCCCCATCATGGGTAAGACTAGCGACCTGACTGATGTCAAGAAGGCCATCATTGACACCCTCAAGCAAGAGGGTAAGACCCAGAAAGAAATTTCTCAACAAATAGGCTGTTCCAGAGTGCTGTATCAAGGCACCTCAATGGGAAGTCTGTTGGAAGGAAACAATGTGGCAGAAAACGCTGTACAACGAGAAGAGGTGACCGGACCCTGAGGAAGATTGTGGAGAAGGACCGATTCCAGACCTTGGGGGACCTGAGGAAGCAGTGGACTGAGTCTGGTGTAGAAACATCCAGAGCCACCGTGCACAGGCGTGTGCAGGAAATGGGCTACAGGTGCCGCATTCCCCAGGTAAAGCCACTTTTGAACCATAAACAGCGGCAGAAGCGCCTGACCTGGGCTACAGAGAAGCAGCACTGGACTGTTGCTAAGTGGTCCCAAGTACTTTTTTCTGATGAAAGCAAATTTTGCATGTCATTCGGAAATCAAGGTGCCAGAGTCTGGAGGAAGACTGGGGAGAAGGAAATGCCAAAATGCCTGAAGTCCAGTGTCAAGTACCCACAGTCAGTGATGGTGTGGGGTGCCATGTCAGCTGCTGGTGTTGGTCCACTGTGTTTCATCAAGGGCAGGGTCAATGCAGCTAGCTATCAGGAGATTTTGGAGCACTTCATGCTTCCATCGGCTGAAATGCTTTATGGAGATGAAGATTTCATTTTTCAGCACGACCTGGCACCTGCTCACAGTGCCAAAACCACTGGTAAATGGTTTACTGACCATGGTATTACTGTGCTCAATTGGCCTGCCAACTCTCCTGACCTGAACCCCATAGAGAATCTGTGGGATATTGTGAAGAGAAAGTTGAGAGACGCAAGACCCAACACTCTGGATGAGCTTAAGGCCGCTATCAAAGCATCCTGGGCCTCCATAACACCTCAGCAGTGTCACAGGCTGATTGCCTCCATGCCACGCCGCATTGAAGCAGTCATTTCTGCAAAAGGATTCTCGACCAAGTATTGAGTGCATAACTGAACTTTATTATTTGATGGTTTTATTGTTTGTTTTTAAAAAACACTTTTATTTTATTGGACGGTTGAAATATGTTAATTTTTTGAGACAGGTTTTTTGGGTTATCAGGAGTTGTATGCCAAAATCATCAGTATTAAAACAATAAAAGACCTGACAAATTTCAGTTGGTGTGTAATGAATCTAAAATATATGAAAGTTTAATTGTAATCATTACATTATGGAAAATAATGAAATTTTGCACTATATGCTAATTTTTTGAGAAGGACCTGTATCATCTCAGAACTCAGTAAAAAAGTCATTTTAATTCCCAAAAGTCCCGACTTCCTGAGGTCGCCCATCAATCTCATTGACACCTGATAATCCCATAACAATTACTAAAGCTCATACATTAGATACTTCCGGTGCCCCTGTGACCTCCTTGGTGGGTCCGGTATAGCAAACCCTTATAATATATCGATTTCGATGTAAGAACGATTCAGTGCCGGGTGTAGAGAATAAATACTTTATTGGACACGGGTTCTGCTAATTCCCCGATCTGGACACCACACAATGGCAGCGCTGATTATTTGCGTCTTCTGACGGACTCGTGCTCGGTATTTCTGTCTTCTGATTCTGAAAAACAATGTAATGATGAAGATTAAAGGCAATGTTTAACCTTTTTTGGGGGCTGCTCTGATTTCATGCAATCCTGGGCTTATACAAATGCAATGTAATAACCAGGAGTCGACATACAGCAACCCCGGCCGTGTATGGCTGCCATACTAGTAAAAGAGTGGCCCCGGCCATGACGAAACTTGTCATGTATCCACAAGACAGATGATAAATATAAGATCACTGGGGTCAGAGTGCTGTATGATCCCCATCAATCCCAAGAGTGAGAGTCCAGTGTCCCCTGGATAAATGAAGAGATATTAAGCGTGTGAGACCATCACTACTATAGACACTGAATGGGGCAGGGTCACACATGCTCAGTACCGGACCATTCACGCGGATAACTTTGGGACCCTTATTCTTGGGATTGGTGGACGTCACAGCGCGTTATCATACAGATATCATCCATCTTGTGGATAAGTGATATATCTGGTTCATGAGACAAGACTATTAAAAGTTGCTATTCTACCATAGACGAATATCTCTATAATGTGGTGCCATATACACTATGTACCCCTATAGTCCCTGTGACCTCCATACTGCCTTCATGCCCCATACACCATATAGACTACATACCTCCTATATGCCTCTGTACCTCCTACATACCTCCTGTGTGCCTTTATACTTTATATGGCCTCCATACCAGCTATGTGCTTCCATAACCATACAGGCTCCATACCCCTATGTACCTCTATAATCCCTATGTCCTCCATACTGCCTTCATGCCCCCATACACCATACAGCCTCCATACTCCTATGCACCTCTATACTCCTTATGTGCCTCCATACCCCTATGTGCCTGTATACCCCCTATATACCTCTATAATCCCTGTGACCTCTATACCGCCTTCATGCCCCTATACACCATATAGACTCCATACCCCTATGTACCTGTATACCCCCTATATACCTCTATAATCCCTGTGACCTCCATACCGCCTTCATGCCCCCATACACCATATACACTCCATACCCCCTATGTACCTCTATAATCCCTGTGGCCTCCATACCACCTTCATGCCCCCATACACTATATAGACTCCATACCCTATAATGCCTCCATACCCCCTACGTAACTCTTTACTCTCTATGGCCTCCATACCCCCATGTACCTTTATCATTTATATGGCCTCCATACCGGCTATGCACCTCGATACCCCTATGTGCCTCCATACCACATTTGTGCCACGAAGCACCTGATGGATGCACATACATCTCCACACTGATGACATGTGGGGCCATACAGGGTGTAGGTGAATTTGGTGCTAATTCTGGATTCTGAACCCTGTAGACCCTTCGCTCTTTTAATAATCCCACAAAATGTTGCCATATAGACACGGGCGGACCTGGCGGAGGTTTAAACATTTTTGGAATAGAAAAAACCGAGCAGGCGGGTTACATTGATGGTAAAGTTAAATGTCCCCAAGAACTACGAATTGTCCAAACACAATCCTTGACCATTTAAAGATCTCTTCTTGCTGTCAGTGAATGTCAAATGCTGAAAATCCAAACAAACCAATTACACTCACAGATGAGGGTTTGCTACATTTGTAGGTAGTCCAGATGGCAAACGCATTATATGCTAAACAGATCAACAGCATAAGTCTCAAAAAAGGCAACATCTGTAGATAGATAGATAGATGGATAGATAATAGATAGATAGATAGATAGATAGATAGATAGATAGATAGATAGATAGATAGACTGCTTGAGGAAGGCTTTTGAAGCCGAAAGGTCGTTGGCGTGCTGCTTTCCATTTTTTCTTTCTAGATAGATAATAGATATATAGAGAGATAGATAATAGATAGTAGAGATAGATAGATAATAAGATAGATAAAGATAGTAGAGATAGATAATAATAGATAAAAGATAGTAGAGATAGATAGATGATAGACAGATAGATAATAGATAGTAGAGATAGATAGATAGATAATAGATAGATAATAGATAGTAAGATAGATAATAGATAGATAAAGATAGTAGAATAGATATGATAGACAGATAGATAATAGATAGTAGAGATAGATAGAACAGATATGCAATAGATACAGTAAATAGTTAGATATTCATAAGACAGATAGATAAAAACAGGACAGATAGATATGAAATACTTTGTTACAATGTATCAGTGCAGGTGAAATGTGTCGGCCTCAGATTTTTTTTTTAGCCTGGATACAAATGTAGCGAATCCTCCATTGCTGAAAAAATGAAAAATAAAATAAAAACAGATTAGGTCCATTCATGTTTCCAGCCTTTGAAAAACTACAAACAAGTTATTTTTCACCGGCTGCAGCAGAAATCTTGATTAATGATTAATGATTGAATAAAGTGTGATAGTAAGTTACAAAACTTTTCATTACAGGATGATGGCGCTTCGTTTCCGTATCCATGAGATTTCGTTGCGTTTTGCATTTGCAGGATTCATTACGGTAATAGGATCCATTACATCTGAGTCACTTTCCCTTCGGGTTTTTCGTGCTCTTTGAATGGCTCCACGATGCACCTGTTACTGTATGTCGGGGGAGGGCTGATCTAGAATTTTATATGACTTTGTTTTTAGTGTTGTTTTGGAAAATTACCTTTTTCTGTGTCTGGGAGTAAGAACAGGTGAGGATTCCACCATGGGGTCATGTAATGATTTCTCTGCCTGGTAAAGCCTGTTCACATGGGCTCTACAGAGGACGACATAATGACACCCAGATGGCACGGGCAATGCCAAGAATATTCAGCTTCATAGTTGCGCAGGTACATTATGGGAAGATGGTTACAATACAAGGTGTCGGGGATACTATGGGGCCGAGATGATGAGAATATACTGAGTATCGTTAGGGGTAGAGATGTAGCAGAGCTGAATACAGCACATTTCTCTGCGGCTGCGCTGTGCATTGCAATAGATGTTACAGTGAAATCAATTCGTAATTAATCAAAGTCTTTACAAATTTCCTGAATCTTTTAAGATTCAATTTAAAGGCATCTAGCTAAATGCAAAGCAGCCAAATACCATTTCTGTAGGGCCAGGAATGTAGGGCCAGGATCCTCTTGCTCTGGATCGGTCTTTAGTTCAGATCCTACGGTGCTTACGAGCAGGGGCGGACATTGACAGCTTGGGGCCCCTGTGCAGGAAATGTGTCTGGGCCCCCCTCCTTTTAAGGCGACAAAGCTATATATATATATATATATGTATATAGCAACACACATGTATATATTACACAGTCTCCTTTATTATGTATATTGCCATCCCTTATTATACAGTGCCCTCTCTTGTTATGTACAACACCGTCCCTTACATATTGGATTATATAGAGCCCTGTTTTTTATTACATACAGTCCTGTCTTGTTAGCTGTATAAAGCAATGATGGCTGATGGAGCATGGGAAAGCTTCCTTTCTAATGGAGGAGCTGATGGACTGGTAGTCTGGTCACCGGCTCCTCCATCAGCAGTCATTTTATATCTAACAAGAGAGGGGACTATGTAATAAAAGAAGGCACTGTGAATAACAAAAATAACAAGAATACACTATTCAAGAGCCACCAGAATATCAAGGGATCACCTGCTACATTACAAAGCTAAAGAAGAAAATAACCGGGTGCCTTTAGTGGTCACCTACAATCCAAATCTGGAGGTGCTAAGGGGAGCTGCACGGAAACTACAACCTTTACTACAAAAAGATGCCCGGTTACAATCCATATTTCCAGACCCCCCACTACTGTGTTTTAGGCAGCCCCCAAATCTAAGAAGCATCATTGTCAGAAGTTCCCTGTCCTCCCCAACAGCTGCAGGAACCTTGCCTTGCAATCAGAAGAAATGCAAAACCTGTCCATTTATAATGACCACGGACAAGATAAAGATCCCCAACTCACATCAGGACTACAAGATACCAGGTACTTTCAGCTGCATCACATCTAATGTTGTGTACCTAATTATATGTACTAAATGTCCAACTGGGGGTCTGTATGTGGGGAGACCGGGCAAAAACTGAGAACAAGGATGAATTCTCATCGCCACACAATAAGAGAAAAAAGAATGGATCTACCTGTGGCAAAACATTTTTGCTCCCCTGATCATAGCATGTCAGATATGAAAATACTGGTACTAAGAAGCAGATTCACATCTCAGAGGCAGAGAAGAATTTGCGAATACAAATTGATGGTGACCTTTGACACTCTTAATGCTGGAATGAACCTGTCACATGGTTTTATGGCCTATTACATCAATTAAGGAATTTACTCCAAATACCCTGTGAAAACATCACAAAACATTACCAGACCCCAATCAGAGGGTAATAAAACTTTCTCTCCTTATCTATGAATTGTTCCAATATTTATGCTCATCCCTCTGCCATAATGACTATTCTGCTTCACGTCACTTGTCTTACCTATTGCATTTTTTCTGTGTTTTTGTGTATAAATATGTGATTCTTCAGATTTTGTATTAGTTCAGCCTGATGAAGAGACCTGAGTAGTCTCGAAAGCTTGCAATTTGTTACCATCTTTTCAGTTAGCCATTAAAAGGTATCAACCACTGAGGACTCTCAACTCTAAATATTTTTCTATCTACTGGCTAACACGGTACGAAGATATACATCTTTACTGTAGCAAGAATACACTATGTAAGAGACAGCACTATACATAACAGCAGATGAAGCTATATAATAAGGGACGGCATCATATATAACTAGAGAGGATGGTACAAAATAAGGGACGGTGTTATACATAACAAAAGAGGAAACTGTAACTAAGGATGGTGTTATACATAATAAGTGAGTACACTATACAGTCATGGCCAAAAGTTTTGAGAATGACACAAATATTATATTTTCACATGATCTGCTGCCCTCTGGTTTTTATGTGTGTTTTTATCACAGACATAAATATAATAATTGCAAACATATGAGTAACAAAAGTTTATATTGACAGTTAGAATGAGTTAATGCAGCAAGTCAATATTTGCAGTGTTGACCCTTCTTCTTCAGGACCTCTGCAATTCTCCCTGGCATGCTCTCAATCAACTTCTGGACCAAATCCTGACTGATAGCAGTCCATTCTTGCACAATCAATGCTTTCATTTTGTCAGAATTTTTAGGTTTTTGTTTGTCCACCGGTCTCTTGATGATTGACCACAAGTTCTCAATGGGATTAAGATCTGGGGAGTTTCCAGGCCATGGACCCAAAATCTCTATGTTTTGTTCCCTGAGCCATTAAGTTATCACCTTTGCTTTATGGCAAGGTGCTCCATCATGCTGGAAAAGGCATTGTTGATCGCCAAACTGCTCTTGGAGGGTTGGGAGAAGTTGCTCTTGGAGGACATTCTGGTACCATTCTTTATTCATGGCTGTGTTTTTAGGCAAGACTGTGAGAGAGTCGATTCCCTTGGCTGAGAAGCAACCCCACATATGAATGGTTTCAGGATGCTTAACAGTTGGCATGAGACAAGACTGGTGGTAGCGCTCACCTTGTCTTCTCCGAATGAGTCGTTTTCCTGATGTCCCAAACAATCGAAAAGGGGATTCATCAGAGAAAATAACTTTACCCCAGTCCTCAGCAGTCCACTGCCTGTACCTTTTGCAGAATATCAGTCTGTCCATGATGTTTTTTCTGGAGAGAAGTGGCTTCTTTGCTGCCCTCCTTGAGACCAGGCCTTGCTCCAAGAGTCTCCGCCTCAAAGTGCGTGCAGATGCACTCACACCTGCCTGCTGCCATTCCTGAGCAAGCTCTGCACTGCTGGTAGCCCGATCCCGCAGCTGAAACACTTTTAAGAGACGGTCCTGGCGCTTGCTGGTCTTTCTTGGGCGCCCTGGAGCCTTTTTGGCAACAATGGAACCTCTCTCCTTGAAGTTCTTGATGATGCGATAGATTGTTGACTGAGGTGCAATCTTTCTAGCTGCGATACTCTTCTCTGTTAGGCCATTTTTGTGCGTTGCAATAATGACTGCACGTGTTTCTTTAGAGATAACCATGGTTAACAGAAGAGAAACAATGATGCCAAGAACCAGCCTCCTTTTAAAGTGTCCAGTGGTGTCATTCTTACTTAATCATGACAGATTGATCTCCAGCCATGTCCTCATCAACACCCACAACTGTGTTAATGGAGCAATCACTGAAAAGAGGTTAGCTGGTCCTTTGAAGGCAGGGCTGCAATGATGTTGAAATGTGTTTTGGGGGATAAAGTTCATTTTCTAGCCAAATATTGACTTTGCAAGTAATTGCTGTTAAGCTGATCACTCTTTATAACATTCTGGAGTATATGCAAATTGCCATTAGAAAAAGTGAAGCAGTAGACTTTGTAAAAATTAATATTTGTGTCATTCTCAAAACTTTTGGCCATGACTGTATACTAAGGGACTGTGCTATACATAAAAAGTGACTACACTATATACTGAGAGATGGCGCTATACATAATAAGCGAGTACACTTTATACTAAGGGACTGTGTTAGACATAATAAGCGATAATAACGTCTTCCTCCACCTCCCTGTTCCTAAATCCATTATAAATCCCCCTTCCTCCCATCCCAATCCCCCCGCATCCCATTGTTGTCCTCTCTACCACCCCCATAATTGCCCTCTTCACCACCTTCATCATTGCTTTCTCTCCACCACCCCATTATTCCCTATTCCACCACCTCCATCATTGCCTCCTCCCCATCATACCCATCATTGTCCTTTCCACTGCCACCATCATTGCCTTCTCCCCCACCACCCCATCATTACCCATTCCACCACCTCCATCATTTCCTCCTCCCGCCACCCCATCATTGTCCTTACCACCGCCATCATCATTGTCTTCTCCCCCACCACCCCATCATTGCTCATTCCATGACCTCCATCATTTCCTCCTCCCCCACATTCCCATCATTGCCCTTTCCATCACCATAATTTTCTATTCCCCCACCACCCCATCATTGCCCATTACACCGCTTCCATCATTTCCTCCTCCCCACCACTCCCATTATTGCCCATTCCACAACCTCCATCATTTCCTCCTCCCCCACCACTCCCATTATTGCCTTTTACACCACCCCATCATTGCTTTCTCCCCCACCACCCCTATCATTGCCCTCTCCGTCAACCCAAACATTGCCTTCTGCCATCACCCCCATCATTGCCCTCTCCGTTAACCCAATCATTGCCTTCTGCCCCATCACCCCATCATTGCCCTCTCCGTCAACCCAATCATTGCCATCTGCTCCATCACCCCCATCATTGCCCTCTCCGTCAACCTAATCTTTGCCTTCTGCCCCATCACCCCCATCATTGCCTTCTCTGTCAACCCAATCATTGCCCACAGCCCCATCACTCCCATCATTTCCCTCTTCTCCACCTACACACACAGCACCATTTACCTCTCTGCATCCACACACACACATGCCCTCTCCTCCACCTACACACACAGACACACACAGCACCATTCACCTCTCTGCATACATACACACACTCAACACACTCACCTCACCTCTGCGCACGGTATCCTGCAGCCGCAGCATTGCTGGCAGCTTCCTTCCTGTCTCGCACAGTCGCAGCGCTGAATGATGATGTCATTCAGCCGCTGCTGTGTGAGACAGGAAGCGCGGGCAGGAAGCAGGACGGTTCTCTGCAGCTCCGCTCCACTGCCATTTTCTCTTGCAGGCAGTGGAGGGCAGCAGAGCTGCAGGGATCGCTCCCTGCCCGCCGCACATGAGGGCAATCTGGCCAGGGGCCCCCGGAGCCTCGGGGCCGGATAAACAGGCCAGATTGCCCTCATTATTAGCCGTCCTGCAGGGGCCCCCTCGGTTGAACCGGTGGTATGTCCGCCCCTGCTAACGAGGCTCCTCGAGGTCTTGTCTTACTTGACTGCAGTGGGTTATGCACATCATTGTCATGACCGGGGGGGCCTCTGAGGATCCAGACCAAAGACAAATCTGAAGGGAGCTGAACTGCAGCACCTACGACATGTGGGAATAATATAATATTTATGTAGAAAGAAAAAGTAGTGGCACTCACCGGTCCTTTAAAATCCAATGTCTTTATTCAGAAAAACATGTTTAAAACTGGCTGCAGAGTGGGAAGGAGCACGTGTGGGGGACACACATTTGCTCCTTCCCACTCTGCAGCCAGTTTTAAACATGTTTTTCTGAATAAAGACATTGGATTTAAAAGGACCTGTGAGTGCCACTACTTTTTCTTCCTATATACATGTTTGCACCTTATTTTGTGAGCACCCGGTACCTGCAGGCTTGATTGCTCAGTCCAAAGTTTGGTTTAAGGACAAGCTCACACACACAGGTTGAATGGTGCCGGCTTTTGCCATGTTGTTGTTTCCATAATATAATATTTTTTTATTTTTTAACCCCTTCTCGGTCCTCCATTTATCATGCTTTAGGCTCTGGACATAATAATTGTTTTATTTGATTTGGATCCAATTTTATTCCTACTAAATTGAATCCGTCTGAAATGAATTTTGGGAGACTCGCTCATCTCTAGTAGCGATCATTTTCAAATACATGTCCCAAGTTTTGATCAGTGGGGTTCGGATGCGGAGACCCCCACTAATCGCTGAAAAGAAAGGGCAGGGGGAAGGGGGTGCTCGGCTAAGAAGCCGAGCAGATCAGAAATGAAGGGGCACAGTGCCCAGCTCAGCAAGTCTACCCATTCATGTAGCAATCGGCTGGGGTCATAGCGCCCAGACCCCCACTGATAACTGTTGGCACAGGCATCCGTCCACCATAGGGAACCATTGAATAAAAGAAAAAAGAAAGCGCCAGTTTTTCGCTTGGAGGATCCTCGCTCACAACATTCTGACAGACCAAAACTGCAATAAGTTAGGTGCTGGCGGTAAATATTGTTCGGTGCATTGTTTTCCTACTGTCATTAGATAATCATTACTGTCAATCACTGATTCATTGTGCAGAAAAAAATATACTGACTGTAAAAATAGGAGGAAATCTAATTATCCTCAGCGCAGAGGTTATGTACCTGCTCCATCTGCAATAATGTAAAGATTGGACATCGCTCTGAGACCCGGCATAAGGCACAGCGCTAACTAATGATCCCCCGGAGGGAATGTTATTATAGGGGTTAAGGCAGGATGACCTGCGAGCGACGTCTATCTGCAGCACATCCCCAACTGGGAATCCGGTCACAGACGATCCCGGCATAATCAGCCATGAGAAGGGTGACGGATCAGAAATATCTTATCTGGCCATTATTTAGGACGGGGTGAAGGAAATATTGATTGCTGAGAATTATACTGGAGAGGAGCTGATTGTATGCAGATGGGAATAGCAGGTGAAAACCCGGAGAGAGCAGTTATAAAGGCTAATAATGGTGGCAGAGACAGAAACAAGTGTGGTGGAGGAAAAAATGGCACACCGAGGGGTACGGTGCTGACCGGAAAGGCTGGAAAAGGTAGGGCTGCGTACAGGGTGAGTAGCTGGGGAGAGAGGGCAACAGGAGGCATGTGCCAGGTACTGAGTGATAACAGGAGGCATGTGCCAGGTACTGAGTGATAACAGGAGGCATGTGCCAGGTACTGAGTGATAACAGAGGCATGTGCCAGGTACTGAGTGATAACACGAGGCATGTGCCACATACTGAGTGATAACACGAGGCATGTGCCATGTTTTGAGTGATAACAGGAGGCATGTGCCAGGTACTGAGTGATAACAGGAAGCATGTGCCAGGTACTGAGTGATAACAGAGGCATGTGCCACGTTCTCAGTGATTACAGGAGGCATGTGCCACATACTGAGTGATAACAGGAGGCATGTGCCAGGTACTGAGTGATAACAGGAGGCATGTGCCAGGTACTGAGTGATAACACGAGGCATGTGCCAGGTACTGAGTGATAACACGAGGCATGTGCCACATACTGAGTGATAACACGAGGCATGTGCCATGTTTTGAGTGATAACAGGAGGCATGTGCCAGGTACTGAGTGATAACAGGAGGCATGTGCCATGTTTTGAGTGATAACAGGAGGCATGTGCCACGTTCTCAGTGATTACAGGAGGCATGTGCCAGGTACTGAGTGATAACAGGAGGCATGTGCCACGTTCTCAGTGATTACAGGAGGCATGTGCCACATACTGAGTGATAACACGAGGCATGTGCCATGTTTTGAGTGATAACAGGAAGCATGTGCCATGTTTTGAGTGATAACAGGAGGCATGTGCCATGCTCTGAGTTATAACAGGAGGCATGTGCCACGTTCTGAGTGATAACAGAACGCGCATGTGCCACATACTGAGTGCCAGACGAGGCATGTGCCATGTTCTGAGTGATAACGGGAGGCATATGCCACATTCTGAGTGATAACAGGAGGCATGTGCCACGTTCTGAGTTATAACAGGAGGCATGTGCCACATTCTGAGTGATAACAGGAGGCATGTGCCACGTTCTGAGTGATAACAGGAGGCATGTGCCACGTTATGAGTTATAACAGGAGGCATGTGCCACGTTCAAATGTTCTGAGTGATAACAGGAAGCATGTGCCACATTCTGAGTGCCAACAGGGGGCATGTGCCACGTTCTGAGTGTAACAGAGGCATGTGCCATGTTCTGAGTAATAACAGGAAGCATGTGCCACATTCTGAGTACCAACAGGAGGCATGTGCCACGTTCTGAGTGATAACAGGAGGCATGTGCCATGTTCTGAGTGCCAACAGGAGGCATGTGCCATGTTCTGAGTAATAACAGGAGGCATGTGCCACGTTCTGAGTGATAACAGGAGGCATGTGCCAGTTCTGAATTTAACAGGAGGTATGTGCCACGTTCTGAGTTATAACAGGAGGCATGTGCCACATTCTGAGTGATAACAGGAGGCATGTGCCACGTTCTGAATTATAACAGGAGGCATGTGCCACGTTCTGAGTTATAACAGGAGGCATGTGCCACGTTCTGAGTGCCAACAGGAGGCATGTGCCACGTTCTGATGATAACAGGAGGCATGTGCCACATTCTGAGTGATAACAGGAGGCATGTGCCACATTCTGAGTTATAACAGGAGGCATGTGCCACGTTCTGAGTTATAACAGGAGGCATGTGCCACGTTCTAAATTATAACATGAGGCATGTGCCACGTTCTGAGTCAAACACGAGGCATGTGCCACGTTCTGAGTTATAACACGAGGCATGTGCCACGTTCTGAGTTATAACAGGAGGCATGTGCCACGTTCTGAGTGCCAACAGGAGGCATGTGCCACGTTCTGAGTGATAACAGGAGGCATGTGCCACATTCTGAGTGATAACAGGAGGCATGTGCCACATTCTGAGTTATAACAAGAGGCATGTGCCACGTTCTGAGTTATAACAGGAGGCATGTGCCACGTTCTAAATTATAACAGGAGGCATGTGCCACGTTCTGAGTGCCAACACGAGGCATGTGCCATGTTCTGAGTGATAACGGAGGCATGTGCCATGTTCTGAGTAATAACAGGAAGCATGTGCCACGTTCTGAGTAATAACAGGAGGCAAGTGACGTTCTGAGTAATAACAGGAAGCATGTGCCACGTTCTGAGTGCCAACAGGAGGCATGAGTTTGTCATCAGGTCCAATAAGTTATTAGTTTTCTATAGGACAGTAGGAATCATACAGAGTCACCACAGTCCACGAAAGACTGTGAAATGCCAAGATCGGCTCTGCTACATCTATGTGTTTATTTGTGTATATTCAGCTCCACACTTACCAGAACTTAATGATCTCTTGCCCATCAGGCCGAAAAAGGAATCTGTTTTCTGTACTGAGGTACAAAACATCGGTGGATTAATATGCAGCAAGAGGGAAATATATTTACAAGGCAGAGTATTTATAGAAGTCACCGAGGACAATATTTTCTTAGCTTCGATTTTCCTGACCTGAATTTTAAAGTGCAGAGACATACAAGGATATCTACAGAGAGGAATATAATATGGATGTATTATCTAATGCAGCAGCTTGTCTGTGAATCAATGGAAACCAATCAATAATCACATTAATCAAGAAAATGCTACTTTTAATTAAGCTCTAAAATCAGAATGGTCTTATATTATGTCTTGAGTAGCAGAAAATAAAAGCGGAAGAAACATAAAAAAAATACATTACACTACTGATCCTGAGTTACATCCTGTATTATACTCCAGAGCTGCACTCACTATTCTGCTGGTGCAGTCACTGTGTACATACATTACATTACTGATCCTGAGTTACCTCCTGTATTATACTGCAGAGCTGTACTCACTATTCTGCTGGTGCAGTCACTGTGTACATACATTACATTACTGATCCTGAGTTACATCCTGTATTATACTCCAGAGCTGCACTCACTATTCTGCTGGTGCAGTCACTGTGTACATACATTACATTACTGATCCTGAGTTACATCCTGTATTATACCCCAGAGCTGTACTCACTATTCTGCTGGTGCAGTCACTGTGTACATACATTACATTACTGATCCTGAGTTACATCCTGTATTATACCCCAGAGCTGCACTCACTATTCTGCTGGTGCAGTCACTGTGTACATACATTACTGATCCTGAGTTACATCCTGTATTATACTCCAGAGCTGCACTCACTATTCTGCTGGTGCAGTCACTGTGTACATACATTACATTACTGATCCTGAGTTACATCCTGTATTATACCCCAAAGCTGCACTCACTATTCTGCTGGTGCAGTCACTGTGTACATACATTACATTACTGATCCTGAGTTACATCCTGTATTATACCCCAAAGCTGCACTCACTATTCTGCTGGTGCAGTCACTGTGTACATACATTACATTACTGATCCTGAGTTACATCCTGTATTATACTCCAGAGCTGCACTCACTATTCTGCTGGTGTAGTCACTATGTACATACATTACATTACTGATCCTGAGTTACATCCTGTATTATCTCCAGAGGTGCACTCACTATTCTGCTGGTGCAGTCACTGTGTACATACATTACTGATCCTGAGTTACATCCTGTATTATACTCCAGAGCTGCACTCACTATTCTGCTGGTGCAGTCACTGTGTACATACATTACATTACTGATCCTGAGTTACATCCTGTATTATACCCCAAAGCTGCACTCACTATTCTGCTGGTGCAGTCACTGTGTACATACATTACATTACTGATCCTGAGTTACATCCTGTATTATACCCCAGAGCTGCACTCACTATTCTGCTGGTGCAGTCACTGTGTACATACATTACATTACTGATCCTGAGTTACATCCTGTATTATACCTCAGAGCTGCACTCACTATTCTGCTGGTGCAGTCACTGTGTACATACATTACTGATCCTGAGTTACATCCTGTATTATACTTCAGAGCTGCACTCACTATTCTGCTGGTGCAATCACTGTGTACATACATTACTGATCCTGAGTTACATCCTGTATTATACCCCCGAGCTGCACTCACTATTCTGCTGGTGCAGTCACTGTGTACATACATTACATTACTGATCCTGAGTTACCTCCTGTATTATACCTCAGAGCTGCACTCACTATTCTGCTGGTGCAGTCACTGTGTACATACATTACTGATCCTGAGTTACATCCTGTATTATACTGCAGAGCTGCACTCACTATTCTGCTGGTGCAATCACTGTGTACATACATTACTGATCCTGAGTTACATCCTGTATTATACCTCAGAGCTGCACTCACTATTCTGCTGGTGCAATCACTGTGTACATACATTACTGATCCTGAGTTACATCCTGTATTATACCCCAGAGCTGCACTCACTATTCTGCTGGTGCAGTCACTGTGTACATACATTACATTACTGATCCTGAGTTACCTCCTGTATTATACCTCAGAGCTGCACTCACTATTCTGCTGGTGCAGTCACTGTGTACATACATTACTGATCCTGAGTTACATCCTGTATTATACTCCAGAGCTGCACTCACTATTCTGCTGGTGCAGTCACTGTGTACATACATTACATTACTGATCCTGAGTTACATCCTGTATTATACTGCAGAGCTGCACTCACTATTCTGCTGGTGCAGTCACTGTGTACACACATTACATTACTGATCCTGAGTTATATCCTGCATTATACCCCAGACAGAGCTGCACTCACTATTCTGCTGGTGCAGTCACTGTGTACACACATTACATTACTGATCCTGAGTTATATCCTGCATTATACCCCAGACAGAGCTGCACTCACTATTCTGCTGGTGCAGTCACTGTGTACATACATTACATTACTGATCCTGAGTTACATCCTGTATTATACTGCAGAGCTGCACTCACTATTCTGCTGGTGCAATCACTGTGTACATACATTACATTACTGATCCTGAGTTACATCCTGTATTATACTCCAGAGCTTCACTCACTATTCTGCTGGTGCAGTCACTGTGTACATACATTACATTACTGATCCTGCGTTACATCCTGCATTATACCCCAGAGCTGCACTCACTATTCTGCTGGTGCAGTCACTGTGTACATACATTACTGTTGTGAATGGACTTGAAATGAGTTCTGAGCAGAGGCTCCCTCGGTGGTTACAAGCGGTACTGGACTGTCCAGTGAAGATTGTGAGGATTGGGAATCAGGTGTTACTGACTGGTCTTATTTAAGGGAGTCGCCTTCCCATCAGGGTTGCCGGTGATCAATTGTTCTGGTCTCAATCCTTGATTCATGTTTCCTTTGTAGCCTGCTGTGTCTTGTCTGCATCTCCTGCTTACAGATAAGACATTTTCTTCTTTTTGTTTTTGTGCTTGATTTTTGCATTTTGTCCTGCACTTCTGTGGGGGCCTTCAGGGTCCCCTCCGGGGCTTTTGCCCTCTTAGTTTAGTTCAGCCACTGATGATTGTACATTTTCTTTTTCCAGTTTTTTCAGTGGCTGCTGTTTTGATTTTGTTACACCAGAGAACTAATTTAGGTGGTAGAGGTCGTGTGATCTCAGGTGTTTTTGAAATTAGTAGAGTTGCTAGCTTTTCAGGGTTTTTTGGGATTGCAGTAAGTGCCCTTCCTATCCTTTTCTATTTAGGTAGTTTGGGCCCCAACGTTTGCTCTTACTATTTTCTGTCTGTGTCAGTATTTCCTCTTGTCTAACCGCCATTACTTGTTTGGGGGCTTTCTATTATCTTTGGGGTTCTGCTCCGGGGCAGATAGCTTTCCTCTTTCTATCTTTAGGTGTAGTTAGTTTCTCAGGCTGTGACGAGGCGTCTAGGACCAACGTAGGAACGCTCCACGGCTGCCTCTAGTTGTGGTGGTTAGTCAGGGTACTGCAATCTCATAGATTCCAACTGCTCTGGTGTATTTCCTTATTTACCTGCACTCCTCAGCTACCGAAACATAACAGTATCACCGGCCATAAAAAAATTGAATGGTACTCACAGAAGGGAAAAATATTGTGAAAGAAAAAAAGGTTGTCAGAGTTGTCAGAGATATTTTTCTGTTTGTTGCATTTTTTTTTTCTTCCCTCTGTATCTCTGGGTGCTGGGGAGGATTTTTTCTCTCAATGGAGTTTGCACAGTTGTCTGGCCGTTGGATCAGCTTGCCACTGAGGTTCAGAGTATTGCTGCATATCTTGCTGGGTTGCCTGTTGTGGAACCTAGGATTCCCATGCCAGATTTGTTTTTGGGGGATCGAGCCAAGTTTCTGAATTTTAAAAATAATTGTAAATTGTTTTTTGCCTTAAAATCTAAGTCCTCAGGGAACGCAGCGCAGCAGGTTCAAATTGTCATCTCTCTCCTGCGCGGCGATCCTCAGGATTGGGCTTTTTCCCTGACACCTGGGGATCCTGTTTTGAGTGATGTTGATGCATTTTTTCAGGCCTTGGGGTTATTGTACGATGAGCCTAATGTCACTGATCAAGCTGAAAAAGCCTTGTTGGCATTAAATCAGGGGCTTGATGACGCTGAGTTATACTGTCAGAGATTCCGTAGGTGGGCAGTCCTGACCAAATGGAATGACGACGCTTTGGCAGCCCTTTTTCGGAAAGGTCTGTCAGATAATGTAAAGGATGTTATGGTGGGATTCCCTGTCCCCTCTGGTCTCAATGATTCTATGTCATTAGCGATTCAAATTGACAGACGTTTGCGTGAGCGGAGAAGTATGCGTGGAATAGTGTTGCCTTGTGAACCTGCTTCTGAATCCATGCAGTGTGATAGAGTGGTTTCTGGGACACAGCGTCATGAGTTTCGAAAGCGCAATGGGTTATGTTTCTACTGTGGTGATGCCTCTCATGCTATTTCAGTCTGCCCTAAGCGGGGAAGACGTTTTGCATGCTCAGTTGTCTTGGGTAGTGTTCAGACTAAGTTTTTATTAACTGTTACTCTGATATGCTCTCTGTCCTCATTTTCTGCTCAGGCTTTCGTTGATTCGGGAGCAGCTATTAACCTGATGGATTTTGATTTTGCTAAACGTTGTGGGTTTCCCTTGATACCCCTACAGAAGTCTATTCCCCTACTGGGAATCGATTCTACCCCTTTGGCTGAGAATAAACCTCAGTTCTCTACTCAGGTGATAATGAGGGTTGAACCTGATCATCAGGAGAGCTGCAAATTTTTGGTTCTGTATAATCTGCATGACATTATCGTACTGGGTTTCCCTTGGTTACAGTCTCATAATCCTGTTTTGGATTGGAAATCTGTGTCTGTTACCAGTTGGGGCTGCCAATGTGTTAATACCAACACTCCTGTTTTTTCTGCCTCCCCCCAGGCTCAGGATGTTCCTGACTTTTTGTTTGATTTTTCTGATGTGTTTAGCGAAAGTAAATCTGCATCCTTGCCTCCCCATAGGAGCTATGACTGCGCTATTGAATTAGTGCCTGGTAGTAAATTCCCTAAAGGTCGCCTTTTTAACTTGTCTGTACCTGAACATGACGCTATGCGGTCTTATATCAAGGAGTCATTGGAGAAAGGTCATATCAGACCATCCTCTTCACTCTTAGGTGCCGGTTTTTTCTTTGTGGCCAAAAAGGATGGTTCATTAAGGCCGTGTATTGATTATCGTCTTTTGAACAATATTACTGTGAAATATCAATACCCGTTACCCTTGATTTCTGACCTGTTTTCCAGGGTGAAAAACGCTACTTGGTTTACCAAGCTTGACCTCAGGGGGGCATATAACCTTATTCGCATTAAGCACGGGGATGAATGGAAGACGGCATTTAACACCCCTGAGGGGCATTTTGAGTACCTTGTGATGCCCTTTGGGCTCACTAATGCTCCTTCTGTCTTCCAGTCCTTCATGAATGACATTTTCAGGGATTTTGTGGATAAATTTCTGATTGTTTATTTGGATGATATCTTGATTTTTTCCAATGACTGGGACTCTCATGTGAAACATGTTCGAACTGTATTCCAGATTTTGAGAGAGAATGATCTGTATGTGAAGGGATCAAAGTGTCTTTTTGGCGTACAGAGGATCTCATTTTTGGGATTCATTTTGTCCCCATCTGTTATTGAAATGGACCCGGTCAAGGTTCAGGCCATCTGTGATTGGGTCCAACCTACTTCATTAAAGGCTCTTCAAAGATTTTTGAGTTTTGCCAATTTTTATCATAAATTTATTGGTAATTTCTCGGTTATTGTTAAACCATTAACTGATTTGACCAAAAAGGGTTCTGATGTGGTGAATTGGCCTCCGAGGCAGTCTCTGCATTTCAGGAACTTAAGCAGAGATTCACTTCTGCTCCTGTTCTACGGCAGCCTGATGTTTCTCTGCCATTTCAGGTGGAGGTTGATGCCTTTGAAATTGGGGCAGGTGCCGTTTTGTCCCAAAGAGATCCAGAGACCTCTAAAAGTAACCCTTGTGCCTTTTTCTCTTGAAAATTTTCTCCTACTGAACGTAATTATGACGTGGGTAATCGGGAGTTATTGGCCATGAAGTGGGCTTTTGAAGAGTGGAGACATTGGCTGGAGGAAGCCAAACATCAGGTGGTGGTCCTTACTGACCATAAGAATCTGGTTTATCTGGAATCTGCCAAGCGACTTAATCCTAGACAGGCCAGGTGGGCCTTGTTTTTCACACGTTTTAATTTTGTGGTTTCCTTTCTTCCTGGCACTAAGAATGTTAAGGCGGATGCCCTTTCAAGGAGTTTCCTTGCGGACTCTCCTGAGTTATCTGATCCTTCTGTTATTTTGAAAGAAGGTGTAGTTCTTTCCGCCATCTCGCCCAATTTGAGACTGGCTCTGGAGGGGTGTCAGGAGGATAGGCCCGAGCGCTGCCCTGTTGGGAAATTGTTTGTCCCGGACCACTGGAAAAAGAGTGTGATGTCTGAGATTCATTGTTCCGCGTTGGCCGGTCATCCCGGAATTTTTGGTACCAGAGACTTGGTTAGTCGGTCCTTTTGGTGGCCTACCTTGTCTCGTGATGTCAGGGAATTTGTGCAGTCCTGCGGGACTTGCTCTCGCTCCAAGCCTTGCTCCTGCTCTAGTGGTTTGTTGATGCCATTGCCTGTGCCCAAGAGACCATGGACCCATATCTCTATGGATTTCATTTCCGACCTCCCTGTTTCTCAGAGAATGACCGTCATCTGGGTGATTTGTGATAGGTTTTCCAAGATGATACATCTTGTGCCATTACCTAAGTTGCCTTCCTCCTCTGAATTGGTACCTTTGTTCCTTCAGCACGTGGTTCGTTTGCACGGCATTCCTGAGAACATTGTGTCTGACAGAGGAGTCCAGTTTATTTCCAGATTTTGGAGGACCTTTTGTTCTAAACTTGGTGTTCAATTGTCTTTCTCCTCGGCGTTTCATCCTCAGACCAATGGTCCAACTGAGAGAACAAATCAGACATTGGAGACTTATCTAAGATGCTTTGTGTCTGCTGATCAGGATGACTGGGTCTCTTTTTTGCCTTTGGCTGAGTTTGCTCTTAATAATAGGGCTAGCTCTGCCACTTTGATGTCTCCATTTTTCTGTAATTCTGGGTTTCACCCTCGATTTTCTTCAGGACAGACGGAGGCTTCTGTCTGTCCAGGTGTTGACTCTGTTGTGGAGCGTATGCAACAGATTTGGGACCAGGTAGTGCAGAGGTTGTCCCTCTCTCAGGAGAGGGCCCAGCGGTTTGCTAACCGGCATAGGACTGATGGTCCTCGGTTTAAAGTGGGGGACTTGGTCTGGTTGTCCTCAAAAAATATTCCTATGAGAGTGGCATCTCCTAAATTTAAGCCTAGGTTCATTGGACCTTATAATATCATGGAGATTCTTAATCCTGTTTCTTTTCGTTTGCTTCTTCCAGGGACATTTAAGATCCATAATGTGTTCCACAAGTCCTTGTTGAAGAGGTTTGTTGAGACAGTGGTTCCTACTGCTTTGCCTCCTGACCCTGTTCTGGTTGAGGGCAATATGGAGTTTGAGGTTGAGAAAATTTTGAATTCTCGTTTTTCTAGACGGAAACTCCAGTATTTGGTTAAGAGGAGAGGTTATGGTCAGGAAGACAATTCTTGGGTGTTTGCTTCGGACATCCATGCTAGGAGACTCATCCGTGCGTATCATAGAACTCATCCTGACCGACCTGGTTGCTCAGGTGAGGGTTCGGTGACCCCTCCTCAAGGGGGGGTTACTGTTGTGAATGGACTTGAAATGAGTTCTGAGCAGAGGCTCCCTCTGGTGGTTACAAGCGGTACTGGACTATCCAGTGAAGATTGTGAGGATTGGGAATCAGGTGTTACTGACTGGTCTTATTTAAGGGAGTCGCCTTCCCATCAGGGTTGCCGGTGATCAATTGTTCTGGTCTCAATCCTTGATTCCTGTTTCCTTTGTAGCCTGCTGTGTCTTGTCTGCATCTCCTGCTTACAGATAAGACATTTTCTTCTTTTTGTTTTTGTGCTTGATTTTTGCATTTTGTCCTGCACTTCTGTGGGGGCCTTCAGGGTCCCCTCCGGGGGCTTTTGCCCTCTCAGTTTAGTTCAGCCACTGATGATTGTACATTTTCTTTTTCCAGTTTTTTCAGTGGCTGCTGTTTTGATTTTGTTACACCAGAGAACTAATTTAGGTGGTAGAGGTCGTGTGATCTCAGGTGTTTTTGAAATTAGTAGAGTTGCTGCTTTTCAGGGTTTTTTGGGATTGCAGTAAGTGCCCTTCCTATCCTTTTCTATTTAGGTAGTTTGGGCCCCAACGTTTGCTCATACTATTTTCTGTCTGTGTCAGTATTTCCTCTTGTCTAACCGCCATTACATGTTTGGGGGCTTTCTATGTTCTTTGGGGATCTGCTCCGGGGCAGATAGCTTTCCTCTTTCTATCTTTAGGTGTAGTTAGTTTCTCAGGCTGTGACGAGGCGTCTAGGACCAACGTAGGAACGCTCCACGGCTGCCTCTAGTTGTGGTGGTTAGTCAGGGTACTGCAATCTCATAGATTCCAACTGCTCTGGTGTATTTCCTTTTTTACCTGCACTCCTCAGCTACCGAAACATAACACATTACATTACTGATCCTGAGTTACACCCTGTATTAGACTCCAGAGCTGCTCTCACTATTCTGCTGGTGCAGTCACTGTGTACATACATTACATTACTGATCCTGAATTACATCCTGCATTATACCCCAGAGCTGCACTCACTATTCTGCTGGTACATACAGTCACTGTGTACAAACATTACATTACTGATCCTGAGTTACATCCTGCATTATACCCCAGCGCTGCACTCACTATTCTGCTGGTGCAGTCACTGTGTACATACATTACTGATCCTGAGTTACCTCCTGTATTATACCCCAGAGCTGCACTCACTATTCTGCTGGTGCAGTCACTGTGTACATACATTACTGATCCTGAGTTACATCCTGTATTATACTCCAGACCTGCACTCACTATTCTGCTGGTGCAGTCACTGTGTACATACATACATTACTGATCCTGATTTACATCCTGCATTATACTCCAGAGCTGCACTCACTACTCTGCTGGTGCAGTCACTGTGTACATACATTAAATTACTGATCCTGAGTTACATCCTGTATTATACCCCAGAGCTGCACTCACTATTCTGCTGGTGCAGTCACTGTGTACATACATTACATTACTGATCATGAGCTACATCCTGTATTATACCCCAGAGCTGCACTCACTATTCTGCTGGTGCAGTCACTGTGTACGTACATTACATTACTGATCCTGAGTTACATCCTGTATTATACTCCAGAGCTGCACTCACTATTCTGCTGGTGCAGTCACTGTGTACATACATTACATTACTGATCCTGAGTTACATTCTGCATTATACCCCAGAGCTGCACTCACTATTCTGCTGGTACAGTCACTGTGTACATACATTACATTACTGATCCTGAGTTACATCCTGTATTATACCCCAGCGCTGCACTCACTATTCTGCTGGTGCAGTCACTGTGTACATACATTACATTACTGATCCTGAGTTACATCCTGTATTATACCCCAGCGCTGCACTCACTATTCTGCTGGTGCAGTCACTGTGTACATACATTACATTACTAATCCTGAGTTACATCCTGTATTATACTCCAGAGCTGCACTCACTATTCTGCTGGTGCAGTCACTGTGTACATACATTACATTACTGATCCTGAGTTACATTCTGCATTATACCCCAGAGCTGCACTCACTATTCTGCTGGTACAGTCACTGTGTACATACATTACATTACTGATCCTGAGTTACATCCTGTATTATACCCCAGCGCTGCACTCACTATTCTGCTGGTGTAGTCACTGTGTACATACATTACATTACTGATCCTGAGTTACTTCCTGTATTATACTCCAGAGCTGCACTCACTATTCGGCTGGTGCAGTCACTGTGTACATACATTACATTACTGATCCTGAGTTACATCCTGTATTATACCCCAGAGCAGCACTCACTATTCTGCTGGTGGAGTCACTGTGTACATACATAACATTACTGATCCTGAGTTACATCCTGTATTATACTCCAGAGCTGCACTCACTATTCTGCTGGTGCAGTCACTGTGTACATACATTACATTACTGATCCTGAGTTACATCCGGTATTATACTCCAGAGCTGCACTCACTATTCTGCTGGTGCAGTCACTGTGTACATACATTACATTACTGATCCTGAGTTGCATCCTGTATTATACTCCAGAGCTGCTCTCACTATTCTGCTGGTGCAGTCACTGTGTACATACATTACATTACTGATCCTGAGTTCCATCCTGCATTATACTCCAGAGCTGCACTCACTATTCTGCTGGTGGAGTCACTGTGTACATACATTACATTACTGATCCTGAGTTACATCCTGTATTATACCCCTGAGCTGCACTCACTATTCTGCTGGTGCAGTCACTGTGTACATACATTACATTACTGATCCTGAGTTACATCCTGTATTATACCCAGAGCTGCACTCACTATTCTGCTGGTGCAGTCACTGTGTACATACATTACATTACTGATCCTGAGTTACTCCTGTATTATACTCCAGAGCTGCACTCACTATTCTGCTGGTGCAGTCACTGTGTACATACATTACATTACTGATCCTGAGTTACATCCTGTATTATACTCCAGAGCGCACTCACTATTCTGCTGGTGCAGTCACTGTGTACATACATTACATTACTGATCCTGAGTTACATCCTGTATTATACTCCAGAGCTGCACTCACTATTCTGCTGGTGCAGTCACTGTGTACATACATTACATTACTGATCCTGAGTTACATCCTGTATTATACCCCAGAGCTGCACTCACTATTCTGCTGGTGCAGTCACTGTGTACATACATTACATTACTGATCCTGAGTTACATCCTGTATTATACTCCAGAGCTGCACTCACTATTCTGCTGGTGCAGTCACTGTGTACATACATTACATTACTGATCCTGAGTTACATCCTGTATTATACCCAGAGCTGCACTCACTATTCTGCTGGTGCAGTCACTGTGTACATACATTACATTACTGATCCTGAGTTACATCCTGTATTATAACCCAGAGCTGCACTCACTATTCTGCTGGTGCAGTCACTGTGTACATACATACATTACTGATCCTGAGTTACCTCCTGTATTATACTCCAGAGCTGCACTCACTATTCTGCTGGTGCAGTCACTGTGTACATACATTACATTACTGATCCTGAGTTACATCCTGTATTATACTCCAGAGCTGCACTCACTATTCTGCTGGTGCAGTCACTGTGTACATACATTACATTACTGATCCTGAGTTACATCCTGTATTATACCCAGAGCTGCACTCACTATTCTGCTGGTGCAGTCACTGTGTACATACATTACATTACTGATCCTGAGTTACATCCTGTATTATACCCAGAGCTGCACTCACTATTTGCTGGTGCAGTCACTGTGTACATACATTACATTACTGATCCTGAGTTACCTCCTGTATTATACTCCAGAGCTGCACTCACTATTCTGCTGGTGCAGTCACTGTGTACATACATTACATTACTGATCCTGAGTTACATCCTGTATTATACCCAGAGCTGCACTCACTATTCTGCTGGTGCAGTCACTGTGTACATACATTACATTACTGATCCTGAGTTACATCCTGTATTATACTCCAGAGCTGCACTCACTATTCTGCTGGTGCAGTCACTGTGTACATACATTACATTACTGATCCTGAGTTACATCCTGTATTATACTCCAGAGCTGCACTCACTATTCTGCTGGTGCAGTCACTGTGTACATACATTACATTACTGATCCTGAGTTACATCCTGTATTATACTCCAGAGCTGCACTCACTATTCTGCTGTGCAGTCACTGTGTACATACATTCATTACTGATCCTGAGTTACATCCTGTATTAACTCCAGAGCTGCACTCACTATTCTGCTGGTGCAGTCACTGTGTACATACATTACATTACTGATCCTGAGTTACATCCTGATTATACCTCAGAGCTGCACTCACTATTCTGCTGGTGCAGTCACTGTGTACATACATTACATTACTGATCCTGAGTTACATCCTGTATTATACTCCAGAGCTGCACTCACTATTCTGCTGGTGCAGTCACTGTGTACATACATTACATTACTGATCCTGAGTTACATCCTGTATTATACCCCAGAGCTGCACTCACTATTTGCTAGTGCAGTCACTGTGTACATACATTACATTACTGATCCTGAGTTACATCCTGTATTATACTCCAGAGCTGCACTCACTATTCTGCTGGTGCAGTCACTGTGTACTCATTACATTACTGATCCTGAGTTACATCCTGTATTATACCCCAGAGCTGCACTCACTATTCTGCTGGTGCAGTCACTGTGTACATACATTACATTACTGATCCTGAGTTACATCTCTATTATACTCCAGAGCTGCACTCACTATTCTGCTGGTGCAGTCACTGTGTACAGCATACATTACTGATCCTGAGTTACATCCTGTATTATACCCAGAGCTGCACTCACTATTCTGCTGGTGCAGTCACTGTGTACATACATTACATTACTGATCCTGAGTTACCTCCTGTATTATACTCCAGAGCTGCAGTCACTATTCTGCTGGTGCAGTCACTGTGTACATTACATTACTGATCCTGAGTTACATCCTGCATTACACCCCAGAGCTGCACTCATTGGAGTATAGTACAGGATGTAGTTCAGGATTGGTACATGTTACGTAATGTTTGTTTTATTATTTCCTATATTACAGATATATTGCGGTTGCTGTGTTGTCCGCCGTGTCCTCGCCTTGATGTGACCCGTCCAGCTGGTGCGGTGCCAGGCTGCCATTTCCTGCCTGATATCTCTGCTGTGACAGCTGTCCTGTCTCTCTACCTCTCTAAACATTTGCTGAACATAATCTCTATTTTCAGCTTTAACTTCCTTGTCCCAAATCTGTAATTAATGCTGCAGTGAAATTATTATAATCAGATTTCTTCTCCTCGGTCTCTATTCACCTGTGTTGTGTTAGTGGGAAGAAACCTGATTCATGAGACCCCCGGAGAGAAATCCTTCCCATGCCTACCCAGTGCATCTCTCGCTCTTTCTTTCTTTCTCTTTTTTCTCTTGCTCTCTCGCTTTCTCGTCTTTCCGCACAGAATCATACTTCACCCTCCTAAATAGTCATTTTTCCTACTGACATGAGATCATTTTGCCATTACTTACGCTTGGGTGATGTTCTTTTTGATTCTACAATAGAAAACATATATATTCATTATTTGGGTACATTCCATACCAGGATATATATATTTTCATTTGCTGCTTAAACTCATAATATATCTGTGCTGGGTAACTTTGAGGTGTTTGACTTGATTATTTATATGATTCTGGCTATTCACGGCCACCACTAGGGGGAGCTCATTGCATATGAATTTTTACAGTTGGTAAGGAGCTCAATGGGAACTGTCTGTATACAGGAGCTCCCTCTGGTGGTGGCTGTGGGTAGCTTCAAACATAGCATAATACAGGGGACCTTCTCAAATGAGTGAAAAGCAGCCACGTTCTGCCAGTATGGAAGGTTCAGCACTAGGAAAAATTCTGTTTGTGGCAAATGAAAGAATCCAGTAAAGGAAAATGGTGCATAAATATAGTGTGCAATAGTGGATTATTTATAATACATGAATAGCATCATGGTATATTCTACACCTGCTATAATATAGTTTATTACACTCACCACTCTTTCTTTTTCCCATTATTCCATAAAATTGATCTGGTCGGAGCTTTCTTGCAAGTCTCATAGGATATCTGTCATATGCAAGTTCCTCCAGTTCTGCCTAGAGGGATACAGATGATTATCTACATCACTTATGCATCATTAGTAGTATTTATCCAGGGTGTCAGCCATGATATCTCTTACAAAAAATTTACTTTGAAAACTTTTATTTAATATATAAACTTTCCCAACATCTGGTAATCCAGAATATCTGGTAGTCCAGCACCTATTAGGTCCTACTTGCGCCAATTCAACAGCCATTTAATCTACTTTTTGTGCTTCGATTCACCGCCATTTTCAAGATCTCCGATTACTGTCAGTGACTGAGAATACCGCTGCAGACAATCGTCTCTGCACCACAAACCTCTCTCTTGTTTTTATACTTTGATACAATGTGTTGTTTTATCGCTAAATATTTAAGTTTCACTTTAATTTCCGCCCTGCTCCAAAGCTTCCCCAAACTGACAGAAGGGTGTATTGTTCTGTACATCGCTGTAAACTCCTCTTCTTTATAGTTTTATTCATAGACAGGAGCGTGAAAAAATGGATTTTAAGAGATACATAGAATTATAAAGTAGATCAACCTAAGAAGCTGCGATCAAGAATGTTTCCGTTCCCTGAAAGCAAGCAGAGATCTTGAGAAAATAGCGATAAATAGTTAAAGTTGTTCCAGACTGGATACATTAATGTAAAGAAAGTGCAATGTATCACAATAATAGAGAATGAAGACATTGTATCTCATCCTCTATGCTGCAGTAAAACAAAAGGCTTTACCCATTGTACAGAGAACATTCAGCTCTCCTGATGCTCAGTGACAAGAATTAGTCGCTGTGATATCTCATTCTGCTCCTGTCACCGCAGCGCTGCTCATTTATCACCACCATTGTGAATCTGACTCAATTTTCTATCCTTTTACCGTGTCAGATGCATTTAGGCTCCTTAATGCAAATCCCACGACTGGCAAAAAAAAAAAGAAACACAAATGTGGATTGTACTTTATACAGAAGTTACAGGAAATGTAAATGTCTCGACCACGCACCACAATTGTGGGTTTCCAGGGCAATGGGGTACTCAGAGCCGAGCCCGTAGAAGTCTATGGGATTGTCACAGGTAGCGGTGGCTCGGTCTGTGGCCCTGGCGGTCAGGCGTATGTTGGGGGGTATATTTACAGGGGATATATATATACAGTTCGTGACGCCACCTGTAGTCTTCTGGTAATTTGTACCAGCGCTGCTGTAGATCTCTGAGGGGATGGTGAGGCAGCTAGATGTCGGGTCCCCTACAGGTGGGACTCTTCCCTCAGGTCGATGGTTATGAAGGGGTAGTGCAGGAATGCAATCAAATAACACAGTCTCACCCATCAGCGTCTTTCCATACCTTTACTTGTAAGATGGTAAGGCAGGTCCCAGGGAGGCTGATCCAAGGAGAATGTATTTCGAGATAGCAGCTGGACAAGTTAGGGGCCTCCTTTACTTTCACAACGATGAGTACAACCAGCATGAAGCGTAGTTCCCTCTATAACTCCAGCTATTCCAAAGCTGTACTGCCCAGTCAGTTTTGTGGTCGGAGCCTTCCTGTGAGAGAGCTGAATTCCTATCTTGTCCTGCAGAGACTCAAGGTCCTCACTCCCCCTGACCCCAGTTACGTACCGACTATTTAGGGGCTGCTTGCCGCGACCTAAGGTCCGATAAGCCTCTGGTTTTCTTACCACTAAGCTTGAAACTATAGTGATCCTTCGGTCCCCAGTGACCGGTAACAATGTGCAGGACTTCTCCAATCCAAAAGCACTTTTAAATATTCCTTCCACTGTGCCTTTCGCCTTGTCCGCGCTTGTAGCATAAACACTCACACTTGCAAAAAGTCATATAATCACTCCCTTCTTTTCTTCCTTCAGAGTTAGTTGCCAGACTCTCAGTAATCTTCTAGGCAGGAGCACGTCTCTGAACCTTCACTGTCCTTGAGACAGGAGACTGAAGTATATCTGTACTAAACTCTTCTTTCTTTATCAATGTCTTCAATGAGGTACAGCTCTGACCAGGCTGAGGTGATCTATATCTCGCCCTTACTGGCCTCCACTTGCTGAACTGCTGATAGAACCAAGCTGGACTGCTTCCTCCCTCCAAGTCCCAGCTAGACTCCACACGTCTGCTCTGTCCGAAGACAGGAAACTGACTACTAAATCACTCAACGAATCTACACTGACCACTCCCTACGAGTCACTACACTACCCTAAGGGTGTGTCTAGTGTATATTGAGTGAATGGGTATAGAGCATTAAACTGCTATCTCTCCACACATTCTCCAGGGTACTGCGTGTGCCTTCACACCAGGGCTACACATTCCCCCATGGTAAAAGACAGCACTCCCGGGCTGTAAAATACAAAGAGACGATTTTGTTTATGCATTAAACATCAACATTAAACATTAATTCGTCCCATCCGGGAGGTAAGAATGTCTTGAACGTTGCAAACAAAACATTAAATGTAGAAAAGTGCAAAATATTAAATATACATTTTCATTTAATACACAGCAAAATTCTTGTGAAGGACCCGCACCAAACCTTCAACGTAGGTCCTGGGTGGGCTGCAGGACTTAGGAATGCAGACCTCACTCAGTGCCACACCACACGGGTTTTATGTTCAGAGGTAGTTGTGGTGGTTTTATGTAAAACCAAGATAAGGCACAAGGTGCAACTATATACAGATAAGTTCTGGGCTGGCACAGTCCTCAGCCTCTGAGTCCATAATAAGAAAAAGACACATTATATCAAATCACATCACAATAAAGTGCAAAAACTTTTTTTTTTATCTGATTACCCAGCCGGGCATTCTACTTTTGGCAATATATATATACGTTATATACACATTTAACTTGTGCAAAACATTTTCACTTTTATAAAACTTATGTACATCTTCTTAGTTGCGGTAAACCCTGTCTGGGTCCTACCGTTCTTCACATTTCTTTGTTAACTTCGGTTACACTTTCCATCCCGGGGCTGGAACAATGCGATGCTCGCACAGGACCGTTCCTATTCCTGGGCCCAGTGCCCAGCACCAAGATCATCGACTCCACCATCGGGGTCTGTGTGGCTGGTGTGCACTGGGCTGGTGGGGACGTCGGGGGTTCCAGCAGGGTGTCATCATCGCTGGTTACCTGCAGGGCCGGTTCACTCCGGTCCTCTAGGCCGCAGGGCCCGTCCTCCTCTGGGGACGCTGCTGCAGCATAAGATACTAGACAAAAAACAGGCTTTTGTAGTGGCTCAATTGAGATCGCATCAGACTCTTGCGATGTAGATTGGGTCGCCGATTGCGATGCAGAGTAGATCACCGATTGCAATACGGAGGTGTACGCAGGGGGCGATGCCGATGCACAATGCTGGTGTGATGCAGAGCAGGAAGCAGGTGTGCGCAATGGCTCAGTTGGGGACGCACTAACCTGCTGCTGTTGCTGTTCCATCATTGACGGCTGAGTCCCCGACGGTGTCCCTACCGGGGATCGATCATCTGCTGCGGCCTCCTGGCCGGGCGGGCGTTCCGGAACTGGCGGTACCTCCTCAACCTCCTTCGCCTCCACCGCTTCACCGGTGGGATCAGGATCGGTACTTTCGGGGGCAGCCTCCGGTTGCTCCTTTGCCTTGGGCAGCAGAAGTTTCGGTAACTCGAATCGTGGGGGGTCGTCGAGGGGAGAGGACACCGTGTTCCACAGTCGCCACTGCATCAGGTTACGTCGGCGTCTCTCAATCTCCTCAAATCCAGGCTGGTGCTGGACTATCTTTTTCAGTCGTGCATTTTCTTCTTTGATTTCCAGCAATGCTTGCTGCAGGTGCAGGACCACGGATGATTCCGGTGCTGGTGGCAGCTTGGCTGGGGAACGGGGCCTGCCTTCCTCCGCTTCCCTGCTCGGCTGCACACGTCCTGCTTCCATGATGTTCCAGAGCGTTCTTTCATCTTCTCCCTCCAGAGACGTCCGGTCTCTTCCGTGGAGGCGGGGTTTGCGTCTCCTCCTCTTTGCAGGCAAGGTGAAGAGGAGGCGGACCTCCTTTGCTGTAGGGCAGGATCGCATGTTGTAATAGCACTTTGAGAGGGCAGGCATCTTCTTCGCGCCACAGGGGGGTACACGCCCACGAAGGTACACCCACCTTCTTCTCCAGCGCCTGAGGGCGCGAATATGGCGACAAAGATGGCGATTTTTGGCGCCAAAAGTGCAAACAGTCCTTTTTCACAAAAACAATTCCATAGGCACACAGGGCTCGCAGTTTTGCGAGTTTCGCATCCTGTTCGTGACGCCAATTTGTCTCGACCACGCACCACAATTGTGGGTTTCCAGGGCAATGGGGTACTCAGAGCCGAGCCCGTAGAAGTCTATGGGATTGTCACAGGTAGCGGTGGCTCGGTCTGTGGCCCTGGCGGTCAGGCGTATGTTGGGGGGTATATTTACAGGGGATATATATATACAGTTCGTGACGCCACCTGTAGTCTTCTGGTAATTTGTACCAGCGCTGCTGTAGATCTCTGAAGGGATGGTGAGGCAGCTAGATGTCGGGTCCCCTACAGGTGGGACTCTTCCCTCAGGTCGATGGTTATGAAGGGGTAGTGCAGGAATGCAATCAAATAACACAGTCTCACCCATCAGCGTCTTTCCATACCTTTACTTGTAAGATGGTAAGGCAGGTCCCAGGGAGGCTGATCCAAGGAGAATGTATTTCGAGATAGCAGCTGGACAAGTTAGGGGCCTCCTTTACTTTCACAACGATGAGTACAACCAGCATGAAGCGTAGTTCCCTCTATAACTCCAGCTATTCCAAAGCTGTACTGCCCAGTCAGTTTTGTGGTCGGAGCCTTCCTGTGAGAGAGCTGAATTCCTATCTTGTCCTGCAGAGACTCAAGGTCCTCACTCCCCCTGACCCCAGTTACGTACCGACTATTTAGGGGCTGCTTGCCGCGACCTAAGGTCCGATAAGCCTCTGGTTTTCTTACCACTAAGCTTGAAACTATAGTGATCCTTCGGTCCCCAGTGACCGGTAACAATGTGCAGGACTTCTCCAATCCAAAAGCACTTTTAAATATTCCTTCCACTGTGCCTTTCGCCTTGTCCGCGCTTGTAGCATAAACACTCACACTTGCAAAAAGTCATATAATCACTCCCTTCTTTTCTTCCTTCAGAGTTAGTTGCCAGACTCTCAGTAATCTTCTAGGCAGGAGCACGTCTCTGAACCTTCACTGTCCTTGAGACAGGAGACTGAAGTATATCTGTACTAAACTCTTCTTTCTTTATCAATGTCTTCAATGAGGTACAGCTCTGACCAGGCTGAGGTGATCTATATCTCGCCCTTACTGGCCTCCACTTGCTGAACTGCTGATAGAACCAAGCTGGACTGCTTCCTCCCTCCAAGTCCCAGCTAGACTCCACACGTCTGCTCTGTCCGAAGACAGGAAACTGACTACTAAATCACTCAACGAATCTACACTGACCACTCCCTACGAGTGACTACACTACCCTAAGGTGTGTCTAGTGTATATTGAGTGAATGGGTATAGAGCATTAAACTGCTATCTCTCCACACATTCTCCAGGGTACTGCGTGTGCCTTCACACCAGGGCTACACATAAAGGCTCTGTGATAGATTAGGAAAAAAAAAAAGTTTTATTTTTTTCTCAAACAGCGCCACTCTTGTCCATAGGCTGTGTCTGGAATTGCAGCTTACCCCCCATTTACTCGAATATTCCATTCCTAATTTGTTATGTGCCCGGTATTCAGATCCATAATTTGTCACTTTCAGCATCCCTTATGCCAGTTACCAATGAGGAATTAGTTATCACTTTCCCTGGCTACTTATGCTCACTGAGCCAGCTGGTGTTTGATGGTCATTGTTACACAGGAATCTGGGTGCCGAGTCATCATTGGCTCAATCTTCTGCAGTGCGGATGTACAGACCAGCAATACCAAAGGTCCCTGCTGGCTGTAACGCTGGTATTGTCTGTACTTTGTTTTCCAGCGTTACTTTGCATGTTTTTTGCATTAACCCTTTTGCTCCTTTCCCCCTAACCAGCTGGGATACTGTTGTCTGTTACCTATATGGATGCTGCTCAGTTCCCGGCTCTGCTGCGTACCCGTACTTGCGTGAGTGGCTCCGCTGCTTTGCATGACCGCCCGCATGTGCGGTTCCTGACTTGCTGTGAAAGCCGTCCGTAGCTTGAAAAGTCCTCTGCAGTGGTGCATGACTTACTGCGTGGTTGGCGGCAGCCATTGTTGGGTTCCCTCTGTGTTGTGCTGTCTGGCTCTGCATAGGGGGCGCGGCCCACACCTGTCCTGCTTTTATGTGGATTGGGTGTTTACTAGAGTTACTGCTCCAGCCTATCGCTGTGAAGCAGCTCATATATAAAGTTCCCCAGCCCTAGTGGGCGTTGCCAGAGCTTCGCATTGAATCCACACTGAATCCCTGAACCTAGCCGTATGTGGTTGTGTGTTCAGCTCCTGCTCTGAAGTTGATCAGCTCTGGAGAGCTGATTCCCTGTTCCTGCTGTGTCTTGTTCCCTGATCCTGGATCAAACCCGGTACCTGAATGTCTGAATTATGTCTTGTGTTTCCGCCTATGCTGGGGGCTGATTACCCAGATCGCCGTTCCTGGAGGCTGTATATCCAGGCCTGTTCCTGCTGTGTCTAATTACCTGAACCCCTGATCTTGGATCGCATCCTGTACCTGACTTTCTGAACTGTGTCCTCTGTGTTATGTTCCTGAAATCCTGCTGTGTCCAGAACCCTGTGCCAGTGACTGTGAATCCTTGCTATATAACCTGAGTTCATCTTGGAAGAAGGAGTCCGGTGTGTGCTGAGTTTCTGTTACTCTGTGCTCAGCCTCTGTGCAATCCCCGGCCAGCTCCCGTTGAGCCTGGCGGGGCTTGCACCAGACCGCTGGGGTTCCTTTTCAGGTCGCTGCCAGATGTCCGGATCCTATGCCTGTTGACCATGGCCTGATGTCCGATGTCCAACGACCACTTCCAGATGTCCGGATCCTATCCTTCCTGCCTGATGTCCGGATCCTGCCGATCATTGCCAGATGTCCGGAGCCTGCTGATCGGTGCCAGATGTCCGGAGTCCGAGGCCTGTGTTCCAGTCCATGTTCCTGTGATTCAATCCATGTTCCTGTCCGTGTTCCTGACTCCCTGAGACCCAGTCCGTGTTCCTGTCTGTGTTCCTGACTCTCTGAGATCCAATCCTTGTTCCTGTTGTTCCTGTGCAGTCTAACTCTGTTTCAGCCATCAGCTCCTGATTCCAGTTACCTGTCTGTTACCTGTCGGCTTGCCTGTCTGCCATCCGTCTGCAGTTCCTTCCAGAGGTTCGGACGTCATCTGCAGAGATCCCCGGCTCTTGCCTGCTCACCTAGGAGCGATCATCTGCCATCCGACTGCAGCTCCATCCGGAAGTTCGGACATCATCTGCAGAGATCCCCGGCTCTTGCCTGCTCACCTGGGAGCGATCATCTGCCATCCGACTGCAGCCTACCTAGAGGCTCCACCATATCAGGTCGTATATACCTGCCTGTCTAGAGACTGCCTGGTCACTTGTCGTGACAACCTGCCTGTCCCAGAGACTGCCTGGTCACTTGCCGTGACAACCTGCCTGTCCCAGAGACTATCCTGGTCACTTTCCGTGACAACCTGCCTGTCCCAGAGACTGCCTGGTCACTTGCCGTGACAACCTGCCTGCCTGGTCACTTGCCGTGACAACCTGCCTGCCTGGTCACTTGCCGTGACAACCTGCCTGCCCTGGTCACTTGCCGTGACAACCTGCCTGCCCTGGTCACTTGCCGTGACAACCTGCCTGCCCTGGTCACTTGCCGTGACAACCTGCCTGCCTGGTCACTTGCCGTGACAACCTGCCTGCCCTGGTCACTTGCCGTGACAACCTGCCTGTCCCAGAGATTGCCCTGGTCACTAGCCGTGACAACCTGCCTGTCCCAGAGACTGCCTTGGTCACTTGCCGTGACAACCTGCCTGTCCTGCCGGTTCCTCCTTGGTCTACCCTGTGATGACGTCTGTCCTGGGTCGGTGTCTGATGTTCTCCTGCTGAGCCTGTGCTACGCCTGAGGCCTGAGAGAGAGGCCGTCCTAGTATGCCCGTGCCAGATGACCCTGGACTTCATCAACCCGTGATGACCCCGCCATCGTCTGACGTTCGTCCTGGGCCGGTGTCTGATGTTCTCCTGCTGAGCCTGTGCTACGCCCGAGGCCTGAGAGTGAGGCCATACTAGTATGCCCGTGCCAGATGATCCTGGACTTCATCAACCCGTGATGACCCCGCCATCGTCTGAAGTCTGTCTGAGGTCGGTGTCTGATGTTCTCCTGCTGAGCCTGTGCTACGCCTAAGGCCTGAGAGAGAGGCCGTCCAAGTATGCCCGAGCCAGATAACCCTGGACTGCATCTACCCGTGATGTCCTCCAGCACTCGTCTATGATCCTGAGTCGTGTACCCTTCTCTGATGTGCGGAATCGGGAGCCCGGTCTTATGTTCTGTTTTATGTACTGTGTTTCTTTAAGTAAACTTTATGTTTCTTCTTACCTGAAGTTGTGCGGTGTTGTCTAGTCCTGCAGGTCGCCACCTTGCCCACATGCTCAGCTGCCACGGATCCCGGTCGCTGCCCTTCCCTAGTCCGGGCAGGCCCGGGTCTCCCTCCGTGGTCCAGTGGGTCCACATTCTCTTACCATCTGGGACCCATGCCTCACGTCGTCGTGGACTGGCGGCGTGGGAGCATTGGCTAGCTAGGCAAGCTATGCCATGTCCCGACGCCCCACAGCCGTGGGAAGCGCTACACTGGCAATCACTCTTACTCTAAGTCATTACAATCACTGAATAATCACCCCACACATCAGTGGTGCCCATGATCACTAAGCCATCACTCTCAGTTTGTCTTTTGATTTTAATCTATACATTATTCCAATTTGTTTCCCTTTTGCTCATAATTACTGAACATTTATCTAAGTTTCCTGACTTTCATAATCACTCACTCTGCCTGGTGCTCTTATTCACTGAGCATTCACCCTCTTCTCATTGGCGCTTATAATCATTATTTATCACTCTAACTGTCCTTGATGCTTAAAGTCACTGATCTTGGATCGCGTAATTACTGGACACCATCTCTCGCCTTTTCTGGTACTTATAATCACTAAGCCACCACAAGGTCGGCCCGGGAGATCATGCTTACTTTCTCTAGTGCTTATAATTAATGAGCAATTGCACATACACTGACTGGTGTCCATAATCACTAAGCCATCAGCCTTAGTAACCCCGATGTTCATACTTACCGAGCATTCATGTTAGTTTCCTACCTCTAATGTCAACAAAGAGTTCACATTCACTTTTCCTTATGCTCATTATTTTGGCGTGAACACGTCCACTTTGCCTGGTGCTGAACAGTAACACTCTTCTTGCAGCTCAAAATAACAGACATTCCCCCTCATTTTTTACTGGTGCTCATGATCACTGAGCAATTATCAGCAATCTTCTTGGCACTCAGAAGTACTAAGTGAAGTGATCATCTCCACTTTGCCTGGTGCTGGTGATCACTGACTGCTCACCTCCACTTTCCCTGGTGTTCGTGATCACTGACTGCTCACCTCCACTTTCCCTGGTGCTGGTGATCACTGACTGCTCACCTCCACTTTCCCTGGTGCTCGTGATCACTGACTGCTCATCTCCACTTTCCCTGGTGCTCGTGATCACTGACTGCTCATCTCCACTTTCCCTGGTGCTCGTGATCACTGACTGCTCATCTCCACTTTCCCTGGTGTTCGTGATCACTGACTGCTCACCTCCACTTTCTCTGGTGCTGGTGATCACTGACTGCTCACCTCCACTTTCCCTGGTGCTGGTGATCACTGACTGCTCACCTCCACTTTCCTGGTGTCGTGATCACTGACTGCTCACCTCCACTTTCCTGGTGCTCGTGATCACTGATGCTCATCTCCACTTTCCCTGGTGCTCGTGATCACTGACTGCTCACCTCCACTTTCCCTGGTGCTCGTGATCACTGACTGCTCACTCCACTTTCCCTGGTGCTCGTGATCACTGACTGCTCACCTCCACTTTCCTGGTGCTGTGATCACTGACTGCTCATCCTCCACTTTCCCTGGTGCTCGTGATCACTGACTGCTCATCTCCACTTTCCCTGGTGTCGTGATCACTGACTGCTCACCTCCACTTTCCCTGGTGTCGTGATCACTGACTGCTCACCTCCACTTTCCCTGGTGCTCGTGATCACTGACTGCTCACTCCACTTTCCCTGGTGCTCGTGATCACTGATGCTCACCTCCACTTTCCCTGGTGCTCGTGATCACTGACTGCTCACCTCCACTTTCCCTGGTGCTGTGATCACTGACTGCTCACCTCCACTTTCCCTGGTGTCGTGATCACTGACTGCTCACCTCCACTTTCCCTGGTGCTCGTGATCACTGACTGCTCACCTCCACTTTCCCTGGTGCTCGTGATCACTGACTGCTCACTCTCACTTTCCTGGTGCTCGTGATCACTGACTGCTCACCTCCACTTTCCCTGGTGTTCGTGATCACTGACTGCTCACCTCCACTTTCCTGGTGTCGTGATCACTGACTGCTCACTCACTTTCCCTGGTGCTGTGATCACTGACTGCTCACCTCCACTTTCCCTGGTGCTCGTGATCACTGACTGCTCACCTCCACTTTCCCTGGTGCTCGTGATCACTGACTGTCACCTCCACTTTCCCTGGTGCTCGTGATCACTGACTGCTCACCTCCACTTTCCCTGGTGCTCGTGATCACTGATGCTCACCTCCACTTTCCCTGGTGCTCGTGATCACTGACTGCTCACCTCCACTTTCCCTGGTGTCGTGATCACTGACTGCTCACTCCACTTTCCCTGGTGTTCGTGATCACTGACTGCTCACCTCCACTTTCCCTGGTGTTCGTGATCACTGACTGCTCACTCCACTTTCCCTGGTGCTCGTGATCACTGACTGCTCATCTCCACTTTCCCTGGTGCTCTGATCACTGAACTGCTCACCTCCACTTTCCCTGGTGTCGTGATCACTGACTGCTCACCTCCACTTTCCTGGGTCGTGATCACTGATGCTCCCTCCACTTTCCCTGGTGCTCGTGATCACTGACTGCTCATCTCCACTTTCCCTGGTGTCGTGATCACTGACTGCTCACCTCCACTTTCCCTGGTGTCGTGATCACTGACTGCTCACCTCCACTTTCCCTGGTGTCGTGATCACTGACTGTCACTCCACTTTCCCTGGTGTTCGTGATCACTGATGCTCACCTCCACTTTCCCTGGTGCTCGTGATCACTGACTGCTCACTCCACTTTCCCTGGTGTCGTGATCACTGACTGCTCACCTCCACTTTCCTGGTGCTCGTGATCACTGACTGCTCACCTCACTTTCCCTGGTGTCGTGATCACTGACTGCTCACCTCCACTTTCCCTGGTGCTCGTGATCACTGATGCTCATCTCCACTTTCCTGGTGTCGTGATCACTGACTGCTCACCTCCACTTTCCCTGGTGTTCGTGATCACTGACTGCTCCCTCCACTTTCCCTGGTGTTCGTGATCACTGACTGCTCATCTCCACTTTCCCTGGTGCTCGTGATCACTGACTGCTCACCTCCACTTTCCCTGGTGCTCGTGATCACTGACTGCTCACCTCCACTTTCCTGGTGCTGTGATCACTGACTGCTCACCTCACTTTCCCTGGTGCTCGTGATCACTGACTGCTCACCTCCACTTTCCCTGGTGTCGTGATCACTGACTGCTCACCTCCACTTTCCCTGGTGCTCGTGATCACTGATGCTCACTCCACTTTCCCTGGTGCTCGTGATCACTGATGCTCACCTCATTTCCCTGGTGTCGTGATCACTGACTGCTCACCTCCACTTTCCCTGGTGCTCGTGATCACTGACTGCTCACCTCCACTTTCCCTGGTGCTCGTGATCACTGACTGCTCACCTCCACTTTCCCTGGTGCTCGTGATCACTGACTGCTCACCTCCACTTTCCTGGTGCTGTGATCACTGACTGCTCACCTCACTTTCCTGGTGCTCGTGATCACTGACTGCTCACCTCCACTTTCCTGGTGCTCGTGATCACTGATGCTCACTCCACTTTCCCTGGTGCTCGTGATCACTGACTGCTCACTCCACTTTCCCTGGTGCTGGTGATCACTGACTGCTCACCTCACTTTCCCTGGTGCTCGTGATCACTGACTGCTCACCTCCACTTTCGCTGGTGCTGTGATCACTGACTGCTCACCTCCACTTTCCCTGGTGCTCGTGATCACTGACTGCTCACCTCCACTTTCCCTGGTGCTCGTGATCACTGACTGCTCACCTCCACTTTCCCTGGTGCTCGTGATCACTAACTGCTCAACCTCCACTTTCCCTGGTGCTCGTGATCACTGACTGCTCACCTCCAACTTTGCCTGGTGCTCGTGATCACTGATTGCTCACCTCCACTTTCCTGGTGCTCGTGATCACTCATTGCTCACCTCCACTTTCCCTGGTGCTGGTGATCACTGATGCTCACCTCCACTTTCCCTGGTCTCGTGATCACTGACTGCTCACCTCCACTTTCCTGGTGCTTGTGATCACTACTGTTCACCCCACTTTCCCTGGTGCTCGTGATCACTGATGCTCACCTCCACTTCTCTGGTGCGGTATCACTGACTGCTCACCTCCACTTTCCATGGTTCTGTGATCACTACTGCTCACCTCCACTTTCCGTGCAGTGTACTCGATGATCATTCCTGGTGATCGTATCCACATTACCTCATTCCCTGGTGCTAGATCACTATGATCACCTTACTTTCCCTGGTGCTAATGATCACTGAGTGATCACCATTACTTTACCTGGTGCTCAAGATCTCAGAGTGACCGCCTGCACTTTCCCTGGTGCTCATGATCACTGAGTGATCGTCTCCACTTTCCCTGGTGCTCATAATCACCAAGTGATCGTCTCCACTTTCCCTGGTGCTCATGATCACTGAGCCCATTACAGCCCATTCGGACACACACTCTATATTTTCCCATCTACATCCCCTTGATGATTTTTTGCTGTGCAAGTAATTTTCCATATTTAGTAGATTTTGAGCTGATCAACTGGATCTCTCAACAGATTATCAGCGACACTTATTTATTGCTCCTTCCTGTCTCATCCATCAGGAAACATTTACTTACACTTTACAGCCACTTCAGAGAATATCTCGACCTCAGATGCCTCCGTGACATTGAATGTTTCTTACCATTTCTTTGACTATTGTAATATTTTCCCATGAATAACAGAACGAGCTCAATTCACACAGATTCATCGTAGCTAAAGCGGACTATACAATGAAGTAAACATCAGGATAATTTTAGCCTAATGGATTTATCATCCAGTTTCTCCTGCGCCATCCTGCTCCCTTGATAATTTCTGTCAATTGTATATTCTCGAAAAAAACATTTTTCATCGTAATCAAAACCTCATTATGCCTATCGTCTGGTATCCATTCACACTTTCCTCTCTTCTACTTTACTCACAGTGTTACTGGAAGAAAAATTCTTGAAATGGTTAAAGTGAAGCACAGGAAGATGCCTTTAATGAAGTATCTTTAAGTGGATCATTCTACAGATTCTGGGTTTTTCCGATTCTGGATCAGCCTCTAGTTTCTCACGTAGCCTTTAAGTTCTGGAACAGTCTTCTCGTTGTGGGTCAGTTGGAATCAGTCTTTGTGTTCAGGAACAGTCTGTTTTCTGGATTCATTTTTAAGGCTTGCCTCAGTCTCTGAGTTTTGGAAGAGTCTAAAGTATCCTGGTCACTCCACTGCTTCTGGATCAGTCTTCAGTTAATGGATCGGTCTAAGTCAGGCTTTGTGTTCTGAAACAATCTTAGCTCTTAGTCTTCAGGTTTGGGTTCAGTTTCTAGGTTTTGGAACAGTCAACAGTATCCTGGTCATTTTTCTAGTTTTGGATCAGCCTACAGTTTCTCAAGTCGTCTTTAAGTTCTGGATCAGTCTTCAGGTTGTGATGTATCAGTTTGAATCAGTCTTTGTGTTCTGGAATAGTCTATAGCACCCTATTGTTGGTTGGTGCTTTTGTATGATATTGGTTTTCTGCTATCCATGTTTTATCTTTGTGTCATGTTTACCTTACTTTTCTGACCCATGCCTGATGGGGTGAAGGAGCGATCAGATCAGGGTCTAACAGGAGCATAATAAGGGGGAAGACTCGGCCTCTCTACCTTCAAGAGTACCTCCTGAACAGGGATAGTTAGGGTCCTAGTTCCAGGGACAGTTTGAGGCCCTACTTCCTTACCGAAAACCGTCACAGTGTGACAGTAAAGTGGGGAAGTACTGTCATGGCGGTAACTGGTGCCGTGCTACTTACTGCCTTCACCGCTCTGCTTATCCTCATGTCAGGCTGCCGTGCTGACTCCTCATGCAGCACTTCCAAGTCTGCTGCATATCCCTGATGTCTCCTCATGGCTATTGAGAAGCACAGCCAGATCCTGCAGGAATTTAACTCTGCTGTGCCCAGCAGGGTTTGTATTCCCCAGCCCATCATTAACCACCAGGTGCTATATCAGGCAGTGTCGCCCTCCACACAGTTGCCCGATCTTAGGTTCCTGTTTGCTGTTAGCATCTAGTTCCCAGTCAAGGAGTTTTGTTGTTTATCCCTCCTGTTTCTGACCCGACTTGTCTTTTCGTCCTGTCTGATCTCTCCGCTCCTGACCTCGGCTACGTATCCTGAACCTGTGCTGCCTGCCCTGACCCCGGACCATCTGACTACACATCTGTCTCGCCGCTCCTGTACATTGTATACTTGCTCTGATCTCTGGGTTAGCTGCTGCATGTCTGGACACTGCCCTAGAGTAGCACCTGGTGGCTATCCTGTGGTCCAAGCCTATCCCCATCATCAGAGGTGCTAGTAAAGACAGTTAGCCACTTAGTCAGGCCCTTCCAGAAAAGACCGGCTAGTGGCACAGTGGGTCCACACCCACCGACGTTACTCTGGGTCACTCTATGTGTTCTAGATTCAACTTTGCGTTAAAGAATAGTCTTCAAGTTCTGAATTGGTCTGTAGGTTCTGGATCAGTTTACAAATTGTGGATTAGTATTTGGGTTCTAGATCCATCTGTAGATTCTCCACAGATAATAATGGTTGAGTTTAAAAAAAATAAAGTGAAGGTGGAGTCTTGAGATTGTGTAGGATAGAGCTTCTCAACATTGAGACAAGTAACCTCTACTCAAACAGTATATAATCTTATAAAGTGATGATTGCTAAATATACAAATGCATGATTACCCCATGGGGACATCGTATGTACTCTTTGGGGAACACACATCACTGGATCGGAAACAAGGGCAAAGGAGATCCTAAATAGCCTTGACTGAAATCTCTTAAAACCATCAAGCTCGGGTTTTGTTATAGTTAGCCCTCTATATCTATTCATGGTACATAAAATCACAACAACAAGCTAAGCAATGACCAAGAGGAGTCATAATAGTGCACCATCCAGAGAGCGACGGGCCGTGAGGTGACCATTGTGGGCTGCCAGGGGTCTTACGGTGACATAGACAATCCATTGTTGGAAATCATCTTCTGGAAAAGCATGTCTACCCTTGCAGGAGTCCAAACAGACATCCCCATTATCTACGGTTGTCATCTTGGGGTACACAATTGTGATCGATTGAATAAAATCAATTCAATAAAAAAAATATTTTCCACATCATCTGCGGATGTCTGAGACATAATTGTACGGACGAGATAACAATTATCTATCATCTACAGGATCAAGAATGACATTAGGTCTTACGAATGCCTTATCATTATCAACCTTCCCGTCCCAGATAAGATCCAATATAGAGTTTATATTGTAGATTTTTCACTTGTCCATCATAGATTTTATTTCCAAACATATTATCAGTATTTCCCAAGTATCAGGATATAATTTATATGTATTTGATACATGTATATGTATTACTCCAATACACAGTACACTATTCGGTAGTTAGTCTATAGGTACTATGCTTCTTCCATATGGAATGAGAGTCTTACCTGGTTTAGATCTTGGGAGGGCCAGTAATTCCCTTCTGTCCAGTCCCTTTCTTCAGGCCATGCTTGTGTGGCCGCCAAGAAGAACACCATACACGCTACAACGATGTTCATTTTTAACAATCCGGATCTTCTCCGTCCTTCAGGTGGGAATATCGCTTTGAAGATACATTTGAAACATTTTTTAAATAAAAAAAAAATTTGAACTATTGTTTGGAACTTTAAGGCTAAGTTCACACTTTGTCTAAAATCTCCACAAATCCGCATAGAAATCCACAAATAACAAACTCGGATTTGGCTGCGGATTTCACCCCATGCCATTTATTAAGAATCAAATAAGGTGAAAACTGCAATGAAAATCCACATAATATTGAGATTTGAAATCTGCACCATGTTTACACTTTCATGCAGATTTTTTATTTTTTGCACAGTCTGACTGGGATTTTGAAAAAAACATTTACTTGCATTGTACTGTAAAATTGCTGCAGATTTTCAGTGCAGAATCAGCACCGTGTGAACTTAGCCTAGATTCTGCAAACAGACACCCATCTCTTCTTCAATTCAGAGCAATGTTATATATCAAATCAGTGCAACATTTGTAGCTTTATATGGGCAAATACATTGTCACCAGTCTTCAATAGAAGGTGCCAACCCCAAAAGCTACTCTGGTAACGGAAAATGCCTTTTTTTCAATTTTGTATCAATCTCTTAACAGTATTTTAGGACTGACCACCGCAAAAAAATAAGGGGACATAGGCAAGAAAAAATAAAAAGTAACATTTCACCATCTCTTTTGAGTTACAGTATGCAGGAGGAGCAAATATCTTTGCTTAATATTTTTCCAAAAATTATGTCTACTTTTGAAAGTTTTACAAATCTTCTTAATGTTCCACTTATCCATCTTTTAAAGTGCAATTCAAATATATACATATATTTTTATCTTTATATTTATTATTTACTGTAATCTGATTTCAATTTTTTGGATAATTATTTTTCAGAATTATTGGCTCAAATGTGCAAAAACTTACATATATTTTTATCTTAGTTTTTGCACATTTGAGCCAACAATTCTGAAAAATAATTATCCAAACAAATTGAAATCAGATTACAGTAAATAATAAATTTTAGTAAAACAAATAAAAAAAACCCATTAACAACAAAGGAGAAACAAAGAGTCCAAAAATTGCCAAAATGTATAAACCAAAATAATTATTTATTGAAAAGTAGCCTGATAGTAAGTGACAAAAAACATTATGTTACTCATTGCTTATAAACAATAAATGTTTGGGTTCCATCATATATAATGTGACTGCATCCATAGGTGTGATAAAAAGACGAAGCTACAGGACAGGATTAAATGATTGAACAACCAGAGAGATCAAGGATAATGCAAATAAACATTCAAAAATATCCCCAATAATAGGTGCATATGCCTTTAAATATAGTGAACTAATATAAGGAGCATCCGTGTTTAGTATCCATTTATCACTATATCACTCTATACAAGTCATTTCTTAACAAGTGTCATGAAAATCAAAATCGGGAATAATTACCCATTGAGGTGAAAAATCCCGCCTCACATACCCCGACGCGCGTTTCGAGTTCAAATGTTGATGCTTTCTCAGAGGGTGCCCCCTGAGGAAGCGGAAATAAAAAAAAATTGCCAAAGAATGCAATTCTTACATTTTTGTGTGTTCCTAAGAATAAATAAAAAATTGAAAAGTCACCAAGACCCCAACGTGCTTTTAGTGCAAGGATCAGATCTTGTCCTGTAAAATCAGGATAACCTTTCACAAGCTTTCATCATAGAAACAGAATAGAAAAATGCTTAAAAAAAAATAGTAAAACTGTACAAAAACTCAACTGTAAAATTTTTGACCGAACTTGCATATAGTTGTTATATAGTTAATCTTTCTTTATTTGATTAATTCTAACCTAAGAATCCCAAATGGACGAAATATATATCAAAAAAGTAATTTTCAAAAATGTATAAAAAAATAAAATAACTGAATTGAATTAAAAAAAAAATCCATAGATATACAAATACTAAAAAATAAATAAAAAACAAAGTTTGTACCTGTCCTTTCTATGTGGGGTAATCAAACTTTAGCTCTTGTGAAATTACAGCTCCCAGTGTGTTCCTCTGTAATCCCACTAACATCAAAGCAGTCTGGATCATCTATACTCACCGTAGAAGGCTGCGTTCCAGTGTAGGAAATGCAGGCGAATGACTCCAGGTGGGACTTTCTCGCTTTTTATATGACCAGATTTGTAAATTAGGCTGATTTGCCTGAAGCTAATAAACCCAAGAAGGTTTAATCAGAAACACGGAACAATAGAAGCTTCCGTGTACTCCCTTCAATCAATATTTGATCAGCTCTTCTCTGTCGCCATCCTTGTCCTTTTTGGGATTTTTTGAATTGCCCCATTGCGTATGTGTTTCCAAAGTGGACAACTCAACTAAGAAATCCAATTCAGAAGGGATGACAGTCACGTCGAGACGGAATGACTAGCTTGTAAAAGTAATAAATGAAGCATCCCCCTTTTCTCTTGGACCTCTTGACTTATTAAAGTCCTTCCTGGAGGTCATGGATCCAAGCTTCGAATGTCAACACTGATCCAGTGGTTCAGTTCTACATTGAATATATTGGGATGCGGAAGTTTCCATGGAAAAATCTACCTGAGGGGTGGAAAGGTTTTGTGTTTATGCATTACCATTTTTATTGGTATAATAGTGCCCCACTAAAAAAAAGAATGTGGATATAAGGGAGGAGGATATGATGTGTTTACCTTTGGAACAATGACAGATGAAAAGGAAATTGGCCGCGCTCCGTACAGGCACCGCAGACCGCATCAAGGAAGTCTGATAGGCGACTATACATATTTAATTTATGACTGCGCAGCCAGGAATAATATTAATGCTGCAACAATAAACACTCGAAATAATGTTCCAGAGGCCACAAAAGGACAATTCATACAGTGGCTGCTTAAGAGGCTCATTGTGTATCTTAGATACTATATCTCTTACATAAAACGAAAAGGAAAGTTTCTACAATGGTTGTTACTTTTATGCCATAGAACTGGTTGATGTCTAAATGCAGTCTATCTATCTATCTATCTATCTATCTATCTATCTATCTATCTATCTATCTATCTATCTATCTATCTATCTATCTATCTATCTATCTATTATCTATCTATCTATCTATCTATCTATTATCTATCTATCTATTATGTATCTATTATCTATCTATCTATCTATCTATCTATCTATCTATCTATCATCTATTTATCTATTATATATTAACTATCTATCTATCTATTATCTATCTATCTATCTATCTATCTATCTATCTATCTATTATTATCTATCTATTATGTATCTATTATCTATCTATTATCTATGTATCTATGTATCTATCTATCTATCTATCATCTATTTATCTATTATATATTAACTATCTATCTATCTATTATCTATCTATCATCTATCTATCAATCATCTATTTATTATATATTATCTATCTATCATCTATCTATCTATTATCTATCTATCTATCTATTATCTATCTATCTCCTATCTATTATGTATCTATCTATATTTCTATATATTATCTATCTATCTATCAATCTATCTATTATCTATCTATCTCCTATCTATTATCTATCTATCTATTATCTATCTATCTATGTATCTATGTCCTATCTATTATCTATCTATCTATCTTTCACCTATCTATTATCTATCTATCTAGTATCTATCTACCTATCTTATCTATATTTCTATCTATCTATCTATTATCTATCTATCTCCTATCTATCTATCTATCTATCTATCTATCTATCTATCTATCTATCTATCTCCTCTCTATCTATCTAGTATCTATCTATCTATCTATCTATCTATCTATCTACTATCTATCTATCTATCTATCGATCTATCTCCTATCTATTATCTATCTTCTATCTATCTAATATGTATAAAAAAGCACAGCAGCACTCTGTGAATGCCAAGACGTATAATTTCAATGGAAATAACAACTTCCAAACGCTTTGTCCCTCAGCAAGATGGACTTACAAAAACAAAAAAGGCGAAGGATCTTGGCGCATAACTTGGCCAATTCATGTGTGTCCGTCAACCATGACAAGGTGACACTTCTCTGACGGGTCCTATAATAACCCTTCCATATGGGTCTGACTACTTGGACCCATTCAACAAAATGTGGAACTTTTTATCCCCATTAGACTGGAGCGGCATGTCCGACTTGACCACTGATCCATTCATTCCCTCAGTGGCTGCACTTGTTTTTTACAGAGGCCCCAAAGAGAATGAATGGAGCTGCGGTCAGACATCCCACCTGCCACTCCATTTTAAAATGGGAATAAGTGTCCTGTCAGGGATAAATCTTCCTCATTCTTCCGATCGGTGCAGGTTCTAATGGTCGGACCTAAGTGATCACCTGTCCTGTAGAGCCCATGGATCAGTGATAACTTGTTTTAACCAAAGAACCCAATTAATGTAAACTACCGTAATTATACATCCTAGTTATGGGGGCGCACAGTAGATGTGCAGGAGCCGCCTGTGTTTTACAGCCGATGCTCCACTATAATGGGGATAACGACAGACAGATATTTGCATATAGCTGTAGGGTGGGCCCCTGGAGTCCATTCCCCTGGTGGGCCCCAGACACCCCAGTCTGACCCCAGTCACTATGCTGTGACAAAGATCCATTGAGTATCGAAACGCGTAGCTGTTTGGTCAGTGCCTGCGAGCACATCCACCTCTACATGAGGAGAAAATCCTATCATGATGTTTTAAACTTTTGAAATAAAAGGCATTTTTTTAAGGAGCTGGAACAATCTCTACTTTTTCTTCAGTCAAGTCACGTCCAGTCCAGATGTGGTTCCATGCTCCGGTGGTGGTTGGTGAGCTGGCTAGGGCGCACAGCGTATATTTCTCTCTCTTTATTCTGGCTGTCTGTTTACTTACAATATACTTGTGACTAGGATTACTAATGGATAGGCGTCTTATAGACACCTCTTCATTACTAATGTGGGCTTGATGTCACTGGACAATACAAAGGTGACATCAACCCCACAAATATGAACCTCACTTGCCACCGCCACTGGGCAAGTGGGAAGAGCCAGGCAAAATGCAAGAATTGATGCAACTAATAGATGTACCTTTTCTGGGGCAGCTGTCTGCTTTAGCTTGGCTGGTTGTCAAGAATGTGGGGGACCCCACGCCATTTTTTAAAATCATTTATTTAAATAATTTAAAAAAATGGCGTGGGGACCCCTCTATTCTTGATAACCAGTCATGATGAAGCTGACAGCTGAGGGTTACAGCCTGCAGCTGTCAATTTTGCCTGGCTGGTTATCAAAAATACAGGGCTCTGGAAAACAGAGACTTCCTGGACTACCGCAAGAGTTGGCAAATCTCCTGGGTCTGGAAAATGTTAAATGGAACTTTAAACTCACTTCCTAAAAGCCCTTTGTGACTGTGAGAAACAGGGGTCTGAAGGGCGTGACCTCTTAAAGGGGGCATGGTTACACAAAAAATAAAGAATCTCACATAGGACCATTTCAAAAAGTTTGTAATTATGAATAAATTTGCAGAGAACTGTGTTTTCTGTATGTTGTGTCACAATTTTGAGATGTTTCATACATAAAGATCAGTTGAATTTATGATTGTGTGTTGATTGCAGAAGCCATTGGATAAAGTTAAGAAATGAAAGTTGTGGTCTGAGATTAGAAAACAGGATCTGCTTTCAAGAACAGCGCCACTCTTATCCATGGGCTGTGCCTGGTATTGCAGAAATTCCACAGACAGTGTCAGGTTGGCGCCGTTATACTGATTACAATGATACCTCCGTTGATGAAATCCGTCTTGTGGATGTTTAATCTTTATTTTCAGTTTTGAGTTACCGAATAACATGCTCGTGCTTCAGGGCGGCCTTTGGGGGGGTCTTCATGTGGTGCTCTGATTAGTTATTCACCAGTATGGCTTCTGACAGGTCACTGATCCCTCACTGACCTGCCCCCTAATTTACATAATAAATAATAATATACTGTATATATATATTTTTAAAAAATCCCCTTCTGCAGGCAGGTGGAGGCGGCGCCTGCACTGCACCATGATCGCATCTATAATGTGCATTTAATTGTTGGTTTTGATGGTATCTATAAAATTCATTAAAAAAAAAATCAGTTTGAAAATGGCCCCGGACGCACCTGCGCAGTAGCAGCTATTGCTGGGTATTGAGGTGCTAGACTTGTGCGAGTTTCTCGCAAAGGTGACCCCGGCCTAATCAGTATAACGGCGCCAACCTGACACTGTCTGTAGGTTACTGTGCACAATCCTGCTGACAGGTTCCCTTTAATAGCACTAAGCTGCCTATGGCCATGAGTAGTGATGTTCGCAGGAAAAAAAAGAAAAAACTTGGCCTTTTTTACTAATCTTATAAAAATCTTTAAACATTTGGAGGAAGTGGAGAAGAACTACCTGCATATATAATTGCAAAATGAGCTGTCAGCACAAGCACTAATAAAAGCCAAGTAGCAGCGAGGATAGTCCTATTATCACCTTCCCCAGGGCCGAGATGGGCAGTTTATATGTGCATTACCTATGTTCAGGAGTGTCACGCAAATTACACTCCTTTGATATATGTCTATAATATGTACAATTTCATTTACTTTGACACAAAATTGCAAAAATGACTATTTTTAACGAAAAATAAAATAGCAAACAACATAAAATTGCCGTAAGGTACAGAAAAACATAATAACTAGGGCAATATTGTATCATTAGGATAATACTATATGTGCAGGTCACCGTTCACATGAGCTTATAGTCTGGAAGGAAAGTCAATCACAGGTAGGGTCAACCTTTCAGTAACAATTTAAAACTTTCATATTGAGAAAAAAAAAATGAAAAGTTACCAAAAAACATTTACAGAACGTGTAAAGTGATTTACAAAGTTATTGGATATTGTTAAAAATAAAACATGGTTGATTTCTTCTGAATAGGTTGTGTCTGGTATTGCATTTGCATTGAAATGAATGGAAGTAAGCTGCAATACCACACACAACCTGTAGACAGTTGTGGCGCTGTTTTTTTTTTTATTGATATAATTGAACAAGAAGAAGTGTTCAGAGTCAGAGTAGGATTCCTAGGGTCAAATATGGTAGTCTTCTGCTGGATATTTTATGGCAGTGAATTAGAGGGCTCATTGCTATGTCAGCACTTCTGATACATTGATGAGTCATTTCCACCCTGAATGGAGGTATCGCTGCACTCAGCCGAGCACTGTACATGACTATTTATAGAAGTCTTATACATAATGAATATGTGACCATTTTCTGAGAAGAAACTCATCAAAAACATGAAGTTTCCACTAGATTCTAGTCCTAAAACTCAGCAAAAAGACTCAGTCGGTACATACACTAAATGGGAACTTCAGAGCCTTGCTTTCTGGATCGGCGCGGGTTCCAGCGGTGAGACCACCTGGGATCAGCAAGCAAGTTATCATCTATTTTGTGACAAAGTTGAGACAACACCTTTAACTCCTTCCTGACTGAGCAATTTTTTTGTTTTCCTTTTTCCCAAGAACCATAACTTTTTTATTTTTCGGTCAAAAAATGACCCTGCAACACGATGCTCCAATCTGATTACATCAAAAACAAACTTGTATAGTTTTTTTTTCTTTTTTTTTTTAGATTTATTTTAATGGCTAAATTGTTTTAGAACTTTGCAAAGAGAAAAAAAACTTGCCCAGTGTTGCAATGTTGCCAGACTAGTAATTTTTATTTTTTATTTTTCTGTTGATGTGGCTTGTTTGTTTGCGTGGCGAGCTGACATTGTGACAACCAAAAAGTGATTGTCTGGCGTTTCGACTTTTTTCCACTTTACCATATGGATTGATTAAAGGGTAATTCCCATCTTCATCGATAGATATTGTTGAATAGTCTTTTTCATCTTGATGCTTCTTAAAATTCTCAGCTGTGCTTGAGCTTTCAACACTTTTCTTTCTTTTGTTTACGCCTCGTTGCCTTGTTGATTGACCACTGCTAACAGACGGCAGAACATTCACAGTGCTTACAAGCTCTTTTCTATTGAGCTTGTAAGCACTATGCTGAAGCTGGCCAGAATTAGGTGAAAACAGTGCCCTCCAGCGATCTTGACCAACTTGAAACTAGTGTTAACAAACTCAATAGCTGCTGTCTAGCAGCGGTGGTCGGTCTCCAAGGTAACAAGCTGTAAACAAAAGAAAAGAAACGTGATAATATCGCTAGAACAGCTGAAAATTTTAATAAGCGGTAAACTGCAATTGTTCTTGTATTTACAAGCAGTATCCAGTAATATCCATTTATGAAGATGGGAACATCCCTTTACTTTTATGTCTTCACTGTTCTAGCAGAGGCAGATGCTGTGCAACGCAGCTCCAGAACCCACTACATGCACCTGCACCTGACATGGAACATACATGAACGGCTCATGAAGGGAAGGGGTTAAATCTAAAACTAATTTTTCTTTTTGTTCAGTGTCTGTAAAGATCAGTAGTATCCTTATTGTACTGTTAATAGGACACTGGGTAATTATCTGTTTCACCTGTGGCGGCGCTGCAGGGAAATTGAACACTTACTGCCAAGTTTACCCATAGATCACAGATGATCACTAGAGATCCCAGCAATAGCTCAACGATTTGATTATCGTCTGGAGATCCTCCTAATAAGTGTGGATTATCCAACCTCTTTGAGTTATTAAGGGTGTGTCTGTTAACAAAATTGTTGACTGTTTCCGGGAACAATCAGAATTTTTTTTTTAAATTCGTGGAAAGTTATGAAACTTTACATATTACTTTATTAGGAGATTTATCTTCATTCCTGTAAAAAAATTACATGTAAGTAGCTTATAAACTCTGTCTTTTCCCCAGATTGTTTGCCTGACATTAATAATAACCTACTGTACTCATTAGGAGTACAGATGATTGCAGTGATGGGGCAGCTCAGCGTCTGTGTCTCACTAACTTTGGGGATAAGCTTCTGCAGGAGATTTTTCTGGCAACACTCAGTAGATGAGACAAGTACTGACCCATCACTGCCATCATCCTTATTCCAAAGGAGTATATTCTTATATCAGTGCAGCTAAAGTCAGGCAATTAAATTGGGGAAAAAGCCAGGTTTTGGAAACCACATACGTGCAATTTCTACAGGAATGAAGACAAATACCCTAATAAAATGATTTGTAAAGATTCATAACTTTCCATGAAAGACAAAATTGATCAAATAAAAAAATAAATAAAAGTTTTGTTATTTTTTAACTTTCTACTAATAGTAACTAGACTATAAAAGTAATACAAGGAAGTTACAAAATGAATATGTCATGATCCAGACCGGGTTTTGGTCTTGTCTCTCCTTTCCCGATCTAGTCATGTTAGGGGTTAACTTTCACTGTTTCGTTCCTGTGTCGGGTCTGCTATATCTCTGCGCTACATCCTGCAGGCTGTGTCAGTTATATTTCCTGCCTACGGCATGTGTAGCTGGCACTGGTGAACTTTTGATTTGTCCTGTTGTGTTTAGCTGACCTTGTCCGTGTCTGTGCTCCCCTCTCCTACCCTTCCCGACTCTGTGTGTTTCTGTGTGTTTGGATTCACCGGTACTCGACTCTGCTTTGGCTCTGACCTGATTCTGTCTCTTCCTTTTGATACCTCTGCTACAGACCAGCACAGACCTTTTGGCGCTCCTCTGACTCTGTGTTTGGAATTTCCACTTTGTACTATGCAACTCTCTGGTATCGACCCGGCTCTCTGACTATTCTGCTGCCACCTAGTGCTAGCCTCACTGCAGTTCTGCTGGTCTGCTCTTAGCAGGATTTCAGCTCACTCTCCACTCTGCTGCCATCTTGTGGAGTTTGCAGTACCCTGCATTTACCTGAAGTGCTGCAGCATAACAGACTAATCTTTTCCGTTAAATTAACCCTTTACATACAGAGAGATACATTTTTTCTGCTACTGCGGATTCCTGGCTGTGTGATGCTTTCGTAATCTTTCACACGGGAATGAATGAGCGGCTTTCCGGATCACATTCATTCGCAAGCTTTCCTCTCCTGCATCTCGTTTCTCCTCTGCAGTCTTCCATCTGATTTACGCGCCGGGCTGACTTTTAAAATATGTCCTGTATGGCAACCAAGCAGAAATTCATGTGGTTTCTGGAGCCATGATTCAGAGTTTTATTACATTACATTTCGCTTTATTGAAAAATATGTAAATATAAAACTTTTATTGGTTCATATCGTCCCGTAACGGGTCTGATATATGCGCCAATATCAATGAATTAAAGGGAATAACTGGGAAAAGTCTAGTCAAACAGTAAAATGCAAAAGTATCGAGGGGGAATTTATGCCAAATATTTATTGTATTATATACAGTTATACCAAATATTATATTTTATATACTTTTTACTTGCATCTTGTGTCGAACTTTACATTGACCCAAAAAATTAAAGTGCTATTTCCCTTTGAAGGATTTTTCTTGAAAGCAGATGTAGGTGTGTATAAGATATACTAGAGCCAGAAATTATGTCTGTAACTTGCATTTTTTGGGTATATTCCTATGTTATGTTCCTTTCTGCAAATGCATGTCCCCCCATGCTTACTGGGTAAATGGACTCTTCCTGTACTGTATTATGTGCTCTGATCCAATGAGATCTCTCCCTGCTCCTCCTCTCTTCCCTGTCATGCAGATTAACTGAAGCTGACACCCTGCAGCTGCATCTCCCTCCTCTCCCCACTCTTTGACTATTGTTTGCTATTGTACTGTAGGTGAATTTTTATGTCACTGAAATGATTTTCTAAACATTAACAGAGATCTTGTCCGGTGGAAGGTGAAGAAAGCTAAGGCCCTTCCCCCTTTGTGAAAGCTATATTACAAAGTTTCAAGTATCACATGTAGTCCTGATTGATGCTCACATTAAAGGCAAGCTGAACTTTGTATAAATCATAAATTGGAAGCCCAGAAGAAGAAAGACAAGAGTTATAAGCTTTCCCATCAGAACAAACTCACTGACGGGTTCTCAGTAAACTCATCTTCCAGCCAGCAATAGACAGTGCAACAAAAAGGCTATAGAAGGCAAATGGTGCAAAATTTTTAATGAAACCCAATTGTAAAAACTTTTTTTTAGCTAAAAATACATGCATTTAAGAAATTAAAAATTACCCCAAAGGTGTCCATATCTTTTAATAATTCTCCATTCATAGTAGCTGTCTTTGGTAGGCCCCGCCCATAATTATTAGTGCCTATTGACAGTTATTCTCTTCGGTCATGGTCCCATTACTAATGTCTCTATGCAGTAGTCAAATTTAGTAGTCACTCCCCAATAATAGAGCGGCCAAACAGTAGTCACCCCATTATTAGAGCCCCAATTGGACTAATAACAATGAATACTTTCATAAATACTTCTCCTCCATGTTCGCTTGATGAGCCACTGGGTCCACTCTTCTCCTGACCTCTGGTAATACACGGGTCTGAAGTAGCCTAGTCCTTTCTGAAGTAATTGGCATGGGGGCATTAGCCAATGGCTTTTGACTTATCCTAGGTTTTCAACTGAATCTGCGTGAAAGGGAGTAAGTAACTCGTGCCTCAGGAATACACAGTGAGACTTGTGTGGACGAATGTTACCATCTACTGTCCAGAGTCAAAAGAGATGGGAACTAACAGAACAAAGCAGGAACCAAAACAAGAAGCTGAGAGGAGAGAGACCCGATGCACCGGGACATATGATCTATTGTGACCCAATTAGAAAATATGAAAACCCTGAGGCCAAGGCAGAGGGTGAAACATTGGGAGAAACCATAAGAGCAAAGAAGAGGGAGCTCAAGCCACCAATATATAACTGAATAATAAGAAACAAGTACAGAAAATAGCAAAAAAGTATAACAAATTGTATTAAATAATCAAATAACTATGCTACAAAATTACATAATATGACAAATATTTAAAAGAAACACCAGTAGAAAAGATGATTAGACCATGATGCGATAACAGCAGAGAAATGTAAATACATAATAGTATTCCCATTGGGTGAGAAAAACATGTGTGGGGGGAATCAGTAGTTGTAAACATGCCCATATATGAAGTGGTAGAAAGATTAGGTATCTCAGTAAGATAAAGGCGAATGCCTAATGTTTTAGCCCATAATGGGTCCCACTGAGAATCAAATGCAGTCACTATAAACCACAAACCGCCGAAAACCCAACCTAGAGATGGAAGAAAACAAGATCTATAGCCAAGTGCTAAGTCCTATGGTCTCACTCACCCATGGTAAAAAGCTGCTGGTCGCACCGAGGCCCCGATGCCGTTTCGCGTTTCCGCTTCCTCGGGGGCAGTGTGTAAATGTGCCAGAGGGTGGGTTTAAATAGTCCCTGACCTAGTGCGATCACCAATCACGCCGCGCTCTAAGGAGGGTATGAGCTCCATAGTAATATTCGTCGTCTCGAGGCGGGACATCCGGTGCTGGCACCGTCACTTCCGGCATCACGGGAACGATGTGCAGGAACAAATGTTCCTAGGACGTCATCAGTGCACAACGTTCCCTCTAGATGCCATAGGTGACGGGAGCACACAGGAGGGACCGGCAGGAGGCGACGGTAATGGAGCCCCATCCGCCCATAGTATATCGCTGTGAAGGGATAAGTGTAACGAGCCCCATGCGTATATATATACATGTGTGACATATCGCAATCGAATTATAAACATAATGCACACATAAGCAGCAATACACATGCAGCCTGCAGATCGAATAATACAATGGTAAGTAAATACAAGAATATGCAAAAGAAAAAAGAAAAAAAGCAGAAAAAAGATCGCAATAATGTTATTAACTAGGGGCGAAAGAGATGGACGGTATGTTGAAATATTTCTTCATCCACTATGAGCCGGGGGAGACGCACAGGATAAAAATAAACCCACAAGAAATCCAAAGCGAAGATGGAGGGAGAGAAGAATCATCCACTGAAATAAAAAACTGCACAAAACACAAAATTAAAATCACATAAAAAATTCTGAGAATAAAAGATGAGTGATTAAGCAATAAGAACAAAAGAATAGAAAAACAAGAAAACACAGGCCGAAAATGGTAAGTAGAAAAAATCACAGAAAAGATGAAAAGCTCAATTGCTCATTGAGCCCATGAGGAAACATGGTGCCCAATCTAACTATCCACCTGCATTCTAATTGAGATAGTTTCCGTTTGAGGTCACCTCCCCTAATCCCACCATGTACACGATCGATACCCCCTTATTTTTAGTAAATCAGGATTGCAAGCATGCTCCGCTCTAAAGTGACGTGGTATGGTTTTTAAGGAACCCACATCAATGGCCGTTGCAGCTGTCCGAATATCCCTGACGTGTTCCCTTGTGCGCACTCTAAGTTCCCGTGACGTCAGACCCACGTATATCAAGCCACAAGGGCACGTGGCATAATATACTACGAAATCACTTCTGCATGAAATGTATTCCCTGATCTGGAATTTACGCTTGCCATCCGACGAGCAAAAGATGTTTGTGCGTTCGATATTACGGCAGGCTAAGCACGAACCGCAAGGAAAACATCCAGTGCGAGGTTTGCTATTTGAAAGAAAAGAGGAGGATGGCTGTGCCACATAGTGGCTATTTACTAGTAAGTCCTTTAAATTACTGCTCCTCCTCGCAGTAAGAAGTGGTCTGTCAGGGAGCCATTTGCATAGTGTTGGTTCGGTTTTTAAAACCGACCAATGTTTGTTCAATATCCCTTTAATTGTATTCCATCTGTTATTATGTGTAGAAATGAATCTTACACTCTGTGGCTCATCAGGAACAAACACTGGTTTGGACAAAAGGGGGCCACGGGCGGATGCCTTAGCACGATTATAGCCCTTTTTGATGGATCTTTGACTATAGCCACGTGTGCGGAACCTATCCCGGAGGTCAGCCGCCTGCTTCTCAAAACCCCCCTCCGTAGAGCAGAGGCGTCTGATCCGCAGAAACTGACCCACCGGGATGGCCCGCACCGTGGACGGCAGGTGGGCCGAGGTCGCATGAAGGAGTGAATTAACGGACGTCTCCTTACGGTGTACGTCCGTCTGTATAATGCCTGTTGTAGTCAAAGTGATCCGAATATCCAAAAAGTCAAGCTGCTCCTCATAGAACTTATAGGTAAGTCTAATGTTGTAAGGATTTTGATTTAAATGAATCAGAAAATGATGCAGTTCGCTCTGTGTGCCCTGCCAGATAATTAATAAATCATCAATATATCTGTACCATGACAAGGCCCGGGAGGCGGCCCCCGCCCCATCGCCAAATTCCTCCCTCTCCCAGTAACCCAAAAAAGGTTGGCATACGATGGGGCGCAGGCCGCCCCCATGGCCGTCCCCCGTTTCTGCAAATAAAAATGATCTTTAAAAGTAAAAAAGGGTGAAACATTGCCTAGACTTGTACCAAGACAGATGTGCGATGTCAACTGAATAGGCTTATATAAGCATTTTAGAAGAGGGAGAGCAGCAGGACAAGGTCCAGGCCAGGAGCTCTAAATAACAGAACTGAGTATTGCTCAGGAGAACAGTAGGACAAGTTCCTTAGTCCAGGTCAGGTCGATCGTGTGAGCTGAAGGCCTGGAGTACTAGTTAAAGAGGTGGTCGATTGAGTGAGTTGAAGACCAGGAGGCCTAGATAACGGTATGGAAGGGACTTGAGCTACACTCTCCAAGTCCTGTGTTGGTCCCGTCTATTTATGTACAAGGGGCCGGGAGACTCTCGCTGACCATCTGCTTGGTGTACTCTGTCTGTGAACTGTGCCTTTAAATTACTCGGCCACAACTACCACCCCCCCCCCCCCCCGGTTGCCCTTGTTTCATTTGCACACACTGCAGCAGGGATTTTGGTCCACTCCTCCATACAGATCTTCTCCAGATTTTTCAGGGTTCGGGGCTGTCACTGGGCAACACGGAGCTTCAGCTCCATCCAAATATTTTCTATTAGGTGCCGATCTGGAGACTGGCTAGGCCATTCCAGGACCTTGGAATGCTTCTTACAGAGCCACTCCTTAGCTGCCCTGGCTGTGTGTTTCTGGTCATTGTCATGCTGGAATTCTCAGCCACAGCCCATCTTCACTGCTCTTAACACGGTTGGTATGGTGGTCTTGGGGTTGCAATCATATTAATTCTGCCTCGAAACACTGCGAGTGGAGTTGATATCAAAAAGTTCTATTTTGATCTCATCTGACCACATGACCTTCTCTCATGTCTCCTCTGGATCATGCAGATGGTCATTGGTGAACTTCAAATGGGCCTGAACATGTACTGGCATCAATCGTGCCCTGCAGGATTTTAATCCATGACGGCGTAGTGTGTTGGTAATGGCAATGTTTCAGACTGTGGTCCCAGCTCTCTTCAGGTCATTGACCAGGTCCTCCCATGTAGTTCTAAGCTGATTCCTGACCTTTCTCAGAATCATCCTTACCCCGCGAGGCGAGATTTTACATGGAGACCCAGATTAAGGAAGATTGACAGTTATCTTGTGTTTCTTCAATTTTCTAATCATTGTGCCAACTGTTGTTGCCTTTTCACCAAGCTGCTTGCCTATTGTCCTGTACCCCATCCCAGCCTTGTGCAAGTCTACAATTTTGTCCCTGGTGACCTTAGACAGCTCTTTGGTCTTGGCCATAGTGGAGACATTGGAGTGTGAATGACTGAGTGTGTGGACAGGTTTCATGTATACAGGTAATGAGTACAAACAGGTGCAGTTAATATAGGTACTGAGCTCAGAGTAGGAGGCTTCTTAAATAAAAACTAACGGGTCTGAGAGAGACAATTCTTGCTAGTTGGTAGATGATCAAATACTTATTTCATGCAATAATATGCAAATTAATTACCATATATACTCGAGTATAAGCCAAGGCACCTAATTTTACCACAAAAGATGGGAAAACGTATTAACTCGAGTATAAACCTGGTATGCATTGTCCCCTCATCCCCATCCTGGTCTGCATTGTACCCTCATCCCCATCCTGGTCTGCATGGCCCCTTCATCCCCATCTAGATCTGCATGGCCCCCTTCTCCCCATCCTGGTATGCATAGTTCCTCATCCCCATCCTGGTATGCATGGTCCCTCATCCCTATCCTGATATGTATGGGTCCTCATCCCTATTCTTGTAGTATACCTCCTCATCTCTATCCTTGTATGTATGACTCATCCTCCCTATCCTGGTATGCATGGCTGCTCATCCCTATCCTGGTCTGTGTGGCTCCTCATCCCTATCCTGGTATGCATGGCCCCCATCAGAAAAACATGAAAAAAAAAAAAACAAACATCCTACTTACTGTCCCTGCGCTTCCTTGCAGTGTCTTGGGCATGGAGGGCAGTGAATATTCATTTCCTTAATTAGCGGGCACACGTGATCGCCCAACCGGTGCAAGAAGATGGCAGCTGCAACTACTGTGCCGGCTATTAAAGAAATGAATATTCTCTGCCAGTGCAGTGAAAATTCATTTCTCTTTAGCACCGGGCACAGGCTTTAGCTGCAGCAGCCGCTTCCTGCCTCCTGTGACCCACTGCTCCCCTTCAGTCTTCTGGGACTATCACTGGAGTATAAGCTGAGGAGTGCTTTTTCAGTACAAAAAAATGTGCTGAAAAAACTCAGCTTATACTTGCATATATATGATATGTACAAATCATACAATGTGATTGTAGTAAGAGTTATTTTTTAATGGTTTCAACACTCCAATTAATTAATACTAATTTTTATATGGTTTCAATCAGTTTAATATACAGTATAATATATATATATCTTTACATTCAGGGAGGTTAGCAAAAGGTAATTGAAACTTTAATTACTCAACCAGATGGTCAACTGTTTAGGGATTACAGTCTTGACACTTATCATCTAACAAAGGAATGTTATCCTCACCCATCCCTGTAGACTGTGAGCCCTCGCGGGCAGGGTCCTCTCTCCTTCTGTACTTGTGTGTCCCTTGTCTAGCACATGTTTATTGTACCTGTCTATATTTTCCCTTTTTATATGTAAAGCGCCATGGAATAAATGGCGCTATATAAATGTGTAATAATAATAATAATAATAATAATAAATGAACCAGTTATTTGTTATCAGTAAATGACCGGTCATTTTTTTATTATCTAAACAAAGGCAAGAGATCCTGTTTGGAGGCTGTTAAGTTTACAGTACACATACCATGGCAGATCAAAGCCTTTAGATAGGTTTCGGGAGAGTTTAACATATAAAAAGATGACTGAGTTTTGGGAGGGGGAGTGACAGACATACAGCAAGTACTGGAGATGTGACATATAGAGATGAGGAGAGAGATGGAAATGAACATAGATTGATGGACTTCTACCTTAATAATGTAATGTATGAATAATGCTTGTTTTGATGCACATGTATTTATTTTACTTGGTCTCGGTGACCACTAACGACAGTTTTAGAGGCCGGGCAACTACCCTTATAGTTACAACTTGGAATTTTCTGGATTATGGACCAGTGTATCATTTTTTAAATATCGTTCTATGTATTATTAAGCTGATTTAGATTGTATAAGTCAGTGCTTATGTGTCGACCCGCCACCACAATTGTGGGTTACCAGGGCAATGGGGTACTCAGAGCCGAGCCCATGGAAGTCTATGGGATTGTCACAGGTAGCTGTGGCTCGGTCTGTGGCCCTGGCGGTCTGGCGTATGTTGGGGGGAATATTTACAGGGGATAGATTTATATACAGTTCGTGACGCCACCTGTAGTATTCTGGTAATTTGTACCAGCGCTGCTGTAGATCTCTGAGGGGATGGTGATGCAGCTAGATGTCGGGTCCCCTACAGGTGGGACTCTTCCCTCAGGTCGGTAGTTAGGTAGGGATTGTGCAGGCATGCAAATCAATAACTCAGTCTCACACGGTCAGCGTCTTTCCATACCTTTACTTGCAAGATGGTAAGGCAGGTCCCAGGGAGGCTGATGGGGTTGATGGAGGATGAGCTTTGAGGCAACGGCTAAGCAAGTTAGGGGCCTCCTTTACTGTCCAATAATGATGAGTACAACCAGCTTGCAGCGTAGTTCTCTCTATAACTCCAGCTATTCCATAGCTGTACTGCCCAGTCAGATTTGTGGTGAAGCCTTCCAATTGATGAAACTAGGTTCTTGCTTTTGTCTGCGCTTGACTCAAAGTCCCTATTCCACCTGACTCCGGTTACGTACTCACTATATGGGGCTGTTTGCCGCGACCTAGGGTCCGGTAAATCTCTGGTTTTCTTACCACTATGCCTGTAGCTAATAGTGATCCTTCGGTCCCCAGTGACCGGTTGCAATGTGCAGGACTTTTCCAAGCCAAAAGCACTTTTCCAATAATCTTCCTTCCACTTTGCCCTTCGATTTGCTCGACTCTTAATAGATAGTTCAGTCTGTCTTCCAGTGGGGCACAGCTCTGACTAGGCTGAGGTGAACTAGACCACCTGTACTAGCCTCCACTTTCTGAACTGCTGACGGGCTCAAACTGGACACGTCTACTCTGTCCAAGGACAGGAAACTGACTGACTAAAAATCACTCCCTTCCACACCCCTGCTGGGTGTGTCAGAAGTGTACATGATGTATGAAGAGCCCTTAACCGTTACCTCTCCACTCATCCTCCTGGTATTGTGTACCAGGGCTACACATTCCCCATGGTAAACGACAGCACTCCGGGCTGTAAAATATAAAGAGACATTTTTGTTTATGCATGAAAACATTAACAATAACATTAATTCGTCCCATCCGGGAGGTGAGGATATCTTGAACGTTGCAAACAATAACATTATATATAGAAATACAAATATTAAATAGCATTCAATAAATATACAGTATTCTTGTGAAGGACCCGCACCAAACCTTCAACGTGGGTCCTGGGTGGGCTGCAGGACATCCGAATGCAGACCTCACTCAGTGCCACACCACACGGGTTTTTGGTTCAGAGGTAAGTCAAGGTTTCATGTGAAACCATTAAAAAGGCACTTTAGTGCAACTATTTACAGGATACAGTTTTTGGGCTGGCTCAGTCCTCAGCCTCTGAGTCCATTATAAGACATAATAGGGAAAAACACATATATATATATAGACTTTTCACAATATTCACATGAATTCGTTATAATCACTGCTGATATCTAATGGGTAACTTCCCTTTGGTGGTTCGCTCTGATCTACGTGGTGTAGCTTCAGGTGTATCAAGTTGCGATCTGTCTGCACTGCGTAACGGCAAACTATAGAACTGCCTTAATCTTTCTATGGATCTGGCAAGCGTACTGATGGCTGGGCGGTGTGAGTCAGCTTCACCAGGGGATCCCATAGTATGGGGCGCTGCTTCAGATGATCCTTCTTGAGATTCCACAGGTTGAGGTGTTGCTGGGATGGGTAACTCCTGAGCGGGCTCAACTGGCACCACAGGCACAACTGGAGGTAGAACTTCCTCTTGTGGCTGATAAAACTGCAACACTGGAATTATCACAGCATCTCCCAGTCTAGGCCAATCCGCAGGAAAATCTCCCAGATCTGTGTGTATGACCTCTTCCTTTCTTTCTCCTTGATTGAGGACAGGGTTCTTTTCACAACGCTTTAAGTGTTCTGGACACAATTTCAAATGATCTCTGGACACAGTGATTGTTGTTCTTCCTCCGTCCTTACTGACGACACAAACTTTTCTGTTGTCATATTTAGAATCTTGTATGACGTAGGGTTCTTGCTCCCACTGGTTATCCAATTTGTGCATCTTCCTTTTTCTTTTTAATACTACCTCTCCAGGCATCAAAGGCTTGGCAGGAGCATTTCGGTTGTAAACATCTTCCTGTTTCTCCCGTGCCTTATTGAGACTTTCCTCTACACAGATTTGTACTCTTCTGTATTGCTCTTGCCGATTGACGTCCCAGTTTTCAACGGCGTCGTCTGCCTCCGGTTCTACCACTCCAAGTTCTAGATCCATTGGTAGTCTTCCGGGCCTTGCTCTCATAAGATAGGCTGGAGTGCAGTTAGTTGAGCTTACAGGTATATGGTTATACAAATCAACCAAATCAGGTAGTAAATCCGGCCATCGATTCCTGTCTTCCAACGGTATGGATCTCAACAAATCAAGGACAATATGGTTCATTTTTTCGCAAAGACCGTTGGTTTGAGGGTGATATGGCGTTGTTCTAATTTTCTTGCACCCGTACATGTGACAGAATTCCTTGAATAAATCGGCTTCGAAAGCAGGTCCCTGATCGGTTAAGACTTGCTCCGGATACCCATGCGGTCTGCAGAAGCTTGCTTGAAAGGTTTTCGCGGCCGTCACTGCGGTCTGGTCCTTAACTGGAACAACCACCAGAAATCTGGAGTAATGGTCCACCATGGTCAAGGCGTATGAGTATCCAGATCTACTTGGCGACAATTTGACATGGTCCAGGGCCACAATCTCCAGAGGACGAGTTGTCCGGATAGGTTGCAGGGGTGCCTTCTGACTACCGTAGTCCTTTCTTCTGAGACCACAGGGTCCACAGTTCCGACACCACCTCTCGATGGAGCTGCGCATCCCTACCCAGTAGAACCGGCATCTCAACAGGGTCTCCAGCTTTCTCCAGCCAAAGTGTCCTGCTTGATCGTGGTATGCTTCCAACACCATTGGGACGTCTGCCTTGGGGACCACTATTTGCCAGACCATTTCATGGGTTCTGGGGTTGACGTATCTCCTGCACAACTTCTCACGGTATAGGAACAACCTGCTTTTCTCGTTCCACAGGAGCTTGGCTGACATAGGTGCATCCTTTTCCAAGGAGGAACCTTCCTGTTTTAACAACTCCTTGATGCGGCTGACCACTGGATCACTGTCCTGAGTCTCTTTCCAGCTGTGATGGGGTAAAGGATTTAATGTTGCACCATACTGCTTTCTGTGGACTCGATGCTCGTGGACTACCCCATTTCGATGGAACGCAGGTAGCTCAATTTCTTCCAGGTCATCCGATTCTTCTTCCGTATCAGAGTCATGCGGCATTCGGGACAACGCATCAGCATTAGCATTCTTTCGACCTGCCCGGTACTTGATAGTAAACTGGTAATTGGACAACCGAGCCATCCAACGCTGCTCCATGGCGCCCAGCTTGGCGGTTTCCAGGTGCGTTAACGGGTTGTTGTCTGTGTACGCCGTGAACTTATTGGAGGCCAGATAGTGCTTAAATCTTTCAGTAATGGCCCAGACCAGCGCCAGAAACTCCAGCTTGAAGCTGCTATAATTTTCCGGATTCCTTTCAGTTGGCCTGAGTTTTCTGCTGGCATATGCGATGACTTTTTCTTGGCCATTCTGCTTCTGACTGAGAACTGCTCCCAAACCTTCATTACTGGCGTCGGTGTACAACAGGAACGGTTGGCTGTAATCAGGATAGGTTAAGATCTCATCACCTGTTAGGATCTCTTTCATCTTTTGAAATGCTTCAGCCTGTTCCTTACCCCAATTGAAAGGAGGGTTTCTGCTCTTTAGGGATTGTCCTACTAGGAGGTCCTGTAAAGGGGCTGCCTTCTTCGTGTAATATTTCACGAATCTCCTGTAGTAACCCGTTAGTCCCAGGAACTGTCGCACTTCCTTAAGGTTCTTCGGCTCCGGCCACTTCTGGATGGCAGTGACTTTCTCTGGGTCCGGCGCTACTCCTTCCGAACTGACGATGTGCCCCAAGTATTGTACCTTCTGTTTGAGTAGATGGCATTTAGAGGGTTTCAACTTCATCCCGTACCTAGACAGGGACTCAAACACTTCTGCCAGGTGCTTCAGATGGTCCTCATATGTCTTGGAATACACGATAACGTCGTCTAGGTATAGCAGCACGGTTTCAAAATTGAGATGTCCCAGACAGTTTTCCATCACTCTCTGAAATGTTCCTGGGGCACTGCTGAGCCCAAACGGCATTCTGTCGAACTCACAGAGCCCCATTGGGGTGGTGAAAGCCGTTTTCTCACGATCCTCCTCAGCCACAGCCACTTGCCAGTAACCACTAGTCAGATCAAGGGTAGAAAAGTAGTTAGCCGTTTTCAGAGCAGCTAATGATTCCTCTATGCGTGGTAACGGGTATGCATCCTTGTGTGTTATGCGGTTCACCTGCCTGTAATCCACACACATTCTCATACTACCATCTTTCTTTTTAACCAGAACTAGAGGGGCTGCCCAGGGGCTACAACTATCCCTTATCACCCCAGCTTTCTTCATATCATTCAACATTTTTTTAGCCTTCTGATAATGAGCTGGAGGTATGGGCCTATACCGCTCTTTGATGGGAGGATGACTGCCTGTAGGGATATGATGTTGTACTCCCTTAATTATCCCAAAATCAAGTGGATTCTTGCTAAACACTTGAGCGTACTCTTGCACCACCCGTAATACCCCTTGCTTCTGGTGAGCGGGAGTGGTGTCCGTCCCAACATGGAGTTGCTGACACCATTCCGCCACCTGAGTTGCTGGGTCATTGTCCTCCGCTATTTGACAGGAGTCTAAGGACTCAGCCGGGAGAATAGAATTATTATCAACAGCATGAAGTTTAGCAATGGTTGCATAACGGGGTAAATTTACCTCATCATCTCCCCAATTGAGAAGCCGTACCGGTACTCTTCCATTCACCACTTCTACTACTCCTCTAGCAGTCATAAGTGTAGGTCTATGTTCTGAATGGTGGGGTTCTACTACAGCTTGGTAATTCTGTCCTCTCAGACCTATGGCTGCCCTGCACCAAATGATCATTTCACTCATTGGGGGTATCACAATAGGATCCGAGTCAGTGACCCGTACATTACCAATTTCGCCGTCGGTAAGCTTCGCTTGCTGCTGACACACCAGGGCCCGGATCTCTCTTTGGATTACTCCTTTCTGCCTTGGTCGGGCAATCTCAGCGAGCTGTTGGAGCAAAAACACAACTTCTCCCAAACAATTACCGATAATGTTAGTACCCAAAATTATATTTAAACCGTTCTCCTCATTTACAGTCTTTACTACCAGAAGCCCTTGGTCTTTCAACTCCTCTCTGCCCACCTTTACATCTACACATTTTGTTCCGAGTACTTCTACAGGAAGACCATTAGAAGCATACACAGTAAAGTCAAGGCTCGGAGGTTTAAGACTGTCCATTGACCAGTACTTGGTATATAGAGCATCAGGTATTAGGGTCACTTGGGACCCAGTGTCTAACAATGCTGGAACAGCAATACCATCTAGAATAATAGACAGGTAGGGTCGCCCGCCCACATACCTGCGGTTCCAGTCTAGGGGGCCTGACGGGTATTCTCCTGGGTGTTGGCCCTTGGACCCAGGTTCTGCCCGTTTAAAGGACACTGTGTAGACAGATGACCTTTCCGGTTGCAGCGGTAACAGATGATCTCTCGACGAGGAGGGTGTTGATCAGAGGTTGCTCCTGGGGGTGGCGTTGTCCTCCTCCGGGGGGGCGACGTCTTCTTTCTTCTCCGGTGCATCCACGGGACGTCTTCTGGGCAGTCAGCTAACAAGATCTTCCCTTCCTCCTCTTTCCGCAGCTGTAGGGCACTCATTACAGCAGCCAGATTTTTAGTCAGCTGGCGCACCTCTGAGCGCAGACAGTCCAATTCACTAGGAGGTGTCACCTGCGCTTTGGCTTCCGCCACTAGCGGGGAAAAGGGGGTTACTGCCGGTTCCGGAGTGACTTCAGCCTGATGATGTTGGGTTGCCACCTCGGGTTTGCCCAGGGGCCGCAGCCCTTTTATTGCCATGTCTTTTAAGGCATCAAAGGTAGCATCCGGATGATCTAAGGACCACCAATTCACAGTTCTGCGTTCCTCTTGGGATCTCAATCCCTGTATAAATTGTTCTTTCAGCATTCTATTCTCGTCGATAGCATTTAAATTGTTAATTTGCTTGAGGGCTCTCAGGGCTCCCTGTAGTCGGCAAGCGTAGTCCCGGATGCTGTCACCTGGCTGTTGTGAACAGTGATAGAAGGCCATCCGGAGATCCGTTTCTGTGCGGTCTTCAAATATGGCATGTAGCTTAAGGAAGATCGCAGGTACCGACTCCTGATCAACGGTATCCCAAGTCTCCACTTCCCTCTCAGCAGCGCCAGTTAGCTGCCCTATTAGCACAGCAGCTTTTTGTCTCTCAGGCATGGAGTACATTTCTAGGATGCTGCATAACTTCCGCTTGAAGCCTGCTAAAGTGCCTGGCCCACCGCTGTATTGGGGAAGCCATTTCGCCCCAGGCATATATGGGAGCGTTAGTGGCATGATCGGGACTACCGGACTGGGTGCAGGGCCTGCGCCCCCATCTGGCGCTACAATACCAGACGGTGCGGGATTGGGGCCTCCGGCCGGGGCCGCACTGTCAGCCGGTTGTTGTGACATCTTAGCGCCCCCTTGGTTAAACGGAGCCTACCGGTTTCAGATGCTGCTACTTCACAGGCACCGCAGTGAGAACAGGACCTTCGTCGCAGGCGCTCTGATGTCAGAGCGTTCACTTCCTGTTGCAGGACCTGCCGATGAGTCAGAGCCGGGGGCGTGTCCAAGACTTTGCGCGCTCTCTCAGGTACGCCCACCTTCTTCTCCAGCGCCTTAGGGCGCGAATCTGGCGGCAAATATGGCGGTATTTGGCGCCAAACAACAGCAACAGTCTTTTTCACCAAAACACTCCACAGGCACACAGGGCTCGCAATGCTGCAAGTTTCGGATCCTGTTCGTGACGCCAAAGTTTTGTGTCGACCCGCCACCACAATTGTGGGTTACCAGGGCAATGGGGTACTCAGAGCCGAGCCCATGGAAGTCTATGGGATTGTCACAGGTAGCTGTGGCTCGGTCTGTGGCCCTGGCGGTCTGGCGTATGTTGGGGGGAATATTTACAGGGGATAGATTTATATACAGTTCGTGACGCCACCTGTAGTCTCTGGTAATTTGTACCAGCGCTGCTGTAGATCTCTGAGGGGATGGTGATGCAGCTAGATGTCGGGTCCCCTACAGGTGGGACTCTTCCCTCAGGTCGGTAGTTAGGTAGGGATTGTGCAGGCATGCAAATCAATAACTCAGTCTCACACGGTCAGCGTCTTTCCATACCTTTACTTGCAAGATGGTAAGGCAGGTCCCAGGGAGGCTGATGGGGTTGATGGAGGATGAGCTTTGAGGCAACGGCTAAGCAAGTTAGTGGCCTCCTTTACTGTCCAATAATGATGAGTACAACCAGCTTGCAGCGTAGTTCTCTCTATAACTCCAGCTATTCCATAGCTGTACTGCCCAGTCAGATTTGTGGTGAAGCCTTCCAATTGATGAAACTAGGTTCTTGCTTTTGTCTGCGCTTGACTCAAAGTCCCTATTCCACCTGACTCCGGTTATGTACTGACTATATGGGGCTGTTTGCCGCGACCTAGGGTCCGGTAAATCTCTGGTTTTCTTACCACTATGCCTGTAGCTAATAGTGATCCTTCGGTCCCAGTGACCGGTTGCAATGTGCAGGACTTTTCCAAGCCAAAAGCACTTTTCCAATAATCTTCCTTCCACTTTGCCCTTCGATTTGCTTGACTCTTAATAGATAGTTCAGTCTGTCTTCCAGTGGGGCACAGCTCTGACTAGGCTGAGGTGAACTAGACCACCTGTACTAGCCTCCACTTTCTGAACTGCTGACGGGCTCAAACTGGACACGTCTACTCTGTCCAAGGACAGGAAACTGACTGACCAAAAATCACTCCCTTCCACACCCTGCTGGGTGTGTCAGAAGTGTACATGATGTATGAAGAGCCCTTAACCGTTACCTCTCCACTCATCCTTCTGGTATTGTGTACCAGGGCTACACACTTAGATACATCAAAACAACAAATACTGTATAGCAATTTAGCGTTTTGTTATTTGATAATTGTCATTTGCATTTTTGCCTACTAGAATTATAATTAGTTAATAAATAACAAACTTGTTCGCTGTGCCATTGAGTTTGCATATTCTGTGCCGCTGCATCCGCGTACCTGTCCAAATGCATCTTAGGGATGCGGACGCAGTGGAAAGTGGCTCAGACCTTCCACTTGAGGCCGGGGTCAGCTTTGCGAGAAACTTGCACAAGTTTCAGGCGACTCACTCGCATCAACACCCGGCACTGCCGCCGGCACTCGGACGGGAGCGTGCGGCTAAATAGAAATACATGCAGCCGCACGCTCCGGTCCGAATGACAGCGGCAGTGCCGGGTGTTGATGCGAGAGACTCGTGCGAGTTTCTCGCAAGTCTGACCCTGGCCTGAAGATATAAATGCTCAACCAGCGCTGCATGATAAGAAGCGTATTCCAGAGTACAGAACCATATTATGCTATGGATCCAAAAAATATTTTTTTCTCCTGTTAGAAACATTCTTTAGAGTTCAGATTGAAGCATAATAGAAGTCCTATAGGTCCGTAACATATCAAAGCTGCACAAGGTTTCCATGAAATGTGCACGAGCTCCGATCAACTCATGCTCCACCTTCATGTCTGTCTCGATTACTCACCTAAGTGCCTTTTCAAGTATCTCAAAGAAACTTCTCAAACACAAAGAACATAGAAGAAAGAGCATAAAAGGATGATATAAAAGCTACCTGCAAACGTCTTAAGGAATTGTGGAGGAAAATGGATGTTAAAAAAAAGTGATGGGAAAATTGTTATTGATTCTTAGGCGCACTTACATTTTGTGTTTTATTCCCGTGCAATTAACTTGAGTACATTAGGAGTTTCAATTAAGCTGAGAGCAAACAACTCCGGGGTCCTGAAATGTTTTCAGTTCTGCATATTAAAGACTGTATTGTCATGCGGGTGAAATATCGCTGGATACTTATGCATTTACAGGTAGCTGCAAATTAATCCAATTTTATAAGGTCTCTCTTGCTGCAGAAGACCCCTGTGATCAGTTACATCTCTTGGTGTTTCATTTTTCCTGCAGCACCCCCACTGGAGAAATGAAGAATTACACGGTACCTAATAAATAAATGGATTGTCCTTTTAATGTGTGGACATGTCGGGTCCTGCAAAGAGGGACACGCCGTATAATAGACATGGTTCTGTGAAGAAATCACCTTTGTGCATTCAACTCCTCTAAGTCACCCCTTCCCAACATACAGTGGCAATGGAAAGTATTCCGACCCCTTTAAATTTTTCACTCTTTGTTTCACTGCAGCCATTTGGTAAATTCAAAAAAGTTCATTTTTTCTCATTACTGTACACTCTGCACCCCATCTTGACTGCAAAAAAACAGAAATTCAGAAATTTTTGCAAATTTATTAAAAATTAAAAACTGAAATATCACATGGTCATAAGTGTTCAGACCCTTTGCTCAGTATTGAGGAGAAGCACCTTTCTGAGCTAGTACAGCCATGACTCTTCTTGGGAATGATGCAACAAGTTTTTCACCCCTGGATTTGGGGATCCTCCGCCATTCTTCCTGGCAGATCCTCTCCAGTTCCGTCAGGTTGGAGGGTGAACGTTGGTCTACAGCCATTTCCAGGTCTCTCCAGAGATGCTCAATTGGGTTTAGGTCAAGGCTCTGGCTGGGCCAGTCAAGAATGGTCACAGAGTTGTTCTGAAGCCACTCCTTTGTTATTTTAGCTGTGTGCTTGGGGTTATTGTCTTGTTGGAAGGTGAACCTCCGGCCAAGTCTGAGATCCAGAGCACTCTGGAAGAGGTTTTCATCCTGGATATCTCTGTACTTGGCCGCATTCATGTTTCCTTCAATTTCAACCAGTCGTCCTGTCCCTGCAGCTGAAAAACACCCCCATAGCATGATGCTTCCACCACCATGTTTCACTGTTGGGATTGTATTGGGCAGGTGATGAGCAGTGCCTGGTTATCTCCACACATACCGCTTAGAATTATCACCAAAAAGTTCTATCTTCATCTCATCAGATCAGAGAATCTTATTTCTCATAGTCTTGGAGCCCTTCATGTGTTGTTTAGCAAACTCTATTCGGGTTTTCATATGTCTGGCACTGAGGAGAGGCTTCTGTCTGGCCACTCTGTCATAAAGGCCCGACAGTCCATTACAACAAGGTCAAGCAGCAAACATTGGGGACAACAAAGCTACAGACCGGCAGAGGGCGAAAACGAATCTCCACTGACCGGGATGACCGTCATCTTCTTCGAATGTCAATCAGCAAAAGCAGGATGACATCAAGTGACCTACAAAAGGAATGGAAAATGGCAGCTGGGGTGAAGTGCATGGCAAGAACAGTTTGTAACAGGCTCCTAGAGGCAGGGCTCAAGTCATGTAAAGCTAGAAAAAGCCTTTCATCAGTGAAAAACAAAGGAGAGCCAGGCTGAAGTTTACCAAAGACCATAAGGATTGGACCATAGAGGAGTAAGGTAATCTTCTCTAATGAGTTTAATTTTCAGCTTTGCCCAACACCTGGTCGTCTAATGGTTAGATGGAGACCTGGAGAGGCATACAAGCCACAGTGTCTTGCACTGTGAAATTTGGTGGAGGATCAGTGATGATCTGGAGATGCGTCAACAAGGTTGGAATTGGGCAGGTTAATCTTTGCGAAGGGCGTATGAATCAGGCCGCATACAAGGTTATCCTGGAAAAACAGTTGATTCCTTCTGCTCAGGCAATGTTCCCCAACTCTGAGGACTGGTTTTTCCAGCTGGACAATGCGCCATGCCACACAGCATGTGGATGAAGGACAACCACATCAAATCCCTGTCATGGCCGCCCAATCTCCAGACCTGAACCCCATTGAAAACCTCTGGAATGTAATCAAGAGGAAGATGGATAGTCACAAGCCATCAAGCAAAGAAGAACTGGTTAAATTTTTGTACCAGGAGTGGCAAAAGGTCACCCAAAATCAGTGTGAAAGACTGGCGGAAAGTATGCCAAGACGCATGACTGCTGTGATTATCAATCATGGTTATTCCACAAAATATTGATTTCTGAACTCTTCCTGAGGTAAAACATTAGTATTGTTGTTTCTAAATGATTATGAACTTGTTTTCTTAGCATTATTTGAGGTCTGCAAGCACAGCATTTTTTTTTATTTTGACCATTTCTCATTTTCTGAAAATAAATACAAAATTTATTGCTTGGAAATTCGGAGACATGTTGTCAGTAGTTTATAGAATAAAAGAGCAATTTACATTTTACTCAAAAATATAAAGAGAAAAATCAGAGAAACTGAACATTCTGCAGTGGTCTCTAGATAGCACTATTTCTGGCTTAATAATAATCTAAAATAATCCCTCTGATCATTGCATTTCACAAAATATATATTCTTACATCACATTCACTATAGACAATGCCCCATTGCTCACACTATAGCGCTACAGGAGACCTTTGTCATTATGAAGGATTGAGCAGTTTCTGTTGCATTTTCTAATGTCCAGATCTCATGAAGTTGACTCGACCACGCACCACAATTGTGGATACCAGGGCTATGGGGTACTCGGAGCCGAGCCCATGGAAGTCTCTGGGAGTTGTCACTGGTAGCGGTGCCTCGGTCCGTGGCCCTGGCGGTCGTGCAATGGGGGATATTTACAGGGGATTATTAGGTAGTTCGTGACGCCACCTGCGGTTTCTGGTAAATTGTACCAGCGCTGCTCTAAGGACTTTCACAGGGGATGTTATGGGGCAGCTTGGTAGTAAGTCTCCCACAGGTGAGACGGGTCCCTGGAAGTCTATGAGGATGATGATGCAGGGTGCAATAAGAATTCAGTCACACACAATGTAGCTTCTTTTCATACCTTTTACTGATGATGGTTCAAGCAGATCCCGGGAAGCTGGTCGGGGTGGAGAGTGCACTTTCAGGTAGCAGCCAAGCAGGTTAGAGGCCTCCTTAACTTTCCAATATGTAGGTGAGTCTAACTTGCCTGAAGCGAAGTTAACTCTAAACTCTCCAGCTGTCTCAATAGCTGTACTGCCGGCCAACGTTGTGGTGGAGCCTTCTGAGTGATGAAACTAAGTCCTTACTTTTGTCTGCGCTTGACTCAAAGTCCCTGTTCCACCTGACTCCGGTTACGTATTGACACTTTGGGCTGCTCTCTGCGACCTGTAGTCCAGATGCCTCTGGTTTTCTTGTCACTATGCTTGAAACAATAGCAACGCTTCGGTCCCCAGTGACCGGTGATTTAGTGCAGGTAATCCAATACCTAAGGCACTGCTCTGTCTTCTCCACTGTGCCCTTCGCCCTGCTTTCCGCTCTTAACATAAGCACTGCTGCATAGAAGTCGAATCACAGATTCCCTGTTTGGGCTCGCTGAGCAGCTCTCAGTATTCTCCTAGTCCAGGACCTCTGTCAACTGAACTTCACTGTCCTGGGACAGGCGGCTGAAGTCTCTGCTCTAAACTCAGCAGGAAACCAATCTGACTGACTAACTCAGACAGGTAACTATCCAAGGGATGACTCACTCCTGAGCCTCCCGGAGCTAACTGACTGAATCACTGTCCTAAGACAGGAAGCTGAAACACCAACTATGCTGACACCCACCAAACTTATATACCCCTATGGGTGTGTCCAAATGTGAGTGACATGAGTGAATGCATATCAAGCTTTGGCTGTTACCTTCCAGTGCACTTTCCTGGATTTTCATGTGTGCCTGCGAAGCTGGGCTACACATCCCCCCTTGGTAAAACACAGCACTCCCGGGCTGTAAAAGACAAAAAAAACATTTTGTTTTGCATTAACAATAAACATTATAACTCTTCCCATCCGGGAGGTGAGGATTTCTTTAACGTTGCATTATGTACAGTAGGAAAAATACAAAAGTATCAAAATATCAAGACATTCTCATATATACAGGATACTTGTGGAGGACCCGCACCAAAAACCTCCCACGTAGGTCCTGGGTGGGCTGCAGGACTTTATTGCAGACCTCTTTCTGGGCCCCACCACACGGGTTTTTCTTCTGAGGTAGTTAATTGTAGTGGCTTTATGTAAAACCAAGACAATGCACCGAAGCGCAACTATTTACAGGATAAGTTCTGGGCTGGCACAGTCCTCAGCCTCTCAGTCCATGACATGGTTAAGGACACATATTTACATTTCACTTTATATATCTATATATATACTTCAACTTATGCAATCAACACATTCTTTTAACTTTCATATTCACATTATATTCTCACGGTATTTACCCAACCAGGGTATACTATGCAAACTTATGCACACTATGTAATTTCTTCAAAATTCCTGAACTCTCTTTACCCAGCCGGGTATTCTATTCCATATATCAAACATCAGTATACAATAATACGAAAGTGCAAAAATGGCAATTTATGTAAACGTTACATACATTTCAAGTGCAATTATGCAAACTTTCTTTTCAACTTTATACATGCTTCAATACGGTAAACCCCTGTCTGGGTCCTACCGGTCTTCACATTTTCTTGCAGACTTCAATTACATCTTCCACCCCGGGGGCTGGAACAATGCGATGCTCCTTAGAATGCATGACAAACAGGTCGTGACCTGCTATCAGGGTTTGGGTCGCAACAGTTCTTGTGCGAACCGCTAGGGGCACGCCGGGTGCTTCCTCTTTGTGGGACGCCGATTGCGTCGCTATAGGTGCCACAACATTTTGCGATTCTAACTTGGTTTGCGTTGAGTAAGCAGGAGGCGATGCTGATTGCGACATAGATTGCGATGGGCCTGCAGGGGGCGATGCTGAAGTACGGCCTGGTGCTGTGGACGCTCTGAACTGGGACGCCCCGGGACCGGCGTCGGGGACGGGGTCGCTAACGATGGACACATTCAGGGCATACCACCCTTCATGCCCCAGTGACGGGTGTAACTAACAATGTCCCCATTAATCAGGTCCCTCCCGGGATGACGATGGGCAGGTGGGATTCTACGTCCCTGCGACTGACAAAGACCCCTGGATAGAGGCCCGGTTCTCTGATGAAGCCCCAGCCCTTGCGGAGCTGGAACTCTGTAACACACCCCTGCCGCCGCGGTTCCCGCAAGGTACCTTTCTCTCTGCGCACGGTCTCCTTATCAGCGACCATCTGCTCATACTGCCGTTGTCGGTTCCGCTGCACCTCCCGCTCTTCCTCCTGTCGGCGTCGCTGCTCCTCTTTGCGACACTGCATCTCTTTTTCCCACTGGACGGCATACGTGATGTCATCGATACGCTCCATCTCGTCCCAGTTGACTTCTGGCAACGATGGGCAGGAACCCTCCGGTGTCCCCGCCGGGGAACGGTAATCCGCTGCGGCCTCCTGACCTGGCTGGCTCTCAGGGATGGGCAGGACCTCCTCAGCCTCCTTCGCCTCCACCGCTCCATCGGTGGGATCAGGTACAGCATATCTGGTGTCCGCCTCCAGTCGCTCTGCAGCCTTTTTCATCAGGGCCTTTGGATAATCCAGTGATAGAGGGGTATCAAGAGACGGTATTTCACTTGTGGGAGAGAACATGGCGTCCCACAGCAGCCGCTGTGTTTGGGTGCGCCAGCGTCTCTCCGTCTCTTGTCGAATTGCACGATTCTGCAGCTTCTTCTTCAGCTCTGCGTTCTCCCTCTGCAGCTCCATCATGGCGGGGTCGGTGTCCTGATCTGGGGACAGCTCCGGCACAGGCAGACAGTCCTCCGGTACTGGACACTGATTCTCCTGTCCTTCCGCCATCTCGGTCCAGGTCTCACTGTGGTATCCAACAGGAACATTCTGGTCCTTTCCGTGGAGGCGGGATTTGCGTCTCCTCCTCTTCGCATAGAGGATGAAGAGGAGGCGTATTTCTTTTGCAGTGGGGCTGGATCGCACATTGTAGTAGGCCTTGGAGAGGGCGGCCATAACTTTTCGCGCTTCAGGGGGGTACACGCCCACGAAGGCACGCCCACCTTCTTCACCAGCGCCTCAGGGCGCCAACTTGGCGGCAAAATGGCGGTATTTTGGCGCCAATAGTGACATACAGCAAACAGTTCATTTTAGGCACACAGGGCTTACAATCTTGTAAGTTTCGGATCCTGTTCGTGACGCCAAAGTTGACTCGACCACGCACCACAATTGTGGATACCAGGGCTATGGGGTACTCGGAGCCGAGCCCATGGAAGTCTCTGGGAGTTGTCACTGGTAGCGGTGGCTCGGTCCGTGGCCCTGGCGGTCGTGCAATGGGGGATATTTACAGGGGATTATTAGGTAGTTCGTGACGCCACCTGCGGTTTCTGGTAAATTGTACCAGCGCTGCTCTAAGGACTTTCACAGGGGATGTTATGGGGCAGCTTGGTAGTAAGTCTCCCACAAGTGAGACGGGTCCCTGGAAGTCTATGAGGATGATGATGCAGGGTGCAATAAGAATTCAGTCACACACAAGGTAGCTTCTTTTCATACCTTTTACTGATGATGGTTCAAGCAGATCCCGGGAAGCTGGTCGGGGTGGAGAGTGCACTTTCAGGTAGCAGCCGAGCAGGTTAGAGGCCTCCTTAACTTTCCAATATGTAGGTGAGTCTAACTTGCCTGAAGCGAAGTTAACTCTAAACTCTCCAGCTGTCTCAATAGCTGTACTGCCCGGCCAATGTTGTGGTGGAGCCTTCTGAGTGATGAAACTAAGTCCTTACTTTTGTCTGCGCTTGACTCAAAGTCCCTGTTCCACCTGACTCCGGTTACGTATTGACACTTTGGGCTGCTCTCTGCGACCTGTAGTCCAGATGCCTCTGGTTTTCTTGTCACTATGCTTGAAACAATAGCAACGCTTCGGTCCCCAGTGACCGGTGATTTAGTGCAGGTAATCCAATACCTAAGGCACTGCTCTGTCTTCTCCACTGTGCCCTTCGCCCTGCTTTCCGCTCTTAACATAAGCACTGCTGCATAGAAGTCGAATCACAGATTCCCTGTTTGGGCTCGCTGAGCAGCTCTCAGTATTCTCCTAGTCCAGGACCTCTGTCGACTGAACTTCACTGTCCTGGGACAGGCGGCTGAAGTCTCTGCTCTAAACTCAGCAGGAAACCAATCTGACTGACTAACTCAGACAGGTAACTATCCAAGGGATGACTCACTCCTGAGCCTCCCGGAGCTAACTGACTGAATCACTGTCCTAAGACAGGAAGCTGAAACACCAACTATGCTGACACCCACCAAACTTATATACCCCTATGGGTGTGTCCAAATGTGAGTGACATGAGTGAATGCATATCAAGCTTTGGCTGTTACCTTCCAGTGCACTTTCCTGGATTTTCATGTGTGCCTGCGAAGCTGGGCTAAACAAATACATCGACCTTCCCAGCAGATCTTTATGTGATGTTCAAGGTTTAATTCACTAGATTGTAGGATGTATAAAGCGCTGATAAATGGCGCTAACGAAACACACAGGGGTCGGTGCAGGAATCGGAGGAAAGATTAGATGAGGCTCTGACCTTCTGGCGGGATTAGTGGTTTGCATAGAAAGGCTAGTGAAGGTGGTTTAGGCTCTGATCATATCTAAGCCATGTGTCGGAGGTATAATAGCGGAGTCGTGTAGCACAACTATTGGGGAAGATTTCATATGAGCGATCGGTGTATAAAACCCTTCATTATCAGCAGCATGTGCCCTGGTACTGAAGGCTCTGTGACTGGTACTGAGGTGCTGTGGCTCATACAGAGATGCTGTGAGTGGTACTTAGGGTTTGGGACTGATACTAAGGGCTATGTGACTGGTACTGATGACTCTATGACTGATACTGATGACTCTGTAACTGATACTGAGGGCTATGTGACTGATACTGAGGGCTATGTGACTGGTACTGATGACTCTATGACTGATACTGATGACTCTGTGACTGGTACTGATGACTCTATGACTGATACTGATGACTCTGTGACTGGTTCTTAGGACCCTGTGACTGGTTCTTAGGACCCTGTGACTGATACTAATGACTCTGTGACTGATACTGAGGGCTATGTGACTGATACTGAGGGCTCTGTGACTGATACTGAGGGCTCTGTGACTGATACTGAGGGCTATGTGACTGATACGGATGACTCTGTGACTGATACTGAGGGCTCTGTGACTGATACTGAGGGCTCTGTGACTGATATTGACGGCTATGTGACTGGTACTGAGGGCTCTGTGACTGATACTGAGGGCTCTGTGACTGATACTGAGGGCTCTGTGACTGATACTGAGGGCTCTGTGACTGATACTGAGGGCTATGTGACTGGTACTGAGAGCTCTGTGACTGATATTGACGGCTATGTGACTGATACTGAGAGCTCTGTGACTGATACTGAGGGCTCTGTGACTGATACTGAGGGCTATGTGACTGATACTTATGGCTCTGTGACTGGTACTGAGGGCTCTGTGACTGATACTGAGGGCTCTGTGACTGGTACTGAGAGCTCTGTGACTGATATTGACGGCTATGTGACTGATACTGAGGGCTCTGTGACTGATACTGAGGGCTCTGTGACTGATACTGAGGGCTATGTGACTGATACTTATGGCTCTGTGACTGGTACTGAGGGCTCTGTGACTGATACTGAGGGCTCTGTGACTGATATTGACGGCTATGTGACTGATACTGAGGGCTCTGTGACTGATACTGAGGGCTCTGTGACTGATACTGAGGGCTATGTGACTGATACTTATGGCTCTGTGACTGGTACTGAGGGCTCTGTGACTGATACTGAGGGCTCTGTGACTGATACTGAGGGCTCTGTGACTGATATTGACGGCTATGTGACTGATACTGAGGGCTCTGTGACTGATACTGAGGGCTCTGTGACTGATACTGAGGGCTATGTGACTGATACTTATGGCTCTGTGACTGGTACTGAGGGCTCTGTGACTGATACTGAGGGCTATGTGACTGATACTGAGGGCTCTGTGACTGATACTGAGGGCTCTGTGACTGATACTGAGGACTCTGTGACTGATACTGAGGGCTCTGTGACTGATACTGAGGGCTGTGTGACTGATACTGAGGGCTATGTGTGAGTCGCACAACACCAGGGTTATGGGGTACTCGGCACCGAGCCCGTTAACTTCAATGGGGGAATAGGTCACGGGTAGCGCAGCTCGGTCCGTTGCCTGGGCGCTCATTCAAAGGGGGATATTTACAGGGGATTGTAGTAATTGTTTGTGACGCCACCTGTGGTTTCTGATCAGGGTGACCAGCGCTGCAAGGTGAATCCTCTGAGGGGTTGTTGTTTGGCAGAAGGTGTTAAGTCTCCCACAGGCGAGACTGGATCCTTCAGGGTAAATGGCGGTGCAGGCAATAAGGCAGACACACACAAGTCAGTCTCTTTCCATACCTTTACTGGTGGTATTGTTGTGACCACGCACCACAATTGTGGGTTACCAGAGCAATGGGGTACTCAGAGCCGAGCCCATGGAAGTCTATGGGGTTGTCACAGGTAGCGCTGGCTCGGTCTGTGGCCCTGGCGGTCAGGCGTATGTTGGGGGGTATATTTACAGGGGATAGGTATATATACAGTTCGTGACGCCACCTGTAGTTCTCTGATCACTAAGACCAGCGCTGCTGTAGATCTCTGAGGGATGGTGTGGCAGCTAGATGTCGGGTCCCCTACAGGTGGGACTCTTCCCTCAGGGCTATGATGATGACGATGTTGTGCAGGGATACAATTAAATGAAACAGTCTCACACATCAAAGCTTCTTTCCATACCTTTTACTTCAAGTTGTTCAGGCAGGTCCCGGGAAGCTGATGAGGTAGATGGAGGATGAGTTTTGAGGTAACGGCAGAGCAGTTTAGGGGCCTCCTTTACTTTCCAATATGATGAGTCCAACCTGCATAGAGCTAAGTTCACTCTGATTTCTCCAGCTTCTCCAAAGCTGTACTGCCCAGTCAGTTTTGTGGTCGGAGCCTTCTGGTGATGGAACTAGGTTCTTGTTTTTGCTGATCAGGCTCAAAGTTCCTATTCCACCGGACCCCTGTTACGTACTGACACTCCAAGGACTGCTTGCTGCGACCTAAGGTCCAGTAAGACTCTGGTTTTTCTATCACTATGCCTAAAGCTATAGTGACACTTCGGTCGCCAGTGACCAGTGAGCAATGTGCAGGATAATCCAATCCTTAAGGCAACTCTTAGAATCCTTTTCCTCTGCGCCCTTCGACCTGCTCACTCTCTCAATATCAGCACTGACTAGGCTAGGATAATATTTGGTTATCCGTACTAGCCTCCACTACTGTACTGTCTCTTTGTATCGACAGGAATCTTGGTTCCCCAACAGGCACTAGTCCTGACTCCCTCCACTCTCTCAGGAGAACTTCAGACTCTCTTGTGCTAAAAAGGCCACTCCCCTCTACACCCTGCTGGGTGTGTCTGAAGTGGGTATGCCTCATGTAGAACCCTTAACCGTTACCTCTCCACTCATCCTCCTGGTATTGTGTGCCTTACATACCAGGGCTACACATTCCCCCATGGTAAAATACAGCACTCCCGGGCTGTGAAATATAAGAAGAAATTTTGTTTTTCATTAACAATAAACATTAACTCTTCCCATCCGGGAGGTAAGGATTTCTTAAACGTTGCCATATGTACAGTAAGAAAATACAAAAAGTATTAAAGCATCAAGGCATTCAATATATACACAGTATTCTTGTGAAGGACCCGCACCAAACCTTCAACGTGGGTCCTGGGTGGGCTGCAGGACATCTGGCTGCAGACCTCGCTCAGTGCCACACCACACGGGTTTTATGTTCAGAGGTAATAGTTACAGTTTGATATAGAACCAAGAAAATGCATAAAATGCAACTATATACAAAGATAAGTTCTGGGCTGGCATAGTCCACAGCCACAAAGTCCATGTCATAATAAAAGGACACATAAATATACTTTTCACTTTAATATTTACATTATTTTACTCGAATTATTGTTGATATCGAATGGGTATCTTCCCTTTCGTGGCTCGCTCTGATCTACGTGGAGTAGCTTCAGGTATATTAATCTGTGATCTATCTGCACTGCGTAACGGCAAACTATAGAACTGTCTCAATCTTTCTATGGATCTGGCAAGCGTACTGATGGCTGGGCGGTGTGAGTCAGCTTCACCAGGGGATCCCATAGCATGGGGCGCTGCTTCTGTTGGTCCTTCCTGAGATTCTGTAGACTGAGGTGTTGCTGGAGTAGGTAACTCCTGAACTGGCTCAACCGACACCATGGGCATAACTGGAGGTAGAACTTCCTCTTGTGGCTGATAAAACTGCAACACCGGAATTATTACCGCATCTCCCAGTCTCGGCCAATCTGCAGGGAAATCTCCCAGATCCGTGTGTATGACCTCTTCTTTTCTTTCTTCTTGATTGATGACAGAGTTCTCTTCACGAAACTTTAAGGGTTCCGGGCACAATTTCAAATGGTCTCTGGACACAGTGGATATTGTTCTTCCTCCGTCCTTACTGATGATACAAACTTTTCTGTTGTCATATTTAGAATCTTGTACAACGTAGGGTTCTTGTTCCCACTGGTTATCCAATTTGTGCATTTTCCTTTTCCTTTTCAATACCACTTCTCAGGCATCAAAGGCTTGGCAGGAGCATTCCTGTTGTAAATATCTTCCTGTTTCTCCCGTGCCTTGTTGAGACTTTCTTCTACACAGACTTGCACTCGTCTGTACTGCTCTTGCCGATTGATGTCCCAGTTTTCAACGGCGTCGTCTGCCTCCGGTTCTACCACTCCAAGTTCTAAATCCATTGGTAGTCTTCCGGGCCTTGCTCTCATAAGATAGGCTGGAGTGCAGTTAGTGGAACTTACAGGTATATGGTTATACAAGTCAACCAAATCAGGTAGTAAGTCCGGCCATCGATTTCTGTCTTCCAACGGTATGGATTTCAACAAATCAAGGACAATGTGGTTCATTTTCTCGCAAAGACCGTTGGTTTGAGGGTGGTATGGTGTTGTTCTAATTTTCTTGCACCCATACATGTGACAGAATTCCTTGAATAAATCAGCTTCGAAAGCAGGTCCTTGATCGGTTAATACTTGCTCCGGATACCCATGCGGTCTACAGAAGCTTGCTTGAAAGGTTTTTGCTGCCGTCACTGCTGTCTGATCCTTAACTGGAACAACCACCAGAAATCTAGAGTAATGGTCCACCATGGTCAAGGCGTATGAGTATCCAGATCTACTTGGCGACAGTTTGACGTGGTCCAGGGCCACAATCTCCAGGGGGCGAGTCGTCCGGATAGGTTGCAGGGGTGCCTTCTGACTACCGTAGTCCTTTCTTCTGAGACCACAGGGTCCACAGTTCCGACACCACCTCTCGATGGAGCTGCGCATCCCTACCCAGTAGAACCGGCACCTCAACAGGGTCTCCAGCTTTCTCCAGCCAAAGTGTCCTGCTTGATCATGGTATGCTTCCAACACCATTTGGACGTCTGCCTTGGGGACCACTATCTGCCAGACCATCTCGTGGGTCCTGGGGTTGACGTATCTCCTGCACAACTTCTCACGGTATAGGAACAACCGGCTTCTCTCGTTCCACAGGAGCTTTGCTGACATAGGTGCATCCTTTTCCAAGGAGGAACCTTCCTGTCTTAACAACTCCTTGATACGGCTGACCACTGGATCGCTGTCCTGAGTCTCTTTCCAGCTGTGATGGGGTAAAGGATTTAACGTTGCACCATACTGCTTTCTGTAGACTCGATGCTCGTGGACTACCCCATTTCGATGGAACGCAGGTAGCTCAATTTCTTCCAGGTCGTCCGATTCTTCTTCCGTGTCAGAGTCATGCGGCATTCGGGACAATGCGTCGGCATTAGCATTCTTTCGGCCTGCCCGGTACTTGATAGTAAACTGGTAATTGGACAACCGAGCCATCCAACGCTGCTCCATGGCGCCCAGCTTGGCGGTTTCCAGGTGCGTTAAGGGGTTGTTGTCTGTAAACGCAGTGAACTGGTTGGAGGCCAGATAATGCTTAAATCTTTCAGTAATGGCCCAGACCAGCGCCAGAAACTCCAGCTTGAAGCTGCTATAATTTTCCGGATTCCTCTCAGTTGGCCTGAGTTTTCTGCTGGCATATGCGATGACTTTTTCTTGGCCATTCTGCTTCTGACTGAGAACTGCTCCCAAACCTTCATTACTGGCGTCGGTGTACAGCAGGAACGGTTGGCTGTAATCAGGATAGGTTAATATCTCATCACCCGTGAGGATCTCTTTCATCTTTTGGAATGCTTCAGCCTGTTCCTTACCCCAATTAAAGGGAGGGTTTCTGCTCTTTAGGGATTGTCCTACTAGGAGGTCCTGTAGAGGGGCTGCCTTCTTCGTGTAATCTTTCACGAACCTTCTGTAGTAACCCGTGAGTCCCAGGAACTGTCGCACTTCCTTGAGGTTCTTCGGCTCCGGCCACTTCTGGATGGCAGTGACTTTCTCTGGGTCCGGCGCTACTCCTTCCGAACTGACGATGTGCCCCAAGTATTGTACCTTCTGTTTGAGTAGATGGCATTTTGAGGGTTTCAACTTCATCCCGTACCTGGACAGGGATTCAAATACTTCTGCCAGGTGCTTCAGATGGTCCTCATATGTCTTGGAGTACACGATGACGTCGTCTAAGTATAGCAGCACGGTTTCAAAATTGAGATGTCCCAGACAGTTTTCCATCACTCTCTGAAATGTTCCTGGGGCACTACTGAGCCCAAACGGCATTCTGTCGAACTCACAGAGCCCCATTGGGGTGGTGAAAGCCGTTTTCTCACGATCCTCCTCAGCCACAGCCACTTGCCAGTAACCACTAGTCAGATCAAGGGTAGAAAAGTAGTTAGCCGTTTTCAGAGCAGCTAATGATTCCTCTATACGTGGTAACGGGTATGCGTCCTTATGTGTTATGCGATTCACCTGCCTGTAATCCACACACATTCTCAAGCTACCATCTTTTTTTCTAACCAGGACTAGAGGTGCTGCCCAGGGACTACAACTATCCCTGATTACTCCGGTTCATCCACGGGACGTCTTCTGGGCAATCAGCTAATAAGATCTTCCCTTCTTCCTCTTTCCGCAGCTGCAGGGCACTCATCACAGCAGCCAGATTTTTAGTCAGCTGGCGCACCTCTGAGCGCAGACAGTCCAATTCACTAGGGGGTGTCGCCTGCGTTTTGGTTTCTGCCACTAGCGGGGAAAAGGGGGGTACTGCCGGTTCCAGAGTGACTTCACCCTGATGATGTTGGGTTGCCACTTCAGGTTTGCCCAGGGGTCGCAGCCCTTTTATTGCCATGTCCTTTAGGGCATCAAAGGTAGCATCCGGATGATCTAAGGACCACCAGTTTACAGTTCTGCGTTCCTCTTGGGATCTCAATCCCTGTATAAATTGCTCTTTCAGCATCTTATTCTCATCGATAGCATTTAAATTATTAATCTGCTTAAGGGCTCTCAGGGCTCCTCGTAGTCGGCAAAATGGCGGATTTTAGCGCCAAAAATAGCAAACAGTCCTTTTTCACAAAAACACCTCCACAGGCACACAGGGTTCGCAATTTTGCGAGTTTCGCATCCTGTTCGTGACGCCAAGTTTTTGTTGTGACCACGCACCACAATTGTGGGTTACCAGAGCAATGGGGTACTCAGAGCCGAGCCCATGGAAGTCTATGGGGTTGTCACAGGTAGCGCTGGCTCGGTCTGTGGCCCTGGCGGTCAGGCGTATGTTGGGGGGTATATTTACAGGGGATAGGTATATATACAGTTCGTGACGCCACCTGTAGTTCTCTGATCACTAAGACCAGCGCTGCTGTAGATCTCTGAGGGGATGGTGTGGCAGCTAGATGTCGGGTCCCCTACAGGTGGGACTCTTCCCTCAGGGCTATGATGATGACGATGTTGTGCAGGGATACAATTAAATGAAACAGTCTCACACATCAAAGCTTCTTTCCATACCTTTTACTTCAAGTTGTTCAGGCAGGTCCCGGGAAGCTGATGAGGTAGATGGAGGATGAGTTTTGAGGTAACGGCAGAGCAGTTTAGGGGCCTCCTTTACTTTCCAATATGATGAGTCCAACCTGCATAGAGCTAAGTTCACTCTGATTTCTCCAGCTTCTCCAAAGCTGTATTGCCCAGTCAGTTTTGTGGTCGGAGCCTTCTGGTGATGGAACTAGGTTCTTGTTTTTGCTGATCAGGCTCAAAGTTCCTATTCCACCGGACCCCTGTTACGTACTGACACTCCAAGGACTGCTTGCTGCGACCTAAGGTCCAGTAAGACTCTGGTTTTTCTATCACTATGCCTAAAGCTATAGTGACACTTCGGTCGCCAGTGACCAGTGAGCAATGTGCAGGATAATCCAATCCTTAAGGCAACTCTTAGAATCCTTTTCCTCTGCGCCCTTCGACCTGCTCACTCTCTCAATATCAGCACTGACTAGGCTAGGATAATATTTGGTTATCCGTACTAGCCTCCACTACTGTACTGTCTCTTTGTATCGACAGGAATCTTGGTTCCCCAACAGGCACTAGTCCTGACTCCCTCCACTCTCTCAGGAGAACTTCAGACTCTCTTGTGCTAAAAAGGCCACTCCCCTCTACACCCCTGCTGGGTGTGTCTGAAGTGGGTATGCCCCATGTAGAACCCTTAACCGTTACCTCTCCACTCATCCTCCTGGTATTGTGTGCCTTACATACCAGGGCTACACATTATCTGCAGGTATGTCCCGGGAAGCTGCTCAGGGTGGAGGATGCACATCCAGGTAATCACTGAGTAGGTTTAAGGCCTCCTTACTTCTTAATGTGTGAGTTTCCAACCTGCATGAAGCTAAGTTCAACTCTGTATAGAGCAGCTACGCCCGGCCGACATTGTGGTGGAGCCTTCTTTTGGCAAGAACTGAGTCTATGTGCTGATCAGGCCCGACTCCTGTTCTCCCTGACCCCCGGGTTTCGTATCAACACTATAGGGCCCCTCTGCGACTTGAAGTCCAGCAGGGATTCCGGTTTTCTCCCACTAGCCGTGAAGGTTCTAGCAAACTTCGGACCCGGTGTCCGGTTGTGCAGAGTGGAGGCAGCTATCGTTGCTGTATCGCCTCGGTCACTCTTTCCCTTTTGTCACCACTCGCCCGTCGCCCTACTCTCACCCTTAACATAAGCACGGGTAACAGTAGGTGTAGTCAAGTCATCAGCTTCCTTCCTTCCACAGCTCACTGACCGTTTCTCAGTCGACTCGATGTTATGATAACTGTAGTCCCCTTCCTTCTTCTCCTTCATAGACTCTGTCCAGAGCAGCTCTCAGGACCTTCCGTCAGACTGAATTCACGCTCGCTCCGAGAGTCACTTTCCACATTCCTTGGAACTAACAGTCAGACCGTTCTGAGGTAACAGCTTGTCTTTCCTCCTCTGTCTCATCTGACAGGAATCAACACTAGCAAAGACTGAACACACTCCTCGCTCAGACTGAGCTCTGACTAGAATCCTCTCACTCTGGTGTTCTGAGGAGATCTGAACTGTCTGAGGTACAACCAACAACTAGAATGGCTGTCTGGCTAGAATGCCTACTGCTGCGTCTCTCCACACCCCTATATACCTGAATCTAAAGGGCTCCCTCTGGTGGCTCCTGGGAAATGTGAAGTGTGAATGAATATCAGGTGTTTGTGAATTACCTTTCTGTGCATTCTCCAGGAAACATGGGTACCAAGCGCAGCTGGGCCACACATGTGACTGATACTGAGGGCCTGTGACTGATACTGAGGGCTATGTGACTGATACTGAGGGCTCTGTGACTGATACTGATGACTCTGTGACTGATACTTAGGGCTATGTGACTGATACTGAGGGCTCTATGACTGATACTGATGACTCTGTGACTGATACTGAGGGCTCTGTGACTGATACTGAGGGCTCTGTGACTGATACTGAGGGCTATGTGACTGATACTGATGACTCTGTGACTGATACTGATGGCTCTGTGACTGATACTGAGGGCCTGTGACTGATACTGAGGGCTATGTGACTGATACTGAGGGCTCTGTGACTGATACTGAGGGCTATGTGACTGATACTGAGGACTCTGTGACTGATACTGAGGGCTCTGTGACTGATACTGAGGGCTCTGTGACTGATATTGACGGCTATGTGACTGATACTGAGGGCTATGTGACTGATACTGATGACTCTGTGACTGATACTGATGACTCTGTGACTGATACTGAGGGCTATGTGACTGATGCTGAGGGCTCTGTGACTGATACTGAGGGCTATGTGACTGATACTGAGGGCTATGTGACTGATACTGAGGGCTATGTGACTGATACTGAGGGCTATGTGACTGATACTGAGGGCTCTGTGACTGATACTGAGGACTCTGTGACTGATACTGAGGGCTATGTGACTGGTACTGAGGGCTCTGTGACTGATACTGAGGGCTATGTGACTGATACTGAGGGCTATGTGACTGATACTGAGGGCTCTGTGACTGATGCTGAGGGCTCTGTGACTGATACTGAGGGCTCTGTGACTGATACTGAGGGCTCTGTGACTGATACTGATGACTCTGTGACTGATACTGAGGGCTATGTGACTGATACTGAGGGCTATGTGACTGATGCTGAGGGCTCTGTGACTGATACTGAGGGCTATGTGACTGATACTGAGGGCTATGTGACTGATACTGAGGGCTATGTGACTGATACTGAGGGCTATGTGACTGATACTGAGGGCTCTGTGACTGATACTGAGGACTCTGTGACTGATACTGAGGGCTATGTGACTGGTACTGAGGGCTCTGTGACTGATACTGAGGGCTATGTGACTGATACTGAGTGCTATGTGACTGATACTGAGGGCTCTGTGACTGATGCTGAGGGCTCTGTGACTGATGCTGAGGGCTCTGTGACTGATACTGAGGGCTCTGTGACTGATACTGAGGGCTATGTGACTGATACTGAGGGCTATGTGACTGATACTGAGGCATGGGCGTACCCACCGTGGGGCAGGGGGGGGCAGTTGCCCCCCCCTAGGAGCAGGGGCGCGCCGTGCCAAGATGAGGGCATCAGCATCAGCCGCCCCTTTAAAAGGTGCTTCTGGGCTCGCTGGCTGCGACGCACATGCCACATACTAGACTGTATGGGCTCTTTCAAGGTGTGACATCGTTCCCGGGGGCGTGTCATACCAATAGGGGGCGTGTTCTGCAAAGCCAGGAAGAGAAGCAGACATTAGACACTGGTTTCTGCAGTCTGATGCCGGCGTCTGTGGCTGCAGGAGGGAAATCTGAGGTCAGAGTCCTCAGTGACACATAGGAGGATTTATTAATTAATGGGTTAATGTCTCCTTAGATTTTTGGTTGACTGGGACTAATAACTTGGGGCTGTGTAGTGTGGTTTGAGGGGGTGAATGCACGCTTGTGCGGTCTGATTGTGCCCCGAGGTGTTAATGCACACTTGTGGGGTCTGTGTGTGCTCCTATGGGGTTTAATGCACGCTTGCGGGGTCTGTGTGTGCTCCTAGAGGGTTATGCATGGAGACCATACAGTATATATACCTGACAGCGGCCCATACAGTCTATACCTACAGTAATATATACCTGACAGGAGCCCATACAGTCTATATCTACAGTAATATATACCTGACAGGAGCCCATACAGTCTATATCTACAGTAATATATACCTGACAGGAGCCTGTACAGTCTGTATCTACAGTAATATATACCTGACAGGAGCCTGTACAGTCTATATCTACAATAATATACACCTGACAGGAGCCTATACAGTGTATATCTACAATAGAATATACCTGACAGGAGCCTGTACAGTCTATATTACAATAATATATACCTGACAGGAGCCCATACAGTCTATATCTACAGTAATATATACCTGACAGGAACCTGTACAGTCTATATCTACAGTAATATATACCTGACAGGAGCCTGTACAGTCTGTATCTACAGTAATATATACCTGACAGGAGCCCGTACAGTCTATATCTACAATAATATATACCTGACAGGAGCCCATACAGTCTATATCTACAGTAATATATACCTGACAGGAGCCCATACAGTCTATATCTACAGTAATATTATACCTGTCAGGAGCCCGTACAGTCTATATATACAGTATATATACCTGACAGCGGCCCATACAGTCTATACCTACAGTAATATATACCTGACAGGAGCCCATACAGTCTATATCTACAGTAATATATACCTGACAGGAGCCCATACAGTTCTATATCTACAGTAATATATACCTGACAGGAGCCTGTACAGTCTGTATCTACAGTAATATATACCTGACAGGAGCCTGTACAGTCTATATCTACAATAATATACACCTGACAGGAGCCTATACAGTGTATATCTACAATAGAATATACCTGACAGGAGCCTGTACAGTCTATATCTACAATAATATATACCTGACAGGAGCCCATACAGTCTATATCTACAGTAATATATACCTGACAGGAACCTGTACAGTCTATATCTACAGTAATATATACCTGACAGGAGCCCATACAGTCTATATCTACAATAATATACACCTGACAGGAGCCCGTACAGTCTATATCTACAGTAATATATACCTGACAGGAGCCCATACAGTCTATATCTACAGTAATATATACCTGACAGGAGCCCATACAGTCTATATCTACAGTAATATATACCTGACAGGAGCCCATACAGTCTATATCTACAGTAATATATACCTGACAGGAGCCCATACAGTCTATATCTACAGTAATATATACCTGACAGGAGCCTATACAGTGTATATATACAGTAATATATACCTGACAGGAGCCCATACAGTCTATACCTACAGTAATGTATACCTGACAGGAGCCCATACAGTCTATATCTACAGTAATATATACCTGACAGGAGCCCGTACAGTCTATATCTACAGTAATATATACCTGACAGGAGCCCATACAGTCTATATCTACAGTAATATATACCTGACAGGAGCCCATACAGTCTATATATACAGTAATATATACCTGACAGGAGATCGTACAGTCTATATCTACAGTAATATATACCTGACAGGAGCCCATACAGTCTATATCTACAATAATATATACCTGACAGGAGCCCGTACAGTCTATATATACAGTAATATATACCTGACAGGAGCCCATACAGTCTATATCTACAGTAATATATACCTGACAGGAGCCCATACAGTCTATATCTACAGTAATATATACCTGTCAGGAGCCCGTACAGTCTATATATACAGTAATATATACCTGACAGGAGCCCATACAGTCTATATCTACAGTAATATATACCTGACAGGAGCCCATACAGTCTATATCTACAGTAATATATACCTGACAGGAGCCCGTACAGTCTATATCTACAATAATATATACCTGACAGGAGCCTATACAGTGTATATCTACAGTAATATATACCTGACAGGAGCCCATACAGTCTATACAGTAATATATACCTGACAGGAGCCCATACAGTCTATATCTACAGTAAATATACCTGACAGGAGCCCATACAGTCTATATCTACAGTAATATATACCTGACAGGAGCCCATACAGTCTATATATACAGTAATATATACCTGACAGGAGATCGTACAGTCTATATCTACAGTAATATATACCTGACAGGAGCCCATACAGTCTATATCTACAATAATATATACCTGACAGGAGCCCGTACAGTCTATATATACAGTAATATATACCTGACAGGAGCCCATACAGTCTATATCTACAGTAATATATACCTGACAGGAGCCCATACAGTCTATATCTACAGTAATATATACCTGACAGGAGCCCGTACAGTCTATATATACAGTAATATATACCTGACAGGAGCCCATACAGTCTATATCTACAGTAATATATACCTGACAGGAGCCCATACAGTCTATATCTACAGTAATATATACCTGACAGGAGCCCGTACAGTCTATATCTACAATAATATATACCTGACAGGAGCCTATACAGTCTATATCTACAGTAATATATACCTGACAGGAGCCCATACAGTCTATACAGTAATATATACCTGACAGGAGCCCATACAGTCTATATCTACAGTAATATATACCTGACAGGAGCCCATACAGTCTATATCTACAGTAATATATACCTGACAGGAGCCCATACAGTCTATATATACAGTAATATATACCTGACAGGAGATCGTACAGTCTATATCTACAGTAATATATACCTGACAGGAGCCCATACAGTCTATATCTACAATAATATATACCTGACAGGAGCCCGTACAGTCTATATATACAGTAATATATACCTGACAGGAGCCCATACAGTCTATATCTACAGTAATATATACCTGACAGGAGCCCATACAGTCTATATCTACAGTAATATATACCTGACAGGAGCCCGTACAGTCTATATATACAGTAATATATACCTGACAGGAGCCCATACAGTCTATATCTACAGTAATATATACCTGACAGGAGCCCATACAGTCTATATCTACAGTAATATATACCTGACAGGAGCCCGTACAGTCTATATCTACAATAATATATACCTGACAGGAGCCTATACAGTGTATATCTACAGTAATATATACCTGACAGGAGCCCATACAGTCTATACAGTAATATATACCTGACAGGAGCCCATACAGTCTATATCTACAGTAATATATACCTGACAGGAGCCCATACAGTCTATATCTACAGTAATATATACCTGACAGGAGCCCATACAGTCTGTAACTACAATAATATATACCTGACAGGAGCCCGTACAGTCTATATCTACAATAATATATACCTGACAGGAGGCCGTACAGTCTATATCTACAGTGATATATACCAGACAGGAGCCCGTACAGTCTATATCTACAGTAATATACACCTGACAGGAGCCCATACAGTCTATATCTACAATAATATATACCTGACAGGAGCCCGTACAGTCTATATCTACAGTAATATATACCTGACAGGAGCCCGTACATTCTATATCTTCAGTAATATATATCTGACATACAGGTGCTGGGCTGTGGCTGATGTATATACAGGGGCTGGGCTGGGTCTGGTGACGTATACAGGGGCTGGGCTGGGGCTGATGTATATAACAGGGGCTGGGCTGGGTCTGGTGACGTATACAGGGGCTGGGCTGGGACTGATGTATATACAGGGGCTGGGCCTGGTGACGTATACAGGGGCTGGGCTGGGGCTGATGTATATACAGGTCCTGGGCTGGTGTCGGTATACAGGGGCTGGCCTGGTGGTGATTTATATACAGGTGCTGGGGCTGATGTATATACAGGTGCTGGGCTGGTGATGTATATACAGATCCGACCGTCCTACCGTCCTGGGCTGGGGCTAGTGACGTATACAGAGACTGGCCTGGTGGTGATGTATATACAGGGGCTGGCCTGGTAGTGATGTATATACAGGGGCTGGGCTGGGGCTGATGTATATACAGGTGCTGGTCTGGGGCACATTATTAAAAGAAGGAGACAATGATGGGGCATATAACTACAAGAAGGAGACAATGATGGGGCATATTACTACAAGAAGGAGACAATGATTGGGCATATTACTACAAGAAGGGGACAATGATGGGGTATATTTCAGGGTGGAATCTGCTTGCATTCCATGCTTAAATCTATCTATCTATCTATCTATTATTATCTATCTATCTATCTATCTATCTATCTATCTATCATATCTATCTATCTATCTAATCTTAAAAAGAAGAAAATTAGAGCAGCACAAAGAAAGAGTCCGGGTGTAGAGCCCCCCCCAGGCAAATACCAAACATCAATTATAGAAATCCAAACAAATTGGAGGCAGCACACCGTCTGTAGTGAAAAAAAAGCTATTTAATAAGGCCAAAAGGCGACGTTTTGGTCCAAACAACAGGAACCTTTCTCAAGGCTTGAGAAAGGTTCCTGTTGTTTGGACCGAAATGTCGCCTTTTGACCTTATTAAATAGCTTTTTTTTCCACTACAAACTATATGCTGCCTCCAATTTGTCTGGATTTCTATATATCTATCTATTTATTTATCTATCTAATCTTCATTTTTTTTCCCATAAAGATCAATCCAATTGCTGTGTTTAGAAAGGGCAGTGTGAATGGCTCAGTGTCAGTGTGTGATAAACACGCATGAGCTTGAAGTCCCCCTGCTGAACAGAAGAGAAGACTGCAAAGGTAAGCCTAAAATCAATGAATTGTTTACATAATAGGATTGATCATGGTGGTATTTCTCCTTGTATGTGATATTATTGGTCTTGGTATAAGGAATTATGTTGTGTATGGCGGTCATTTGTTTTCGTTTCGTTTTATTCACATTTTTCGTTCTAAAATTTTACAACCTGAACGACCATGGCTTGCCCCCCCCTAGTTTTGATCCTGGGTACGCCCATGTACTGAGGGCTATGTGACTGATACTGAGGGCTCTGTGACTGATACTGAGGGCTTGTGACTGATACTGAGGGCTCTGTGACTGATACTGAGGGCTGTGTGACTGATACTGAGGGCTGTGTGACTGATACTGAGGGCTATGTGACTGATACTGAGGGCTATGTGACTGATACTGAGGGCTGTGTGACTGATACTGAGGGCTCTGTGACTGATACTGAGGGCTCTGTGACTGATACTGATGACTCTGTGACTGATACTGAGGGCTGTGTGACTGATACTGATGACTCTGTGACTGATGCTGAGGGCTCTGTGACTGATACTGAGGGATCTGTGACTGATACTGAGGGCTATGTGACCGATAGTGAGGGCTCTGTGACCGATACTGAGGGCTCTGTGACCGATACTGAGGGCTCTGTGACCGATACTGAGGGCTCTGTGACCGATACTGAGGGCTCTGTGACTGATACTGAGGGCTCTGTGACTGATACTGAGGGCTGTGTGACTGATACTGAGGGCTCTGTGACTGATGCTGAGGGCTCTGTGACTGATGCTGAGGGCTATGTGACTGATACTGAGGGCTCTGTGACTGATACTGAGGGCTCTGTGACTTATACTGATAACTCTGTGACTGATACTGAGGGCTCTGTGACTGATACTGAGGGCTATGTGACTGATACTGAGGGCTATGTGACTGATACTGAGGGCTATGTGACTGATACTGAGGGCTCTGTGATTGATACTGATGACTCTGTGACTGATACTGAGGGCTCTGTGACTGATACTGAGGGCTCTGTGACTGATACTGAGGCTATGTGACTGATACTGAGGGCTCTGTGATTGATACTGATGACTCTGTGACTGATACTGAGGGCTCTGTGACTGATACTGAGGGCTATGTGACTGATACTGAGGGCTATGTGACTGATACTGAGGGCTATGTGACTGATACTGAGGGCTCTGTGATTGATACTGATGACTCTGTGACTGATACTGAGGGCTCTGTGACCGATACTGAGGGCTCTGTGACCGATACTGAGGGCTCTGTGACCGATACTGAGGGCTATGTGACTGATACTGAGGGCTGTGTGACTGATACTGAGGGCTATGTGACTGATACTGAGGGCTATGTGACTGATACTGAGGGCTCTGTGATTGATACTGATGACTCTGTGACTGATACTGAGGGCTCTGTGACTGATACTGAGGGCTCTGTGACTGATACTGAGGGCTCTGTGACTGATACTGAGGGCTCTGTGACTGATACTGAGGGCTCTGTGATTGATACTGATGACTCTGTGACTGATACTGAGGGCTATGTGACTGATACTGAGGGCTCTGTGACTGATACTGAGGGCTCTGTGACTGATACTGAGGGCTATGTGACTGATACTGAGGGCTATGTGACTGATACTGAGGGCTATGTGACTGATACTGAGGACTCTTGTGACTGATACTGAGGGCTATGTGACTGATACTGAGGGCTCTGTGACTGATACTGGAGGACTGTGGGGCTGTGACTGATACTGAGGGCTTGTGACTGATACTGAGGGCTCTGTGACTGGTACTGAGGGCTCTGTGACTGATACTGAGGGCTCTGTGACTGATACTGAGGGCTTGTGACTGATACTGAGGGCTGTGTGACTGATACTGAGGGCTCTGTGACTGATACTGAGGGCTCTGTGACTGATACTGATGACTCTGTGACTGATACTGAGGGCTCTGTGACTGATACTGAGGGCTATGTGACTGATACTGAGGGCTATGTGACTGATACTGAGGGCTATGTGACTGATACTGAGGGCTCTGTGACTGATACTGATGACTCTGTGACTGATGCTGAGGGCTCTGTGACTGATACTGAGGGCTCTGTGACTGATAACTGCTCGGTACTCGACTCAAGCAGGTCGAACGCTAAGATCTGCTCGACTCGAGTATCAATCTTAATGAAAGTCAATGAAAGAGTGGAGCATTTTTCTGGGAAACCTGTACCAGGTAGGTAATTGAGCGAGATGCTCCGATCCCTTTAATAAGCTCATTTGGATCTGAGCAGCGCCTCACTGAAGCCAGGTATTCCCCTGCTGGAAGCGCAGGGACTCCTCTGTCAGCCGGACTCGTTATAAGCTCTTGGCCTCTCATATAAATCAACCAATCATATATACACAGCCTCCTCCAGAGATTCAGCCACAGCAGCACAGAGGATGTCAGGAGAGCCTGATGTCGTGACCCGCACCACAATTGTGGGTTACCAGGGCAATGGGTACTCAGAGCCCAGCCCATGGAAGTCTATGGGTTGTCACAGGTAGCGGTGGCTCGGTCTGTGGCCCTGGCGGTCAGGCGTATGTTGGGGGGGGTTATTTACAGGGGACTGGTATATAACAGTTCGTGACGCCACCTGTAGTTTTCTGATCACTAAGACCAGCGCTGCTGTAGATCTCTGAGGGGATGGTGTGGCAGCTAGATGTCGGGTCCCCTACAGGTGGGACTCTTCCCTCAGGGTCTATAGTGATGATGATGTCGTGAAGGTATGCAGTTAAATGACACAGTCTCACACATTAAAGCTTCTTTCCATACCTTTTACTTTCCAAGATGATAAGGCAGGTCCCGGGAAGCTGTTGGGGTGGATGGAGGATGCGTTTCAAGGTAACGGCTGAGCAGGTTAGAGGCCTCCTTAACTTTCAATGTAATGAGTCCAACTTGCATGAAGCTAAGTTCACTCTAAAACTCCAGCTAATTCTGTAGCTGTACTGCCCGGTCAGTATAGTGGTCGGAGCCTCCTCAGGGTGGAATTAAGACCTTGCTTTTGTCCTGCAGAACTCAAAAGCCTTATTCTCCTGACTCCGGTTACGTACTGACAAAAGGGCTTGTTCCTGTGACTTGAAGTCCAGCGAACCTCTGGTTATTCTATCACTACGCTTGAAGCTGTAGCAACACTTCGGTCCCCAGTGACCGGTGACTAATGCAGGATAGTTCAATCCTTAAGGCACTTCTATAATTCCTTTCCACTGCGCCCTTCGCCCTGCTTGCGCTCTTAACATAAGCACTGACTAGACTAGGATAATATTCAGTCATCCGTACTAGCCTCCACTTCTGTACCGTCTCCCTGTGTTGACAGGAGATCTCGACTCTCCAACAGGCACCAGTCCTCACTCCCTGCACGCTCACAGGACCGACTTTCAGACCGCACTGTGCTACAGGACACTCCCCTATACACCCCTGCTGGGTGTGTCCGAATTGTATATGAGTCATGTCGAGCCCTTAACCGTTACCTCTCCACTCATCCTCCCGGATAATGTGTGCCTTACATACCAGGGCTACACATTCCCCCTTGGTAAAATACAGCACTCCCGGGCTGTGAAATAGACAAAGAAAGAATTTTTGTTTTGCATTAAACATTTAACATCAAACTCTTCCCAGCAGGGAGGTGAGAAATTCTTAAACGTTGCATTGTATACAATGGTCATTAGTAAAATACAAAAGTAGTAAGACATTTTCATATAAATACACATAGTATTCTTGTGAAGGACCCGCACCAAACCTTCAACGTGGGTCCTGGGTGGGCTGCAGGACATCTGGCTGCAGACCTCTCTCTGTGCCACACCACACGGGTTTTACGTTCAGAGGTAGACGTTGTGCTGTGGTTTTATTGTAAAACCAAGATAGGGCACAAAGTGCAACTATATACAATATCAGTTCTGGGGCTGACATAGTCCACAGCCTCGAAGTCCATTATTACACATATTTAGTAATGCACAATACCATAACAATACTTTGTACAATATTCACATATGGTAAACTTTTTCTGGGTTAAAATACATTATTTTGCTAGAATTACTGTTGATATCGAATAGGTATCTTCCCTTTCGTGGTTCGCTCTGATCTACGTGGAGTAGTTTCAGGTATATTGGTCTGTGATCTACCTGCTCTGCGTAACGGCAAACTATAGAACTGTCTCAATCTTTCTATGGATCTGGCAAGCGTACTGATGGCTGGGCGGTGTGAGACAGCTTCACCAGGGGATCCCATAGCATGGGCCGCTGCTTCTGATGGTCCTTCTTGAGATTCTGTAGGCTGGGGTGTTGCTGGAATAGGTAACTCCTGAACTGGCCCAACTGGCACCATGGGCACAACTGGAGGTAGAACTTCCTCTTGTGGCTGATAAAACTGCAACACCGGAATGATTACAGCATCTCCCAGTCTGGGCCAATCCGCAGGGAAATCTCCCAGATCCGTGTGTATGACCTCCTCTTCACTTTCTTCTCGATTGACGACAGGGTTCTCTTCACGAAACTTTAATGGCTCTGGACACAATTTCAAATGGTCTCTGGACACAACTTTTCTGTTGTCATATTTGGAATCTTGTACGACATAGGGCTCTTGTTCCCACTGGTTGTCCAATTTGTGCATCTTTCTTTTTCTTTTCAATACCACTTCTCCAGGCATCAAAGGCTTCGCGGGAGCATTCTTGTTGTAAATATTCTCCTGCTTTTCCCGTGCTTTATTAAGACTTCCTTCTACGCAGGCTTGCACTCTTCTGTATTGCTCTTGCGGATTTGTATCCCAATCTTCAACAGTGTCATCTGCATCTGGTTCAACCACACCAAGTTCCAAGTCCATTGGCAGTCTTCCAGGCCTTGCTCTCATAAGGTAAGCTGGTGTGCAGTTGGTAGAACTCACTGGTATGTGGTTGTACAAGTCAACCAGGTCAGGTAACAATTCTGGCCACCGATTTCTTTCTTCCAGCGGTATGGACTTTAGCAAGTCAACGACAATGTGGTTCATTTTCTCGCAAAGGCCGTTGGTTTGAGGATGGTATGGTGTTGTTCTAATTTTCTTACACCCATACAAGTGACAGAATTCCTTGAATAGGTCAGCCTCGAAAGCAGGTCCTTGATCAGTTAATACTTGCTCCGGATACCCATGCGGTCTGCAGAAGCTTGCTTGAAAGGTTCTTGCTGTCGTCACTGCTGTCTGATCCTTAACTGGAACAACCACCAGAAATCTAGAGTAATGGTCCACCATGGTCAAGGCGTATGAGTATCCAGATCTACTTGGCGACAATTTGACGTGGTCCAAGGCCACGATTTCCAAGGGACGAGTCGTCCGGATAGGCTGCAGGGGTGCCTTCTGACTACCGTAGTCCTTTCTTCTGAGACCACAGGGTCCACAGTTCCGACACCACCTCTCGATGGAGCTGCGCATCCCTACCCAGTAGAACCGGCACCTCAACAGGGTCTCCAGCTTTCTCCAGCCAAAGTGTCCTGCTTGATCGTGGTATGCTTCCAACACCATTTGGACGTCTGCCTTAGGGACCACTATCTGCCATACCATCTCATGGGTCCTGGGGTTGACGTATCTCCTGCACAACTTCTCACGGTATAGGAACAACCGGCTTCTCTCGTTCCACAGGAGCTTTGCTGACATAGGTGCATCTTTTTCCAAGGAGGAACCTTCCTGTCTTAACAACTCCTTGATACGGCTGACCACTGGATCGCTGTCCTGAGTCTCTTTCCAGCTGTGATGGGGTAAGGGATTTAATGTTGCGCCATACTGCTTTCTGTAGACTTGCTGCTCATGGATTATCCCATTTCGATGGAACGCAGGTAGCTCAATTTCTTCCAGGTCGTCTGATTCTTCTTCCGTGTCAGATTCATGCGGCATTCAGGACAATGCGTCAGCATTAGCATTCTTTCGGCCTGCCCGGTACTTGATGGTAAACTGGTAATTCGACAATCGAGCCATCCAACGCTGCTCCATGGCTCCCAGCTTGGCTGTTTCCAGGTGCGTTAAGGGGTTGTTGTCTGTAAACGCAGTGAACTGGTTGGAGGCCAGATAGTGCTTAAATCTCTCGGTAATGGCCCAGACCAGTGCCAGGAACTCCAGCTTGAAGCTGCTATAATTTTCCGGGTTCCTCTCAGTTGGCCTGAGTTTTCTGCTGGCATACGCGATGACTTTTTCTTGGCCATTCTGCTTCTGATTGAGAACTGCTCCCAAACCTTCATTACTGGCGTCGGTGTACAGCAGGAACGGTTGGCTGTAATCAGGATAAGCCAATATTTCATCACCTGTAAGGATCTCTTTCATCTTTTGGAATGCTTCAGCCTGTTCCTTACCCAATTAAAGGGAGGGTTTCTGCTCTTTAGGGATTGTCCTACTAGGAGGTCCTGTAGAGGGGCTGCCTTCTTCGTGTAATCTTTCACGAACCTTCTGTAGTAACCCGTTAGTCCCAGGAACTGTCGCACTTCCTTGAGGTTCTTCGGCTCCGGCCACTTCTGGATGGCAGTGACTTTCTCTGGGTCCGGCGCTACTCCTTCCGAACTGACGATGTGCCCCAAGTATTGTACCTTCTGTTTGAGTAGATGGCATTTTGAGGGTTTCAACTTCATCCCGTACCTGGACAGGGACTCGAATACTTCTGCCAGGTGCTTCAGATGGTCCTCATATGTCTTGGAATACACGATGACGTCGTCTAAGTATAGCAGCACGGTTTCGAAATTGAGATGTCCCAGGCAGTTCTCCATCACTCTCTGAAATGTTCCCGGGGCACTGCTGAGCCCAAACGGCATCCTGTCGAACTCACAGAGCCCATTGGGGTGGTGAAAGCCGTTTTCTCACGATCCTCCTCAGCCACAGCCACTTGCCAGTATCCACTAGTCAGATCAAGGGTAGAAAAGTAGTTAGCCGTTTTCAGAGCAGCTAAGGACTCCTCAATTCGTGGTAACGGGTAAGCATCTTTATGTGTTATGCGATTCACTTGCCTGTAATCCACACACATTCTCATACTACCATCTTTCTTTTTAACCAGAACTAGAGGTGCTGCCCAGGGGCTACAACTATCCCTTATCACCCCGGCTTCCTTCATATCATGTAACATTTCCTTAGCTTTCTGATAATGGGCTGGAGGTATAGGCCTGTACCGCTCTTTAATGGGAGGATGACTACCTGTAGGGATATGATGCTGTACTCCCTTAATGGCCCCAAAGTCGAGGGGGTGTTTACTAAACACTTGTGCGTACTCTTGTACCACCCGTAATACCCCTTGTTTCTGGTGGGCGGGAGTGGTGTCGGTCCCGACATGGAGTTGCTGACACCAATCCGCCACCTGAGCTGCCGGGTCATTATCCTCCGCTAGTTGGCGGGAGTCTAAGGACTCAGTCGGGAGAATAGAATTATTATCGACGGCATGTAATTTAGCAATGGTTGCATAACGGGGTAAGTTTACCTCATCATCTCCCCAGTTGAGAAGCCGTACCGGTACTCTTCCATTCACCACTTCCACTACTCCCCTAGCAGTCATCAGTGTAGGTCTATGTTCTGAATGGTGGGGTTCTACTACAGCTTGGTAGTTCTGTCCTCTCAGACCTATGGCTGCCCTGCACCAGATTATCATTTCACTCATTGGGGGTATCACAATAGGATTCGAGTCGGCGACCCGTACATTACCAATTTCGCCGTCTGTAAGCTTCGCTTGCTGCTGACACATCAGGGCCCGGATCTCTCTCTGGATCACTCCCTTCTGCCTTGGTCGGGCAATCTCAGCGAGCTGTTGGAGTAGAAACACAACTTCTCCCAGACAGTTACTGATAATGTTAGTACCCAAAATTATATTTAAACCGTTCTCTTCATTTACAGTGTTTACTACTAGAAGCCCCTGGTCTTTCAACTCCTCTCTGCCCACTTTCACATCCACACTTTTGGTCCCGAGTACTTCCACAGGGAGACCATTAGAAGCATACACAGTAAAGTCAGGGCTCGGAGGTTGAAGACTATCCATAGACCAGAACTTCGTATATAGGGCATCAGGTATTATGGTCACCTGAGACCCAGTATCCAGCAACGCCGGAACCGCAATCCCATCCAGAATGATGGACAGGTAGGGTCGTCCACCCACGAACCTGCGGTTCCAGTCTAGGGGGCCTGACGGGTCTCCTCCTGGGTGTTGGCCCTCGGACCCAGGTTCTGCCCGTTTAAAGGACACTGTGGAGACATATGACCTTTCCGGTTGCAACGGTAACAGGTGATCTCCCGACGAGGAGGGTGTTGATCAGGGGTCGCTCCTGGGGGTGGCGTTGTCCTCCTCCGGGGGGGCGACGTCTTCCTTCTTCTCCGGTTCATCCACGGGACGTCTTCTGGGCAGTCAGCTAATAAGATCTTTCCTTCTTCCTCTTGCCGCAGCTGCAGGGCACTCATCACAGCAGCCAGATTTTTAGTCAACTGGCGCACTTCCGAGCGCAGACAGTCCAACTCACTAGGGACCGTGTCACCTGCGTTTTGGCTTCTGCCACAAGTGGGGAAAAGGTGGATATTGCCGGTTCTAGAGTGACTTCACCCTGGTGATGTTGGGTTGCCACTTCAGGTTTGCCCAGGGGTCGCAGCCCTTTTATTGCCATGTCCTTTAGGGCATCAAAGGTGGCATCTGGATGATCTAAAGACCACCAATTCACAGTTCTGCGTTCCGCTTGGGACCTCAGTCCTTGCACAAATTGTTCTTTCAGCATCTTATTTTCATCAATGACACTTATGGTATTAACCTGCTTGAGGGCTCTCAGGGCCCCTTGTAGTCGGCAGGCATAGTCCCTGATGCTGTCACCTGGCTGCTGTGAACAGTGGTAGAAGGCCATCCGGAGATCCGTTTCTGTGCGGTCTTCAAACATGGCATGTAGCTTAAAGAGGATCGCGGGTACCGACTCCTGATCAACGGTATCCCAGGTCTCCACTTCCCTCTCAGCAGCGCCAGTTAGCTGCCCTATCAGCACAGCAGCTTTTTGTCTCTCAGACATGGAGTACATTTCTAGGATGCTGCATAACTTCCGCTTGAATCCTGCCAAAGTACCTGGCTCACCGCAGTACTGGGGTAGCCATTTCGCCCCAGGCATATATGGGAGCGTTAGTGGCATGAGCGGGACTACCGGACTGGGTGCTGGGCCTGCGCCCCCATCTGGCGCTACAATGCCACACGGTGCGGGGTCGGGGCCTCCGGCTGGGGCCGCACTGTCGGCCGGTTGTTGTGACATATTAGCGCCCCCTTGGTTAAACGGAGCCTACCGGTTTCAGAAGCTGCTATTCCACAGGCACAGCGGTGGGGACAGGACCTTCGTCGCAGGCGCTCTGATGTCAGAGCGTTTACTTCCTGTCGCAGGACCTGCCGCTGAGTCAGAGCCGGGGGCGTGTCCAAGACTTTGCGCGCTTCTCAGGTACGCCCACCTTCTTCTCCAGCTCCTCAGGGCGCGAATATGGCGGCAAATATGGCGGTATTTGGCGCCAAACAACAGCAACAGTCTTTTTCCCCAAAACACTCCACAGGCACACAGGGCTCGCAATTTTGCGAGTTTCTCATCCTGTTCGTGACGCCAAGTTGTCGTGACCCGCACCACAATTGTGGGTTACCAGGGCAATGGGGTACTCAGAGCCGAGCCCATGGAAGTCTATGGGGTTGTCACAGGTAGCGGTGGCTCGGTCTGTGGCCCTGGCGGTCAGGCGTATGTTGGGGGGGGTTATTTACAGGGGACTGGTATATAACAGTTCGTGACGCCACCTGTAGTTTTCTGATCACTAAGACCAGTGCTGCTGTAGATCTCTGAGGGGATGGTGTGGCAGCTAGATGTCGGGTCCCCTACAGGTGGGACTCTTCCCTCAGGGTCTATAGTGATGATGATGTCGTGAAGGTATGCAGTTAAATGACACAGTCTCACACATTAAAGCTTCTTTCCATACCTTTTACTTTCCAAGATGATAAGGCAGGTCCCGGGAAGCTGTTGGGGTGGATGGAGGATGCGTTTCAAGGTAACGGCTGAGCAGGTTAGAGGCCTCCTTAACTTTCAATGTAATGAGTCCAACTTGCATGAAGCTAAGTTCACTCTAAAACTCCAGCTAATTCTGTAGCTGTACTGCCCGGTCAGTATAGTGGTCGGAGCCTCCTCAGGGTGGAATTAAGACCTTGCTTTTGTCCTGCAGAACTCAAAAGCCTTATTCTCCTGACTCCGGTTACGTACTGACAAAAGGGCTTGTTCCTGTGACTTGAAGTCCAGCGAACCTCTGGTTATTCTATCACTACGCTTGAAGCTGTAGCAACACTTCGGTCCCCAGTGACCGGTGACTAATGCGGGATAGTTCAATCCTTAAGGCACTTCTATAATTCCTTTCCACTGCGCCCTTCGCCCTGCTTGCGCTCTTAACATAAGCACTGACTAGACTAGGATAATATTCAGTCATCCGTACTAGCCTCCACTTCTGTACCGTCTCCCTGTGTTGACAGGAGATCTCGACTCTCCAACAGGCACCAGTCCTCACTCCCTGCACGCTCACAGGACCGACTTTCAGACCGCACTGTGCTACAGGACACTCCCCTATACACCCCTGCTGGGTGTGTCCGAATTGTATATGAGTCATGTCGAGCCCTTAAACCGTTACCTCTCCACTCATCCTCCCGGATAATGTGTGCCTTACATACCAGGGCTACACACTGACACAGCAGAGCATGCCTCTATAC